>CM071930.1:53036864-54236864 GCA_016081115.2 Rehmannia glutinosa
TACGTATTGCTCCGCAGCGCCTGTCATCGCAACTAATAAATGCGATCTGCAGCACATTACAAGCGGCTTTCCGTCGTACCCAATCATAAAATGTCAAGCCAGTATTCGTATTATATAAATCATCATGTGATCTCCCGCAGCTGCGTCTACGGTGGTCTGAATAATATTCGATCGAACGTATCATGATCGGGCCTATACTCCGATGATATGAGGGTCTCTTCCGTGTGGACCGACCCTCTGACAATTAATAAATTTCAATTTAGTAAGATGAATTGTTGAAAAATTGCGAATCGTAGTGAAAAAACAAAGATGTGGGACAATATGGATATGGATATCTAGGCACGATATAGGCAAAGAATACATGGAAAGAATACAAAAAAATCCTAAAAAGCGATATCGTGCCAAGATATACCTATGGCTCGATATCGTGCCCATTATACCTAGATTGAGCACGATATAGTTCCCATTTATACCTAGGGCACGATATCGTGGCCATTTATACCAAGCACGATATCATGCCCGTTATACTTGGCGATATGCGGCACGACATCGCACCCATTTATACTGGCGTGATATCGCTTCGCTTCATCTTCTACATCAAATCGCGTGTACGCATCGGCGTCGCTACACAAGTCACCAACATCCAACAATAACCCAACACACAAATTTATCAAACTTATTCACAAATTTATCCAACAATAACCCAATGATAAACCCTAAACACCAAAATCGAACACTAAAATCAAATCAATGAACCTAACATAAATAGATTTAAAACTTAAAACCCAAAATCGCGATTGATATGCTTACCGGAAGAAGGGGCGACGCGGCGGAGGAGATGGTGCGGAGGCGCGACGAAGCGGCGGCGAGGGGCGGAGAAGCGGAAGAGGCGGCGGTGGAGGCGGTCGACGCGTGTCGATGGTACGATTGAGTCCATGTTCTTCTCTTATTGGGCACGAAATGGGGTTGGTACTTCTTCTTCTTTCTAGTCGCACGAAATGGGTTCCTCTTTTTTTTTATTTTGTTTTGACTGGGGAAACGAAATGGGGATGGGTTTGGTTTCTTATTTGTTTTTTGTTTTTATACGGTTTCTTATACGGTTTTGAATGGTATAATAATGATTTAAATTTCAAAATTCAAAAATACTAACTTAAAGGAGGGATAATTTGGTCAATTTGGGTAGAAAAAAAGTTTTTTATCTTATTGGGTAGAAAAGAGTACCCACTATCCATAGTGGGTACTTTAAAAATTCTCCCTTATTATTATGGGGTTTCTTTTGATATTATCGGCTATTAATTTGGGGGCATTTATGTTGGCTTCGAAGAAGTATGTGTATAAAGTAGAATCGGGTCATGAGGTTAAAGAGTATTGTAGTAGCAGATATTTGAAGACGAAGCACTAAATGATACAAGTATTAGTATCAACTAATACTTTTATGAAGAAATACTGATATATTTTATAAGAAAAACTAATACTTTGCAGGAGCACTACTAAAATACTCTCTAGGAAACTACTAATACTTTTTCGAGAAACTACCAATACTTTTCCGAGGGACAGCTAATACATTTCGGGAGAAAAGTTTAATTATATTCAGGGAAACTACTAAAATACTCTCCAGAGAACTACTAATACTTTTTCGAAGAACTACTAATACTTTTTTGAGGGACTCCTAATACATTTCGGGAGTATATTCATGAGAAATACTAAAATACTCTTGAGGAACTACTAATACATTTCAAAAGAATCGCTAATACTTTTTTAGAAGGCCGGCTAATACTTTTGAATGAATTTGTTAATACATTTCGGGAGAAAAATTTAATTATATTCGGGAAACTACTAATATACTCTCCAGAACTACTAATACTTTTAGAAACTACTAATACTTTTTTGAGGACTTGCTAATACATTTTGGGAGTATATTCAGGAGAAATACTAAAATACTCTTTCGGGAACTATCGATACATTTGAAGAACTCGCTAATACGTTTTAGAAGGACGGCTAATACTTTTCAGAAGAACTGTTAATACCGATGGTTCCTGAAAACTACTAAAACACCACTGCTAATTTTACGGATATGCCATTGGGTCCGCGGGTCAGATCCGTCTAATAAATCAGAATTGTTAGACGGATGCGATAGAGTTTTAAATATTACCACTATTCTTAAATTGCCAAGAATCTAGCGCAAGTCCAAACCTAATTATGTCTCTTTATATATGTTATAAATTAAGAATGTGACTCAACTACGTTGTTGCTTCCATTAAGGTATTATTATATGACTCCTTGGGAACTAAGTTGTCAACTATATAGACTTTAATTAAAAAATTCTCTTTTGTTGCAATTCGATCGAAGGATGTGAATTTGAGGAATAATTTTAAATGACTTCATATAAGATAAATTTGATATACATCATAACACTCCAAACATTACCCAAAATAGGAGCTATCAAGACTTTGAAATCTATTAATATATAATGAAATTTATCCAAACAAATTCAATTTATTTATCATCGATTTGAAGTCCCAAGTTTCAATTTCTTCCATATAATTGCAACCTGTAAGTTCTTATTAGTGATCTTTCTCTATTGTAAGCATTATATAGGAGAGCGCTATTAACACCCCTAAACCTATATCAATATACTCCTTCTTAATACATCCCAACTCTTTTTCCATAATAATCTATTTACTTAAAAACATTTAAAAAACGCTTTCCCACTTTACCCTCTCCCGCTTATATAAATTCCAATTCTTTCCACCAAAGCACAAATCCACGCAATAGATTCACTCAAGAAACAGACAAGTCTACATTTGTACAAAGCGTCATTTGATATTTACATATTTATTTCTTTTATTTTTTTTCTAAAATAGCTCTATTGTATTCAGTACTGCTCTTTATGTTTGTGAAGAAAAAGCTGAAAATAAGAAAATTGAAAGAATAAACAATTAGACAAACCTCTGGAATCATTAGGCTTATTCATACAACATGAGAGAATTAAGGGAAATTTTGAAGCATAGTTAAGCCATTTACACCAGAACCACTAGGCTTTTGAACTTGTAAATCATTTTTCCATTCATCTAGAAATTAGAGAGTAAAAGTTAAACCCAAAGGAACCAGTTATGTGAGAATTGATAGAATTCAGAGAATTTGATACGAAGAAGAAGATCATCTTGAATTGAACTGATATATGTATAAGTGTTGAATGAATTACAATGAATGATTGCATTAACATTTTATACAAGAAGGATGTCGATCTTAAGCCGTTAGATCATTGCTATCAATCTTGACCATAAGATATAAGACTAACTTAACTAACTCTAACTACCAATATACGATTAACTTTTCATTAACATTTTCGTATTCGAATTGAGGTTTGATACCCCCGGCAAGTGGGGCATGTATATCAATCTTGTCCAACTTAATATTAAAATGATGAAACAACTGGAGAGATAGAGGTTTGGTCATGCTATATACACTCTGTTAAATCGAGGGAATATGAATGACTTGGATAAGTCCTCCGATTTTCTCCCCATATAAAATGACAATCAATTTGGATATGTTTTGTTTTCTCATGTTGACAGGAATTATGAGTTATCAAGTAAGCGGATTTGCTATCTGTATATAGGATTACAGGTTTGATGATAGGAACTTGCAGGTCTTTCAACATGTAGGGTGGCTACGATTCTAATCCTGTTCGATTCCAAACCGCTTGCGGTTACGTTCCTTATTTTGGGAGAAACTAAACCGTTGTCTCACGGTTCCGGTTCCAAAACTAGAACCGACGATTCCGATTCAATTTGGAACCCGGTTCCTTCTTATGGGAAGTAAAAAGACGACTATATCAATTGTTGAATCTGGAACTAAATGGCTCGATGATATCTCTAATTTATAATTCGTATATAAATTAACAATTCATTGGTGAATAAATGGTAAATGAGAAAAATATATAATTAAAGAGGTTTAACAGATATTTCGTGGCTCAGTTACGATTGTTAATGGAGGATTACTCTATGTTCACTGATTGATCGTATTGTCGTAGACACCCAAATTAAATCTTGCTTAAAAATATGTGTAGTAGAATGAGCAAGGGTCAATCCTACAGAGAGAATTTAAATTTACCTCTTAGCAAAAAAAATGGGGGATGTGATTTGATTAATGTTTCTAACTATTCTAGCAAAGCAAAATTTTTATTGGAATCCTAAAATAAAACACAATGATACGATGGTGATATATAATGAGTTAAAAGGCCTTGGTTAAAGTTGATTTCCACCTAATTAGTTAAAGGGTCTTGGTTAAAGTTGATTTCCACCTTGAAATGTACGATTGATCCTTGATGCAAGAATATTCAATTTATAGTTCTAGGCAATTTTCATTGAATTTATTAATTTGTCTCCTATTTTAGTTGTACAAAATAATCCTTCTATGCAACCCTTTTTAACAATAAATGCCCAACATCGTGCATAATTATCATAGCAATAACATTAAAAGTATGAGATACCAAAAATCCAAGCAATAAATAGTAATTTGTTATTTATTAACTTGTCTAATTACTCTGCCTAAGAGTGATAACGATTAATCCAGTCATATATCTCACTTAGTTGCTTCTAATAAATGATATTCAATCTAAATCAATTTTGAGTCCTAGTTAAGCAATAGTTCGTATGCATAGAATAATAGGTGATCAGGCTATAGATGGATTACACACAACAATCAAGTAAATACGTACATAAAATAATCAATATTCAGAAATATAAACTGAAAATATATAAATAAATTTGATCTCACAGCATTTAACTTCACGGTTTCAATTGCCTTGAACCAAGACAAAGAGAAATTAGCCACGAAGGGCGTCCATATGTAAAACAAGGGGTTTAGAGGAAAGAGAAATAATAACAAGAATAAGGGAGCATGAAAACGACTTCCTCTCCTGACTAAAGTTGATTATCCTCTGCCTTAAGTCGACCTAACCCTATTTATATTAAGTAGGCGTGCATGGGCCGACTCTTGTGATTGAATTTTGGACTTAAAAGACTTTTTTGCAGGAAATTCCATTCAGTGACATGGGCGTATCTAGTGACACCATCGTGGCCCATGTTAACCAGAAAACTGACTGTCCACTGCTCCAATCGTGGAACCAGCCTTGCTATCTTCCATCTTATGCTAGAATCTTCAATAACTCCCAAGTATGCATAAAAGGATCATAATATGCCAAAAAAAAAAAAAACAATAGCATCCGCTAGAAATTATATAATAAGATTAAAATACGTCACTTAAGCACATGCAATCCAACAAATAGAACAAGATCGCAGTCCACAAAACCAATGCATATTTTTAATTTTATCATGCATCCCCAAACTGGCACCGTTGCTTGTCCTCAAGAAACCAAATAAAATAAATATATGAAACTCAATTTTTGTGATAGATAACAACCTTCATTTAAGAAATGAATTGTAAATTATCTAACCCATCAACTGGAAAATAGATTTGGCGTGCTCACAAAAATTATCATCAAGGTACAATTGATCGTAAAAATCTTTTCACTAAACTACAAATGTGCAGTTTAGCTAGCTGGTAGTAACGTGCAAGGTCGTATTCCTTAGAGATTGTATACGAAACACATAAAGTATAGTAATCTCGTACTTCAATTTTATTGAAGCGGTCGAAAATCAAAAATTTATTATTTAAACTAATCTTAAGTTATCAAATAAAATATCTAAAATTATTCAAGACCCGAATTCCACAAGTTTTCGATAAATACGAAAACAACCCTAGGAAAATAATCTCAACGTGCTTCATCAATGTTAATTCCAATTAATGTTTCATCAAAACCAATTTCCGTATATCTATGGGTTCAATTCCTAAAATAGTTTATTCCCTCTCCCGAGTGGCGCATAAACAGTTGATTAATAAGAATTGAAGGTATCCCTACTCAATCAATTATTATTAACTCCCACAAGATCTTTGAATTTAAATACTCCACACAAACAATTATAGGCCTCCCGACTCAATTTCCGTTTATGGTTATGAACACGTTTTTCATAAGTTAGATCTCATCTCCCAAATTTTGAACTAACAAATAAGACATGCAAATTATTGGCCAAATAATCTACAATAAACAAGCACTTGAATTCATAAATAGAACACAAGAAACTAATTAATAAAAACAATCAAATTAGATTCAATATGGATCCACAATTTTGATTATGCCAAAGGATCAAAAAGTTTAGTCTAACATATTTGACAACAAATTCATAGACAAACTTGAAATCAAATAGTTTGACATCGAATTAAGTACAAAAAAGAGATCTAAACTAAGAGGATTGAACCCTTCTTGTCAGGATGGATCCTTCTTCAAAGTATTGAACTCTTGTGCTTTCTTAGATAGGAAAGGTCTTATGGCGTTCTTCGTTGATTTGTGTTTTTCTCTCAGAAGTATATAAATTTGTGTATCTCTAAGTGTAAAATCGTGTGTAAGTTCTCTCCAGCTTTAGGGTTTGGTCTTCCTTTTATAGATACTTTGAGAGATCATTGGTAGAGTCCCGATGAAATTAGAAAACAAAATCCACCGCCAAACGAAATACACGACCGTATATTATTATATGGTCAGGTCGTGTATTTGGTTTTGCTCTCTGAAAATCGTTGAATACATAATACATGGTCGTGTATTTTTACATGGCCGTGTACTATATACACGTGTGAATTTGCTCATGGGGCCTTCATGAAAGTTGTATCTCATTTTCTTAGCTTTCCATAGCATCTTGAATTAGCTCAATATCAATTTTGTAGAGAACGTTATGGCCAAAATACTAAACTTTGCCAGTGTTGAAAATAGTGATGTGTTTGGATGTTTTTGAAAGTAATCCCCTTTTGCTCGACCGTCCATGCTTCTTTCCTTCACATTTTTGCCCGTAATTTAGCTCTTGACATGTCCTTTGGAACGTGCTATTGCCTTTTGTCCAATTTAGCTCCATTTTCTGCAAGAATATACAAGAATATGCAGTATCACGCCCAACAAAGGAAACCAACCAAAACACACTAATTATTCTTGCAAATGTATCGAATACATATCAAAATAAGCGCCTAAATGCACGTATATTTTATACGTATCAACAATGGCCAGCTGCTTCGAAGATTTTGCACAAGCATTTTTAGCACAAAAGTTGATCTCCTTACACAGGTTTATGGAATATCATCAATACATTGGGTCTGAAAAAAATTAGATTATATCTCTTCCACTCACTTGTATCAGCCATCGATTGCATTGAGAATCTTGTTAAGTACTCACAAGTCTCCTGGGCATGACTTTTTTTCACTCTTTTTTTTTGAAATGCCAGTCTATTATCGAGTTTAAATTTTTTTCTTTGTATTAAGACAACAACTACACACTAACTCTTAGGGTTAATCCATTTTTTAAACTTGAGTTATATTGTAAGGCCACTATTTTCGCAGTACGGTTGGACCCCTAATTAGATTAGGCAGCTATTATGGGTAAGATATTTTTATAACTCAACTTCTCATCCAACAAAATGCAATTTTTTTTTCTTTTTTTCAACTTCACCTTATACCCAACCAATTTTCAGCAACCAACAGTTAACACAATTCATGATAAGTAAAACAATGAAGAACCCATAATTGATGTAAAAATACCACAACATTAATTCAAAACCATAGGCAGGCATAAGTTTGTGCATACTTCATGCCAAAAACCTCACACTACTTATATCATAGCACGGACCCCTTCGTTTTTCAAAACTTGATCACACAAAAAATCATTTCACTTGTTTCCAAGTTCCAGATTCTCACAATTCATGCTCGAGACAAAGGTATCAACTTTTTTTTCTTTCTTTTTTTTGAAAAATAAATGTGCTAAAGTTATAAATGTGCATCCTAAGCTAGAATCAAAATAAAATGATCCTAAAAATGCGACCTACATGAATATGCAAAATACAACGATGTCATGCAAAATAAACACACCATGCAATGATGTGATAATTTGTGTATGTTTTTAATGTGTTTTTTTTCACGTTGCATGTTTTTCTGTCATGTAGTGTTATTTTGTTAAATTTCTAGGTATTGGTGGAATAAACAAGTTTTGGGCAAGAAACGTCAAAAATTTATTTCGCGTGTAGCTGCAACAGCTTATGTATTTTTTACATAAATCCCCATCCAAAGTTTAATTGACCTGATTCTTACGTCATTCGAAAGTTAAGAGAAAGTTCTACAACGTCAATACAAATTCAGACATTTTAAGGGTTTGACATCTGGTGGAAGTGGAAATAATATGATAAAGTTTCAGAAATGACACATCTTAGTATTTGGGCCATAACTCTCTCTACAAAATTGATATTGAGGTAATTCAAGTGGCAATGGAAGTCTAAAAAATAGAACTACATTTCATTTCAAGGAACTTAGAGCAAATTCAATGTTAATGAGCATGCGTTTGCGCAAGTCGGGAGCAAAGTTGGGCAGTCGCGCTCGCAGAAAGTGCGTGGTCGCACAACTTCGCATTTTTCTGAATTTTCATAGGATAAGTTTTTTTTGGACTCTCCTACCTTGTAAAGGATTTTAGACTTATAAATAGACATGAGAGTCCCTATTTTAGACATTTATCACTACTTAGTATTTTAAAACCCTAGTTTTTATTATTTTCTCTTGCATCGAACATCGGGGATTGCTTGTCTTCCACCGGAGATCTTTTGTTGCTTAATCAAAATGTACAATTTCTTCGACTTTTCTATCTAGTATTTAATTATTTGGTGATTGGTGTTATTGCATGATAATATTTATAATTGTTTTTTTCCTATCAATTGAATTGATGAATCCATCTACAAGAAGTGACGAGGTCATGTAAGGGCCAAAAAAGGCACTGGGCACTCTGAATTTCGAAAATAATTAGGAGTATTTTGGTACTTTTATGTTTTAACTTTAAAATAAATACAAAAAAATAAGAAAAAGAGAAAAAAAAAGTCTTCCATTATTCTTTCATTCTTCTTGTCTCCTTTTCATTTGTGAATCTTGAAAAATATGAGTCTTGGTCATTTTTTTCTTTTCTCAAATTTTTGTAAATTTTCTTTTGCTACATCATAAACTTGAACTTGAATTTTCGTAATATTCTCTTGTGTCCCTATGAGTCCCTTTTGGGATGATTTATAGTTCATTATTGTTGGGAATTTATTTGTACAGATTTTAATGATGAAAGTTATCGCCCCATTTTTTGTTGTATTTATAGATAAGATATATGAGCGAAGTTAAGAAGCAGCAAAGTTGAATATCGCAGAAGTTTACTGAAGGAATGCAGTGAAGAATCAGCTGAGTTGCAGCTGAGTATCGAAGAAGAATTTCTGTCAAGAGAAGAAGTTGTGTCTATCGGCAGACTAACAACTGAGTCATCCCACATTCATGGAGAAGACTCAATAAAGAGGTAAAGCAGCTTAAGGATTCAAAGAAAGGTGAAGAAGTCTGTTGCAAAGAAAAGTCAAAGACTTACCCAAAATGCTAAGGGGACAGACCTGCAACCTTAAAATTGTCTTGATGAAAGAGTGCAAGTAGCTGAGAACCAATCGGATGTTCACAGAAAACCTACAGTGTTTTCAGGCAGCCTGTAGAGCATTAATTTAAGGAAGGGTCAACATCAAAAGCTGCACAACAAGTAGAGCTGGCAATGGGCTGGGCCGGGCTAGCCTGGCCCGAGCCCGTCAGGCTTTTGCAAAATTTTGGGGTGGGTCAGGCCAGCCCAATTTTGGTCAGGCCACAAAATTGTCTGGCCCAGCCCAGCCCATGCATACATGCTATGCAGAAACATTTCGAGTCGGCCCGAAAAAGTCAGGCTAACCCATCCCATCGGGCCATTCGGGTCAGGCCAAATAGGCCCAACTTTTTTTGGGCCTAAAAATCTGCAGCCCAGCCTAGCCCAAACCTACGGCTGGCTTGGCCGGGCTGAATTTTGCCACCTCTAACAATAAGACAAGCCAACGATCAAGAAGTGAAGTTTGAAAAATGTCTATCTCTTCAATGGACACCTTTTCAAACTGTCACTATAAAAGGCTGAGGAATGTTTTGTGAGAGAAGAACGAATGACACAAGAGAAAATCATAGCAAAGGAATAAACATCAAATTACTCTCAAGCTATTCATTCTAATCCTCAAGCCTACTTTCGAAGTGATTCTAACCAACACTTTCAGTGAAGGAAGGAAGCAAGCTTCAACCTGTTTAAGAGGAAAACTGTTTGAAAAAGAACAAGGGGTCTGCGCATCCATGAAGTGAAGGAAGTGCAATGAGGTTCAAGTTAGAACCTACTTTGAATCCAATGAAGGACTAAGAGTTCAAGTCCGAAGGGTTTGAATGAGCTGAAGTAGTGAGGCAGCTACCATACGAAGAAGCTAAGTCTCAGGAGTAGAGTTTGATGTCTGATCAAAGCCTACTTGGACTATTGTATCCGTTTTGTAGCAGTTGTTGCATTAGTGGATTACCTCCAGGAGTTGCAGAAGAGTGGAGTAGAGGAATTACCCCATCCTCGAACCACTATAAAATTGCTTTGTGTCATTTAATTTTAGCATTTAATTCTTGCATATCTTTATTATTGTTGATATACATTTGCTCACTCAACTAATAATAACTTAACCTAAAACAAAAGTGTTGAAAAACATTCTGAAAAGGTTGTAAGACTTCCATTTGTTTTAAACGATTTTCTAAAAGAGCTCACTTCAGCAGGCTAAGTTACTCTATCAACAGCTCAATCGAAGTGCTTGAGTGGTTAACTCTCTGTTGAGGTTGAACTTAGCTGTCTTTCAAAGGACTAAGCTGCTTACTTAGATAAAACTCTAATTTAAATTTATAATCAAAAATCGGTTAAGTCTATTCAACCCTCTAGACTTAACTGACACCCCTTGTGACCTGCAAGTGGTATCAGAGCAATTGGTTCAAAGAACCTTCTGCACTGGTTACTGAACAAGATCTCAGGCTTTTCAATCAACACTTGGAAAATTTTCAAAGTTTCTTTCAAAAGAAAGTTATTATCATGGAAGCAAACCTATCTTGCATTCCCATGTTTACTGTAGAAGAGCTTGATGATTGGAAAATTCACATGTAGGCACATCTCTCAGTTTTGCATGTTGAAATGTGGTTTGTCATAGAAGATGGACCCATAAAGATCACTAAAGTGAACACAACTGTAAGAGCTACTGAGGAGGGTGTTGAAAGAACTGCAATAGTGGAAAAGCCACGTAGCAAATGGAGTAATGAAGATAGAAAAAGATATAACTTTAACAATGTGGCCAATGATATTTTGTACAAAACTCTTGACAAAGCAGTGTTTAATAAAGTTAAATCTTGCAGGACTGCTAAGGAAATATGGGAAAAGCTGACTCTAATCTGTGAAGGCTTAGAGAAAATTAAGAAAAACATCTCTGGTTGTATAGAAGTTTGAAAACTTCAGGATGCTACCTGGTGAAACACTGGATCAGCTGGATGCCAGATGCACAGACATCACAAATGACCTATCAGCTTTTGGCAAAGAATATACACAGAAAGAAATGTGTATGAAAATTCTTAGATCTCTCTCAGCTGAGCGGGAAATGAAGGTGATGGTCCTTAGGCATTCTATGGACTTAACAAGGATTTCCAACCATGAGCTATTCTTAGATCTCAAGACTTATGAATTTGAGCTCAGAAGAAAGGAGCAAGATACGATAGTTGTGCCCAACACAAGTGCTCTGATGCTTGGAGAGCCAAAAAGTGCAGAATACAAGGACACCATAGGCAAAGAGGAAATAGCTTTGATGGTTAAAAGATTTAATAAGTTTTTTAATAAAAACTATAAATGAAACAAGCATGAATCATCTAGAAGACACTCAGCACCTTCCAAAGGCAAGGAAGAATGATTCCCCAAGAGAGCTGAAGATAAGAGAGCCAAATACAAGAAAATTGAAGATCTATGCTGGAACTGCAGACAGCCAGGTCACTATGTAGTTGACTGTCATTATCCCCAGTGAACAAATAAAGAAATGAAGAGGATAGGAAAGTCTTCAGAGAAAGAAGACATGAAAGAAAGAAAGCCATGGTGGCTACTGAACTAGATACATCCAAGTGTAAGGAGACCATTGAATCAGATAATAGTGAAACTGACTACTCCTCAGACACTGAAGAAGAGGCATTAATATGTCTCATGGCTAAGGAATAGGAAGATGAGGTAAACTCTAACTCGTCTAGCTTAAATTCTGATAATAGTGATAATGACACCAACACGTCATCACCCATAGATCTTGATTCAATTGGCGAAATGATGAAAGATTTTGAGCACATGAAATCCTCACACACAATTTTACATGAGAAAAACAACCATCTCAAATGCCGAAACTCACAGCTGACTGAAGAGTTGAGTACTCTTAGTCACTTAGCTGATGAGAATAAAGAGTTGAAGGATGAAATTGCTAAGGTTAAAGCAGACTTAGCTGAAAAGATAAAACAGAGAAAAAGAACTGAAAAATGTGATTGCATCACTCAGCAATCATCTATAATATTAGATGAGTTGATGATGATTCAAAAGGAGATTGGAGACAAAGCAGGCTTAAGATTTAATTCCTTTGTCAATGCACAAACTCCAAAAGTGGTATTGGAAAAAGGATCCTCAAGCACTGGGGGAATCCAAAAACAAACAACATTATACGTTGCACCCACACACAATCACAAGCACACATATGCTGGTCTAGGTTATAAAGGAAAGGGTTAGAAGCCAGCTGAGATTGTTGAGAGAGCTGCTGAAATTAAATTTAAAAGAGTTCATCAGCAAACTCCAAACAAGAAATATTATGTGAAATCCAAGCAGAACTACCAAAGGCCCTAGAGTTTCACCAAAATATGAAGAAAATGGTAGAAACTACCCTGCTCAGACTGATTGGAACCATCAAATGAAATATCAGCCAAGTCCTATGGGATATAAGCCCAAGTGGAAAAGACCTCAGGCTCACTATAGGTCATTCCCAAGATAAAGAAATCAGCACACTTATGCACCTAAGCACAATGCCTATAATGCACAAAAGTTTCCATATTATCCAAAGAAAGCAAATGCACCAGCACACTTACAGGCATACAGACCAAAGAGACAACTGTATGTTCCTAAAGTTTCTATGCAGTCTGCAAAAATTCATTATGATTATGAAACTGATAGGTGGCAACCTCTTAGAGTCAGATCATTTGGCAATAGGTTGGTTGGATCACCTTATAGTGCCAATCCCTCAGGACGCAGACAGGTTTGGGTACCTAAAACATGATTTTCTTGATTGTAGGTTAAGGGAACAACTGAGTGCCAAGGAACCTGATACATAGATTGTAGCTATTCCAGACACATGACAGGGAATAAAAATAATTTATCTAACTTCAAGGAGTCAACAGGAGCCAAAGTCATATTTCGAGGAAATGAAGCTCCACGAGAAAATCAAAGGTATTGGATCCATCAAGAAGAATTGACTAGAGATCACAGACGTAACTTATGTTGAAGAGCTGAATTTCAATCTGCTAAGTATCAACCAACTCTGTGATAAAGGCTACAATGTTGGATTCAACATGGTGTCTGCCAAATCAAGGATGCTGAATCAAATGAAGTTGTGCTATGTGGACAAGAAAGAAAAATATGTATGTAGTGGATTGGTCCACTACTACACCAATCACATGTTTATTAGCAAAGAGCACAACCGAGTCCAGCTAGTTGTGGAACAAGAAGCTGAGTCACCTGAATTTCAAGACAATCAACAAGCTTGCAAGGAGGCACCTAGTTGAAGGATTGCCTGACCCAGTGTACAAGAAAGAGAGCATCTCTGATGCATGCCAGAAGGGAAAGCAGATCAAGTCTTCATTCAAGGACAAGCCAAGTCCTTCTTCAACAAGGATCTTGCATTTATTGTATATGGATTTATTTGGTCATGTTGAACCAGCAAGCATAAGTGGAAAACAATACACTTTAGTGGTGGTGGATGACTATTCAAGATACACATGGACCATCTTTATGTGTAAAAAGAAGGAAAATTCGCAAAATCTTCCACATCTAATGAATAGAGTTCAAAATGAGAAGAGCCAAACCATTATCAATATAAAGTCTAACAGATGAACTGAGTTTGTCAATGGGATTATAACCCATTATTGCACAGAGAATGGTATTGCTCATGAGTTATCAGTTGCAATAATTCCATAGTAGAATGGAGTAGCTGAAAGAGGGAACATAACCCTCAAGGAAGTTTCAAGGACCATGTTAGCTGAAGTTGGATTGCCTAAGAGATTTTGGGCTGAATCCATTTACACTGCTTGTTACACACATAATAGTGTATGATAAATAGGCAGCTGTCCAAAACCTCCTATTAAATTTGGACAGGAAGGAAGCCTAATGTTGGATATTTTCATATTTTTGGATACAAATGTTTTATTCACAATAATGGTAAGGACAATTTGAAAGCTTTTGATGTTAAAGTTGATGAAGTTATCTTCTTAGGATAATCAGCTGAGATTAAAGCTTTCACAGAGTAACAAAAGGACTATAGTCACATAAGAGTCTATCCATGTGGTTTTCGATGAACCTAATGTGAATGGAGATGACATTAATGATTACCTGAGAAGATGAATCAGCTAATTATCCAGAAGAGTCCCTATGCTGAAATAGATGTCAGAAGACTCGATCCTGATGAAGATGAGATAGTTGAATCTCAAAGACAGCTGCAAGTCTTGCAGCTAAATGATGAAGATCAAGAAAAAGTTGGTCAAGACAACTTAGCTTCAAGAAGACTCAATCGAGCAGACTTACTCCAACCAGATGTGAGATGGCTGAGTGACCATCCACCTGAATTAGTCATTGGAGATGTAAGAGATGAAGTAAAAACCAGATCCAGGACTCAACATGAAGCCATGTTTACTTATTTCATTTGTCAAATTGAGCCAAAGGATGTGTCACAAGCATTAGATGACACTTCATTGGATTCTAGTTATGCAGGAAGAGGTGAATCAGTTTGAAAGGAACAAGGTTTGGGAATCAGTTCAAAGGCCTATTGTAGGTCCCAAGGGGTGACGTGTAAGGTTTAGAAGGCGGGTTGAATAAACCTTACCAACTTTTCAATTTAGTCCTTTTAAAATGTTTTCAGAGTTTTACGCAAATCAGCTAAGTCCTTGAGGGACAGCTAGGTTGGCTTAAACAACAGAGTTACCCACTCAAAAGACTCGACTCAACTGTTGATAGTATAACTTAGCTGCTTTCAGCTAACACTAAGATTTACAGTTGATTTGGTTTTGTTCAGCGGAAGACTTTTCACCTTTATGATTTTAAACTTATTTTACAACACTTGTTTTAGCAATAGTTATTATCAGCAGGGTTAGCAATTTTAACTTAGCAGCATATATAAAATAAATGCAAGAATTAAAAGTGTTGAAAGTAAATAAGACACAAGCAATTTTTATAGTGGTTCGAGGATGGGGTAATTCCTCTAATCCACTCTTCTCCAACTCCTGGAGGAATACACTAAGTAACAAGATCTTGGTTACAAAGCGTTAAACAGTTCGAGTCAGCTTCAATCACACAGCCAGCTGCTCCTAGGACTCAGCTTCTTCACAAAACAGTTGTCTTGCTACTTCAACTTCTTCAAACTCTTGGATTTGTTTACACAGCCCCCCAACGAGTCTAAAGCCTCTGGTTCGAACTTGAACCTTACTACTTCTCCTTCAACCTTGGAGAGTAGACCCCTTTCTTCTTTAAACAATTTTCCTCTTTAATTGATGAAGTAATCTTTCATTCACTGAGTGTGTTGGATTGAATTCCTTCTAAATTAGGCTTGAGGATATCTTTAAAAGCTTGAGAGAATTTGCAGGTTATTGCTTGCTTGAATTATTGATAGTCTTATGAAATTCGTAACCTTCTCTCACTTGCTTACCCAGCCTTTTATAGTGTAAATTTGAAATTATGTCCGTTGAAGAGTTAGACACACATTTCAAATCTCACTCGTAGGTTGTTGGCTTGTCTTGTCTTGCAGCATTGATGAGGATCATACCATTAATTAAATGCTCTGCAGCCTTTCCTTAATCTCTGCAGGTTTTCAGGCACATCACATTGGTTCCTTGCTTTTTGCACTCTTTCAGCAAAATAGCTTTATTGCTGGTAGCCTGACACCGGCCTATTTCCAGCAAAAACTTGACTTGTATTGACAACGGATCTCTTTCAGCTTTCTTCAAGTCTTGTCTATTGCATACCCCTTTGACATTCGATTCCAGTCATTTTGGAATGACTTAGCTGTCAGTCAGCTGACTGAGACAGCTTTTCTGTCACTTGACTAAGTCTTCACTTGGCTTCACACAGCTGACACACAACTAGGTCTCCTCTTTGATCTTCAGTTAACTCTTGTAATCTTCAACTTAGCTGACTCCAACTCAGCTTATTCAGCCCTATCTACTGCAAGTTGAATTACATAAAAAATGAGGTGTCAACTTCCTAATCTAAGTTTTACATGGTATCATCAAAACCTAAACATAAATTTTCCCAACACCTGCCCACCAAAATGTCATTGGTACTAGTGGGTATTGAGAAACAAGATAAATGAGGAAGGATCTATTGTAAGAAACAAAGCAAGATTGGTAGCCAAAGGGTATTGCTAAGAAGAAGGAATATATTTTGATGAAACATTTGCTCTTGTTGCTAGATTGGAAGCAATAAGGATGTTTCTTGCTTATGTTGCACACAAGAATTTCACAGTTTATCAAATGGATGTGAAGAGTGCATTTTTGAATGGACTTTTGGAAGAAGAAGTCTATGTGGAACAACCTCTAGGTTTTGAGCAGAAAACTATTGGAGACAATGTCTACAAGCTCAAGAAAACATTGTATGGTTTGAATCAAGCACCAAGAACATGGTATGATACATGTTAGATAAATGTTTTTATCATGATTTTGATGATTTCGTTTAACTGTGTTTTTACACCAAAACAATGTTTCTAAATGTTGTCCAAATGCTCCCGATTGATATAAAATGTTTTTACTAATTTTTCGGAGTAATTCTTGAAGTTTATTTTGACAAAAATTGGACAACACATAAATGTTTTATCATGATTTTGATGAATTTGTTTTATTGTGTTTCTACACTAAAACAATGTTTCTAAATGTTGTCCAAATACTTCTGATCGGTCTAAAATATTTTAACAATTTTTTCGGAGTATTTCTTGAAGTTTATTTTCGACAAAAATTGGACAACACTTCTGTCTCGAGCTCGATCAGTTGCCGTATAGGGCATCCCCTGTCTGAAGTTGATTTTAGAAACAGAAATGAGACAAACACAAACCAGAAGGAGGTCAACCAGTCACCCTATAGGGCGACCGGTGGCGTTGACCGGTCCACGTGTAGGTCGACCGGTGTCTGAGTTTGGTTCAAATTTTGCAAACTTCTCTGTATTGCATTTTTGAAGAGGGCAATCGGTCCAAGGAGATGTCGACTGGTCGAACACCATGGTGACCGGTCGCCCTATGTAATTTTTGTGATGTTTTCTTTAAATATTTATTTCTATTCGACTGGTCGCCATACCGTTTTGACAGCAAATTCTAACCATTGTACAGCAGACAACTTTTCCTCAATTTATGGTGTTGATCTCTAATAGCTATATTCTTCATTTGTCTTGCAATTTTTTACAGATTTCAATCTCCTAGGAGGAGCCTATCAAGTTCAAGACATCCTCTATAAATAGATGAAGAATTGAATCAACACCAAAAGAGAGAATACTACAACACAATAAGATACATTCAAGCAAACACTTTGTTCTTATATTTCAACATTCTTGTTGTAATAGCCTAAGGTCCTTCACTTTCACATCTTGAGGTCTAGGCTTAATTCTTGATTACACTTGCACTCAAAGTTGTATACTTCATTATCGAGTTGTAATCTTGAATTTGTGTTGGTCATTCAAACACAAGATATCCTTGTGAGTGTTCTTGTGGTAAGAGCACACTTGGGTGATCTTAGGTGCTAGGTGTAAGAAGATTGTGGTAATCTTCCTGTGGAAGAGTTTGGTACTCTTCGAGGCGTTGGAGAGTTTGGTGGTCTTTAGGTCGGAAGATTGTGGTAATCTTCACAAGGTGCCGTTGAAGGAAGATTGTGGTAATATTCTAGGGAGATTGTAGTAATCTCCAAGGTGGTGTTGAAGAAGAGTGTAGTGCTCTTCAAAGGTGATGTTGTAATAATTTTGGTAATTATTAATAAAATTCTTTTTTCCTTTTTGAAATACATCCCAGAGATACTGGGGTGGTAGTAGATTAGGCCCTAGGTGGGTTGAACTACTATAAATCGAAGCGTGTTATTTACTTTCCGCTATTCCATTCTTGTCTTCGCTTGTTTGATTCGAAAAAGAGGGCGTACATTGAGAAAATGGGCATAATCTATTCACCCCCTCTCTAGATTATCGTTGTCACTTGGACTTACAATACATTGTCTCAGTTTCTTACAGACAATGGATTCACCAAAGACAAAGTTGATAGAACACTCTTCAGAATTCAAGAAGGATAGAGTATATTGCTTGTACAAATATATGTGGATGATATCATCTTTGAATCCACAAACAAAGAGCTGCGTGACAAATTGTCAAACCTGATGCAAGGGAAGTTTGAGATGATCATGATGGGAGAGCTGACTTTCTTCCTAGGTCTTCAAGTCAACAAATTAAGGATGGAACCTTTATAAGTCAAACCAAATATACCAGAGATTTAATGAAGAATTTTGGTATGGAAGAGAATTCATCTGTGAAGGTTCATATGAACACTTATGTCAAAATGGATATGGATGCAGAAGGAAAGCCAGTAGATCAGACAAGATATAGAGCACTCATTGGATTATTGCTCTACTTGACTCCAAGTAGACCAGACATCACCTTTGCAGTAGGTGTATGTGCTAGATTTCAGTCTGCTCCCAAGGAAAGTCATATGAGTGCAGCTAAGAGAATTCTGAGATATTTGAAAGGTAGCCAAGATGTTGGTCTCCAAAAGAAGATGGATTCAAGTTGATTGGATACTCAGACTCAGACTATGTTGGATGTAGAGTTGACATGAAGAGTACATCTGGTACTTGTCAAATGCTTGGAAATAGATTAGTTTCTTGGTTCAGCAAGAAACATAATTCAAGAGCTACATCCACAGCTGAAGTAGAGTACATTGTTGCAGGCAGCCATTGTGCCCAAGTTCTATGGATGAGGCAGCAACTAAGAGATTATGACATAGAAGAGATAGAAATTCCAATTATGTGTGACAACACAAGTGCTATTGCAATCACTCAGAATCTATTTTTGCATTCAAGAACAAAGCACATTGATGTCAGATATCACTTTATAAGAGATCATGTTGAAAAGAAAGATATCACATTAGAATATGTATCAACTGAAAAATAGTTAGCTGATATATTCACAAAGTCCTTATGTGAATTAAGATTTGAAGAACTGAAGAATGAGCTTGGTTTGATTGAGCTAAGCTAATATGCTCAGAAGAGTCATTCAACAAAGTTAAAGATAAGAGAATTGCATTTCTGAAGAGTTTAACTCATCCAACAGAGTGAAACAACTTCTATAGTCGTTCAGTAGAATCAAGTTAGTTGAATAGCTGAGTCTTACTCAGTCGAATAAAAGGAAGAGAGAAGCAGAGTCAAGTCATAAATGAAGAAAACTAACTCATTTATGAGCCAAGTGACAAAACAAGGTTGTTTTCAGTTAAACGAGAACGTTTTTAACTTGATGTCAGCATCATTAAATGTTGTACAGTAAAAGCTGTGATGGTTTACTTATGATTGGATATAAATGTTGCCGCATTAAATGCGATGTGATTAATTCCTTTTGAAAGTTTTGATCTTGGCCGTTGAACAACTTTCAAACCTTTGTGATTCCAAAAGCATCCTTTCAAGTCTCTTATATATCCAAAATTTCATTCTCTCTCTTCACTTTCACTCTCAGACTTTCAAAATTCTCAAGTATTCCCAGCAACAAGAAACCCTACAGTCCTTCAAAAAACCTCCCAAGAAATCTAAATGGCACCAAAATCCGCTCTTGACTTTGCAAACCTTGCTGAGAAGATCCACACCGGTTCCCTTGGGGATTTTCAAGGCCTTGTCAAGCAATCTGAGGACATGGTGTCGGCTGAGAAAATAGCTTGTCATTTGGAGAAAATTGTCTTAAGAAATTTTTGACGCTGGAGATGACTCAAACATTCCATGAGGAGATTGCAATGTTCTATGCGAACGCTTCTATTCACGACGATGGCATTCATTCCCATGTGAATGGCAAGGAGATTAAGTGTATTGCGGCTGACTTGACCAAGTACCTGCACCTTCCATCCAGCGAACTCAAGGAAGTGACTGGTAATGAGTTCAATCTCTCGAAGTCGTGGAAGGATATAGCGAAGAAGGAGATGGCTGGAAAAGTGAATTACTCCGCCACCAAGAAGGCTATTTTGGAAGAATACCACAAGCTCATGGATGTGGTAGCTAAATGTGTTGACATGAAGTTTGGGTCATACAATTAGATGTCCCAAGCTACGCTGATTATTATGGCTGCTATCATGGAGGAGCTCAAGGTGAACTTGAGTTAGTTCATCTTCGAGGGCACATGCAATGAAGACTGTCACTTCTGAGGGAGAATCAGCTGAACATGTTCCCAAGGACACAACTGCCTCCGTCCCAGTCCCCTCTCCAGAACCTGATGTCGTTGCTCCTAAAATAACGAAGAAAAATAGGATAACTGCTCCCCGTAAGGTAGCTGCAAAGAAGTAGTAGACTCTACCGACAGTTGAGTCTACCGCAGTATAGTCATCCATCGTGGCTGGAGAGTCTAAAAAGGATGAGAAAGAAGTCCCCCTGGAGAGGCACTCCAAGAGATGACTTGTGAAGAAGTTTGTTGCGATGAGAAGGCTGTTGAGACAGTGCAGCATCTGGCAATCAAGCCACCCTATCCCCAATATCTGAGGAAGGTAAAAAGGTCAATTCCAAGGATAACTAAGGGACATAAATAGGTGAACAAAGCACTGCTGAAGAAATTCAAAATAGCTCAGCTGCTAACCCAAGCCCTCAGGATAAAATGGTTGATATTGAGGCAAATGATTAGACAATGAAGGTTGATGCTAAAGAGCCTGTCCGAGACCCAATCGCCCATGAAGAACTAGGATCCCCTGCTTATTCTGATAATGAAGAAAGGTTGTGCGCATGGAGGCTATGGAAGTTGAGTGCCAGCCGAGTCCAACTGACGAGGCCAAAGATGATCGATGAGAAAGAATATCTCATTGGCATTTTGGACAATACTTTTGTCACTTGTGGTCTTAATGAACTCTACTGTGCAACAATTCTTTATGAGAAGAAGGATGCTGCTAAAGCAAAGGCCCTAGAGAAGGCTAAGGGACCTGAGCCACATATTTGCTCATTTTCAGATCCTAATAATCCGGAAGAGGCTCTCAAAAATGGCAGCAACAACGACATTGAGCTCATTGAGGGAGATGATCCTGTTGAGAAGGCTTAGCTGAAGCATGCCATGAAGAAGTCCCATGAGATGCATGAGCAATCTATGCTCAAGGGTGTTGGAGAAACCTCTATCTCTATCTCTCCAACCCCTGCAATCATTGACGTGGTGAGGGATTTTGATGTAACTACTTCACCAGCTCACTCGGAGGGACAAACAAATAGGGAGAATGGCGATGATGTTGGGAAAGAAGTAGTTGAAGAGGGTACCCAACGAAGCCACGCCCTGCGGAAGTTGTTGAGACAATTGTTATATTGGCTGAACATTCACGCGAAATAGCCAAGTCTCCAGTGATAGTTGACCCCACTGCCAATGAATCAGCTGGTGACCCAGCCAAATGGGAAGCTGATCACACTGCAGCAAGGTCGAAGGAGGCTGCAGAAGACAAACAAATTTTAGTGTTAGGAGGCGATGGTGAGATTGCTGAACAAGACACAATTGGAACCGATAACGCTTTGACGGTTAAGACTATCTCAGCTAAGAAACCAGATGTATTGAAGGCCAATGAAGTTATAGATGTCCAAATTCCTGCAACTAAGCCATTGGATAGAAGTAAGAGGACCACGACAGCTGGGACTGCTGGTCTTAAAAGTGCAATTCTAGATGTTGAGGCCTCGAAGGATGCCAACAAAGAAGACCCAACTGCAGCTTAGTCTGCAGCAGGGATTGTTGAAGGCCTTGCAGCAGTTGAGAGTGATGCCAAGGTTGCTGAAGACCCCATGGCGGTTGAGACTACCAGGGGAAATGTGAAAGTTCCTGAGGCTCTTCCGAATTTTCCAGAGTTTGTCAACTAAAACAATTGAAATCGATGCCCTACATGACTCTGATGATGAATTCCTAGTCTTTGAAGATGATTTTGACAACCCAGCTGAGTCAGATCCAGGATATAAGGAACTAGAAGCCCAGATGAAAGAGGCTCATTTGAAAGCCTCATCATCGCCTGAATCTGAATCAAAATCACTTTCATCTGCCAAAAGGAAACAGGTTAGCAATGTCTCTCATCTCTTTTGGGTGATAAGTAAGAAAGACGAAATATATATATATATATATATATATATATATATATATAATAATGACAGCGCATATATCTACATTAATATCATGTCAACTTAGACAACGTTGCCAAATAATTTCAGAGTAAATAAATTAAATATGTATATATTTCTATATATATGATAATAATATCTTCTAAAACAAATTAATGGCCTCACCGGCCCTTGTGCATTATGCCTATTGTTTCTCATCACTTATTTTATGAACTAAATTTAGTGTTTACTCACCTATTCCAGTTTATATATATTAGATTCATATCAAATATATATTAGAGATAATTACAAGAACTACCTGAGGTTTAACCTAATTTCGAAAAGCTCGATTATCTTTTAAAATTACAAATTCCACTTTGACATTTAATAATATTTTAAAAATTGCATCATCGTGAGTGGGTTATTTGTTAGATAAATGGAAACCTCAAGAGGGTCGTGTTTGTGACAATTTAAAGATGTATTTATAATTTTGAATGATAAGTGGAGTTTGTGTAATTAGGCTAAGCCTGCTCATGATAGTTTTTGTAATTATCAAATTGGAATTGAGGATCTGAACCTTACATTTAATTTCTCTACATGTATGTTTGCAAAGAAGATGATGATCAACTTGAATCAAAGAAAAACCGAAATAGATGAAATTATGGAAGAGAACCAAAGGCTAAGGACGCATTTAGATCGAATCATGAAGAATTATAGAACCCTACAAATGCAATACCAAGATGTTATTAAAAAATCTCATAATACAGAAGAAACTGATGAACTTATTTCCCTTGGTCTTGGAAGAAGTTCAAGTGGTACAATGAAAAACGGCTGTCCTAATAAAATGCCCATTAATGATAAATATATGGATGAGCAGGAAAATGAAGAACTGACACTACGACTCGATTGCAAATTTGAAGTGCCTGAAAATAGTGTAGAAACATATTCGCAAGTTGAACCGAGCCCTGAAAATAGCGTAGAAGAGGTGAAGAGAGAAGGCGGAGATCAGGCATGGCCAAATAAGACAATGCAGAATGTGAAAGATGATGAGATTTCACAACAAATTAATCCTTCCAAGAGGGCTAGGGTTTATGTGAGAGTTAGATGTGACACGCCAACGGTAAGATTAAATTTAATTTGTTCTATATTCAAACAATCGTGCTTGTCAGGCTAATTAATTAATTAAGGCTTAATTGAGAATTTAGTCATGTAACTCTCAAGAGTTGGCAATCTTAGTCCCGTAACGTTTTCATGTGGCAGTTTCCATTTTTGATGATTTTATCCTTTAGTCAAAATAGCAATTATAGTCTTGTAACTTTTGACAGTCATATTTATTTTTTGGGTATTTGGTGAAAAGATGAGACTATTGTAAGAACAAATGAAATATTGAAACGGCCAACTAAGACCAAAATCGAACAAAATCATAATTTGTAGAACCAAAATCGCACAAATTAGAATATATGAGATCCAAATTGATGCCTAAAATATTTACAGGACTAAAATTGCTAGTCCCTGAAGTTAGGGTCCAATATTTTGCAGTTGTGTGCTAATTACATACTAATATAAGTACATAACTACTGCATGTGCTGCTTTTTTTTTTAATTTATCGATATGATCATATTCTAGATGAATGATGGATGCCAGTGGAGGAAATACGGGCAGAAAATTTCAAAGGGGAATCCATGCCCACGAGCATACTATCGTTGCACTGTTGCACCGTCTTGTCCAGTGAGGAAACAGGTACAAAATAGTATTTAACTATTTAATAGTATTATGTTGAACTTTGCCTCCTAATAGCCTCTTAATCGATCAATATTATTTTACTATGCTATGATCATACTCCATTGGTCGCAATTTAATTAGGTTTAGATGAGAGTTGAACACGTGATATTTTCTTATGTATTTCTCATTCATTGATTAAAAGTAGTCAAATTTATATACGTACTTCTGTATTTTCTTAAAAGTAATAAATGGTCAATATTGGTGTTTTATAAAACCAAATTTCATTGAGGAAATAAAATGCATGTTTTTTGGAATATAAAATCGAAATAACAAATTTAGACATATTAAAGTGTCTTTGTAAAGTACTATAGGCTTTTGTTTCTTTTCCGTTTGTTTTTGAGTCCGGCTTAATTGCAAAATTCGTCTCATAATTATAGGGAGCTAGTAATTTTGATCCTGTAAAAATATTATAGTAGCAACTCTTATCCTAAAAATGTTGATTCTTTGCAATTTTAATCTCATAAGTTCAAATTTGTGCAATTTAGGTCCTACAAGTTTTGATTATGCGTGATTTTGGTCCCAACTAGGTGTTTTAATATTTTATGTGTTCTCATGACACCCTTATCCTTTAGCCAAATAACCAATGGCCGTTAAAAGTTATATGACTGAAATTGTTATTTTTACTAAAGGGTAAAATCGTCGAGGACCGGAACTGCCACATGAAAAAATTACATGACTAAGATTGCTAACTCCTAAAAATAACAAGACTAAAATTGCAGTTAGGTCTTTTGAGTTCAAACAAAGTTCTAGTATATATACACACATAACTCTCAATTGATTTTTTACTTGACTTTCATATAGATTTGAAACTTAAATTAAAAAATCCATCCTTTTTTGATCTCAAGGTACAAAGATGTGTGGAGGACATGTCCATTTTGATCACAATATATGAAGGGACACACAACCATCCGCTCTCAATTTCAGCCACAACCATGGCATCCATCACTTCAGCAGCCGCCTCCATGCTATTATCCGGCTCATCAACCTCGGAATCAAGGCTGAGCCGATCATCTGCCACCACCACAAATACTGCAAACCTAAACGGACTAAATTTTTCTCTCTTTGATAATTCAAAATCAAAAGTATACCCTTCTACATACCAAACTTATCAATCTCATCATCCCCTTCATTCCTGTTAACATTGCTGCTGATAGCAATCATGATAAGAGCATTTGCTTACAATCGGTGATAAGTGGCAAGAATGATAAGTGCGATGAAGGAAGGCTTGATTGTGACAAGTGTAGCAATCATAATGAATGGCCGAGGTTGTTAGGAAGAATATTCCTCATCAACCAATAGGAATGTTTTAGTAAAATTCTATCCGAAATTCTAGTTGTTATATAAGGACTAGTCTTTGCCTTGTACTATGTCTTGTGCCATTATGAAATATCGAATGAAAGCTTTTATTTGTGTTATGGCTACTCTAATGTTCACTATTTTCCTGGTTTTATTTTCATGGTATCGAGCGGTAAAACCGCCTCTCGATATCTCTCTTCTTTTATTTTTATTTCTTTTATCAACCGCAATGGAGGATCCTGTCTTTGCCGATCGAAATCAATCCAAAAATGGATCATCATCCAATCGGTTCCATGTGATACAACCTCAAAGTCGATTAATCACTACTAAACTTGATGAATCCAACTTTCGGTATGGAAACAACAAGTTATGACCACCATTAGAGGCTATGGGCTAGAATCATATATTAATGAGGATAGCCACCACCTAAAAATTTATTATCGATGATAAAACAAAAGCATCCAAAGATCAATCCGTTTTCATACAATGGCGAGAGAGACAGGACCGACTTTTGGCATCTTGGCTTTTATCATCTCCGAGTGATAGCATACTGGTTTTGATGGTTGGTTTGCATTCTTCCAAAGATATATGGCGTGGTTTAGAAGCAACTTTTGCTAGCCATCCCAGGGCTAAGCTTATGCGATAAGTGCGGCTCAAACTCTTAAAAAGGGAACATGAGCATGAGGGATTATCTTTCAAAAATCAAAAGTCACAGTGATGTTTTGGCTTCAACTGGATGAGAATCTCTGAAGAGGATCAGATTTTGCACATATTATCGGTTTGGGAAATGATTATGACTCTGTCATGGTAAATGTTACATCTAGAATTGATCCATGCACCGTAGGCGATGTTCATGCCATTCTCCTCGGCTATGAGTCTAGGCTTGAGATGAACCACATTGGTTTAAACTCGAAAAATGCTATCCCGATTGCTATCTCACACTCGAAACACTCGAGAGGAGGTTTGGACCTGGAAATTTTCAAGGGAGAGGAAGAAGTCCTCAAGGTTTTAACATAAGAGGAGGCGGAGACAATCTAGCGAGGAGGTTTTAGAGGCAGAGGTCGGTTTCAAAATAACAAACCTCAATGTCAAGTGTGTTTTATATTTGGCCATACAAACAGACAAATGTTGGCATAGGTTTGATGCTAATTTCACGCATCGGCTAATGGACAGAAGAATCACAACAAGCACCCCTCTCTCAACATTGCTCAAGATGCCCCTTCTTTTTCTGATTTTGGTAGTGAAAGCAAACTGGTATCCGTTCGGAGCCTCCACACATGTCACTAATGACTTGAGTAATCTGAACATAGCAAATTTGAATACACTGGGAACAACAAATTGCAAATGGGGAATGGTACAGAGTGAATATCTCTCACATTGGTAGCTCTCTTATCCAGTCTAATTCTCATTCTCGAGCCTTTCTTTTAAAGAATTTACTTCATGTTCCTAACATCACAAAGAACCTCTTAAGTGTTTCACAATTTGCTAAAGATAATGATGTGTTTTTGAATTTTATCCTCATGTTTGTTTTGTAAAGGACCAGGTTTCCAAGGAAATCCTCCTCAAAGGGACACTTAAGCAAGGTCTTTATCACTTTAACCTTCGCACCTCAAGCCACCTTGATTTCCATTCATCATCCACACCACTCAGCCGATTCAGCCTTCTCAAGGAGTCCTGAGTCTAGTTCTTTTCGGTTTCAAAATAGTCCTCGTTGTCAATTCTGCATTTCGATAGTAAAAGAGGGCTTAGTTTAGATTTATGGCATCAAAGATTGGGCCATACCAGTTATGATATTGTCACTAAAGCCCTTCAAGCTTGTAATTTGTCATTTTCAATGAAAAGTGCTCTTTCTTTATGTTCTTCTTGTCTATGAGCAAAATGCATAAATTACCTTTTAATAGTTCTCAAACATCTATAATTCACCTCTTGAACTAATCCACTCGATTTATGGGGATCTTCCCATCAAGTCATCAAATGGATACACCTATTATATTAGTTTCATAGATCACCACAAAAGTATACTTGGGTCTATTTTCTAAAAGCCAAATCAAGCCTATCGTGGCTTTCTTACACTTTAAACAAACTCGTTGAAAACCAGTTAAACACAAAAATTAAGACCTTGCAAAGTGATTGGGGAGGAGAATTCCGAGCTGTCCAAATTTTTACAAGACAATGGGATAATTCATAGACTTTCTTGTCCTTACACCCCACAACAAAATGGGGTTGCCGAACGAAAGCATCGTCACATTGTTGAAATGGGACTTTCTTTGCTTGCTCATTCACATCTTCCTACCTGTTATTGGGATGAGGCTTTTCTCTTTGCCACATACATCATTAATAGAATCCCCGCAAAACAGCTTACTTTATATAACTCCTTTGAATTTCTTTTTCACCATAAACTTTGATTACACTCATTTTAGGGTGTTTGGCTGTCTGTGTTACCCGTTCCTTCGACCTTACAACTCCCATAAACTCGAGTTCGGTCTCTAGCTAGCACATTTCTTGGATACGATCCTAGACACAAAGGCTACAAAATTCTCTTGCCCAACAAAAAGGTCATTATCACAAGCATGTCCTTTTGATGAAACCTCTTTTCCTTTTGCTCCTATCTCTCGCATCACCACCTATATCCTCTCCCACTTCCTCCTCTCCAACTGCCATATCCTCTCCTCCTCTTGTCTCACCTTTTTTTGATATTCCCTCTCCCTCTCTTCTCCCTCTAGCACCCTACTCCCTCTCATGACTCATCTCCTTCTTTGTCCTCTGTTCATTCCTCATCTAGTCCATCTACTTTGTACCACTCTATGTTCATCTACCTATTGAGACTATTCCATCTCCCGCTCCATCCCCTATAATGGAATCCCAGCCATTGTCCGAGAAGGGGCATCCTATGATTACCAGACTAAAGGTTTGGTATTTCTAAGCCTAAGGTCTATATTCTTTGATGTCACCGATTCATCTATTAATGAACCTGCTTCTCATTATTGATGCTCTACATAATCCATCCTGGAAAAATGCCATGACCACTGAGTATAATGCATTGGTGAAAAATAATACATGGACATTAAG
This sequence comes from Rehmannia glutinosa, assembly GCA_016081115.2. NCBI lineage: Eukaryota > Viridiplantae > Streptophyta > Magnoliopsida > Lamiales > Orobanchaceae > Rehmannia > Rehmannia glutinosa. The sequence goes on from CM071930.1 coordinate 53,065,530, forward strand.
TTCTTTACCTCCGGAAAGAATCTTGTTGGATGCAAGTGGGTTTTTAAGCTCAAGAAAAATCCGGATGGTACTGTTTCCGGATACAAAGCTAGACTCGTTGCTCGGGGTTTCACACAAACAGCAGGTTCGATTTTTCTGAGACTTTTAGTCCGGTTGTTAAACCAACAACTATTCGAGTGATTCTTACATTGGCGCTTTTGCAATTCTTGGCATATCAAGCAACTTGATGTTGATAATGCCTTTTTAAATGGAGAATTAAAGGAAGAAATATACATGAAACAGCCACCGGGTTTTGACACTAGAACAGGGGAAGTATGCAAGCTCTCTAAGGCTTTATATGGCTTAAAACAAGCCTCCAGGGCCTGGTTCATTAAGGTGAAATCAGTTTTGTTAGGATTTGGTTTTAAATTCTCTCGGCAGATACATCTCTCTTTTCGGGATCCACAATGGTCTTCGTTTATTCTTGCTTATTTATGTTGATGATATTTTGATAATCGGAGATAGTGTTTGAAATCAACCAAGTTTCCCAAAGAACTCAAAAGACATGCTTCTCATTGAAGGACTTAGGTGAATTACATCACTTTCTAGGGATTGAGGTTCACAAGACAACACATGGTCTTCATTTGAATCAAAAGAAGTACGTTTTAGATCTTCTTAAAAGGCACACATGTTGGATGCTAAAGGGACTCCAACTCCTATGGTCTCATCTCTTCATTATCTAAATATAATGGGACTGAAATGTCAATGGAGCAGTATAGGAGTATTGTTGGTGCATTACAATATGCCACAATCACAAGGCCGGACATTGCATACTCGGTGAACAAAGTTAGCCAATATATGTCTTGTCCTTTGATTCTCATTGGAAGCGAAGAAGAGAATTTTAAGATTTAAAATGGGACAACAGATCATGGTATACACATTGCTAAGTCTTCTTCCTTGGATATAATTGGATTCTGATTCGGATTGGCGGTGATTTGGATGATCGACGGTCTACCACAGAATATGTGTTTATCTAGGGAAAAACTTGGTTTCTTGGAGTGCCAAGAAACAACACTCGCCTCCGGATCAAGTGCGGAGGCCGAATACAAGAGTCTTGCACATGCCGCTGCCGAAGTTGTATGGTCAAGGCTTTACTCTTTGAGATAGGAGTGAAAACAACAAGATTCCAACCATTTGGGTAGATAACACTAGTGCTATAGCCATGGCTTCAATCCAGATCATGCATGCCCGAACCAAGCACATCGAATCGGATTATCACTTTGTAAGAGAAAAGGTAGCGGCTCAAGCCTTGCAAGTTTTACATGTGCCATCTCAAGATCAAGTGGCGGATATCTTTTTACAAAGCCACTTAGCCAACAATTCTTCCTTCGGCTTAAGAATAAACTTGGTGTCACATCTTTAGCCTCACTCGAATTGAGGGGGTCATAACATTGCTTGATAGCAATCATGATAAGAGCATTTGCTTACAATCGGTGATAAGTGGCAAGAATGATAAGTGCGATGGAAGGCTTGGATTGTGACAAGTGTAGCAATCATAATGAATGGCCGTAGGTTGTTAGGAAGAATATTCCTCATCAACCAATAGGAATGTTTTAGTAAAATTCTATCCAGAAATTCTAGTGTTATATAAGGACTAGTCTTGAGCCTTGTACTATGTCTTGTCTTTATTATGAAATATCGAATGAAAGCTTTTATTTGTGTTATGGCTACTCTAATGTTTTCACTATTTTCCTGGTTTTATTTTCAATTCCCAACCATCACTCTTGATCTCACGTCGAGCTCCTCCTCCTCCTCATCATCATCTCATTTCAGCCGACTAGGCAATTTTCCTCCACGATATCCAACCACGAATCTAAATTTCAGCTCTAATTTTGATTCAAGTGGTCTTCCCAATATTTCTTGGAGCAATGGGACCCTTAGTTATGGATACAAGAATCAATCTTGGGATTCACTTTTCTTTGGAGCGAACCCTAAGGAAACCATTTATCAACCCTACTTGCAAAAGAATACCCTAAACCCTAACCAACAAACCCTAGCACCTGACACCATTGCAGTCGCAACTAAAGCAATCACATCAAACCCCAGTTTTCAATCTGCATTAGATGTTGCTCTTTCATCGATCATTGGCTCGGGTGGCACTAATAATAATGGCACACTTGAAAACCAAAACGTCATCCAAAAATCTAGCCAAACAGCAACTCCGAATGGAAAAAGTTGCTCGCGCTAGGGTTTCTGAACAAGTCATCGTGATCGATTACTAGTTCCCAAAAGGTAGGCTGATGTTAATTTCGCCCATGTTTAATAGTCCAAGTTAAGTGTAAATTTGACTCTGCATGTGATAAAAGGGATCACATCATTTTAATTGGTTTAACTTTTTAGCTTTGACTAAGTTGATTCTTGTTTATTTTAGTGAAGTGAATCGTTGGAACTAATTTGTAACATGAATGCATTGTTTTATTTGGTAATTTTCTTCTTCCTTTTTTTTTTCTTGTGGATAATGAAGATTTGTGAACATAGATGGTGACTGGCTGACTGCTGGTGAAACATGCACAAAGTTGAACAATTTTGAACATTGCGTATTTAGACAATGCAGACAAGTCATTGGTTCATATTGTGCCTTTTTTTTTTAATCTTCTACTATCTATGATGTAAAAATAGTTATAGATAGTAAGTATTTGAGCTTGGTTATTTCTATTTATTGACTGTTATAATATTTAAATTTATTTAATAATTTTATTATTTAAATGGAATTTAATTAGCTTGGTGCTTGAGTTTATCAATTTTAGAATTTAGAAGTTAAAGTAAGTATTTTAATTAAAATTAGCTTATTAGATTTACCTTATGAGAATCAGAATTTAGCTTGCCTTCAATTAGTTAAAATCTTGGATTACTAATCGTGGATATTAGTTTATGACATCTTAACTTTAGAACCTTCAACTTATCTTTTATTCTATTCCGTTATCCTTAAACCATTCGTGTACAAATACTTACTCAACTTCCTTCTAACTTCATATGAGTTTTACGAAACTCATTTCTTGATTTAAACTGAAGCCATTTTTTAACTATATTTTTCTTTAACCAATTAGTCATGGCCCATTTCTTAAACAAAATTTCTACTTCTTAGGCCAGAATTCAACTTAACTTCAAGACCATATTCTTCAAACATTTCAAACCGAACCATTCATAACCAATTCTAAACCTTTTAAACACATCAAATTAGCCCACTTTCTAATTAAATTCTTAACTAAGTAAACATTTTTTTCTTGGCCCACTTTAATTAATCTTCTTGGACCAATTTTATCTCAAGACAAGAATATTGTCATGGGGTTGTTTTTATATAGTTTTTAATATTGTTTTATTGTTTATTGGTTCACTAGTACAGAAAAGGCTATAGAAATCATCAAATATGCATCGGTTTCTGTGGAAACCGATGCATAAAATGGCCAGGTGGCAATTTTGAAAATAAATCCAAGTCTTTAGGCATCATTTGTTTGATGAAAAACCGAGACCTAAAAACTTTTTTATTTTTTTTAATTAGATTAAAAACTTTAGGCGTTGGTTTCTTAGTTAATAACCGATACATATACGTTTTTATTATTAATTTAAAGCATTTAATTGACCCACAACCTCTTAACTCCCACTTTTCACGTATTACCTAAGCCACACCGCCGTCTAGCAACAGCCGCCCTGCCACCTCTGCCTCGCACTTCGCAAGCGGCCGCCCCGCCCCCGCCGTCGCAATTCCGAGGAGAATCTAGCACCGCCGTCAGTTGTTTACAATTTCCTATGCTTCTTATCGCAAGGAAAAAAAATCTCCAGTTGGGGAAATGTTCGCTCGAATCGACTTTTCATTGAGTAAGTTCTTAGTGTCGCAGTTTCGATAATTTGTTGGTCCTGATTCTAACAATTTCGCTGCTCAGTGCTCAATGTGCTTGATTTCTAAGGGTTTGTGAAAGTAAAATACTGTTCCGGCCGCTAATCTCCGACCGTCCGTCCACCACCTGCTGCCGCCCGGGAGACACAGTTCGTCCGAGGCCGATTCCACCGTCCGCCAGGTTCCTTTTTTTGGATTTTGTTTTAATTTTAGTCAAAGCATTATTGTTATGGTTTATGGTTCAGAAGATGAAACCTTCGACATCTGTAATTAGCTTTCTACTTTGATGAATTATTTTTATAGTCCTAAAATTATCTCATTAATCAGTTGTTATTTAATGAATATGTTGCTGAACTAATGCTAAAGAAGAAATAGTGCGGAAGACAAAAGCAAAACAGGATGAGGAGGTGAGAGAAATATTTATTTCTAAGTTCCAAGCTTCAAAATTACTCATTCTGTTTGGATTATTCACATTTACGTTCTGCTTTGCTTTAGGTTATCCAAAATTGGCTAATTTTCTTATCTATAGTTTGTTTGTTCTGCTCCATCTTTGTTTTGTTTAATGACGAGGTCCATTTTCAACATGATTATCTAGGGCTGACCCACACATATGAATCATGCAAGAAACACATTCTTACTATTTTTGCCCGCTTTTGCTTTATGGAAGTCCCATTTCCCTTGTCCATGAGACATTTATCGCGGCATTGTTCATTTTATGTCCTGAAATTGATTTTAGATACACCTTTACAGCGTGTCGGATTATTCCTATGTCATTACTTGATGGAGCTCAAGAGTCAAGAATTTTTGTGGTTGTCTTTCATCTTGTTTCCTAAATTATATTTGTAAGTTTTCTATGGATTAGTAATTGTTGGGCATCAACTGTTGTTTCATTGTGGTTGCCAAATGCTTTATGTTGGTTGAGTTCACTTGCATAAAGTAAGTGTAATCAATCTTGGAAGTATGCTGCAAATTGTATATTCATATAGGAAATGATTCCTGCATTTACATTGTGCATCCTCATTTAATAAAAAAATTTAATTGATTATTTGGTTTTTGACTTCTGAACTAGACTTCAAAATGCTCTTTACACCATTTGATCCTTCTATTTATAGCTCATGCTAATTTCTAGCTGAGGGAAAAGGGAACATACAGAAATCACCGTCTTTATTCTAACTCTAACATGCATGAGGTAATTTGTGGACAGTTGGTTTCAACCTCCCGTTTCTCAAATGTCTATTTCTTGTAGTTATAGAGTTATAGAAAATGTGTCAAATGCTTCTCACTAATATGTGTTGTACTGATTAATATATTATAAATGTGTTTCTTTTGATAAGTGTGTTGTTCTCACGTATTCTTTTGCAGGATGCAAGGCTTGATAGTGTGGATGTTATGAAAAGTATGTTGGAAAGAGCTCTATTCCTGAGAGTAATAATGACAAACCTGACCTTACAACAGAAGAGCTTGCAGAAATTAATAGACGAATTGCTGATGTTCTTGAGCCTGGAGAAACAGTGAGCTTTAACCATGTTGTTTGTTATATACAATCTACACCTTATCATTTATTTTATAGATTGGACATCCTGGCATGTAATTGGATATTGATATTTGTTTCTATCCTTCCTTATCGTCATCAGATAAGCTAGGATGCTCAAGGTTTCTTTTGTGTAATTAGATAAATGATGTCAATATTGCTGCCTGTCGCCATTTCCTTTTTTGACATGATCCCACTTATGAAATCTAGAAGGGAATTTGTGGTTTATGCACATATCATCTGAGGCTGATCCAGATTCACAGAATTAAATGAACATTTATCAAATGCAGTTAGAGGCAGTATTAAATATTGGATTTTTGTTAATACTTTTTGCCTTCTCCTATTTATCTAGATCTATCTGTCAACTTGTATGTTCAGAAGGGAAGGGATCGTGGAAACTCTTATTCCTAGCATGGCTCTGGAAAATAACTGTGTCGGACATTTTTTGTTAATTTTGTGCTTTTAAAATAAGAAAGTTGTATTTGTTCTTGCAATTGGTTTTTATTTCATCTTCATAGTTGAAAATTCTTTCTGGATCTCATTGTGTTGCTCTTCACAGGTTCTGCAAGCTTTGAGGAGATTAAAGGGTTCAACTGATAAGAAGCAGAAAATGTCTGCTAAAACTAAACAGCTGTTTGACCAGATAACTGAAGATGCCATAAAACTGATGGAGAATGGAGATTACAGTTGAGTTTGTTCTTTGTTTTTTTGAAATGAATCTTGTGAGTGATATAGATTGCTAGATCTTTACTCTTACGCATTATATGTGAACCCATTTATTTATAGATGTGTATGAAGAAAAGCAAGAACATTTTAAGCGAGAAGCAGGTGCGTTCTGTTGCCTATTCATTTCCATCCACGTCCTGATTAGACTTCTCCTTGATAGTAATGTTGTGGTATTTACAGATCCCTTTAGTATTCATTTATGATACTTGTTATTATAATATCTTTTGTATTATAGGGGGTCACCTAATATATTATAAAAGAAAACGAAATATATTAATATGTGTCAAAAAATGGTGCACCTAATATTTTAGGTAGGGTGTGTTGTACTGTTGTTTTATGCTTCTCACTAGCAGTATACTTGGTGGAGGCTTTATGGCACTGAAGCTTGCACTTGCTAAGTCTCCTCAATATATTAAGTCATTGGTGCATAAATTTTGAAAAATCAGAAACTTAAGGGACTTGGGGTGTGTTTGCAAACACTTTTGCTTTTAGAAGCAGTGATTTATTATAGGCTTGTAACATAAGCTAAAAGTCGTTGAGATTCAGAAGTTGTTAGTGGTTGCAAAATTAGAAGTTGAAAGCTGAAAAATTCAAAGTTGAAGTGTTCGGGAAAAAAATAAAAAGTGATTTGTTTCAACTAAAAGACCATTACCCTATAAAATCCTTGTGATTTACATGACATACATCACGTATATCATAAAATAATGTACCGTCATAATGACCACATTTTTTTTTCTTGATTTGCAGCTGACCTCTCAAATAATCACTTTTGAACATGAGGGTTATTGGAGTAAAGCACGTGAATACTATGATTTGAAAGTTCGCTCTTAGCCAGTTGTGCAAATTGGTAGTTCCACAAACATGCAGCCTTGTCTGAAACAGAACATGGCTCTGAACAGAAGAAGCCTTACAAAGGACTAGTTAGATCTTTACACCAAACTGGCTGCACTCATGTCTTGGACGTGTATTGTCAAGGATTGACTTCTCAGAGGGGTCAGTCTCAACATGATTTAGAATTTACCGAGCTGCATTTTTGACTTCCTGTTAATCATTGTTCTTGTTCTTTTGAGTTGCATTTCTCATCATGCCATTTTAACAAATCATCCTTATCTCAGTATGTTGTAACTTGCCTTCCCTCCCACCCCCACCCCTTGGTTTCATATATTCCACATTTTAGTGAGCGTAACACATCTAAATGCCATTCATAATTTGCTTTACAGGCAAGGCCATCGAATTTTTTTGAACTAGTGTGTTGACTCTCTCTGTCTCTCTAGTGAGTTATAAATGGATATGCTCAAATATCATTCATTACTAATCTATTTTTGGTGGGTGATCAGCAATGCAGATAAAGGGCAGGATGTATTGCCGGAGCAGATCAAAGCAGTGCTGCTGGATTCTGCTGGGTTTCATGGTGTTATTTAAATTTTAGACTTGTTTTGCAATTTGCACAAATAATCTGCTTTGCAGTGAGTGTTGCTAGATTTGAAGTAGGTTTGACTGGAACTGGGCGCCACCCTATAATTATATATTTGCTAGAATTTTCTTTTGTTATTTTTGTTTGAAGTAGATTTGAAGTAGATTTGCTAGATTTCATTTCATGGTCTACGGGCACAGAACATCATTCTTGTGTTATTTTTATTTCCTTGGCATCTTCTGAGGTCATCGAATGATGATATCTTTGTACTCAATCAAAGGTAGAACTTTGATTGGATGGCTTTTGAAGGTCTAAATGCTAGATTGTAGTATTCTAGAACTTGCATGTTACATTGATTTGCCGTTATTATGAGACTTGTGACTTGATGATTCTTTTTACAAGGCTCTGAGCTAGTACGATTTATCTTCTCATCACTTGTATGTGCAGTTTTTGGAACTCTATGGGTCATTGATTTGGAATCAGGCTCTATAAGAGAAGTTGTAAAAGGTATGGAACTTTTCTTTTTTCTGCCAATTCACATGTTAACTGCTCTGTGGTTCACTAACTTGTAAGGACCATGTAGTATTGTGTGATACAGGTACTAAAACTTGTCATTATTTATATTTCTTCTTCTATTGTATTTTTTTATTTATGATAAATGTTGACTAGTTAGTTTATTTATTGAAGTTGGTCAGACAATAGTTAAGTTCAGCAAAGAATCTGGATCAACAACAAGCTTTCGATTCACAAACTTTGGAATCTTAGGGCTTCCTTATTGGCTCACGTCCTCATTGGAGAGAGTCGACACTGTGTAAGTATGAGCATTTGGCAGAAAATTCTGAATTTGTTTCTGTTGACCTAGTTTACTATGTGATTAACTTATTTTTAACCAATCTCACGGTGATGATCTATCAGGAATAGACCTAATATTGGCAAGTGAATTCCCTTGTTAATTTACCATGATGAGTAGTTTAGTAAATATCTTACAATGTATATATCTCAGGGAGGGTTGATATAGAGTTGAATATCGATATCCCTCAACATGTCGATCTAGTAGAACTACCACAAGAAGGATGCATATGGCGCCAGGCTAGAGGGGCAGCCATTGAAATCTCAGGAGTAGAAACCAAAGCTGAATATTCAGAAAAGGTATAAATTTGCCAAATCTCAGTTTTCATTTCCGTAAATGCTCGCATTTGTAGGCTTGTATTTTTTATATTCAAACTGCTGGCTTGTTCAGGTCGGTGTTGCTCAGCAGTGGTATGATGAAATTGATAATCTTAGTTTTTCAACGCCAGAAGAAGAATCGGGCATAGAAGAAGAAAGCAGACACCAAGGTTATTCATTAATATTGTTGTTGAAACATGGGGAGCAAGAAGCTTACTAGTGATTGGCTCCGTGTGATGGCCGAGAATGAGGCAGAAGATGATTGATTAATTAAAAACAGAGTGTAATATTTTAGTAGTTGATTTTGTTTTGTTAGACATCTATTCACAATTTGTTACTCAGACGAAATATATTCTAGTTCTGGTATTCTGGACTGGAAATGGAGTGAGACATTTTATTTAAAAGTTTTGATCATGATTTTGCTGAACTGAGTCCTCTAATTTATGGACTAAAAAATGAAATTTTTGGGTTGGATTTTTATTTGTGGTCTGGATTTTATTCTGCAGGGAGGTTGAAAATTAGAAAAAAAAATGTATTTAAAAAAAATAACAATATGCATCGGTTATTATAATGAATTGATGCCCAAACTGACTTTATGCATCGTTTGTTTGTGGAAACACGATGCTTTTGGTGAACATTATGCATCAGTTTTTGCTTAGCAACCGATGCCTATTGTTTACTTTAGGCATCGGTTGAAACTGATGCCTATACATGTGATTATAAGCATCGCCTTCATATGCATCGCCGCTGGAACCGATGCTTAAAGTCGTTTACAACCGATGCAAATGGTCAGTTTTGTACTAGTGGTTGTTTAATTTTTATGTGTTTTCAACGTTTTCAATGCATTGGATCAAAAATTTAATTGTGCTTTTTTATTCATGTGTTGTTTTTATATTATTTTCAATGTGTTTTATTTTAATATATGTTATTTTATGTGTATATTTCTTGATTGTTTATAAGATTCACTACAACATAAGTGAGATTAGGTAACACAATTTGTTGTAACACTTTTAAATTTATTGATTATGTATCACATTATTGTAACACTTTTGAAATTATGATATTCTTAGACACTTAAGTAGCATTTTTGTAACACTTTATTAACATGTAACACTTATGGTAATATTTCTACAATAGTAACATTTTGTAGGTAACACTTTTATAATACCTACACTCATTTATAAGTAATTATTTGTAAAATAAATTAGTAATATTTTATTTAATTAAATTAGTAACATTTTACAAAATACTCTCTCTCTTTCCTTACCCGTTTCTATGAATTCTCGTTCTCTATTCTCTCTCCATCTCACTTTGTCATTTTCTCTAATTTCTGAGAATTGTTACCATCGCCTCAAACCCACCACCAGCTGCTGCCGCTGCCAACCAGCGATTCGCCGCCATCCGTGAGGCCTCAAATAGTTTTTTGTGAGAAAAAAATTACTAATTTCAAACTCTAAGCCCTAGCCACCAAAAAAGGTAATTAAGAACTACGATTTTTAACTTTGTTGTTCTGGTTGTTTTGTTGCTATGTTTTGATTGCAAATGGCAAAAAATAAACCTTTGAAGTGGTTTGGAATTAAACCCTTGCAAATTAGAAAAAGAATTGCTACTGTATAATTCTTGCTTTCATCTTCTGTACAATCAAGATCTATAACTTCACACCCTCTGCCTCCATCATCCCTCAAAATCAACAGAATCCAGGTTCCATGGTTTATTTGTATTTTTCTTCGGGGTTTTAATTACTCTTTTGGTCCTAAAATGTATTGATCGTGTGTAGGATGTGAGAACTTGTTCTTACGGGCAACATAAGGACCAGTTGCTCTTCCACTCGATACACACGAGACCGCATCAGCCTTTCCTTTGGTGACGCCTATGGGAATCAGGTTCCAATTGCGAATATTTATTACTTAGTTGCTTTTCAGGGCATTTTTTTTATTACTTATATATTTAATTTTTGTTGCTGGGTTAATATTGTTAAGGCAATCTATGTTGGTATTTTTGAAGAAGACATAAATTCAAACTTAAGTTCATGGAGGGGATTTCTAACCAATATTTTCCTTTTTTTCTGAAACCATATGTACTAGAACGAACAATGAACCCATTCCATTTTGATTGTTTATGTAATTATTTTGGGGAAATAAATATAACTGTGTCTACATTCTTTCCTGAAAGTTCTGAGCAAATTAGTTATTGTATTGCTTAAGTGCGTTGTTATATATAATATATATATATATGTGTGTGTGTGTGTGTGTATTTATATCGAATATCCTATGCAGGATTTATTGCTCTTTACATGATGAGTTTGTGTGTATTTGGGTGTTAAGATACATTTCTCTGGTGTAAAAAATTGATATGAGTTTTAAGGATTTGATTCTGGGTTAAAAGACAATACTCAGTATTTGTTGTTCTATGTTACCATGATTTTAATAAGAAAAAAAAAACTTAGAAGGATCATTTCATCATGAAGGGAACCTGTATATGGATTGGTGAGCAACTATAAGACTCATGTTTCATTATTTTGTATGTGATGGATCACATGATTACCATATTAACTGGGAAGAGTTGGATGATGGTTGACATGGGTCATGGTGGAGTCCATTTACTGATTAGTTTCTTGATTTTTTAGCCATTAGATTTAATATCCTCTAGTTTTCCCATTCGAATGCTTATGTCAATGTCTGGTTTAAGTTATCCGCCCTATATGGGTCCTGACTTGAGGGTGCTTATGGTTCTACACAAAATAAAATGCGTCGAACCCATATTCGGTCAATCCTTGTTTGGTGTCGCAATGGGATCGTTAAATTATTGGGGTACTTTCTTGGGTTTTCTAAATTAGTGTTGGAAAAACTGGAAATGAAAGAAAATCTGCAATCCAATACTGAGAACTATGGAGAAAGTCTTCAACAACTTCAAAGGCCGTAGAGCTGGGCTCATCAAAGCTCTCACTACTGGTATTTTTTCCATTTAGTTCTCACTTCTCACAAAGAAGTTTCTTTTAGAAATAAAAAAACTACATGCATGTGTTTATTTATCATTTATAATAGGTGTTTTTTTAATTTTGCTGTGAGATTTGTATTTTTCTACATGAATTTCGTGTTTGTACACATGTGGTAATGTTACATTTAATTGTGCCCCCATCTGTGTGTATGTAAGAAGTCCTGTTGATAACTTTGGTTCCTTAGTGGAATTCAGGAATTGTTGGATTACTTTGGTTGGTTTTTGGAATTCAAGGTTAATTTATTCTGATTTTATTTTATTCTAGTTGTTGCAGATGTCAAATTTTTTACCAGTGGTGTGATGGAGGTGAGTTGTTTCTATTTTACTAGGAGGTTTGACTGGTGAGACTTACACGTATCTATAATTTTGTATGTTGCATACACGTATCTCACAAGGCTGGAATTTTCAAAAGCATTAAACTTGTAAATTGAAACCAAAAGTATATAGCTTTTGCTTTGTAACAAATAATCTGAAACCAAAACTTTACAGTTTTGCTTTTCGTTTTTCGAGTAATTTCTTTAATATTTGATGTCTTGTCTGCTCCTGAAGCCTCAAGTTCCTGCATTCACGGTGTCACAACTATCTGAGGGAATGTATCTTCTTTAGGAGAAGGAAAATGCATTGGCAGTAACTCAACTTGTTCATAAACTTTTCGCAGGTTTTCTCTAATTAATATTCTTCCTTTTTGGGCCTTGTATTTTGTTAACCACAAATATTTGAAACTATGTTGTTTTCAGTTTGATCAACATGTGAGCCTACTTGCTCTAGATTTAAAAATTGTTATTATATGATTTTGTTCTGATTGAATATAGATTTATATTTTTGTTGGTATGCAGGGGGAAAAAGATGGATAATTTCTTCTTGGTTGGTAGAATGGGAATATTGGTGGTATTAGTTGAACATTGTACTTTGTATGAATTTGTTGGTTCGTAGAATTGGAATTCTGGTTGAGTTTTTAGTCGCTTCATAGAAAGCAATCAGTGTACTTTTTTGTAATATTTATAATCACACTGCTTATTTCTATGGCTACTTTTGCAACTTTGTATTATGGATATAATCAAATAATTATTGCTAATGTTGATAATTTACTATTTATATTCATCTTCTGTTATTTTTTATTTGCGAATTATATTAAATAGACATAAATTTTGTTAAAAGAAAATTGATGTTATTAAAACTGCGGTTTGGAATCGTTCTCTTCAACAGAAAAGACTCTGGTGTTTTCACCTATATATGTATAAAGTCAATGTCGATTATAGACAAGACATCGGTTTTAAACCGTTGTCAAAGTCCTTGTTTAACATCGGGGGATTGATGTCTATTATCGAGAAAGCATCGGTTTTAAACTGATGTAAAACCGATGTCTATTTTTTTTGTAATAGTTTTATAAGTGTTACATAATCACTCAAAATGCGATACATGTGTTATATTAAAGTGATACGTAAATATTTAATAAGTGCTACGATAAATGGTTCAGAGTGATACAACTACTGGATAAGTGATACCATACAATCAAAAGTGCTTCAAAAAAAGTGTTACATTTTGACAAAAATGTGTTACTTAAGATGTCATATGTAACATTTTGGAAATGTTACTTAAAAATGTTACACTAGAGGATATAATGTAACATTTACAAAAAGTGTTTCTAAAAGCCACCGAAAGTGATACCTTAGACTATAGGTAGCACGGGCAACTGCATCACCGATCAAAGTGCTACCTATTGTCTATAGTAACATTTTATGGCTATTAGGTAACACTTTTTGGGTGTTACCTAATGTAACATATGTTGTAGTGATTTTGAGTATAAAATTGATTATTTGGGGATAAAAATTATTTTTTCACTGAAATTTTATTAGATGAAATATGTTCGAAACAACTTTGAAACAACAACGACGAAAATCCAGCAAAATTGGCGGGAGCTTAAAAATATCCGGAAAAAAATATGGAAGCATAGAAATATCCAGAAAAAGAACTGGGAGCGTAAAAAATAGGTAAAAGTTGCATCGAAACAACACAGACATAACATTGAAACAACCAAAAAACAAAACAAAAACAAAAAAAAAACAATCTAGGAACAAAAAAAAATCAAAAATGCGTAAAAAGGCCAAAAAATGCAAGAGTGTAAAAATATCCAAAAAAGAGTGGGGATCATTTAGTGTCTTTTCTAACGAAATGTTGGATATTTTTGTAATTAACTTTTAAAGAATTTTTGAAGCCTAGGTAACATTATACTCAAGCCCAACAATGTTTTTTTTAAAAGTTCATAGCCTAGCCCATTTTAAAGCCCATGGAGCTAAAATGTGAATGTCCAAAGAAACAAAAAGTAGTTCATTCTCCACCCAATAGAAAACACATACTCTTCCCTCAAAAAAAAACAACACATACTCACCTGACACACTGCGTCACTGCCGCCGTACCCACTATGCCCCCGCCCTCCCACAAAACCCCAAGTAGGAATGGCAATGGATAGGGTACCCACCCATTTAAGGTTATCTATACCCAAACCCTATAATATTTATACTACTCGTAATCATTCCAAACCCGATTAAGAAATTACATCTATACCGTAGCCATTCCAAATCCATTTCCTAATACCCGTGTACTACCCATACCCGCTTAAAACCCGTATATTTTATATAAAAACTTATAACTATATATATATTTATATAATTATTAAATGGACACCCTACCAAAAACTAATTATTATATAAGAAAAGGCTTAATAGCAAAATATGCCCTATAAATTAGGCCGTTTTGCATTTTTGCCCTTTAACTATTAAAGTTGCAATTTATGCCCTGGACAATATTGCCCTTATAGCCAAATATCGCTTTGGTCCATTATCTTTCCAAAGGTAGCAATTATAGCCTATAACTTTCGAGAATTAGCAATTTCAATCCTTTCATACCATAGCTATTTTCAATAAACTCAAATTTCATAGATTATGAAAATTTACATTTTCGATACCTATTTTGTTCGTGGCATTGTTACATCTACTTAGATCCAGTCTCTATTAAGAGGTTTTAAGTGGATCATGTCGGGTTTCAAATATAAACTCAATAGACATACTTACGTAAATGATTCATAATTCTAAATAAATTCGATTTCGGACTAAGGTTTTGATAAAACAGATATAGTCCATCACGACCATATCAGCCCAACATGCTTCCGTAAAATTAATAAATCCCTTAAAATTCATACCTCTTTTGACCAAAAAAAGACCGGGTTAAGTGGTTCACAACGCCACTAGTCGGAAAATTATCGCCCCAGGATCGTTTGACAAACAAATTCCTCACTGCTCAACCTCACCCTCAGGGAAGATGATCTCAAGTTATCCGACTCCTCTTGGAACAAGGCAAGACACGGCTTTGTTCGTTTCTACTCCAAGGCATAAAAGTAATCTTTAAACGAGATGAATTAATGGAACATTATGAAGACATGTTAAAGCAGAAAGCCCCTCTTTTATTAAGAACTTATTGAAATATTTATTACATTAGTAATATCCTTTTGGGAGGAGAATACTTGTTTAGCCTCTCATAAAGGCTATCACACTCTTGTACATTAAAACTGAAAACTAAAACTGTAAACACTCTGAAAATTTAAACTCACAACTATGATTACAAAGACAATGTTTATTGTAGAAGACTAAAGGAAATGTTCGATGTCCTCAGCCTTCTTCAAACTCTAGTTTAAATAGATGTAAGTCCGAATTTCAATTTCAGACTTGAGCTTTTCTCGAATTGTAAGACGTCACTGCTTACATCAAACTCTTGAATTATTGCTTGCTTCCACTTGCAGCAATTAGTTGGCCTTTTGCTTTCTTCACATGGATTGGCCCCATCTTGTCTGGTATCCGAAGTTCTTTATGCAAACTTCCAAATCCTGCTGACTCGTCCTTTGTCTTGTAATACTTTGGACGACATCTTTCATGGACCCACTTTTTGTTTTTTGGTTGAGTGGGTTGTTACCTGTCTGGAGTCACATGCCTCCACTGACTTTGTTCCGGATTCTACTTTTTTGGTGGTTCCCGAAACTTTGGATACTTCTGTGACTTTTCTTCTCCGTCACGTCTTCTTCGATCGACTTTTGGCCGAATCCTTTGCCAAATTCCTGCCTTCCTTCGGTTTTGACATTCGGACAGACCAAGTTCCCAATGGCCGATGTGAGCCATATTACAATATTTCCTGCAGTTTTTTACTCCCGACAACTTTTTTTTCCTACGTAAGATTTCTTTTCTTTTCAAACAGTCTTCTCATGAATCTTGTAGTTTTTCCCGTCATAGTATTTAACAGAAAGATCCGCTCACTTAATTTTGATAAAATTTGAATGAAAACTTGACTTTGTCCATCTCCGTGAGACAGACCCACAATCCCCATGCCCTTCTTGTAGTAATCTGATCTTCAGTGAAGGTCATGGCCAATTGTACTTCTTCTGAACTTGCCTCCTTGATATTTCCGAAGGCTCTTTCATATGGTCTTGAAGCCTAATGTAATGGAAGGCTTCATGTCCATCTTTTCCGATGGGCTCTGGGCCGCACTTATGAAATACACTCAATGTATCCCCTCGTCTTAGGTCATTGTTGGACCAAGATTGTCAAATGCTCTTCCTTCCTGGATCCACTTTGGCAATTTTGTGATCTCCAGAAAGGCTGGTGAAGTAGTATAGACAGAGGCCAAATCCCCAAACTCGTACCACCTCTTTACTTCTTGAGGGCTGGAATTTGGTAACATCCAAACCCTTGGATATTTTCCGAAACATCAATCTTTGTTTTTTCCGAGATATCCCATGCCTGGTAATTAGTTTCTCCCACCGCCCGGTATTCCCGCCAAGAAGAAGAAACTTTAATCTCGTTAGTATCAACCTTAGAAGTGCCCATCATAGCCTAAGATTGATCTCTTCATCCTTTACCCCGGACGTCTTTGGTTGATGTGATAACTCGGGATTTGACTCGGAGTATCGCTTTTCCTTGGGCCAACATTTCGCCACTTAGGACTTGTCTTTGAGGTATTGGAATCCTCACACTACTGAGGTTGGGAGCCCCGCGCTCTAAACGCTCCGTTTGCTTATTCGCGGCCCAGGGGAGTGGCCCTTGAAATGCTGTCCTCAATCGAGAGTGAGATCGACACATGCTCGTATACGATCGGTTACTTTGTCCCGATCATTCCTTTGTAATTTCCTCGCCAAATCAAAGATTGATGACCAGGGTATCAAATTCTGAGAGTAGCATTTCCACCGGTCTCCAAGATGTCTTGAGTCGTGAGGATGGAATCACTTCAATTCCTCCATCTCTTGTTATAAAATGCAAGAACATTTTCATGAGATTTTATAATGACAATATCATAATCATAATATTGACATTCAACTTGCCATCTAAGTATTCTAGCTTTTTCTCGGTTTTGATTCAATTTTGTTTTTCGTAAAAGCTTTAACACTTGAATTATCTATTTTTAAGATAAACTTTTAGCCAAGAAAATAAAGGTCATTTTTTGAAAGTCTTTCGATCAAGAAAGAATTCTTTCTCGTTGATATGCCACCGAGTCGATTCATCGTGTGAATAAACCATCGCAAAGATCTGCATGGCACTTCTCCATTTGGTGTAGCTTTTGTAAGAATCTGTTTGCCCCAATAATCACCGCATCCGTATAAAGAACCAGGTTCATCTTCATCCTGTGGAATTGCAAGTTTAGGAAGCTTTTTGCAAACTACTTTAAGTCGCTTAATTCCTTCTTGGTGTTCATTCTCCCATTTGAATACTCGCATCTTTTTTAAGCAATGGGCTAAACACCTTCCCCAGTAGTGTGCTAGATTGTTTATGAACATTCCAAAGAAAATTGACAACTCCAAGAAAACTCAAGTCGCTTTTGTCTTTAAGTATATCCGAAATCCTCAGATCTTTTCTACAATAGGACTTTGTAGGATAATTCCGATTCGTCGATCTCAATTCCAAGGAATTCAATCTGTCTTGTTGTGATCACCGCCTTTTTTTCTGAAAGCACTAATCCTTCCTTATGACAAACATCTGAAAATATCTCCAAATGCTTGAGATGCTCCTTCATGTTCTTTGAAGCGATTAGAATATCATCGATGTACATGAACATGAAACTGAAATAATCTTTGAATAGATTATCCATCTTCCTTTGATATATCTGGGGTGCGTTAGCTAATCCCATGGCATTACATTCCAAATATAATGTCCTTGTGGTGTGGAGAAAGTTGTGAACTTCTTGCTTTCTTCATCCATCTTAATCTGGTAGAATCCAGATTTGCAATCGAACTTTGAGAATATCTTGGCCCCTTTGATACAGTTAACCAGATGTTCTCTGCTTGGGATATAGTATCCGTCGAACTCCAAAATGTTATTAATCGCTTTGTAATTAATAACAAGTCTTGGCTTTCCTCTTTTGATTTCTCCATGGTTTCTCGACTAGAATCCTGGATCAGCCAGTATGGAGACACTCCTGGTGAAATCAACTTAAGGTCAAGATGTTTCTTAAGTATCTTCTGCATATCCTCACGATCTTCCTGATTCATAAGGATTGGTTTGAATCTCACGAACTCGTACTCCTTTCCTGGCTTAACCTTCAAGGATGCTTTGAGTTCGTTCTTGTCCCACCATGCCAAAGGATCTTCATTATAATTCCTTTGGATCTTCTTCTTGATATCCTCGAGTGTTATTTGTTCCTCAATAGTCACATCACTCCTGTGGATTCTCCATAAGACTCATCCATAATTCGCAATGGCTTCTGGAGTAACTCGTTCTTCACTTTGTACTCTGAATGAATACAAGTTGTTATCCCATATTTTTTGATCCTTCTGAATCGAACCAAATTGTCTGTAGGATAATAATGCTTCACAAAATTTTCTTCGATCCGCCATTTTTGGATTGCGATGTTTGGCTTCATCACCACGCTTGCTGCGAAAATTTATAGGCATTTTTCTGTAAAATGCTTCGCAGTCTTTGAACAATAATCTTATGATCACATAAGGTTGTGAAAATAAGTCTTATTGTCTCATTTTCCTGAGTGAATCGCTTGAATGTTTGTAGGAAATTATTTCCTAGCAGAACATCTGCACCTGTATCATGGAAATAGATTGGTGGCGTCTTCACTTTGTACCATGGGGTACTGCCCGCGCCTCCGATCATGATTTCTGCTTGTTTAATTCCTCTGTTAAGGATAATGATCCTTTTAGAGAAATCTCTTCCTGCAATAGCTGGCAAATCCTCTCTAATGTCTTTGGGAAAGACATCCGGTTTTGCAAAGACATATTCCAAAGACTTTGAATCAATATAGGCGGCGAAATACTCAGCCTTGTATTCAGCATATAACATTCCAATAGAAATGTATATGGAGAATGGACTAGTGGTCATCTGATTCTGTATCTTTTATTAGCCACTGTGAATTCCATTCCTTCTTGTAATCTTTCCCAAGGTTTATGATCCTCGAGAAATTCAATTTCCAGGGTTAATTGCTCTGGGATTTTTCCTACAACTCCTGTGATAGTCAGCTCAATTTCTCCTATCTTCAGGCTTCCTTGATACCGTCCAACTATTGGTTGTTGGAGATAATATAGAATATCACAAGGAAAAATATTATCCTTTTGAGTGATGTCGAATATTACTTTAACCTCTCGCCATCCTTCTGGACATTTCAGCTCTCCTGCTGTTTTGAAAACATCTGGGATACGTTGAACTGTGCTTGGTCTCCTTTCTTCCCAACGGCTGCTACTCGTCATTCTGTCCTGTTGGAAAGACATCCTTCTTGGCTCAACTCTAAGACTTCGACTTTTGTTGAAGACTGGTTGATCTTGTATTATCATATCAATCTCCTTTATAGTTGGAGACTCAATGATTTCTGGTAAAACCACCCTGGCGAAGTCCTAAAAGATTCTTGGGACTTCAATAAATTCCTTTCTCAAGAATACTTCGGAATGATGTGTATTCGAGAGAGCATAGGAAATCTTGTATGTGATCGAGTAAGGCCTATTTCCTTCTTTCATCAAATCGATTCTTTTAAAATCTTGATGAAGGGTTAGGACTCTATTAAAATCTCGATCTCCCAAATTGTATGCAATTCTAGGATAGACATTAAATGCCAATTTCCCAAAGATACAAATTTCTCAGAACCGCTCCAAGGCATGAATCCTCGAGATGTGAGATTCGCTTGTCGAAGATAGCAAGATTGAGTGGCGAATCTATTCCTTCTTTGAATGTTGCCTTAATAATGACTCTTATGGCTCCAATGTGAATCCATGAGAGTGTATTTGCAACTTCTCTTTAACTCGCTTTTGATCTCCGTATTTCTCTAATAGGGACCAATCAAGCGTCTCGATCGTTTACCGCAAATTCCATCGAATGGCAAATTCTCCTATTGTTACCCTGTGGATAATTTGGTGTTTTACATTTAAAAACCCAATTTCATCTAATGCTTTTTCCATAGCTCAAATTGTAAATCCATCATATACTTGAAGTTTTGATCTTCCTTCATGATTCTCATAAGAGTTTTATGAGAAACCGTAGTGTGAGAGAGGAATCGACATATCCTCCCCGACCGTGTCTCAAGAATTTCTTCTTCACTCGATTCTCGAGCCGGAGTCACTTCCATTGTCGAATAGATCTCTTCTTCATAGATGCTTTCATCTCGAGGGAATATCCTCAAACCGATACAC
Organism: Rehmannia glutinosa; assembly: GCA_016081115.2. NCBI lineage: Eukaryota > Viridiplantae > Streptophyta > Magnoliopsida > Lamiales > Orobanchaceae > Rehmannia > Rehmannia glutinosa. The sequence goes on from CM071930.1 coordinate 53,085,904, forward strand.
CCGTATTAAATCCCGATAATAGACAGATGCCTCTTCTTCGATTTCTCGGTGTGGCCTCGAACTGTCTCGACTCCTCGCTTTTGATTGTTTGGGTAATCCGCCGAGATATGACCTCTTGCTCCGCATATCCAAAGAATTACAGCTCTTTGAAGCTTTCATTTGCTCCGTGTGAGCACTCGAAAGTTCTTCTCCTGGATTTCTCATTGGTACTTGCTTGATTAGAACCTCATGATGAGGCTCTACCCCCGCTTGGCCGGGTCTTTGCCCCGATTTATAACTTCGGGCTTTTTGTTTTGACTAGAACCTTCTAGGTCTCCATGAAGACCTGCTTCTTTTGTTGCTGCTACCTCGGCGGTATGGATGGCTTCTGTTCTTCTTCTTCTTATGCCGCCTTGGTTAACCTCCCACAATGGTTGGGATGTCATTATCCACACAACATAGAGGAACTGCTTTGTTAATTCCTCTTAATCTCTTGTAATTCCTGTACAGAGCTGCTTGGTAACACCATTCAGATAACTTGGCCTTTAGGAAAGACATTTTTCTGGCAACAGTTTCTACTTCCGCTCCATCCTTGTTTCCCTGAAAAGCATTTCTCTCCAGGGACTCGGAATCTTGGCAAAGAATAGCTGTGCAACTTCCTTTTCTTCAATCTTGGATTTCCACCGGTATTCAGTGAACAACTTGATATATTGTCAATATGACAAATATCATGTAACTCAAGGCTATAGAGGGCTTGCTTATATCTCTTTCTTTTTTCATCCTCTAATCCCTCGAAATAACCTGTGTCGATGAACTGGATTTTGAATAGTTTTGCCATACCATCGACAATTCATTTAAGTGATTCCCCTGATGTGACCGAACCTTTTGTACTAGCATCAGTCATATCCCAAGAAATCTTCACCGATCCTTCAAGACTCATTTCAAGGAGTAAAATGAATGAATCCTTTGTAAGATCGAGGGTTCCTGCTGAAATTCTCATAGTTGAAGCCCATTCATCAATGAGAACTTCTCTATTTTTAAAATCTGGGATGTCCAGATTTAACATCAACCCATATGGATGTATTGGGTCGAGGTGCGATCTTCCATAAGGCGTCCGATAAACATTCGACCTTCCGGCAGGTTGTCGAGTTCCCGCAAGAGGGTTTCGATCTCCTGTCCCTGAAAGTGGATCACTCCCAATTGTGAAATCCCCAGCGTGTGGCATCCTCTCGTCCCGAGCTCCATGATTCGAACCCGTACTTTCTTCGACGTTAGGATTAATCGTGGCGATGGTGGTGGAATTGCTCTACCTTGGGTCATAGGTAACCAAAGCGATCCATCACTGCGTTCATCTTTAAATCTACAATACCCAATCCCGCCAAGGATTCTCGCCAGTCGTGTAGATCTTTAAGATTCATCTTTTCCATATCCATCCTTTTAATTTTTGATGGATTTTCCTTTGATTAGAGCAATGAGCTTCTCCTCATCCGTCATCTTTCTTATAACTTCGGTTGGTTTCCCTTTTTGGTGTAAATAGGGTCTTCGTTCAAATCTATACGCTTCTTTCCTCCTCCGGAAGAACTTGGCCTCCCCCGTGTTCTTGACTCGTTTCAATATCATGAAGGATTTCAAGAGTTTCTTCGATATTTCACCATCGCTCTCCATCCGGTTCGATCTCGATGAACTTGTCTTTAGTAGATGAATATGGCGGTTGCCATAATTTCGCACCGACTTCCTCGACTTCTCTAAGATCTTCTGAGAACATAGATTTGTCCAAGTATCTCGTTCCACTCGGTACTCCATCGGAATCATTGTTCTCGATGGGAATTCTCATGAACCGCTTTCTTGAAGGTTCATCAAGTGAACATATAGTGTCCGTTAAGCATCCAGAATCGCTTATAATATCCTCGCTTTCGCATTTTGCATTGCTTTTAAGTTTCCCGTCGGCTCCTCGCCGTTTTTTTTCTTCATGTTGGTATTCCCAATATGAAACCTAGTCAAGTGTTCTTGTGCATACATCGTCAATATTTGACGATATGTCCTGTAAGGGGTACATCTCGGACATCGGTCCGGATCCATAATCTCGGAGTAAATTCTCCTCACTAATTGTTAATTACATAAATATAATAAATATATCCAAAAGTTCTTAATAAACCTGGGCTCTGATACCATTTTATGCAAGACACTTAGTCAAATCAGCCATATGTATGAATAAGGGTATAATTGGTATTATGAAAATATGCAATTATTCCGCTAGACCAATTTTGCATCAACTCAAGACTTACAGGACATCAATTGCTTCGGTATAAAACTTGTAGGACCAATTTTGCAGAACGTTATAAACTTACAGGGCATATTTTGCAAAACTTAATAAACATATAGGGCATATTTTGCAAACCCAATAATAAAAGTCTGAAAATGCAATTTACCACAAGTTAGAGGATATTTTCTGCAATTAAGCCTATAAGAAAATGCTAATATGTTAAATTCTTAATAAATATAACAATTAACCATTTTAATTTTGTAAGTCACAAAAGGCTATCATCATTCATCAACTAAATCAAAAGCATCACAATACATTCCTTAAAACTGTACATAGAATCAACACTGGTAGTCTGGTACATCATTTAACTTATAAAACTACACCATTAAACAAGTAGTTTTATCAAGTTTGACAAAGATAAAATAGAGTTGATATGATCACAAATTCAAAATCAATGACAACTTTATATTTTCTTTGTATAAAATGAAAATTTATGTTGGACTTTTATGAAGAAACGTATAATGTTATATGAAAAAAAATAAATGAAAGTTATTAAGTAGTAAACGGGTTCAGGTAATAGTGGGTATCCGAGAGGTAAAAGCATACCCTACATGTATATAAATGAGTAGTAATTTCTCATCCCATACCGTTCCAAATTCAAAAAAGACTACCCATACCCGTTCCATTAGGATCTGGGCGGGTGGGTACCCGCGTCTACCCATCGCACTGCCATCCCTAACCCTAAAAAAAAAAATTATCTCTCAGCTCCAGAGTCTCAATAGAATAGGGGGACAACAATTTCTCCATTTCTCCAAAATTTTCATGTGATCCCACCCATTCCACCACCAAAATCATCATCATAATTAATAGCTATAACTAGGAAGTGGAATATTGATACCAAGTGCATTTTTGAGTTGCCCACTGCTTGAAGATATTGAAAGAGTAAGTTGATTATTAAATCTTTGATTTAGAGATGCAAAGTGAATAATAGTGTAATAGTGAAGACTAATATTCATACATTTATGAAGTTGACTTGGAGAGGTTTTAGTGGCGGATGAGATCTTCGTGTTTCATTTCCTATTCCACATCACATGTAATTGATACGTGTATATAAGTTATCATATTAATTTGAAGCATTTAAGCCTAAAATGTGGGATTTTCATTATACATGAACTGTGGGGTTAAGGCCCAACTTGGAGTGGGACCAGAAATGGTGAGTGACATTAGAGTCAGTCAAAAACGGGGCGGCGGGCGGGCGCCCGCGCCCGCCAAAACCCGCCACTTGGCGGGCGGGGGGTGCCGCGAGGTGGCGGGCCGAGAAACCTCAACCCAATCCAACCCGCCTTGTCATGGGGTTGGGCGGGTAACCACTAAAATAAAAAATAATAAAAAAATGAAAAAAATTATTTTTTTATTTATATTATTATTTTTAATGAATTAAATATACTAATGGATAACAAGTACATATTTTATAAATATATTATATACACTTTTATAAGAAATACAAATATAAAATATCAATTATACTATTTTTTTTTTTTGTCTATTTTATCTAATTTTTCTTTTTTTTTTTCTTTTTTTCAATTTATGGCGGGCTAGCCCATCGCCCCGACCCGCCCGCTGCCTCATGGCCCGCGACGGCTAGCCTGCTTAGGCCTGTCTTTGGCGGCGGCTTTAAATACTAAACCCACCCCCTACCTTAGGTGGGCGGGGCGGGCCGGCCCGACGGGCCTGGCCCCTTTTGACAGCTCTAAGTGACATTGAGACTGTGGGGACACCTAATGACCGTGACATAAGCCAACTCCAACTCAAGCAAAAGCAATAATACATACATATATGAACTGTATGCATACAAATATAGCATAGAATTAAATAAAGATTCGATTTTTTCTCTTCCCATCTCCTTTCTTCACCTTCACAGGTGAGTCTCCCCCCTACACCAACAAGACTTCACTGAAAAGCCCCCTCTCAGGTAACTATTTAACCATCCCTTAAAATTTATTAATACTTACATATGGATGATAATTATGTGTTTTTAATTTAAAAAATAATTTGGATGTAGATCTTCTGACTCAAGAAATGATTTTAGAATCTTGATTACGATAGGAGAGAAACCCTTAATTTTTTTAATTTTTTTGTCAGATGTTTGTTTTGTTCCATATCTGTGCCTAGTAATTCTAGGTTTTTCTTTACTGTCATTTGAATGAGTGAATTTAGCTGATTGGTTACTTTTCGTGAATTTGAATTGATTCTTTAGAATTTAGCTGCGTTGAAGCTGGGTTTTTCCAATTCTTGTGCTGTTAAGCTTAATTCATGCTTGTGATCGAGTCGATTTAGTCTGGAACTCAATTATTTGGTAGGAAGATACAATTTTCCCTAATGCTTTCGCGTTATGATATTAACTCGTTTTGATTATTATCCTGCTAATTTCAGGTGCCAAATTACTTTGTAGGCATTTAAGATGTCAACTCCAGCTAGGAAGAGACTGATGAGGGACTTCAAGAGGTTGCAGCAGGACCCGCCTGCAGGTATTAGTGGGGCACCTCAAGACAATAATATTATGCTCTGGAACGCCGTTATATTCGGGTGAGTTCATGATTTAGTACACATCGATTAAATAGAATTTTCTTTTGTATATAATTGAATTTATATGTTTGTTTATTTATGTCATTGATTGCATGCCAATATTTCAAGTATAGTTGGATAAGCCATTTCGTGGTTTCTTTTCTTGTGTGGATTGCAGTCCTGATGATACACCATGGGATGGAGGTCAGTCATTCTTTTTCTCGGACGTTCACCGAAATTTAGCTTTTTCTATTTTTTTGCGTGGTATACTTGTATACATCCGTTTTTTTACCTATATATCGCAATTATCCCGATCTTGTTCATACAAGTTAAAACATGCCGGGTTGTACGTTTGGGAATGTGATTTTGCTTCATATGCAACATATAAGGAGAAGGTATTATGTAATTTAGGTGCATCGAGTGATGTAGATAATTACAAAACCATAGATTTTAAGCTGTATGGTTGGCTTCATGAATCGCATACGGTAAGCTTCTTTCTTCATAGGAAATGCATACTATATGAATTAATTCTTTAGGTCCTAAACAAAAACTTTTGATCTTATCCAAAAACCCATTTTTGCTAACTTAAGACGATGGTTTTGCTAAACACCTGCTATGTGGTGAATCGATATTCTCTACACTATGAGTTGCTTTTCATACTTCAGTGGGTTCAATATTCACATGGCATAGGTGTCACTTTTGCCTTCTATTTTGAATTTCTGAAGAAGATAACTGACAGCAGTGAAGCAATGCTTGGATATGCTAAGGAATATATATGCCCATATATGCCTTTTTTTTTAATTTTTTTTTTCCGTCTGAGAACCAATTTATGGAACATACTTTGAGACACTGTATTTTGAGAGAGAAAGGGTGTGTGATATTCTGCTTGCATTACTTTTCTTTCTTTCAGTGTCACAATCTACTTGCATATAGTCTTGAGCACTCTAAGCAACGTGCAGTTTACCGTATGAGATAGAGAGCTTGATATGAAAGTGTAAACAATGGAAAGCCCATTTGTTGTTGGCATGATAAGGGAATATTTTTGCATGCTTTATTAAGTTTTCGTTTAATTATTTTTTGAACTTAATGCCATGGCCATGCTTTGAGTGTCACAGGTACGTTCAAGTTGACCCTTCAGTTCACAGAAGATTATCCGAACAAGCCACCAACAGTTCGGTTTGTTTCTCGAATGTTCCACCCAAATAGTAAGACAATGCTTGGGAAATTCAATTAATTTTATTTGTAAGTTTAATTTGAACTTAGACTTGAAACTTTTAACAATTTGATCAGTTTATGCGGATGGAAGTATATGCCTGGACATCCTTCAAAATCAGTGGAGTCCTATATATGATGTTGCAGCTATACTTACATCTATCCAGGTACCTTGCTATTTGATGAGTTAAACATGTTATTGTACTGCTCTGGATGCAATATGAACTCAATGACGAAGGTGGAGTACTTGTATTGCTTGAAATTGTTAATAAGATCTATGGTTGATGCTGCTTTATATACTAATGGAAGCAAAACTAAAACAATTTTTTTTTTTGGTGGGTGGGTAGGGAGAAAGTAGGTTAAGAATAATTAACGAACCGAAAATTATGCTACTGTGTTGTGAATGCATGCATTGGCTTTAACTTTAATACTCCGTCCGGCCAACTTACACTGTATGAAGTCTTAGATGAGAATTAAAAAGTGAAAGCTTTTGGTATATAATTATATTGAACCCTAAAAGTAGTCGTTGGGTGTCCGTGTTGTCACTACATTAATTTATGGGATATTCCCATAATATTGGTCAAGGTCATGGAGGGAATCATTTAATCTGTTTGTTGTGAAGATTGATCTTGTCAATGTTAATTTTGGAGCATTTTTGCTGAAAATAAGTTTTTCATGCATGAGACAAATATGTTGGAGACAATCTTTCATGGGCATAAGCATAGTTGTTAAGGGCAAGGCACACCCCGTGCCAAAGGCCATGGTAGCGCCTCAGTCGCGTGCCTCACATACACAACTAAAAAACATAAATGCTTTGATTAAAACACACTACTAATGACCAAATGAAGTACCAAATCTCAAATTAAAACGAGTTTTTGAATCGCCTGCCTGTGCGCACCTCCCTAATCGCCCGCCTCGCCTCCGAAGGTGCTTTGGTGGCGCCAGGCGCTCGTGCCTCAGCGCGACTTTAACAACTATGGGCATAAGCACATGACTCGCCACAACCGAGTTTTACTTGTTTAGAATATAGAGCTTCCCGATTTAATTGCTCGAAAACACCAAAGTTACTCAAATTGGTGTGATTTTATAGTTTGCAAGCAGCATCTCCATCCTTTAATAGAGCTAATTGTTGTGGTCCAGATGATTAAAATTAGGGGTGACAATTCGGATCATTTGGTTGGGTTATGCTCAAGATATATAAAAAATTAAGTAAAATTTAATATACCTATGTTTTAAGAAAAATTGGTAACATCGTGTCAGATTCGTGTTAGTCGTGTTTGTGTTTGTGCCATGCAAGGACGGATCCGCCTTCCCCGCCTATGGGGGCATGCGCCCCAATATATTTTTACTTTTTTTTTTACTTTTCATTGTTTATTTTAAAATTCATATTTAATTTGGTGGGATAAAAACAAAGTGTGCATTCTAAAAGTAAATTGTGCAATTTTATATTTATTATGTTTTCCTTTTTAACTATATATATATATTAATTAAGTTAATAAAATAAAGTATGCCCGTGCTAATTATTCTTGACATAGGTTATAATTATATTTACATTGTGCCCCCATTGTAAAAAAATCATGGATCCGTCCCTGCTGTCATGTTTGTGTTTCTCTGAGTAACTTCAGGCCGGGTTCGTGGCATGTTTTCGTGTCGTGTCAGGGATTGCCACACCTAATTAAAATGTAAGAAATTCTTGAAGTTCCTGCATCCTCTTGAATTTCTGAAATACCATGATGATACAAAACTGCTTTCTTGATTTTGTATAATGCCCTCAAGTTGTTTGCAATTTTTTTCCTGCTATTATAGTTTTAAAAGTCAATTCTTTCAGGAAAAGATTGAAGATAAATATCATAGGAAAATCATTAATATTCAAATTGAAGCCTTGGTACTATGTCATGCATGTACTGCATTAAAGTTTGCTAGCACGCTAAGCATAAAGAAATAAGATTGCAACATATTTTTCCCATCTAAGTTCGCCAAACATCCTAGTTCAACTTGGATTATAATTCGGTCGTTAACATGTTACGCCTACGTGTGGTTTCTTGCATGGTATTTGCATTAATGCTGGTTATGGGACTCATTCAGGTTTACTATAAAGCCTGCATTTGCACCATACTTTTCAAGAGTAGTGGATGATGGATGGGTTATTGGTTTTTTAGTACCTAAACTAGACACTTTGATGGTTTGGTACCTCACATTTGCGACTGACCAATTCAGTACTCAGATTCATGGATTTGATAAATTGGTACCTATTTCAGCTTGAAAGGACGAAAAAGTCACCACAACTTGACCAATTTTAGTTTCCATGGGAGCTTTCTCGTCTTTTCAAGTTGAAATAGGTACCAATTTATCAAATCCATGAAATTTGGGTACTGAATTTGGTTAATCGCAAATGTGAGGTACCAAACCGGCAAAATGCTTACAGTTCAGGTACTAAGAAATCAATACAATAACCCATTGTGGATTAAGTAGAAAAACCGATACACCCTGTTTTTTAAATCCAATTATGCCTAAAATTTCGAAATATCCCATTTTGTTTCTTGCCAAGTATTCATATTTTGTGGACTCCTATTGGTAAGGAAACAAGAACGAAAGCTGCAAATTATGTACCTGAGTCGCTTCGAGTCTGATTTTAGTGTCATGTGTTAAGAAAAAATTTCTGCTTAACTATGTCACCTTTATGTTAATTTTTTTGTGCGCCATGTCTTCCTTCAGTAGCGCCATTTGTGCAAATTTCGAATTCCCCTAATTCCTCTGCTAACTTTTGCGTGTTAAGTTGAAAAAATCTGCTATAGCTGTTAAATTCACCGGGTACATAGTCTGCAATATTTTTATTGTGCTTATATAATGCATGATACTGTAAGAACCACAATGAGGTTATTATGCTTTGTGCCTCTTTCTACAAGGATGCTTTGCTTCTTTGGATCATTTTGGGCTGTATAGGAAGCAGAAATTTAAAATAGTAGTATGTACATGGACTAAGAAAGAAAATACTTTTTAGGGATAATTACAGAAAACCCGAGGTCTGGGCTAATTACAAAAAAATCCAAACATTTTTAAAAATTACAAAAAACCCTTGAGGTTTGATGCCATCTTACATTTTCCCCCTTTATAAGGAAAAAAATATTTCAAAAACCCCTTCTAATATTTATAGAAATATTACATTAGCCCCTTAAATTTAACACAAAATCAAACCGATGGAGCTTTTGTAATTTTGAAACATCGCTGGATTTTTTGTAATTAGCCAAAACCTCGTGTCTTTTTTGTAATTTACCATAAAAATAATGTTAATGACAAAACTACCGCTTTAGCCTAATTACAAAAACCCCAGTTATCTTTCGAAATTACAAATACCTCTCAAGGTATTACTAGCAGCCCTTGAGGTTTGTATTTGCTTAGCAAAAATCCCAAGTTTATGCAATTTGTAAAATAAAAACAAATATCAATAGGGTATTTGTAATTTTTAATTTTGAAAGATAGCTGGTTTTTTTTTTTTGTAATTAGACTAAACGTTAATGGTATTTTGTGTAATTATCCCTATTTCTTATGAAAATGTGTTTCTTGGATTGGCCAAGAATTTGGTCTTGTACAATTTTAAAGAAAATTAGAAAGTTGCCAATTTCGTACTATATATTGTCCATTCATATTCAATCCAATTCAAATGGGGAAAATTTGAGGATCATGAATAGATTTTATGCTGCACAATGTGACACCCATATAAGGGGGTGTTTGCAAACTCTTAAGGAAATGTGATTCTCAGGGCGCGATTGGATATACTTTCATTTTGAAAATTTTCCTATTGCTAGAGAATAGTGGTAAAAATAAAGTTGGAAGAAAAAAAAGATGAATTTTGAGAATGTGATTGGACGTGAGATGAAAAAGTAATGATGATAGTTGATTTGATTTAAAAATAGTAAAATAATGATTGGAGATGATTGGTAGTTAGAAATGTATGTGTAAGTGAATAGTGAAATTTGTAGGAGAATGTGTAATAATGATTAGTTTTTTGTGAAAAAATGTGTAGATGTGATTGGTAAAAGAAAAAGTGAGGAAAAGTGAGAGTGGGAGAATAGTATATTTTCTGAATTTTTTTATAAACAATTGTATGTTTGGTTAAAAAAAATTCTCTAGCAAAACGAAAATGAGTTTCATTTCATATCCAATCGCGGCCTCAGCTTTTTGATGGAAAAGTTAGTTGTTTTTGCGTTTAGAAGCTGGTAATCACTTTTTTTTAGACTTTGCAAACCCTCCCATATTCGGAGGAGACATGAATTTATTTCAAAGTAATTGGGATATGGTTTCTTAGTATATCAATATTGGATATTAGTTTAATCAACTCCGTACCATGCTGTTATCAACAAACGTGGTTGCTGTCTGACTTTTGATTTTTTATATAACATTGTTAAACAAACTTATATTTGCTTTTCGTTTTATGTTAATTTTTTGTAGTCATTGCTGTGCGACCGAATCCCAATTCTCCTGCAAATTCTGAAGCTGCTCGGATGTTCAGTGAGAATAAGCGAGAATACAATCGTAGAGTGAGGGAAATTGTGGAGCAAAGCTGGACGGCCGATTAAACCCTGTGGGGCACAAATTTGTCTGTAAATCTGTGCAGGCATTTGGAAGCCTTGTTCGACTAGTACTTGCCCGTTAGATTATTGGGATTTGCTTCTGTTTCGATCTTATTAAGCTGTTCGCCTATATATATCGTTTAAGAAGACTGTTGCATTGTATCGTGTAAATTTGTAATTTTATGCTGACTGCTTTGGCATTGTACCGGATCGTATTGCTTTTACATAGCAATGTGCTTCAGGTTGCTGGTGATTGCTTGGCTTATAAAATTTGTTTTATATAGGGTGTTTGGCCGAGCTTTTATTTGAAAGATCTTATAAGCTCCTATAATCTTATAAGATGTTAGATATTATTTTAAAAGTAACTAGTTACTGATTTTTGGATAAAATAAGATGAAAGAGCTTATTAGATGTCAAGAATGACATTTTTAAAATTGAAATGACCACAAGTGAAGAGGTGGTTCAAATAAGATTTTATTTTGAAAATATAGTAGGATCCCCTACTTTTCTTTTAGGAAAAAAGAGCTTATAAGCTCATAATATCTTAGTTTGGGAGCTTTTAAGTTTTTTTTAAAAAATTACCAAACACTTTTAGAGAGATCATCCGCAAACACCTAATAAACATCTGTCACTCTCAGTTTCATTTCAGTGTTTCGCTTGCCTGAAAATGTTTATCTTTTTGTATATTAAACTTGTGTGATATGGTAAAAGATTCTGTATAGCAGTGTTTGTGTTTCCCTACTCATTTCTTCGTACAACATGGAGTCTCAGTGTAACAAAATGAATGAAAGGTTTATCATATTTTAGGATACTTTGGCTAAATTTTGCATTGGGAGATTGATTAATTATACAAGGATTGCTTTTAACATTATTGATTTTTACAAAAAAAAAAAAAAAAAAAAGATTTTGTCAAATTAATTTTGGTCAAAAGCTAAGGCTACGCTTGCCTATGAGAATTATTCTAAAAAAACTCGTTCCAAATTTTTTTCACCAAGCAAGTGATTGTTTGTCAAAGTTTTGGAAGAAAATAGCCGTTGTACAAGTCTCTCATTTTTGAACTACACAAAAAATCTCCCAAACAAATTCCCTTTTATACATTTCTTGGATATGTTTAGAATTTTTAGCCGAATTTAACAAAAATAAGAAAGAATAAGATGACAGGATATGAATAAGGAAAGAAGGTATTGTTAGATCGCGTATTTTTACACGTAATCTAATAAACAAATATTTGCACATAATCACATAATAAGGAATCGATGATATCTTTCAATTGGGTAGCGGAATAAATTTACCGGTTCGCATTTTGTTAGCCCTTGATCTCGATAGCTTGTCTACAAGCCCCTCTCGAACTGCACTTAAATATATGTCTTCCTTCTCTCTGTGCGGCACTCCGCTGTGAATACTACTAGAGCACACACAATTGTTGCACACCTTAAACCCTCGGAGACCTTGAGTGGTGATTCTCCAAGAAGAAATGTAGAGAGAAAAATTCTATGTATGAGATATCTTTTCTGTGAGGATTAACGTGTGTTTTGGAATGAGGGAGAGATCATCTTATAATTGTAAGATATCTCAATCCCTGCCATAATCAAATCCTACCATATTAGATGCAATCCAAAGATGCATGCTAATCAATTAAGGATCTCTTTGACTTGGCACAATCTTTCATAACTTAGAAAATATGGATGCAATTTTCCAACATATTCTAATAACCATTGCATAAAATTATCCATATTCTTAATTATCGAATATTGCGCATTCCGTATTAGATAGGAAGTAAATATTTTGAAAAAAAAAATCGATTTCTTTGGTTATTTTTGTTTTATTTTTTTCTCCCACTCATACATATCTGATCCGAATCTTTCATACCACATTCCCATAATTCTCATCTCATGTACCTTCATTCATACAGGGAATAAGGTGTGCGACCAAGCGAGAGAGAAAATGAACAAATGAGGAGAGTTATATTAAGTAATCACCCAACTAACATAACTCTACAACTCAGGAGACTCGCTATGTACCCCAAACTATGTGGTCGCACCAAATCAAACATTTATGATCCCTCAATAGATGGAGCATGTTTGGCCTCCTAATATGTATCTATGCTCATGACTATGTCAAACCTCTATTCGACTTAGTCGACCGGCCTATGAGCCATAGAACATAGTGCGTTACCAACTTAGTATTTCTTAGGCCCCTTATGTCTTGGTCTTCACAACTTTCCTAGTCATGCTCCGACAGACCGAACTAATTTTGGAAATTTGACACATGCTAAAGTAGCGTCATCAAACTTACACATCATGACAAAGTCCAGAGTCCCAAAGGGCACTAATAAACACGATTTGAGCTCACACGATGTGAAGCAAGCAAGATTCATTCAGATCACTCGTCTTACAAGGTCGTCGCAAAGCACATGTAGTATGAATACATGCTATGATCGAGCTCCCACTCAATTCGGACATGCCACGCTCTAAACATCATACGAGTTTTAGTCCAGTTGCTCATCCAGTGCCTGACCTGCGCATTACAGAAGCCGGTCCCCACAACGTCTTCTAATAATTCTCACACTAGGCTACAAACAGACTTTTATGAAGTTTGGATGCACTCCATTTCGATCAAGTATGATCTCATCTTGGTCCTCCCGTGGTACTTGGAATTCTTAGCATATGCTAGTGCAGACGTGTTGTCACAATAGACAACAACTGCATCATCAACATGCGTTGTAATGCGCAGAGTCTGAAGAAATCTTCTCAACCAGATTGCCTCTTGGACTACTGACGTACAAGCAACATATTCGGCTTCCATGGTGGATAAAGATATACAAGGTTTTTTCTAACTACACCAAGTGATAGCAACACCTCCCAATATGAATGAATATCCCGATGTGGATTTGCGTTCATTTCTATCCGCTGATCCATCGGCATCGCTATAACCTACCAAATTTAAACTACCCCCATGATAGCATAAAACAAAGTCACTTGTCCCTTTCAAATATCTAAGTATCCTCTTGACTGTAGCCCAATGAGCGCGTCTAGGATTACTTTGATATCTGCTCACCATCCCAACTACAAAACATAGGTCTAGTCGGGTATGCATCATTACTAGCAGCCCTTTTCTTCATATGTCACCTTAGCCATGCATTCCTTTTCTTCATCTATTTTTGCGCATAAATCTTTGCTGAGAACGCAAGTTGTTTCCATGGGTGTGTCAACAGGTTTAGCATTATGCATACGAAACCCTTCTAGAATCCTATTGATGTAAGTCTGTTGAGATAAACTCAATAATTTCCTAGAACGATCTCGGTGTATCCTAACACCAAGTATGTATTCTGCTTCTCCCATGCCCTTTATCTCAAATGTAGAGGACAACCACTCTTGTGTGGCGACAATCATCTCCATGTCATTTCTAGCCAATAAAATATCGTCCACATACAATGAGAGAATCAATAATTTTCTCCCACTTCTCTTGACATACACACAGTGCTCCTCTTCGATCATCGTAAAACCTATCGAGGTGATAGTTCGATGAATTGATAGTACCACTGTCTGGATGATTGTTTCAGTCCATAAATGGAACGCTTTAAATGACATACTTTGCGCTTTTGTCCTTCTCAAAACCCTTTAAAGTTGATCCATAAAGATCTCTTCATCCAGTTCTCCATTGAGAAATGTTTGTCTTCACATCCATCTGGAATAATTCCAGATCAAGCTGGGCGACAATGGCCAAAATAAGGCGAATTGAGGCAAACCTCACCACCGGGGAGAATGTCTCTTCGTAGTCTACACCATCTCTTTGAGTATAGCCCTTTGCCACAAGACGAGCTTTATACTTGTCGATTGACCCATCTGCCTTGCGCTTGACCTTAAGAACCCATTTGTTCCCAATGGTCTTGCGTCCAGGTGTGTAGGTCCTAAGGTGTGTGAGTAAGGTTTAGAAGGGGGGGTTGAATAAACCTTACCAACTTTTCGATTTTAGTCCTTTTAAAACAGTACAGAGTTAAATACACAGCTAAGTCCTGTAAGTCCAAGCGGCTACGATAATCTAGAGGGGGAGTGAATAGATTATCTCCATCTTTTCAATTTTACCCTCTTTTTCGAACCGAATGCTCAAAGACAATGATAAAGGTGCGGAATGCAAACAACACACGTCGATTTATAGAGGTTCAACCCACATAGGGCCTAATCCTCTACCACCCCAGTATATCCGGGATGGATTTCAAAAAAAAAACATTTTATTAATTACCAAAATTAATACAACACCAACTTACAACAACACCTTGAAGAGCACCACACTCTTCTTCAACACCACCTTTGAGATTACCACAATTTCTCTTCAAGATTACCACAATCTCCAACGGCACCTTGTGAAGATTACCACAATCTTCAACCTTGAAGAATACCAAATTCTTCAACACCTCAACAAGAAGATTACTGACAATCTTCTCACACCTAAAGACCTAGATCACCCAAGTGTGTTCTTACCACAAGAACACTCACAAGGATATCTTGTGTTGAATGATGACCAAAAATCAAGATTACAACTCAATAATGAATAATACAATTTGAGTGCAAGTGTAATCAAGAAATGAAAGCTTAGACCTCAAGATGTGAAAGTGATAAGCTAGGCAAATTACAACAAGATTAATAACTATGAAGAACAAATATTTGCTTGAAGTGTATCTTGTTGTGTTGTTTCTCAATTGTTGTGTTGGTTGCTCCAAAACTTCCTCTATTTATAGGAGATGATTGATCAACATAAGCTCCTCTTGGGGATTGAAAATCTAAAGAAAAATACAATTAAATCAAGAATATAGCTGTTAGAAATCAATCACACATTTTAAGGAAAGTTGTCTATTGTCAAACGGTCAGATTTTTGCTGTTAAAAGATAGGGCGACCGGTCGCACAGAAATAGACGTTTGAAGAATACACAGCAAAATACAACAGGGCGACCGATCGACGTACACCTTGACTGGTCGACGTCCACCCCAACCGGTCCCCCTTAAGGTTTTAACAAGAAGGCAAGTTCTGTTTCAATTTTTGCTCCCAGGTACCGGTCGACGTCACCGGTCGACGCCCTGGTCGACCGATCGACCTGGTCCTTTTTAGGTCCGTCTTATTTTTTATTTCAAAATTCATCTTCAGGTACGGGTTGCCCTATACGGCGACCGGTTGACCTCGAGACAGAAATGTTGTCCAATTTTTGTCGAAAAATAAAACTCAATAAATACTCCGAAAATTAGTAAAAATATTTTAAATCAGTCGGGAGTATTTAGACAACATTTAGGAACCTTGTTTTGAAGTAAAAACTTATAAACATAAAATCATTAAAAGTGTTGACCAATTTTATCTAAAATAAAACTTGTAAAAATACTCCGGGAAATATTAAAACCATTTAAAAACATTTAGGAGTATTTGGACAACAATTAAAAAACATTGTTTTGGTGTAAAAATAAAATCATCAAAATTAAGATAAAAACATGTATCAAACAATCTCCCCCTTTTTGATGATTACAAATGAAAACAATTTTTAGAAATATTAGGAGGACAATTTTAAAAACGATTTTCCGGTAAAAACATCTAACCGTTTGGAAGCAACCAAAATTTCCAAAATACATAAGCAACCAAGTAAGGGAGTAAATATATTCAATAATAAGAACAAGCTCCCCCTATCAACAAGCACATCAAGAATAATGTAAAAGCAATTAACCATAAGCTAAAAGCTTAGCTTTTACATTTTGTACAAGAGCTTATAAGCTCCCCCTGTCAACAAAACATCATGAGACAAGTATATAAGTCCATCAAGCAACAATTGGACTAAATATAATTCACAACTTATGGCTTTTAAGATGCCATAGCTTATAACTTTTAAATCAAGCTTATGGCTTTTAAGATGCCATAGCTTATAGCTTTTAAATCAAGCTTTTATTAGCTTTTTTGAGCTAATGAGCCAATTTCCTGTTTCTCCCCCTTTGGAATCATCAAAAAGAATGTTAGGATGATAAAAACATCATACAAGTTTATCAAAGTGTGCCAACAATACGATTTATCAACCATTGAAAGAATTAAGCTTAGAATCCAAAAAATTGGAGAGATGTATCATAAGAAATCCATAAACTCATTTTGTTAGCCAAAAACATGATCCCAATAAGATTTTAAGACATTTGAAAATAAGAGAATCATGTAGATGATGAGTCTTTCATTGAAACATTTTATCGAACACTTGGCGAGCGTCAAAATATATAGCCTTTGCAAAAGAGATTAAGCCAAGTTTTTCATATCATCACCAAAAATAATTTTCAACATATATCCAACAAATAATAGTCCTAAACAGAGTAAATTCTCAAGGGTTCAACCAAATTGAGATAATTTAGCCAAAGAAGAGATCAAGGCATTACAAATGCCATAAAGCAAAAATATAAGAACCATCAAGTAATACATGTCAAGCATCAAACAATGCATATAAGACATTACAAATGTCCCAAATCATCCATTAAAAAGATCAATGCATCAAAATAAGAGAAGCACTTTTACCATCAAGTACTTCATACCAACAATACCAAACTAGAGTATTTTTACCATCAAATACTCCATCAATATCATGATCATCCAATAGCCATTTTCAACTTGCTATTTTAACCCTTTCAAGAAAACAAGCAAATCTCATTAGTGCAATTTAGAGTTTTACAAGATAGTTCATAAAAATATGAAACAACATGAACAAGAGAAAATGCTAAGATAATAAAGGGGTGGGGACATCATTCTTCGTCCGAAGAGAAGCAAGTTCCGGGAATAAGATCTTTGATGAATTTCTTCAACTTGCCTATTGATTTTTGCATTTTGGAGGTCTTTTGCTCCAAAGCCTCATACCTAGCTTCATGATATGTTCGTAGATCATCATACTCGGCTTGGGTGTACCTCCTAGAAGGATGAGCACCGGTATTACCCTCCGGATTGCTCGGTTCGCCTTCCTCCGCCAATCTCACAGCCTCGGTATCATCAAAGAAGTCGTTTGGATCTGGGGAATCTTGGCCTCTTCCTCTAGCCATTTTAGTAGGTCGGATGTCCATATTCTTGTGCATAGTGACCATTTGGGAGATGTTATCAATGTCAAAGTCATTTTGAAATACCTCCAAATTACACTCTGGTGAAGGTAGTCCCGATTGTATAAGAAGTTTACAAATCCAATTGCCCATAACAAACTTCTTATTTCCTTGAGTAATAGACTCAATTAGACATTGAATAAGAATAGCGCCAAAGTTAAGCGGTTCCTTCTAGCAATCTTATAAGTCAAAAATAGTCCATGTTGCTAGGCATTTTTCCCGCTTTTCCACATATGCAATGGCGACAATAACGGATATAATCCGGTGCTCAAGAGTCATCGCCAACAATGAATACTTTGGCCATACGCTCAAATAAGTCTTGACTTCTCTCATGTAGACACCCCAACATCTCATCATTCCAAATAGCACAAGAGAAATGGTCCCAACCACCTTCTCTTACATGTAAAAGCCGACAAATTTTATTTGGAGTCCACCTAAAATGACGACCCCTTACAAACGAATTCAAAGCAAGAGGCTTCCTTTGAGCATTATATTCAACCCACATATTGGCATAAAAATGAAAAATTATATCATCATCATATAAAACATAAGGATGCTCCCATAAGTACATCCACCCTTGCTCTTCAAATAATCCTCTAATAGTAGGATATTCATTTGTAAATGAATTAAATCGACAAATCTTCGTACAAGCTATCGATTTTGCACCCATGTTCAAATTTTCATAGTACCACTCCGCAAATTTGTTGATAAAATCTAAAACATTACTAGAGCAAGGAGCTTGAGGTATAAAAGGTTTCTTACTTTTTGCCCAACGACAATTGTTGAATGAAATCGTCCCTCGGAGTTCGGCAATTTGAGGATTAGATAGTACCGGGTTTTGAATATCGTCACGTTCTTGAGCCACATTCCTTTGGGTAGCTCGAATATCCTTTGTTCGGCTTCTTCTTGCCGATTTCTCGAAGAACCCTCTCCGCCCTTTCTACGCTTGAGGTGGGATTTCGACTGGTAGAATTTCTTGGAGGTGCCATATATGTAAAATTCTTGCAAAAAGAAGTGGATTAGCAACAAGAATCACAAAGATTGATGAAGAATTGAAGATTTTGTAAAAAGGGGGTGATTTGCTGCTGTGTACGAGGGTTTGAGGAAGAAGGGTTCTGTTTTTTAAAAATGAAGACAGACGATTTAAAACACAAAAATTTAGCCTGGGCGACCGGTCGAGGTGGGGTGCAACCTGTCGACGTGCGGGGGCGGCACGGCGACCCGCTTTGGCGATCCGGTCCAAAGGCAATTTTTCATTCTCCATTTTTCCAAAATTCGATTTTTCACCCCAAAAGTTTTAAAACTTTGCAAAAAGATAATTATGGACTAAATCCAACAAGTATGAGTTTCGAGAAAACACGTATACGAGAAAAACGAGATTTAACAAGTAGTGCCCTTTTAAGAAAAAATTACAAAATCATTTAGAGGCACTTAAGGGGTTAAAATGAAATGTTTTGAAAGACATGTGCATAAACATGACATGAACATAATATCGAGTTCTAAGAATAATACGAGTGACCATACCTCGATGGTTTAAGAATCTCTAATAGACGATAGCCAATGAATAGGAGATATATAACCTACAATTCTTTAAACAAATTTTGCACAAGATATAATAGCACAAGTGTAGGCAAGTAATAAGAGATATAAAAAAAATGCTTATGCTAAAAAAATCCATAAGAGTTTAAAAGCAACATGTAAGGTCTCATTTTCAAGGGATTTTTAAAAACACAAATATTTATTGAGGACCTTAATTTTAAAATTATGAAAACTCATTTGCAATTTAGACATAGATAAAAACATGCATACTAACTAATTAAAATACATATTTAAATGGGGAGATACAGTTTACCAATTACGCCATTTCCATGGGTTGTGCCGTTCCCGTTGTTGATGATATCTTCCCCTTTGAGAATCATCTTGTTGATCATGGCTTCTCCAATTATTCCATTTCCAAGCATTGTGGCCTTCCCATTTTCGAAAGTGTCTTTCTCTTGGAAAATCATCTTGTTGATGAAGTCTTTGCCATTTCCAAGGATTGTGTTCTTCCCATTTTTGATTATATCCTCTTCTTGGAAATTGACTTTGTTTTCTCCTTCTTTGATCAAATGAGATGTTCATTTGATGTTTCTTTGGCGGCATGAATTTTCTACGATTATTAATCCACTGGGTACCTAAAATGACATTGTTATGTGGTACCCTTAAGTGCTTGGGTCCTTTGGGATTAGTCTTGAGACTTTTAGGTCTCCAACAATAATTAGAGCTATTTCTAGCCCGACAAGTATTTACCGTATGACCCTTCTTACCGCAATAAAAGCAAGTAACATTACTAACATGCATAGGAACTCGATTCTTTTTCATATGTTTGACAATATTAGGCTCATGATCAAGTTCACTATTCAAATTATCACAACTATTAATATTCACAATATTGGGCAATTTATTGGTACTCAAGTTGGATTTTGATAAATCATTTTTAATGCAATTAATATCCTCAACAAGAGTACTATTTTATTTTTCAAGGTTTCTAACCTTATCAAGTGTGGTGGTGTGAGCACATGATAGTGATTCATAGGAAGTAAATAAACTATCCTTTTCATTTTTCAAAACATTGAATTCCTTTTTCAAATTTTTGTATTTAACTAGTAAATTTTGGAATTCATTTTGAAGATCATCAAAATCATTTTGTAAATCACTATAATCATTTTGAATGATAATATCATAAGAAGTAGAGGGTTTAAGACATACCTCTTTTTCTTCTTCGATGCCCATAAGACAATGTTCAACTTCTTTATAGTTGAAAGTTGTAAGAGGCTTGTTCCTTAGATTTGACATTGTATCCCTTTGAGAAGTAGATGCTTTTGTTTGACTCCTTTCATTTGCAAATACTCCATAGATGGCTTCTAATTTTTGCCATACTTCATGTGCCGATGGAATTCCTACAATATGTTCATATTCCAAATTAGTAAGTGAACAATACAAAATATTGAGAGCCTTACCGTTTAGGGAGATGATTTTCTTCTCTTCATCATTGTGCTTTTTGAAGCCTTTGGAGGTGTGTGGTGTGTCTTTCATCGGAATGGATTCTCCATTTATGACGATGTTCCAAATATCGAACCCGCAATCTTGTAAATAGCATTCCATTCTTTCTTTCCAAAATATATAATTTTTGGAATCAAATAGAGGTGGCTTGGTGATGGAGGTGTCGGAAAGATGAGCTTCGTTCGTAGCCGACGATCGTTCCTCTTCACTCGCGATGTGAAACGAGCTTGCCAAAGAGTTTAGCTCTGATACCACTTGTAAGTCCAAGCGGCTATGATAATCTAGAGGGGGGTGAATAGATTATCTCCATCTTTTCGATTTTACCCTCTTTTTCGAACCGAATGCTCAAAGACAATGATAAAGGTGCGGAATGTAAACAACACGTGTCGATTTATAGAGGTTCAACCCACCTAGGGCCTAATTCTCTACCATCCCAGTATATCCGGGATGGATTTCAAAAAGAAAAAAGATTTTATTAATTACCAAAATTAATACAACACCAACTTACAACAACACCTTGAAGAGCACCACACTCTTCTTCAACACCACCTTTGAGATTACCACAATTTCTCTTGAAGATTACCACAATCTCCAACGGCACCTTGTGGAGATTACCACAATCTTCAACCTTGAAGAATACCAAATTCTTCAACACCTCAACAAGAAGATTACCACAATCTTCTCACACCTAGCACCTAGATCACCCAAGTGTGTTCTTACCACAAGAACACTTACACGGATATCTTGTGTTGAATGATAACCAAAAATCAAGATTACAACTCAATAATGAATAATACAATTTGAGTGCAAGTGTAATCAAGAAATGAAAGCCTAGACCTCAAGATGTGAATGTGATAAGCTAGGCAAATTACAACAAGATTAATAACTATGAAGAACAAATATTTGCTTGAAGTGTATCTTGTTGTGTTGTTTCTCAATTGTTGTGTTGGTTGCTCCAAAACTTCCTCTATTTATAGGAGATGATTGATCAAGCATAGGCTCCTCTTGGGGATTGAAAATCTACAGGAAAATACAATTAAAATCAAGAATATAGTCATTTAGAAATCAATCCCACATTTTAAGGAAAGTTTGTCTCATTGTCAAACAATCGATTTTTTTCATTAAACGATAGGCGACGTCGCACATAAATAGACCGGTTGACCTCGAGACAGAAATGTTGTCCAATTTTTGTCGAAAATTAAAACTCAATAAATACTCCGAAAATTAGTAAAAACATTTTAAACCAGTCGGGAGTATTTAGACAACATTTAGAACCTTGTTTCAAGCAAAAACTTATAAACATAAAATCATTAAAAGTGTTGTCCAATTTTATCTAAAATAAAATGAAAAAATACTACTAAAATATTAAAACCATTTAAAAACATTTAGGAGCATTTGGACAACAATTAAAAAACATTATTTTGGTGTAAAAATAAATTCATCAAAATTAAGATAAAAACATGTATCAAACAAGTCCTTGAGGGACAACTAAGTTAGTTAACCAAGAGAGTTAGCCACTCAAATGACTCGATTGAGCCGTTGATAGAATAACTCAAATTTGCTTAGTCTAAACCTTAACTTGGTGTGATGAGATTTTCAATGGAAGACTTAACACCCTTAAATTTGGTTTAAGTTTGTTTTAACACTTGTTTTAGCACTTTGTTAATTATCGCTTGGAATGAAAATTATTAGCAGATATAAAGTAATATGCATAAATAAAATGTTGAAATGTAAATGACACAATAATTTTTGTAGAGGTTCAAGATGGGGTAATTCTTCTACTCTTCTCTTCTCCAACTCCCCGGAGTAATCCACTAAGTATTGATCGAGTACAAAGTGGTTATCACCCATATACAAGTCTTGATCACACAAACGACTTGATCCTTTGGGACTCGATCAGGAGATGCCTTGGTCTCACAAACTGCTTCTCGTCGACTCACCTTCTTCACAAAGGTGGTCGCTTGCTACTTCACTCACTTGCTCAAGCTTCTGGATTTGATCACGAAGCCCTCCAATAACTTGAGACTGGTTCGACCTTAAACCTTTCTACAATCCTCCTTGAATGTAGACCCTTTTGATTCTTCAAAAGTTTCCTCTTCAACAATTTGAAGTTGTCTTTCTTTCACGACTTGGTGTTGGATCGATTTCTTCAAGTTTAGGGCTTGAGGATTTGCTTGAATAACTTGAGAATATTTTGCGCTTCTGATTCGAATGTTAGCTTGAATGTTCGTGGTTCGTAACCTTCTCTCAAAGTGATTCCTCGGCCTTTTATAGTGAACTTTCAAAAATCTACCCGTTGAAGAGATAGGCTGATTTTCAAAAGTCACTTGTGTTCGTTGGCTTGTCTTGTTGCGATCCTTGATGTTGACATTTCCTCGGATTAAATGTCTTGCGGCCTTCCGTGTTCGACACAAGGTGCAAGCTTTTCCCATCGTTTATTCCTTTTACACGCTTCTAGGATCGGGCACTTTAAGACATGGCAAAGATGGAAGTATTACTTGTTTAGGTAATATTCTTGACTTATGGTAACGGATTCTTTTCATTGTCTTGATTTGATCGCTTTTTCCCCGTGTGACTTGAAATCGCTCCAATGATTGAAAGACTCATCTCACTTTCAACTTGACTTGGCTTCTTAAGTTGACTTGACGACACTTCACACACCGTATCCAATCGATACTCCTTCGCCGGGTTCTTGACTTCTCCTTCTTGCCATACTCAGCTGCTTCACAGTGGAGTCTTCATTTTAACCTTCAGTTGACTTCTTGCATATCCAGGCGTAGCTAACTCGACTCAACTCGTATAGCCCTATCTATTACAATGTAATTTACAAGGAAAATGGGGTGCCAACTTTCTAATCTAAGTTTTACATGGCATTCATCAAAATCTAATAAAAAAATTTCCCAACAATTTCCCCCTTTTTTGATGATGCCAAAACTTAAAACATACATTCAAAATGTAAATAGCAAAGATACATACAGACAATGTAGAAACAGAGAATGTATCCGTAGAATTGATCTTTTTATTGATCATAACATTCTTGTCCTTTACACACAAAACAACAAAGTGTATCAGAGCAAACATAGTATTCTATATCTATGCAAAAATATAGAAATTCGAGATTCTTATACAATGTACAAAAGACTTACATACATATGCATTTACAATAGTAAAATACATGAAGTGGTGGACATCAACACTTCATCGCCTTCGCTGTCTCCTTCTTTCCTCTTCACTCGGCTGCCTTCCTCTCTCTTTCTCTTCTTTTCTTCTTCACCGCTTTTTTTTCTCGTAGGCTCTTCCGCGACTTTATCTTTTTTCTTCTTTCTTGTCTTTCTTCCCACAGCTGAGTTTGTCTTTTATTTTCTTCTTCAATCCTTTTTACATAATCAACATTCTTCCTTGCCACTTCCATGTTGGCTACTTCGTCATACCCAGCCCAATAGATCCCTCCTTTCTTCCCTGGATCTATGTATTCGATGTTTTTGGGTAGAGGTCTAGGTTTGAAACCTCTTCATCCACTTCTTCTACCTCTTCCTCCTCGGGTGTGTATTGTATTGGGGCCTTCTTCTTTCTAGTAGAGTGACCAAAGCAGAGTGATCGCTAGAGTCTGCTGTCGTCGGCTACCTTCTTCGCATGCAAACTTGAACCCTTTTTCCCAATACAAGCCTGGCTTGGGCCATGGTCATGCCTTCAAGTATCCCTCGGATGCGGCGTTTTGAATTCATCAACTCGATCTAGGCTCGGTTCCGACGCGTCGAAATGGCATCTGTGTCTCTTCCCGCCGAATGCCTCCGTATTGTTTCATGATGTCCATCGCACGGCATCCATTTTTCTTTCAATCTCCTTCATCTCTGCTTCTACTATTTTCCTTTTCTCAGACATGGGCACAACAGAGTGTTGGAGTGGTTCTAGCAACCATTAAAGTCATGTCTTTCGAACCTTTCCCCTCAACTGATTTTCCCTTTTATTTCTTCTACTTCTCAACAAACAAGTCCCTTCTTCTCACCGGTGACGATTCTTTCAACGTCTTTAGGTATTCCTCTTCCCCTTTTTGCATCATCAAAGGAGAGAGAACCCCGGGAACATGCCAAAGAAGCATGAAATCTAGGCGGCCGAGATAGCCGAGTTCGCTGATTCTCGCTGCAGAGTATCTTTGTCAAATTCTCGAGCCGGTGACTTTTGATTCGATCACACCAACTTCATTTCAGCCATAAGAAGGCTGAATTTTTCATTCATATTCTCCTCTACGCGGAGAAGTTCTTTTCGATGAAATTCTCGCAACAGTTCCATTTCGGTGGTATGAGAGGCATGCATCCTGTCAATATTTTCTTGCATCCTTTTCTTCATATCAGCATTATCGGCGCTCCAGATCAGCATCTTATTATACAATGCTATGAAGTATCTGACTATGATTCCACGCAGATCGGCCATAAGATTAGCATCTCTGTTATCCAGCCGCATATCCAATGAGGCCTGGTGCCTTTCCATCTTTTCAATCTCTCCAAAGATTTCCTTGAAGACCTCTCGAACCTCAGCTGTCACCTCTGTCTCAGCTGGCGGCCAAGCAACATCAAAATCAAAATTTGCTGGGACGATGGTATCTTTGGGAATGACTGGATAAGGTTTGTGGAAACGTCTCTGATCTCTAGCTGACTCTTCATCCAGATCAGGTAACTCTAGTGAGAAGGGGAATGCTGCTTCAAATGCATCATCATGGACATAGGGAATGTGTTCAACGGTAACTTGTGGTCGTGATGTGCCTGGTTGAGTCGAATCTGGTGCAGCGTTGGGAGCCTGCGCAGTTGACTGTGATTCAGTTGGGGTCTTTTGTGGTATTGACCTAGCTGGCCGAGCCTCAGCTGTCTCAACAGCTTCGTCGGTCTCAGCTGGTTTTTCCATTTGAGTTATCTGTTCCTCGGCCGTATTAGTAGCGTCATCGAAAGATGATGAGATTTGAAGTGGTGGCTCATCATCGAAAGTGAATGTTTGACGAGTAGTACTCGTGCCGTATTAGTACTCGTGCTTGGGAGAACATCCTCAACTGAGTATTTTGGATTTGCAACGGGGGATAACTCAGCTTCATCTTCACCTTCAGATCCCAGAAAGGTTATATCAGGGTTATCCTAGGAATCATGAAGTGCACTTATCTCCTTCTCGGATGCATCGATGATAACAGGAGGGATGTTCTTCAAGCACTTCGCCTCTTTACCCCGGGAAGTCTCAACCTCCCGTAGGCCTTGACTCCTCCGCAGCCTCAATCGCAGCAGGCCTGGACATTCCCTTCGACTGCACTCACTGCCTTTTGGGTCTTCTACGGTGGCATCCATAGGAGTCTCAACTCGTGGATTGCACTTTCATTGCCAGTGTTAACTCCAAGGGCGATCCATCTCGTGCCTCGACCGCATCAACGCAACGTCCTCGGCTGCAGAGGAGCGATTGGCACCAGACCGAGTCTCAATCGGCCCGAGCTTCACGTCGGTGACTACTGTTTGTGTTTGTTTTTTTCCTTCTCCGCTTCAGATCCTCCGACCTAGCCGCAGTGGAGGGAGTTTTCCCCACCGGGCACACCAAATTGAGTGACTGGGTTGAGGTCACTCTTCTCCAAACTCCCGGCTATTTCCTATGAGTGTTCAAAGTTGGGGCGGTGGTAAGACACCTTCGTGAGGGGTTGGCTCGACTTGGGTTCCCAAGTTCCCGCCATCGCCAAGTCCCCTAGAACCTTCCTCGTTGAGATGGGGAAGTGGTTGCAAAGAATGACAACTGGCAATCGCTACACCACTTCCAGGGATCAATCTCCACCGGGATTTGGAAAACTCTCCTAGTCCTTCCATCACCGCCGCTCATGCATCATCCTCGATTCCCGCATGGCTTGCTGCATTTCCAATTTTTCTCAGACGCCAGCAGGTCCAAATCTTCATCACTTCCCGAAAAGGCATCGAAGTGAGGGTGGGAGTGATCAAAGTGGTTCCGGTGAAAGGACGATGTTGGCCTTCTCACGAGCTTCACTTTCTTCTCGCAACCTCTCCTTCTCCTTATCTTTGAAGATATTCAATATATCCAGCAGCTTCTCTTCATCGAGTGCTTGACCATCGTGGTCAACCCAATGAAGCTCATTAGTTATTTTTCTTCTTCAATAAATTCGTCTTTGGAATCGTTCCTTGAGCGACTACCTTCCACTTCCTCCATTCTCGTAGATGATTTTGGATGTCCGGATATGGTGAGATAACATGATCACATCATCGCCATCATCTTCCCGCTGCCTTCTTTCTCAGAATGGAAGGTAGCGAGCTTGCCGTGATTTCACCACTCGGCGTCCTGCCGCAGCGGGGACACATCCTGTCAACAGAGATTCAGCCGTCTTAGCTACTTCTTGTTCTCACTGCCCCGTCCCACACTGGTCTTCGACTTTCCTCTGCTGATCGGCCTCAGACTTGGTCGTTTTTCATCGATTATTTCGAGACTCTACTTCTCCAATTGTCTCAAATGATCTGTTCCACCGAGTGGGCAGACTCACTGTTTTCTCAAGCTCAACGCTTGTAGAGTCTTCTTCTTTGGTCCTTACCAGAGAACTTCTGGTTCGGATACGGTTTTCTCGAGTCCTGGGCGGCGGGGCCTGCTACTTTCTTTTTACTCGAGGAGTCGGCTTTCTTGGCTTGTCGGGCCTCTTCTTTCTTGACAACTGGAGAAGGTATTTGAGGTTCCTTCTCCATCATGCGGGCCGCAGGGGCGGGAGACACGGCTACGGGCGGGTGACTCGGGCGCAGGGGCAGTGTGCAATAGTTTTCTTTTTTTTCTTTGGGCAAAGATCTTTTTTTTTTCACCGCATGGGCGCTTTTCTTCTTTGGAGGAGGCAACAAATCGTTTTCTCGGTCACCGATTTCCTTCACTTGTGTTCGCTCTCTTAGCATAAGCTCTCTTCTCGAGCTCCCGAGAGATTCAATCGAACATCTTCTTGTTGACATGGAACGCCTTTCCATGCCTCGGAGTGGAACACCTTTCACCTCCATCAACCAGCCAATAACAAGGCCGTACCCGGATATCCTCTAAACGCGACCCATCGCCCTTGAAGGACTTATTCCCAACATTCTAGCGAGTCACCGTATACAAACTCAGCTGGTTTACCTTTTTCTCCTCCATGATCGCGGACGACGTATCGACTTGGTTTTTGACAAACATTAAAGCTTCCAAATTTTATGTCTACACACTTGGCAACAATTTCCAGCACTTATGATAGTCTTCCTTCAAAGAACTTCTTATCACCGTGTAGAAAACCTTCGCAAAGACATTCGTGTTTGGCCACTTCCTTCCATGCAAAGCCCGTGGTTTACATCGGCCTCATAGATCTCCTACTCCTTCCGACGGCAAAAAAACAATGCTCCGCTAGATCTTGATAGAGTGATCGTAAACTCCTTTCCGTGAACAAAGACTTGATGCCCTCGTCGTGAACTTCAACATTCACATAGAACTGGGCGACCTCTTCCACATACATCATCTGAAACTCCATCGTGAGAAAGGGTTTCAGTCCAGATTTCTCCATTTTCTCAGCTATCTTCTTCACAAGGGTTTCATCAGACCCCTGTTTGATCATCTCTTCGAAATCCACGGTAGAACCAGTGTGGATTTGCTTTCCCAACTTAGCGAAATCATAGGTAGTTGCCATTTTTGAGTTTTACCAAACGAAACCTTAGAAATTTGCCTTGAAGATTGATAGGTTTTTGAGAGAAATATACTGTCTTTGCTTTTGGAGAGATGAACAGTTTTAGTGTAGTGTGAGAGAGAAGCTGAATAAAATGGTATATGTATGGGTTATGAAAGGACGTGCATACGGTTTTTGAAATTTGATCGAGATCAACGACTCAGATTTAGCACGCTGATTAGCATTTAATTGCTCGCATTTAATGCGACAACATTTATATCCAATCATATGCTTTGTCGTGTAGCTTTTGACTGTACCTGTCATTATTTTGCTGACGTCATCCTTAAAACATTCCCGCTTATTAAAAACGATCGCGTTTTTGTGACTTAGCTCATAAATGACTCAAACCTTACTCCTTAGCCGATTCAACTCTTCTTCTCTCTGTTCATATAGTGACTCAATTTGTCAACTTGATAACTCTGGTGACCTTCCGATATGGTGATTCACTTATCCGATTCATACGCTCCGCTCTATTTTCATCATTTCACATTCCATCTCTTCTCCTCGAGTCTTCCGAGTGTTAACTCACTCAATTAACCCTAGCTCATGCTTAAGCTCTTCAAATCTTGATTCACATAATGGCTTTGTGAATATGTCACCAATCTTGTTTATCGCTTGAGATGTATTCCAAGGTGATGTCTTTCTTTTCAACATGATCTCTTATGAAATGATATCGACATCAATGTGCTTTGTTCTTGAGTCCAACACAGATTTTGAGTGATTGCAAATAGCACTTGTGTTATCACACATAATTGGAATTTCTTTTTCTTCAACATCATAATCTCTCGGTTGTTGTCTCATCCATAAGACTTGGGCACAACAAATTGCCCAACTATGTATTCACTTTTGTGGATGTGCTATTGAGTTTTGCTTCTTGCTAAACCAGAAACTAATCTGTTTCCAAGCATTTGACATGTACCAAGTACTTTTCTGTCAACTCTACATCCAAAGATAGTCGTAGTCCGAGTAACCAATAAGCTTGAATCCACCTTCCTTTGGATACCATAAGCCGACTTCCTGGCATCCCTTCAAATATCTTAGGATTCGCTTAGTCATACTGCATCATATGGCTTTTTGCCTTTGGTGCGATTGAAATCTTGCACATACTCCTACCGCAAAGGTGATGTCCGGCCTGGCTTGTGAGATAGAGCAATGATCCAATAAGTGCTCAGATCTAGTTTGATCCACAGCTTTCCATCCGCATCCATATCCATCTTGATTGATGTATTCATTGGTATTTTCACGTAAGATTTCTCTTCCATACCAAATTTCTTCATTAGATCTCTGGTGTACTTTGTTTGACTTATGAAGGTTCCATCCTTCAGCTGTTTAACTTGAAGTCCTACAAAGAATGTCAGGTCTCCCATCATGCTCATCTCAAATTTGCCTTGCATGAGATTTGAGAACTTATCACACAGCTCTTTGTTTGTGGATCCAAAAATAATGTCATCCACATATATTTGAACAAGCAGTATACTCTCTCCATCTTGAATTCTGAAGAGTGTTCTGTCCACTTTGCTTTTGGTGAATCCATTATCTGTTAGAAATTTAGACAATGTATCATACCATGCTCTTGGTGCCTGTTTCAATCCATATAGAGCTTTCTTGAGCTTGTACACCTTATCTCCAAGAGTCTTCTGCTCAAATCCTGGAGGTTGTTCAACATAGACTTCTTCTTCCAACAATCCATTTAGAAATGCACTATTTACATCCATTTGATATACAGTGAAGTTCTTGTGTGCAGCATAGGCAAAAAACATCCTTATTGCTTCTAATCTTGCAACAGGAGCAAATGTTTCATCAAAATCTATACATTTTTCTTGGCAATACCCTTTGGCTACTAATCTAGCCTTGTTTCTTACCACAGAACCTTTTTCATTCGTCTTGTTTCTGAAAACCCATTTTGTGCCAATAACATTTTGGTGGGTTGGTCTTTGCACCAATTCCCATACTTTATTTCTTTCAAACTGATTCAGCTCTTCTTGCATGGCCTGAATCCAATGTGTGTCATCCAATGCTTGAGACACATCTTTTGGCTCTATTTGGGAAATAAAACAAATAAACATTGCTCCTTGTTGAGCTCGATCTGGTTCTTACACCATCTCTTACATCTCCAATGACTAGCTCGGTGGATGGTCTCTCGGCCATCTCACATCAGGTTGGAGTAAGTCAGTGGGTTCATCATCTTGCGTACTGTGTTATCTTGAGCACTCTCTCATCATCACTTAGTGCAGATTTTCCAAATTGTCTTTGAGATTCAGCTATCTCATCTTCACCTTGATTAATTACTCCAAACACTTCAACATAAGGACTCTTTTGCATAGTTGGGTGATTTAGCTTATCGCCTAACTCCTCAATGTCTTCTCCATTTACATTAGGTTCATCAAAAACCACATGGATAGACTCTTCTCGTGACCATAGTCCTCTTTGTTCAAGATTTCATAGGTTTTGCTTTCAAAGAGTATCCCAAGAAGATACCTTCATCCGACTTTAGAATCAAAAGCCTTTAGATTATCCTTGCCATTGTTGTGGATGAAGCATTTACATCCAAAGATTCTAAAATATGCAACATTTGGTTTTCTCCCCGTCCAAATCTCATAGGAGTCTTTGTCACTTTGTCTATTTATCATGCATCTATTTTGAGTATAGCATGCATTATTGATGGCTTCACCCAAAATCTTTTAGCACCCCTTGACTAACATGGTCCTTGGCCGCTTCCTTGAGAGTTCTATTCCTTCTTTCTGCAACTCCATTCTACTGTGGAGTCCTTGCTGCAGATAATTCGTGAGCAATATCATTTTCAACACAATACTGAGTTATTATTCCATTAACAAACTAAGTTCCTCTATCAGATCTTATCTTTATAATGGTTTGACTCTTCTCATTTTGAACTCTTTTCATCAGCTGAGGTAACGTCTGCAAAGTTTCCTTCTTTTTACACATGAAGATTGTCCATGTATATCTTGAATAATCATCCACCACTACTAGAGTGTATTTCTTTCCACTTATGCTAGCTGGTTCAACTGGACCAAATAAGTCCATATGCAACAGATGCAATATCCT
This sequence comes from Rehmannia glutinosa, assembly GCA_016081115.2. Taxonomy (NCBI): domain Eukaryota; kingdom Viridiplantae; phylum Streptophyta; class Magnoliopsida; order Lamiales; family Orobanchaceae; genus Rehmannia; species Rehmannia glutinosa. Next base: position 53,117,395 of record CM071930.1, read on the forward strand.
TGTTGAAGATGGACTTGACTTCTCTTTGAATGATGATTTGATCTCGCTTTCCCATCCGCATGCATCACAAACACTTTCCTTCTTCTTGTACACTCGAGTCCTGAAGTCCTTCTACAAGATTACTCCTTGCAAGCTTGTTAATTGTCTTGAAATTCAGGTGACTCACTTTTCTTGTGCCACAGCCAACTTGATTCGGCTGTACTTTTTGCTAGCAGACAAGTGCTTGGTGTGGCAGTCGACCAATCTACCACATACATGTTCTTTTGTCTGGATTCTTGCAACACTACTTCATTTGATTCAGTGTCTTTGATTTGGCATACTCCCATATTGAATCCAACATTATAGCCCTTGTCACAGAGTTGGCTGATGCTTAACAAATTGAAGTTGAGGCCTTCAACGTATGCAACATCTGTGATTTCTAATCCATTTTTCTTGATGGATCTGGTGCCTCTTATTTCCCCTGGAGCTTCATTTCCTCCAAATATGACTTTTGCACCTCTAATCTCCTTGAACTTTGACAGATATTTCTTGTTTTTCTGTCATGTGTCCGGAATGTACCACTATCCATGTACCAGGTTCCTTGGCACTTTCACTTTCCTTGAACCTGCAATCAAGGAAATTAGTTTTTAGGTACCCATACTTGCCTGGGTCGAGGGGTTAGTGTTGTAAGATGAACCAACCAACCTATAGCCAAATGATTTGATTCTAAGAGGTTGCCATCTATCTGTGCCATAATCATAATTCACTTTGGCAAATTGCTTGGGGGCTTTAGGTTCATACAACTGTCTCTTGTGTCTGTATGCCTGTGTGTGAGTTTTAGCAATTGCCTTCTTTGGGTAATGGTGATATCTCTGAGTGTAGTGCTTGGGTGCATATGTGTGCTGATGATAGTTCTGTTGCCTTTGGAATGACCTTTGCTGAGTTCTAGGTCTTCGCCATTTTGGCATGTATTCCATAGGTCTTGGCTGATATTTCACATTATTCCAATCAGCTTGACTTGGGTAGTTTCTACCATTCCCATCATTTGTGTTCTTTTGATATAACTTATGGGGATTTTGGTAGCTCTGTTTCTTCTTCACAGAGTACTTCCTATTTGGAGTTTGCTGAGGAACTCTGCTGGATTTCTTCTCAGCTGTCCTCTCAGCATACTCAACTGGCTGTTTTCATTTTCCTTTATATCCAAGGCCAGTTTGTTTGTGATTGTGCTTTGGAATGAATGTGTGTGGAGCATTTGGTGTCTTGGATTTTTGAGATGCTTCATTACTTGAAGATCATTTTTCCAAGATCACTCTTGGAGTTTGACTAAGCACAAAGGAATTGAATCCTAAGCCTGTCTTGTCTCCACATTCTTTTTGGCTCATGATAAGGTCATCCAATGATTAGATGCCTTTGTGAATGAAGTTATCTCTACTATTAGTTTAGCATTCTCAGCCTTCAGCTCTTTGTTCTCATCAGCTATGTGGCTTAGAGTACTCAGCTCCTTAGTCAGCTGTGAGTTTTGGCTTTTGAGCTGGCTATTTTCCTCATTTAATAGTATGTGTGAGGATTTAATGTGCTCAAAGTCTTTCATCAGTTTGCCTAATGAATCATAATGATCAGTGGGTGATGAAGTGTGTGTGTTACAATCACTATCACTAGAATCTGAGTGAGATGAGTTAGAATGTACCTCATCTTCTTGGTCAGGTTGATCTAGTTCTTTAGCCATTAGACAAATTAGAGCTTCTTCTTCAGAGTCACTTGAGTAGTCAGCTTCACCACTCTCTGAGTCTGCTGCTTCTTTTGACTTAGCTGTATAAGCAGCCAACATAGCTCTTTTCTTTTCTTGCCTTCTATCTCTGAAGTCTTTTCTTTCTTCTTTATTTTTGTATTTATTGACTACAGGATATGGACAGTCAATAGCAAAGTGTCCTGGTTGTCTGCAATTCCAACACAAGTTTTCAACTTTTTGATCAGCTCTCTCATTTCTTGGATTGTCAGCTCTTTGATATTCAACCTTTTGATACTCAGCTCTCTTTGGAGGCCTATCTTCCCTTGACTTGGAGGGAGCTGAATGTCTTCTGGAGGATTCACCTTTGTTTCTTTTGTAGTTCTTGTTGAAGAACTTGTTGAATCTTTTAACCATCAAGGCAATTTCCTCCTGGCCAATGACTTCTTTGGTCTCAGCTCTCTTCCCTTCCTTGACTATGAGTGCAGCTGTTTTGGGTACAACTATCTCCTCTTGATCTTTTCTTCTCAGCTCAAACTCATAAGATTTGAGGTCTGAGAATAGTTCATGATTTGATGTTTTTGATAGGTCCATTGAGTGCCTTAGAGCCACATTTCCCACTCAGCTGGGAGGCTCCTTAGTATCTTCATACACATCTCCTTCTGTGTGCATTCTTTCCCAAGTGCTGAGAGCTCATTTGTAATTTCAGTAAATCTAGCATCCAGCTGGTCCATTGTTTCACCTGCAAGCATTTTAAAGTTCTCAAATTTTTGAACAACAACAGATAATTTATTTTCCTTGATTTGCTCATATCCTTCACAAATTAAGGTTAGTTTATCCCAGATTTCTTTGGTTGTCTTGCAAGATTTGACTTTGTTGAACATGGCTTTGTCCAAAGTTTTGTAGAGTATGTCCTTGACCACATTGTCCAGGTTGTATCTTTTTCTGTCATCATTTGTCCATTCAGCTTTTGGTTTTTCAACCATAGCTAGTCTAGGAAGAGAGCGACCTCCTCTCCTTCACCGCAGCTTGCTCTCCTTGCAAATTTGTGTTCACCTTTATTATTTGTAGTGGTCCATCCTCTATTACTATCCACATCTCATCATGTAAAGCTGATAGATGAGCCTGCATACGTATTTTCCAGTCATCAAATTCCTCAATGGTGAACATAGGGATGCGTGTCAAATTTGCTTCCATGATAATAACTTTGCTGTCGTTAAAAAATGGCTTTTGAAAGAACAAGTGTTAAAACTTCTTTGAAAGATTGCAGATCTAGTTCAGTAACCAGTGCGGAAGGCTCAATGAACTAACCGCTCTGATACCACTTGTAGGTCCCAGGTGACTTGAGTCTGCTCCAATGATTGAAAGACTCATCTGTCACTTCAACTTGACTTGGCTTCTTGAGTTGACTTGACTGACACTTCACACAGCTGTATCCAGCTGATACTCCTTCAGTCGGGTTCTTGGCTTCTCCTTCTTGCCATACTCAGCTGCTTCACAGTGGAGTCTTCATTTTAGCCTTCAGTTGACTTCTTGCATATCCAGGCATTGCTGACTCGACTCTGCTCGTATAGCCCTATCTATTACAATGTAATTTACAAGGAAAATGGGGTGCCAACTTTCTAATCTAAGTTTTACATGGCATTCATCAAAATCTAATAAACAAATTTCCCAACAAGATGGAAGATCAACTAGCTCCCAAACTTGGTTCTTAGCCATCAAGCTCATCTCTTCCTCCATAGCAATTATCCACTCTTTAGCATTAGGAGAAGTAACTGCCTCTTGATAAGTGGCTGGCTCATCAATATCATAAAAGCACACATGAAAGATTCTCCCTCAATTTCAAAACATCGTCGGGGTACTATTCCACGATTGCTTTGACGCATAAGTGGATTTTGAGAGTCTTCCTCCAGTGGGTCACTCCCACTGACTCTAGGACCACTGTCATTGTCTCCGTAAATAACTGGATGAGATTTTGAAGTCTCACCCTTGCCAGGAAGCGTAGCATTGTCCTTGGGATCTTGCAACTCATACAGTTCGATATTCCCTCTTACTTGTCCAATTGCTGGAAATTCCTCCTCGAGGAAGTTAACATCGCTGGATTCAATCTCAGTTATTTGTTCATCAGGATGTTCAGCATACATCACATAGCATTTGGAGTGATCGCAATATCTTATAAAGACATGTTTGATCGCCCTACGACCAAGCTTCCCATGCTTATGAGAAGTGTTGTGAACAAAACCAGTCGGCCCCCAAGGGCGCAAGCCTTCTAAAGAAGGCTTTCTGCCATTCCATAACTCATATGGTATTGTAGGAACTGACTTTGAAGGCACACGGTTTAATATGTAGGCAACAGTCAAAATTGCATCTCCCTAAAAAGATATTGGAAGATTAGCTTGTGCCATCATTGATCTGGCCATTTCCAGAAGTGTACTATTCCTTCTCTCTGCAACCCTATTTTGTTGCGGAGTATATGGAATGTACAATTGTTTTATAATTCTTTTTTCTTCACATAATTGTCTGGACTGATCAAACAAATATTCTCGCCCTCTATCAGTACGTAAAACTTTGAGGTTTCGTTCTCTTGGGTTCTCAACCCCGGCCAAGATTTGCTTAAAATAGACAAGCGCTTATGACCGATGAGACAAGAGATATACTGACCCATAGTGCGAATAATCATCAATGAAAGTGAGAAAACAGGATACACCGTGTCATGTCCTAACGTTCACAGGCCCACATATTTTAGAGTGGACTATTTCAAGTGGATGAGTAGCCCTCTTTGCCTTACCAAAAGGCTTTTGGCAAGCTTTTCCCGCCAGACATGGTTCACACACAGGATGGTCGACTTTAGTGAGCTGGCCTAAAAGACCTTCTCGAGCTAGCCTAGTCAATCTTTCTTGTCCTATGTGTCCCAACCTCGCATGCATTTAACAGAATCAGAAATAACATTAACAGATGATGAAACAAAAGAAATGCATTCACTGGATAGTTCTAACATGAAAAATCCATTACTAATTGTTCGCCAAAAAAATATTTTTTGGTTTTTACTACTGCAAATGTACAATGTAGTTTATAAAATAATGGCATGCAAGGTCGTATTCCTCAGGGATTGAAGCTCGAAACACTTAGGCTACATCGTATTCTAATTTTATTGAAGCGACCGAAAATCAAGTATTTTATCTAACTAAAAAACATCGAAAAATAAGAAAAATAAGAAGAAATAAATTTGTGAACCCACAAGTATTTTCAACATAATTAGGAGCAACCTTAGGCACATAATCTCAACATGCTTCTTCAATATTAAATGCGAATAAAGTTTTAAAAACAAATTCATGCAATTCTATGGGTTCAAATTCCTTTACTCCCCTGGTCAGGTGGTGCGTAAATAGTTGATTAATAACAATTGTAGTCTGGTCAGATCGTTACAATTCTTATTAACTCCAAAAAGATTTGTGAATTGAATGACTCCCCACAAACACGCCTGTCATACATGTTTCATGTCTGAATTTGATTTCTGTCTTTGTTAGAGCTCATCGTCGGAAATTTTGCAATAACAAATATGACATGCAATTGTTGGCTAAATAAAAAATAATTATAAATAAGCACTCAAATTCATAAAATAGAACGCATGAATTAATTAAGAAAACAAATAATCATATTTAATACAAATCCACAGTTTCGATTATGCCCCTAAGATTCGAAAAATATGCCAAACATTGATTATAAACTCATAGACAAATTCGAATTAATATTTGGACATCATATAAGCACATACAAGAGTTCTTAGACATAGAAAGAAAACCCCTTCTTGTCAGGATGGATTCCCCTTATAAGCCCTCGAAGCACTTGTGCTCCCTAGATGCGAAAGCCATGTGGTGTTCTTCGCGACCTAGCCTTTTGCTCTCAGAAGCTCTTCGATTCCTTCGTTCCTGTGTTATTTAATGTGTTTTCTATGTATCAAGTTGTGTTTTTTCGTGCAAGACTTGGTCCCCTTTGATAGATGCTTGGAGAGATCACTTGTCGAGTTGGAATGGGAAGCAAACTCTAAAAAATACGCTGAAACAGAAGGGACCACACGGCCGTGTGGTGCTGGGTGTTGGCCTTGATCACATGGCCGTGTGAGCTAACATGGGCTACTGGTACGGTTGATTCCCTTGTCCTCACGGCCGTGTGAATTCACATGGTCTGACCTTGTGGACCTGCTCCGTCCTCTGTTTTTTTCCCTTCTTCACACAACCGTGTCATTTTCACACCACCACTCCACACGGCCGTGTGAGACCACACGGTCCGGCAGTGTGAAGTGATTTTGTTTCCTTTTTCTGTCGTTTTGATCTTCTCTTTACATTCAGCAATCTTATACGGGCATCCCAACTGACATTTCTTCATTTGAAGCTCCATTTCCTGTAAGAATTTCAAGAATACGTAGTATCATGCCCTTTAAAAGAAACCAAGTAAAAACATAGTAAATATGTGTGCAAATGCATCAATTATATATCATTTTAAGCCCCAAAATGCACGGATATTTTACACATCAAATACCCCCAAACTTAAAGCATTGCTTGTCCTCGAGCAAATTTAGAAAAACAATATAAGGGGGAAAAAATGAAAGAACACCCAAGAACACTATGAACATTAAATAGTATTTGACTTCATACTCAAGTAAACCATGTAATTCATCATCAAGAAGTCGTTATTCATAAACTCGGCATCATTAATACTCTTTCGGGTGCTTGACATCGCGACTCACAAGTAAATAATGTATCACTCTACTCTCAAAAGTGTATGGTAAGTGTTTACGCTCAAATTCAATTCAGTGAAAGTAGAACTACCATAGGCTTGCAAATCGTCTAACATCTCGACCACTTTTGTGTGCACAATCTAAGAATCAAAAAAGACTTTTTATTTGGTTGTAATGTAGGCTCTTTGGTAAGGGTAGGGAAATTTGGATTAAGTGACTTGACTTGAGCAAATAGAATTTAAGCATACATACTTGCAATTCACTAACCCAATTTCAACATAATATCAATGTTTCTTTTTCAACTTAATTCCACCCTTATTTTTTTTTTTTCATTCTTAGGCCTTTCTGCCTTCTTTCCTTTTTCTTTAGCCTCAAGCTCTCATTTTCTTTTTCACAATTTTCAGATTTTTCTTTTGATTTGCTTGATTTTCTCTATTATCTTTTCAGAGATTTTCATTCTTTTTCGAGCTTCATGTATTTTTTTATTTACCTAGATACTTCTCATCCCTCTTTCTTTTGCCAACTTCCATAAATTTTCACCACATCTCCCCCAAACTTATTCATTTTCTATAAGCTCAAGAAATTTCTAGGGATAAAAACATGTAAATTTTAAAGATTAATGTGGCTCAGAATAAAAGTTTTGGCTCAAAATTGGCTAACTAGGGAATCATGAGTTCATAGGTAGGCTTTTTAGGCTAAGTAGGCTAACAAAGATGGCCTTAAATCATTTTCAAAATTGTACACACACATGGCTTCAAGAAGATACTGAGAAAAGTTCTAGAGTTCTATCAATCATGAATGACACACTCAAGAAAGAAGTAAGTCTGCATAATATACAGTAGTTTAAGGCAAAAAGGCTCACATGCTTATTTTTGCAACATGCTCAAATACCCAATTTTCTTAATAAATGCCAAGTAAATAAATAACTTTCCTCCAAAGAATTTCTTACATTATTCCCACAAGTATGTTATCCCATGCCATGAAATATTTATAGTAAAATCATCGGGAGCTGGGCATACGAACTGAATTAAAAACCACACGCAAAAGCAATAAAATGTGCTAAAGCGATAAACGTGCTAAAACAAAAATAACTAACAATCAAAAAAAAAAACTAAACAAAAATCGAATTTTTTTTCCAAAAAAATGCAATTGCCTCTACATGCAGTCCTAAATGTCATGTAAAATGCAACAGTACTAAAATTACGCATTCTTGACAATCCCCAAACTTAAAATATGCTTCATCCCGAACATATGAAGGAATTATCAAAATAAAGAGGAATGCGTAATAAGTACTTACAAAGATTATTTTTATGACAAACGGATGGTCGAAACTTCTTGTGGAGTTTTTGGCGCATAGTAGTGTTTAATTCTTTGTCCATTTACGATGAAAGTTCGAGCATTCGTTGCTAATATTTCAACGACTCCTACTGGTGATAGCACTTTCTTGACTACGAAAGGACCAGTCCACCTTGATTTAAGCTTACCCGAAAATAATCGCAATCTTGAGTTGTATAGCAGTACTACTTGCCTGAGTAGAAATTTTTGTCTCAGAATCTTTTTGTCATGCCATCTCTTTGTGCGATCTTTGTAGATTTGGGCATTTCCGTATGCATCTTGACGAAACTCCTCTAGTTCACTTATTTGCAGTTTTCTCTTCTCGCCTATCACAGTAATGTCGAAGTAAAGCTTTTTCACTGCCCAAAATGCTTTATGTTCTAATTCCATCGGAAGATGGCATGATTTCCCAAAAACTAATCGATATAGGGACATATCCAGAGGTGTTTTGTATGCCGTTTGATAAGCCCATAAAGTGTCATCGAGCTTTAAAGCCCAATCTTTTCGATTTATGTTAACCGTTTTTTTCTAAGATCTGCTTAATTTCCCTATTGGATACCTCGGCTAACCCATTTGACTATGGATAGTAAGCGGCAGCCACTTGATGTCTTACTCCATATTTTTCCATCATGTTATTAAACAGTTTGTTGCAGAAGTGAGATCCTCCATCACTAATGAGTGCTCGTGGGGTGCCAAACCTTGTGAATATGTTCTTTTGTAGAAATTTTAGCACAACCGTGGCATCATTTGTTTTAGTAGGGATTGCTTCCACCCATTTGGATACATAGTCTACCGGAAGGAGGATATACATGTACACATTGAGATTGGAAAAGGTCCCATGAAATCAATACCCCAAACATCAAACAATTCCACTTCCATGATATTAGTTAATGGCATCTCGTGTCTCCTTGAGATATTTCCCATAAGTTGACACCTATCGCACTACAAAAAAAACTTATAGCAATCTTTGAAAATCGAAGGCCAAAAAAACGGGACTGTAATACCTTAACCGCAGTGCATTTTGGCCCGAAGTAGCCCCCACATGGTGATGAATGGCATTGCTCCAGAATGCTTGCCCATTCTTCTTGAGGTACACATCTCCTAATAATTGAATCTGCACATCTTTTAAACAAAAGAGGTTCGTCCCACAGAAATGATCTCACATCATGAGGAAATTTCTTCTTAGCATGATATGTGATATCTGGTGGTAAAATCCCGCTTACTAAATAATTGACAATATCAACGTACCAGGGGATGGTTGTTTCGGCCATTAGGATTAATTCGTCCGGAAATGTTTCTTTGATTGTTGTGCTTGTCGTGTTTTCGTGAGTTGTTTGCTCAAGTCGTGAGAGATGATCATCTACCATGTTCTCACACCCTTTTCTATCCCGAATTTCGATATCAAACTCTTGTAGTAAGAGTATCCATCGAATGAGCCTCGGTTTTGCATCTTTCTTTGCAAATAGGTATTTGACCGCATCATGGTCAGTATGGACTATTGTCTTTGTCCCAATCAAGTAAGCTCAAAACTTGTCAAATGCAAACACTACTGCCAGCAATTCTTTTTCAGTTGTAGTATAATTTTGTTGTGCCGGATCTAATGTTCGACTGGTGTAGTAAATAACATGAAATAGCTTCTCGCATTTTTGTCCCAGCGCGGCACCCACTGCATAGTCGCTTGCGTCACACATTATCTCGAAAGGTTGACTCCAATCCGGTGTGATCAAAATTGGTGTAGTCACCAGAGCCTTCTTTACTGTTTCAAATGTCTGTACACAATCAGGGGTGAAAGCAAAAGGTACATCTCTTTCAAGTAAGTGGGAAAGAGGTTTGGTTATTTTGGAAAAATCTCGAATAAAGCGTCTATAAAAACCCGCATGTCCTAAAAAGCTCATTATTGCTTTCTCATTCCTTGGAAGTGGAAGCTTCTCAATTGCCACCACTTTTGCTTGGTCGACTTCCAGACCTGCGGAAGAAACACGATGACCGAGTACAATGCCATCACTTACTAAGTTCGTCTCTTCGCATCTCTGCAAAACAAGAGTTAGATTATGCAAGCAATGATCAAACGAACTACCAAAAACTGAGAAATCATCCATAAAAACTTCCTTGATATTTTCAATCATTCCATAGAATATCGCCATCATACATCTTTGAAATGTTGCAGGTGCATTACATAGCCCAAATGGTAACCTACGAAATGCAAACACACCATAAGGGTATGTAAATGTTGTCTTTTCTTGGTCCTCTGGAGCAATCACAATCTGATTATACCCCGAGTACCCATCCAGGAATCAATAGTATTCATAACCTGCAAGACGATCTAACATTTGATCCATAAAAGGGAGGGAAAAGTGATTTTTTCAAGTTGCATCATTTAATTTTCGATAATCAATGCAAATACATCATCCTATAACAACTCTAGTTGCTAAAATTTCATTGTTTTCACTTTTTACTATTGTCATTCCTCCCTTCTTTGGGACGACTTGTATTGGACTTACCCAATTGTTGTCAGATATAGCAAATATTATTCCATTATCTAACCATTTAAGTACTTCTTTCTTAACGACCTCTTGCATAATTGGGTTAAAACTACGTTGATGTTGCACAGAAGGTTTACAATCATCTTCCATTCTTATTTTATGCATGCAAATCGAAGGGCTTATACCTTTTAAATCAGAAATTGACCATACAATCGTAGTTTGATGTTCCCTTAAGACATGCAGTAGTTTTTCCAGTTGATTTTCAGTAAGAGAAGAAGATATTATTACCGGATAGGTATCATTGTCACCTAAGAATGCATATTTGATATGGTTCGGGAGAGGTTTAAGTTTTGGAGAACCTGGGAGTTCATTTTTTGGATTTTCAGCTGAAAACACATGTCGCACGGTCGGGTTATGTGAGTCCACACGGCCGTGTAGACTTAGGTTGTCGGAATTTGCACGAACGGTCTGGCCGTGTGAGACCACACGGTCGTGTGAATAGCACTTTTCTTGTCGCACGGTCTGGCCATGTAGAGGCACACGGTCGTGTGACTGAAGGTTTTCAATTCCAGCGTACTGCACGGCCTGACCGTGTTGATCCACACGGTCGTGTGTGTCTGGAGGCATGCGTCGCACGGCCTGGCCATCTTACTTCACACGGTCGTGTGGGATGGTCAGAATGCCATTTTCTTGAATTTTCTCATTCGCTGAATCTAACGCAAACACAAAATTGATAACCTCATTGTTAGTAGTATCCAAACACATACCTTGGGATTCCACTGAGTGAGTTAAGCACCATTCCAATGTGTCTTTCATCACAACCTGTTCAAACTCAGCTTCCATGCATGGGGTTAGCACATCAATCATGTTGCAATGTTCGACGTTTTCATGAAATTGCATAGCTTTGTAAATTGAAAATAATATGTGTTCATCATTTACTCGCAATGTGAAGTCACCTTTTTGCACATCGATAAGTGCTCTACATGTGGCCAAGTATGGTCTTCCCAGAATTAATGGAACCTCTCAGTCCTCTTCCATCTCTAACACAACGAAGTCTACTGGGAAGATGAATTTGTCTACCTTTACTAACACGTCTTCAATCACCCCTTTTGGATATGTTATCGAGCGATCTGCTAATTGTAGGGTAATTGTCGTAGGCTTTACTTTGCCTAATCCTAATTTTTGAAATACTGATAACGGCATCAAGTTCATGCTTGCACCTAGGTCACATAGTGCTTTATCAACGGTTGTTCCCCCAATTACGCATGGAACCGTGAAACTCCCGGGATCCTTGTGTTTTTGAGGTAACCATTTTTGAATAATTGCACTACACTCCTCTGTTAGTTTAACCGTTTCATATTCCGAGATTTTTCTTTTCTTTGCCATGATATCTATAAGAAATTTCACATAGTTTGGCATTTGTTCAAGTGCATCCGCAAAAGGTATATTGACTTGAATTTTCTTAAAGATTTCCAAAAATTTGAGAAATTGATCATCTAATTTCTTTTTCTGAAACCTTTGCGGAAAAGGGATAGGTACCTCAATTCTTACAATGGTTGGAGCAGATTTTAACTTTTCTGATTCCATGGGGGGTGGCGCCACCTCCTCTGCCGTGTCCTGCTCCTCGATTGCTTTTTTTCCTTGATCAATTGGCATCTCTGGACCTTCATAGCTTGTTCCACTCCTGAGACGAATGGTTTGGCACTGTTCTCCCAGGTCTGTCTTTTTGGCCTTTGGGAGTTTGCCTTTTTGGTGTTGGCCATGTATTGATGTAGCTATTTGCCCCACCTGCTTTTCCAAAGATTTCAATCTATCATTCATGTTATTATTTAATGGAGTTACCTGATCCTTCATTCCGTCTATCTTGGCTTCATCTTGATTCAATCACGCTCGAGTTTCTCCAATGAATGAAGCTAGCATCTCTTCTAGGGATGGTTTCTGTTCCTTTGGTAGCCCTGGTTTATAGTGAGGTTGTGTCTGATTATTTTTGTAGTAGTTGTAGCCTTGCTGCCCTACAAAATTTGCTTCTTCTACAACTATTGCTACCTCCTTGAATTTACTTGATGTATCGCATCCAGTTTCATACTTAGCATGGATATTTGTTCTGTGAGTATGGCGATCTTTTCCTCATCCTGAATTTCCACGATATGTCTATTTTTGGATCTTTCGGATGGCCATTGGTAACTGTTGTTCGCCATCTCCTCTAACAATTCTAGTGCCTCCTCAGGATATTTCCCTAGTAGTGCACCTCCAGATGCAGCATCTATAATTGTTCTTGTGTTGCCACTTAAACCATTATAGAAGTATTGAACCTGTTGGTAGTCGGGATATACGTGTTGTGGGAACTTCCTTAGAAATTCCCGAAATCTATCCCATGCTTCATATAGCGGCTCAGCTTCTAATTGCCTAAACTGGGCGATTTCAGATTTTAATTGCAGCGGCTTTAGTGGGGGGGAAAGTATTTGGCTAGAAACCGCTGACTTAGTTCTGCCCAATTTGCGACTGGTGGTGTTAAAGAGCATAACCATCCCTTAGCCTTATCGCGCAGAGAGAATGCGAAAAGGCGGCACGAATGATATCCTCAGAAACACAATTCATCTTAACAATATCGCAAATTTCTAGAAAATGCGCCAGATGCGCGTTTGGATCCTCAACGGCTCTACCCCCAAACTGGTTTTGTGACACCATCTGGATCAATGCCGGCTTTAGTTCAAAATTATTTGCATTGATCGGCAGATGGGCTATACCCCCATAAGTTTGGCTTACCTCCGGCTGGAAGTAGTCCCTAACTGCCCTTCTCGCTTGTCTTTGCACAATTCGGTCCTGACGCCGGCCCCTGGTGGGCGCTCCTCATTGTTTCTCTTTTCCACTGCATTTGGATTAGTCCCATCTGCCATTGCTTTGGCTCTTTTCCTTAGTTGCTTAGTTGTTCTTTCTATTTCCAAATCAATGGGTATTGGCTGGGTCGATCTGGAATGCGTGATCATGCACTATCTGCACTAAACAAAAACAATGTTAAAATCGAATCAAAAGAAAAAATAAAAAAAAATCAAAAAAAGAAATAATATTTACAAAAATGCTTCAATTAAGATTGAACTACTTATTACTATATCTAAGTAGAATCTAATCAATCCCCAACAACGGCGCCAAAAACTTGTTCGCCAAAAATATTTTTTGGTTTCATACAACTGCAAGTGTACAGTGTAGTTTATAGAATAATGGTAAGCAAGGTCTTATTCCTCAGGGATTGAAGCTCGAAACACTTAGGCTATAATAACATTGTATTCCAATTTTATTGAAGCAACCAAAAATCAAGTATTTTATCTTAACTAAAAAAATCAAAAAATAAGAAGAAATAAATTCATGAACCCCACAAGTATTTTCAACATCATTAGAAGCAACCTTAGGCACATAATCTCAACATGCTTCTTCAATATTAAATGCTAATAAAGTTTTAAAAACCAATTCATGTAATTCTATGGATTCAAATTCCTAAATTCATTTACTCCCCTGGTCAAGTGGTGCGTAAACAGTTGATTAATAACAATTGTAGTATGGTCAGACCGTTACAATTATTATTAACTCCAAAAAGATTTGTGAATTGAATGACTCCCCACAAACACGCCTGTCACATGTTCCATGTCTTAATTTGATTTCCGTCTTTGTTAGAGCTCATCGTCCGACATGCAATTTATTGGCCAAACAAAAAGCAATTATAAATAAGTAGAGAATTCATAAATAGAACGCATGAATTAATTAAGAAAATAAATAATCATATTTAATACAAATCCACAATTTCGATTATGCCCCTAAGATCCAAAAAATATGCCAAACATTGATTATAAACTCATAGACAAATTCGAATAAATATTTAGACATCATATAAGCACAGACAAGAGTTCTTAGACATAGAAGAAAACCCCTTCTTGTCAGGATGGATTCCCCTTCCAAGCCCTCGAAGCTCTTGTGCTACCTAGATGTGAAAGCTTTATGGTGTTCTTCGCGACCTAGCCTTTTGCTCTCAGAAGCTCTTCGATTTCTTCGTTCCTATGTTATTTGATGTGTTTGTGTATGTATCAAGTTGTGTTTTTTCATGTAAGACTTGGTCCCCTTTTATAGATGATTGATGAGATCACTTGTAGAGTTGGAACGGGAAGTAAACTCTAAAAAATGCGCTGAAACAGACTGTAGGTCCCAAGGGGTATGAGTAAGGTTTAGAAGGGGGGGTTGAATAAACCTTACCAACTTTTGGATTTTAGTCCTTTTGAAATATTACGAGTTTATTTCACAAAATATGTCCTTGAGGACAACTAAGTTAGTTAATCAAATAGAGTTAGCCACTCAACGACTCGATAGAGCGCTTCATAGAATAACTCAGCTGTTTAGTCTAAACCTTAACTTGGTTGTAATGAGTTTTTCAGCGGAAGACTTAACACCCTTGAATTTGATTTAACTTTGTTTTAACACTTGATTTTAGCACTTAGTTATTTATCAGTTGGATTGGCAAATTATCAACGGATATAAGATGATTGTGCAGAAATGTGAATATGCTGAAATGTAAATGACACAAGTAATTTTTATAGAGGTTCAAAGATGGGGTAATTCTTCTAATCCTCTCTTCTCCAACTCCTCGAGGAATCCACTAAGTAATGATCAATTCACAAAGTGGTTATCAGTCTAGAGACAAGTCTTGATCACACATTGACTTGCTCCTTGGACTCAATCTGGAGATGCCTTGGTCACACAACTGGCTTCTCGTCCGACTCAACTTCTTCACAGGGCAGCTGCCTTGCTACTTCAGCTCACTTTCTCAAGCTTCTTGGATTTGATCACGAAGCCCTCCAATAACTTGAGATTGGTTCGACCTTAAACCTTCCTACAATCCTCCTTGGAAAGTAGACCCCTTTGATTTTTTAAATGTTTCCTCTTCAACAGTTTGAAGTTATCTTTCCTTCACAGGTGTGTGTTGGATTGATGTCCTTCGAGATTTAGGCTTGAGGATTTAGATTGAATATCTTGAGAATATTTTGCAGATTAATGTTTGAATAATACTTGTTCGTTCGTGGTTCAAGTAACCTTTTCTCAATGAAATTCCTCAGCCTTTTATAGTGAACTTTCAAAAATCTGCCCGTTGAAGAGATAGGCTAATTTTCAAAAGTCACTTGTGTTCGTTGGCTTGTCTTGTCTTGGTCTTGATCTTGAGATGTAGACCTTTCCTCGTATTAAATGAATGTCCACTTTTTCGTGGTTCGACACGAGGTGTAGTGCTTCCCATTGGTTTATTCCTTTTGCACGCTTCGGGGTGAGCACTTTAGGATCTCGGCGGCATGGAAGTATTACTTATTTAAGTAATGTTCTTGACTTAAATACAAATGATTCTTTTTCGATTAACTCTCTTTGCAAATGCCTTTTCCCCTGGTGACTTGAGTCTGCTCCAATGATTGAAAGACTCATCTGTCACTTCAACTTGTGACTTGGCTTCTTGGGTTGACTTAATCGACTCTTCACACGCTTGTCCTCCTCATTTATACGTCTTGATCGAGTCCTTGATCTTCTATCTTGGCCATACTCGTTGTTCCTCAAATGAGTCTTCACTTCACTTCTTCAGTTGACTTCTTGTATTTCCGGCATAGCTGACTTGATTCAGCTTATTTAGCCCTATCTATTATAATGAGAATTACAAGGAAAATGGGGTGCCAATATTCTAATCTATGTTTTACATGGCATTCATCAAAATCTACAAAATAATTTCTCAACAATTTCCTCCTTTTTGATGATGCCAAAACTTAAAAATATTAAGCAACATGTAAACAGCAAAGATACATACAGACAATGCAGTAACAAAGAATGTATGTGTAGAATCAATCATTTTATTGATCATAGCATTCTTGTCCTTTACACAACTGTTTACAAGGTGTATCATAGCATATACATATCCAAGCAAACTTCAAGAATCTATGCTAAGATACAACAATAGGGAGAAAATACAAGAACATTTCATTGAATGTACAGGTGACTTACACACAATGTATTTACAAAAGTAAAATACACGAAGGGGTTAGCAGCAACACTTCATCTCCTTCGCTGCCTCCTTCTTTCCTCTTCAGCTCTGTCATCATCAGCTCTATTTCTTTTCTTTTCATCTTCAGCTGCTTTCTTCTTTTCATACGCTCTCTTCGCAGCATCGTCTTTTCGTTTCCTTTCTTGCCTTTCTTGCCACAACTGATCTTGTATTTTATTTTCCTCCTCGATTCTCTTCACGTATTCAGCATTCTTCCTTTCTACTTCCCGATTAGCTACTTCATCATACCCAACCCAGTAGATCCTTCCCTTCTTGCCTGGATCTACATATTCAATGTTTTTGGGTAGAGGTATAGGTTGAAAGCCTCTTCCTCCACCACTTCTTCCTCCTCCTCTGGGTGTATATTGTACGAGAGTCTTCTTCTTACTAGCTGAATGGCTGCTGGTAGTCTGCTGCCTATCAGCTTCATCGCACAACTTCAGACCCAGTGACATCGAAAATTCACCGCAAAGGCTTATAATCATCTCCCACCGAGTTGAAGACAATAATAAAAATTTAAATAGCCCACGAATAGAAATATTATCCATTATAGTCCATGCATACATCACATATAAGAAATAATTGTGCGACGTTTGATGCTCACGTCGAGATAATTTTTGGCCTACGGTGGTGATAAACAAAACATACCTAAAATTAAATGGCCTAAAAAAATGGCCCCTCTAATACCTGAGTCCTAACAAAAATAATAAAATTCCAATTTGTTGCGGACCTACTACAAGAATCTAAGAAACAATAAATAATTTGGGACTTTGTATCACCACCGTCTCCAAAAACTACCTCTCAAATAATTAACTAACTAGACACATAAACATGAGCATCAAAAAATGTCAAAAACCCATACACATAAAATAGCATAATCATATAGCAATTAATCCATGAACCAATTATCAAATAATAATCCTGAAGAACACAATAATATATGTAATAATGGGCCAGGACATACATATAAAAAAGACAAAAACTCATGTAGGACCGTCTTACGGGTCTCAATCTGTTAGACGGATCCCTCTTGGCCGCGGATCTGTGACCACGGTCCGTGGGTCAAAGCCACCCCCGCTTTTTTTTCATTTTTCTTCCCCAGTTAGAGTAACCGTTTTATGAGAAAAAGTATCGGTTATTTTAGATAAAGTATCATATTTTTTAATATAGCCACAGATTATGATTATATTACATTGAAGGAAAAATAAATATATCAGAGTTAAAATAACACCTTTATGAGTAAAAGTATATATTTTTTGAGACAAAATATCATGTTTTAAGGTAAATATATCAGTTTTTTGAAATAAAGTATTATATTTTTTAATATAGTCAAATATTATGAATTCAATACAATGAAAGATGAATAATAAATATGATAGAGTTAAAGTAATATTTTTATAAATAAAAGTATTTATTTTTTGAGATAAAGTAACATATTTTTTAATATAGTCACAAATATTACAATATATATATATATATATAGAGAGAGAGAGAGAGTTAAAGTAACACTTTTATACTTTAAAGTATCTATTTTTTGAGATAAAATATCTTGTTTTTTTAATATAGTCACAAATTAGGATTGAAGGAAAGAAGGAAAAATAAAAAATAAATAAAATATGATATAGTTAAAGTAACACTTTTATTAATAAAAATTTCCGTTTTTTGATATAAAGTATCAGATTTCTTAATACAGTTACAAACTATGAACAAAAAAAGAGAAAAAATAAAAAAATAAATATGATGTAGTTAAAGTAACACTTTTAAAAGTATCCATTTATTGAGATAAAGTATCATGTTTTTCAATACATTCAAAGATTAAGAATCTAGTACAGTGAAGAAGGAAAATAAATATGACGAACTTTGGGAATTAATAATTTATGAATAACGTTATATTCATGGTTACATTGAAACTACACAACAAGCAATTGTGGTCTAGTGGTAGAATATTACATTACTATGGTACAAATCTGGATTTGATTCTTAGCCTCTACATTTAGAGGCGTTTTTTATTTTTATTTAATTTACCAGGCGTATTTATGAATGACTTTATATACATGGCTATATTTAAAACAAGCACTAGTGTTGTAGTGGTAGGACACCATCTTATATCTGTATAGGCGCGCGGGTTCGAATATTGTGGAGCGCTAAAGTGGTTTTTTTTTAAATAACAAGTGGGTTTAGGCGGTGGATCTGTCTTACGAAATAGGATGGATTCGTAAAACGATTTTACAAGAGACCTACTCTATAAAAAAATATGTAGGGCATGTTTGAAAAAGAAAATAATCGGATAGGGAGTGATAACTGATAAGCAACAACAGCCGCAGCGGCCAGCCCCACGCAATTTTTCCTCAATTTTTTTTTTAAATTAAAACTGTTGTTCAGCCTTATAATTACGGGTTGTGAACAAAACCCAACTTCAGAAAATAAATATTCTGCCTTCATCAACAAATCAAACAGTAGCACGGATTTTTATGCAGAAATTGTTTTTTCTCTCAAAATTTGAAACGACTATAACTATCTCGTTTCTTATCTGATTAACATGCAAAATATACCAAATTAATTCTCCCAGCGAGATCTATCATTTGATACCAATATTACATAAAAAAATAAATAAAATTCTAGATTTGAATTTGTTTAATTAAAAATACAAAAATTGAATCTCTTGGATATGACACGTATCAAATACATCAAATAGGTGAATACGAGCCCTAATAGCTCTGATACTACTGTAAGCAAATAAACAAATATTTGCACATATCACATAATAAGGAACAATGATACCTTTCGATTTAGGTAGCGGAATAAATTCACCGATTCGCGTTTTGTTAGCCCTTGATCTCAATAGCTCGTCTACAAGCCTCTCTCAAACTGCACTTGAATATATGTCGTTCTTCTCTCCGTGGTCACTCCGTTTGATGTGAATACTACTAGAGCACCCACAATTGTTGCAAACCTTAAACCCTCGGAGACCTTGAATAGTAATTCTCCAAGAAGAAACGTAGAGAGAAAAATTCTATGTATGAGATATCTTTTCTGTGAGAATTAACGTGTGTTTTGGAATGAGGGAGAAATTATCTTATATTGTAAGATATATTAATTCCTGCCATAATCAAATCATACCATATTAGATGCAATCCCAAGATGCATGCTAATCAATTAAGGATCTATCTGATTTGGCACAATCTTTCCTAACTTAATAAATATGAATGCAATTTTCCAATACTAATAATTTTCTTGTTTTCGAAAATTTTAATTTTAAAATGTTTTGCCTTTCTTGGTCACTTACTTATGATAGGATTTATTAAATAAGGGAAGTTTAATTATAAAAATATTGTTTCATAACTTGACTCTCTAGTATTTTTTTGGATATGGGAAGATATTATTCCTTGTTATTTTAGGTCATCCTTGTTTTTGTATATCTCTTTCCATGTTTTGTAAGGACTTGAAAACTTGAAGCATCTATATAAAGAGAAGTCGTCTCTCATAATTCATACATGCAGAATTATAATTTTAGAGAGAAGAATACACGAGAGTTCGAGTTTTGAGAGAAGAAATAAAGATCGAAGTTCTACATAGATCAAAGTATTATCCGAAGTGTTGCTGCTATTCAGTATAACACCTTTGAAGATTGAGCATCTTTGTTTCAAAAAATTCGTCCATCTTTTGTTTTCATAGAGTTCTGATAAGTTTATATTCATTAGTTTTGGACGAGTAGTTATACACTTCTAGATCTATTCATGGATAGGAGTTTTAATATGTTTTGTACTAGTTGAGTCATTCAAGTTGAGATCTGTCGATACAATCAACTCTTGTATTATTTAAGCCTATTTGGGATGTTTGCAAGTATATTTATACTAGTAGACAATTAAATTTTTATATCTGTGTTCTTGTTATCCGCTGACAATTAAAAAATATATTACTTTATCTCAAAAAATAAATACTTTTATTTATAAAATTATTACTTTAACTCTATCATATTTATTATTCATCTTTCTTTGTATTGAATTCATAATATGTGACTATATTAAAAAAATGTAATACTTTATTTCAAAAAACATATATTTTTACTCTTAAAACATGATATTTTGTCTCAAAAAATATATACTTTTACTCATAAAGATGTTACTTTAACTCTGATATATTTATTTTTCCTTCCATGTAATGTAATCATAATCTGTGGCTATATTAAAAAATGTGATACTTTATCTAAAATAACCGATACTTTTTATCATAAAACTATTACTTTAACTAAGAAAGAAAAATAGCAAAAAAAAGGCAATAGGTGGCTTTGACCCGTGGATGTGGTCAACAGAATCCTCGGGTCAATAGGATGCGTCTTACAGATTGAGATCCGTAAGATGGTCCTACATGAGTTTTTGCCCTATCAAAAAACATTAATGAAGAAATTATACTAAACCCCTCGTACTATTCAGATTTTTATATTTACCGTAAAAAATATTTTATGTTACATTTTATCGTATGAACTATGTAAATTTTTGCACTTTGACTATATTGGCGGTTTTACCCTAAAGTTTTGTTTTTCTTAGAACAATGAAAATAGTCCATTAAGATCATATCAGACCCATATTGCCCATGTATAAGAATAATCCCTTAAATTCATACATTCTTTTACCTTAATGTTGTCGGGCATTCCCAATCGATATTCAGGTAGTTCCTTATAACTTAACCACACGTAGTTTTACTACTACTCTTCACAACCAATCTTAACATACATTGTGATGGTCCGTATCAATACTACAAAAAAAAGTAAAAATTACAGCAAATCCTTTTGCATTAACTGAGAAAGAGTTTTTCATTAGGCGGCGTCGGAGAGGAGAGACGCAATAGAAATAAATTGATGATAAAAGTGGGAGACATTGAAAGGAAAAAAAAAACATATGCTAGTCTACCCTAAAAAATAGAGTATCGTTGTTTTAACATAAAATGGACTACTTAATTAATTTTTCTTTATAAAAAATTGCAGCGAAACATCAACATTCGCCGCTAATATTAAAAATATTTGTGGCAAATGGTTTATTTGGTCGTTAACTATTTAATTATTTTTCAAGGGAATATTAATTTTTTTAATAGAAGCATGACGGGTTTGATATAGTCGTAATGGATTAATTTCATATAAGGCTAAGTACAAAAATATACAGTCTAATGAAAAATAGTTTTTATGGTAAAGTGTAAAAATGTGAATAGTATAGAAGGTTCAACGTAGTTTTCTCTTCTAAAAAAAACAAAACTTAAAAGAGTAAAATCTTTATAGGAAAAAATCCAAAAATTTACATAGTGCATATGGTAAAATGTGAAAAACAAATTATATGGTAAAATATAAAAATACGAATACAAAGTTTTAGTGTAATTTTGCCAACTTTAAAAAATTCACAAAAAATCTCACAAACAACCACTATCTTTAAAAGATTCCCAATCAAATTAATCATAAGCACTACCCTTTTATTTTCACATCCAATTTATGAAAGTAGACGAAAGAAAAAACAAATAATTGCAGGTAGGTATGTTTGTTTGCCTTCTCCAAATCACCCATTTGCGGTAATAACCAACCAAATATATATTACGTTGCCTTCTGGATCCATTTGGCTACTAATACATACATTTTGGATATATCACATCAAACCCGTTATCCTCGGAATTTTCCCTACTCATCCTCGGCCCTCGTCTCAATCCTCACTGGAAAACCACCCTTCATCTTTGATGTCAAGTCCGATATGTATACTGGCTCCACCACCAGCGGCACTACCCTAAATCGCCGTAAGACGCCAGCAACTACCCTCTTCATTTGCAAGAAAGCCATCTCTTTCCCAATACAAATTCTGGGCCCAGCTTGAAACACGGGATAAGTATACACATCCCTGTTTACAAACCTCCACTTTTCTGCCGCCGCCTCTCTTTCCAACCACCGTGTAGGGCGGAATTCCACCCAATCTTTACCCCACACCTTCTCAACCCTCCCCATAGCGTAGGGATGGTAGGTCACTTTCATTCCCTTGTTTACTTTTGTCCCGTCTGGCAAAACGTCGTCGTTCAGTGCTGCTTTTGTTTCTAGAGGAACTGGAGGATAAAGTCTCATGCTTTCACAAAGTGAAGCATGAGTATAAACCATGTCTTTTACTTCATCATATGCTGATGCTGTTTCAGATGATTTTCTATTGATTTCTCTAAGAATCTCATTTTCCACTTGTGGGTGATCTGAAAGCAGCCAGAAAAACCATGTCAGTGCAGTGGGAGTTGAGTCCCGACCTGCCATTATGAAACTTATCACTATATCCACCACAAAATTTTCATCTGAATGGCCTGAGCTCAAGAATCTTGACAGAAGATCATCATAAGATTCTTTCCCCTTTATATCTTGTTTTTTCTTCCTGACTATTTCTTTCGCGAATTCTCGAACTTGCTTGACCGCAATTCTCAGCTGCTTTTCTGTTCCAATGTTGAGGGCTCTCTTGGTTTTCCAGAGACCAGGGATAAGATTGATGAACCTCATGGTGCAGATTTTTAGAGCCTTTTCAATCGCGATTGCCAACTTTTCGTGCGGCAGAGATGGCGACAGGTATTCCGGGTCGTACCCGAATGCGATCTTGCAAATGTTGTCAAAAGCAAATCTTTGAAGGATGTCTTGGAAATCGACCACGGTTTTGTTATCCGCAGCATTTTTCAGGAATGGTAATAGACGATCAGTCAATTCAGTGTCCACCACATGTTCGACGAATTTCCTAAGTGATTTCGTGTTGAACTCGTGGATCGAAACCTTTCTCTGGAATTTCCAATTCTCACCATCGGAGTTGAAAATGCCGTCTCCAAGAAAATCTCTAAATGAGCTCCTGAAAAGCTCTCCTTTTTCGTAGTTGTGGAAGTTAGACTTGAGAATGTGCTCCACGTTGGCGGCGTTGGCCGTGAAGATTTCCTGCTGCCCGAACGGCCAGAAGAGGGAGAATGTTAGGTTCGGATTAGACGTGACAATATCTGATGTCCATTGCACGTACCGTTTCATGTTTCCAGATATTTCGAATAATGAACCGATTATTGGGTATGATTTTGGTAGATTGGAAGGATGATTAGAAGCTGAATGGGTTTTCGATATGGTTTTCATCAACTTGGCTATGATGAAGAAGAATAGCAGAACAATTATGTATTGAACGTTCAACATTTTGTGCTGAGAAAAACAATAGAGTTTTTATGGATATGAATATGTTGTTAAGAATTTAATTTCATAGGTGGTATATATAGAATTTTTTTTTATATATATGAGCCTTCACGTTTTATTCAAACCATGGAATTTTTGTTATTAAATGCGACAGTTGCTTGATGGTTATGATTAAATATGATTTAATCATTATTTTTTTCAGAATTGAAAGTGACTTCGATCTCATAGTTGACATAAATATCTTCAAGAATCGTTGATATTGCATTTATCGGATTTTCTCTTATAAACTAAGTGGATTTCATTCTTTATTTTTATCAAATGCCATCAGAATATATGTGCTGCACGTTGCCAGGCGTTCGCCGTGAATATTTCCATTGCACGTTCCTTTCTTTGTTTCTAAAGATACCGTGGGAAATTACTTAAGTTTATAATAATGGGTGTATTTCATAATAGGGTCCAAATTTAAGAAAATCTATCACTATAAGACCTAAAATTTCAACCTTCTCAAATCAAGGCCCAATTTTATTTTTTTTCTCAAATTGGGTCTTCCCTAAAATTTTGGGTTCTCACTTCAAGATCCAAAATTTCAACATTCTCAAATCAAGACCCAATTTTTATTTTTTTGTCAAATCGGGCCCTCCCCTAAATAACCCGTTCTCACTCTAGGTTTTAGAATTTAACAAAAAGAGAAAAAAATAAAAATCGGGTCTTGATTTGAGAAGATTGAAATTTTGGGTCTTAAAGTGAGAACCCAAAATTTGAGAGAGGACCTAATTTGAGAGAAAAATAAAAATTGGATCTTGATTTGAGAAGATTAAAATTTTGGGTCTGGAAGTGATAGAGTTTCTTAAATTTGGACCCTATTATGAAATTATAATAAAAGATCCATACTGAAGATCGTATTCCATGGGAAAGTACTTAAATTACATACATCATGGTTCACATTTTTATTTATGATATGCAGAAGATTACTTGAAAGAAATCAATAATTAGTTGAAATAGTAAAAGAGAGGGTGAAAAGGGTAAAATGCACAAAATACTAGGGGTGTTGACCAGGTCGCGTTTCGTGTTCGCGGATCGTGTTATGACACGAGGATTACATGTTTTACACACGACACATATAATTATTCGTGTCAAGATACACGACACAAACATGACCTGTCTATGATACGGGTAACCCGACTCGACGCGAAATTGTTGGAATTGGTCTTTGTTAAATGGGGTGTTGACCCGATTTTCACCAAATAATTAAGTGGTTTCTATTAGTGAAATATGAAATTAAATTATTTGTAAAATTCTACTAAGAGAGTAGATGAGAATAACATTTGGAATTTCTCAAAACCGATTCCGGGTGAATGAGAAATTAATGCTAGAAGTAGCCACTTAATACAAATAAATTGTATGGAAAATGGAAAATGTGGGGGAGGAGAGATGCTCCATCCCACATAGGAAAAAGGAGGCAAAGCTGCACACTTAATATATCCCAAGTTGGACATATGTGTTTGGACCCTTGGGGGCACCTAAGTTTTTAAAAGGGTGAGGACCTACATGCTTGTGGGTTTGGTGCAAAGCACACACGCGCGCCGCCGCCCGCCGGCTCGGCTCGGCCCGGCCAAGCCCGGGTCGTGGGCTTGGGCCTGGGCTTCAAGACCCTTATTCTTTTTGGACCAAAAACCTTTAAAATTAAATGTTTAATTAATTAAATAGATTTAATTAATTTTCGTAATTAGTTTTGGCCCCGCACACGGGCGGGAGCACGGGTCGTGCTACCTGCCGCAGAGTTGCGAGCCAACACACGGGCTGGGGCACGGCCCGTGCGTCTGGGTCGTGCTAGGGCCGAAGTCTTGCACCTGCACGCATGGGCAGGCGCACGGCCGTGCGTGCCTGGTCGCGTGCTTCCTGCCTGCATGTGTGCATTCGGTGAAAATGTGTCTTTTCGAGCCTACAGACGCGATTTTTCGTACGGGCACTTACTCGCCTATATTATTAACGTCCCTACTGATGAATTTACACACGAAAATACTCAGATAATAACCGATCATTCTGCATACAAAAGCATATTGATCATTCCCTCCTTGAAAGCTTGAAAGTTGTCAAACACTTTGCTTGTTCGTTGTTGTTCCCGTTTTGTTGTGCTGCTAACCAGAACTGTTCAAAGTCATTGTATCTTAGAGGCGAACGCCGGAACCGTAAGCACTCGGTATACGGGGCATTTTCGTCCTGCGGAGACTGATTCTAAATCAGGCTTCGACTTAGTCTATACACTAAAACTTGCCATTTTTCGAAAACAGAAACCATACACTTAACTTTTTACCCAACAATCGCAAGAGGAAAATTTTGTTTCATGAAGACGATGGCATCAAGTTCAAGATCATTCACTCTAGTTTCGAAGGTTCTTTGCTCCTGCTCATGGCGAGAAACCAACGAAGTTCTCCTCCGAGGTCTTGACTTCAAGAGATGGCAACGAAGATCTTTGTTCTCGTGACGACTTTGGGACTATCTCGTTTCGTAAAGGAGGAACCCCTGCCGTTGGTGATGAAGAATCCGACAATGAACGGAGAATCGCCGTGGATGCTTGGCATAACAAAGGATTTCCTTTGTCGAAATTATATTTTGAACGGACTAGGCGATGCAGATACCTTGTACAACGCCTATAGTTCATTCAAAACGTCCAAAGAGTTGTGGGACCCTTTGGAGAAGAAATATAAAACAGAAGATGCCAGTGCAAAGAAATTTGTAGTCGGTAAATTTCTGGATTATAAAATGGTTGACACCAAGATAGTGATTAGCCAAGTTCAAGAAATGCAGATCATACTTCACGACTTAGTGTTTGAAGGGATGATTATGAACGAGTCATTTCAAGTGGCTGCGATTATCGAAAAATTGCCGCCTTCGTGGAAAGATTTTAAGAACTACCTCAAGCACAAGCGGAAGGAATTGGGGCTTGAGGATTTGATAGTTCGACTTCGGATTGAGGAAGACAACCGGGATTACGTATGGAAATCGGCAAATATGGGGGTATGATCATACTTTGTGGAATACCAGTGGAGTTTCTGTTGCATTTTAAATGTAACAGAAGGTGTTGCCAAAAGTGTTCTAAAACACCGAAACCACATTTGCATGAAGTGTTGCCGAAAGTGTTGTAACACTAAAGGCAAACACCGTAACAAGTTAAGTCTGAAGTCTTACTAAAAATGCGATAACACCAAAGGTTCGACACCTTGTAAAAGGTGTTAATAGAGTTGTTGGAACTAAGGTCTGAAATCTATTAGAACAAGATTCTAAATGGATTGTTGGGACAAGGTTCCAACAAAATAAATAAAGTGGCCGAAAGCCGTGAAGGAAATGGATGATCTTGTGTTAAACAAGATATCGAGGAAGTTGAAAGGGAGCTTTACTTTTTAGCAAACCACATAAAGGAGATTGCCTTGAAATGTGGTGGTGCTTTGGAAAAAGTAGAAGCGCCGAATGAAATAAATTCAACATTTATGATATAAGTGATGGTACGATCATTAAATCAAGAAATATTGTATTTATTAAAGGTATCCTTTCTTGGAAAGGAAAGAGGTAAGTCTAGACGTTTTTGTCGTAGACATAATACTAATAAACAGTTGATTTCGAAATGGGGTTATTTCAGTTGACTACGTGAAGTCAAAGGAAAACCTTGCGGATCCGCTTACAAAAGACATAAATCGAGATCAACTATATAAACTGTTAAGGGGAATGGGTTTAAAGTCCACAACTTAAAGAATGTTCATAGCGGTAACCCAACCTTGTGAATTGGAGATCCCAAGACTTTGGTTCAAGGGGACAACTAAGTTATGAATGTTCAAATGAACACTTGGAAAATGTGTTAGCTCATTCTCGATACATCCAAGTGAATAGAAACATGCTGAATGTGGTGAGGTTAAGTTTAAGACTTTTAATGATTCCTATATCGAAAGGTGGAGTATGGCAGGATACTCTTCAATAGGAGATCACCTATATAAGTGAGAAGTAATGGCCACTTCAAAAGAAACACTTATGAACCTAAGATATGGTCCAAGGCCGAAATGGACACAACGTGAGAACAACAAGTGTTAGAGTTGTTATTGTGTAAGTACTGTTGTCTTGGTTTACACAAACGGCTGAGTAGTTCAAGACATCGCGTCACTAAGCAGCCAGTAAATCCGATAGTATTTTACTAAGGAAGGTTCAAAGCCACAAGCTACCTATCCTGATGCAATAACGATTCGCCGAGACTTTCAAGCGAATCTGCATACACGCATGCATTAATTTCATTCATATGGGGGATTGTTGGAATTGGTCTTTGTTAAATGGTGTGTTGACCCAATTTTGACCAAATAATTAAGTGGTTTCCATTAGTGAAAAATGGAATTAAATTATTTGTAAAAATTCTACTAAGAGAGTAGATGAGAATAGCCTTTGGAATTTCTCAAAACCGATTCCGGGTGAATGAGAAATTAATGCTAGAAGTTAGCCACTTAACACAAATAAATGGTATGGAAAATGGAAAATGTGGGGGAGGAGAGATGCTCCATCCCACATAGGAAAAAGGAGGCAAAGTTGCACACTTAATATATCCCAAGTTGGACATATGGGTTTGGCCTCTTGGGGGCACCCAAGTTTTTAAAGGGGTGAGGACCTACATGCTTGTTGGTTTGGTTCAAAGCACACACGCGCGCGCGCGCCGCCGCCCACCGGCTCAGCTCGGCTCGGCCCGACCCGGGTCCGGGTAGTGGGTTATAGATTTAATTAATTTTCGTAATTAATTAAATGAGTTCAACTGGGAAAATGTTTCGGCCCCGCGCACGGGCGGGAGCACGACCCGTGCGGTCGGATCGTGCTACCTGCCGCAGAGTTGCGAGCCAACGCACGGGTTGGGGAACGACCCGTGCGTCTGGGTCGTGCTAGGGGCCGAAGTCTTGCACCTGCATGCACGGGCAGGCGCACGGCCGTGCGTCTGGTCGTGCTCCCCTACGCAGGTGCGTCTGTTCAGTGAAAATGTGTCTTTTCGAGCCTACAGACGCGATTTTTCGTACGGGCACTTGTTTGCCTATATTATTAACGTCCCTACTGATGAAATTACACACGAAAATACTCATATAATAACCGATCATTCTGCATACAAAAGCATATTTATCATTCCCTCATTGAAATCTTGAAAGTTGTCAAACACTTCGCTTGTTATTTGTTGTTCCGTTTTTTCTTTGTCTTGCTAACCGGAACTGTTCAAAGTCGTTGTATCTTAGAGGCGGACGTCGTAACCATAAGCACTCGGTATACGGGGCGTTTTTGTCTTGCGGAGACTGATTCTAAATCAGGCCTCAACTTAGTCTATACACTCAAACTTGCCATTTACCGAAAACATAAACCATACACTTAACTTTTTACCCAACAAAAATACCTATATAATTTAAAATTTGATAAGAAAAAATTCAAAAAAAAAAAGTGAAAAAACTAAAGTTACATTAAATTACTAAAGATATTATTCAATAATTTGTCCAACTTCATATAACCAACTAAAACATTACAAATTATGAAAATAATATGTTCATTATACAACTAATGGGTTATATAGGTGAATCGTGTTGACACGTCGGTCGAGACCTGACCTATTTTTTTTTTAATTTTGACTATTTTAATTACGAAATTGCCATTACTATATTGATGAGGAAGAATGATTTATTTTATGTTTGAAGCACTTGTTAGATTCAACTCTGATGAATCTCAGGGTTTATTTTGTTTAAAAAAGTTAATTTGATGGATTATTATGTGATTGAATGCAAATCTATCTGTTCATTTTTTTTATCCATCTAATTCACATTAATGGTGAAATTAAGATTGTAGATTCTTGTAATGGTTTAATTTGTATAGTTTAGGACTATTTTACTATTGTTTTGCTGAGTCCAACAACTAGAAAATTGAAAAAGTTTTTGATAATCACTTTTACAATCAATTATGATTACTGAAACTGTTTCTGAAAAAATATGATTACTGGTGGGTGTCGAAACCAACAATAATAAATACTTGCTCTTCAAATAATTAATTTGTAGCAGCGATGAGCAAGGTCGAATCCACAGAGATTGGTTAGACTAAGTTTGATGCAATTCACAAAACAATGAAAACAAAAAGGGGGTTTTGAGATTTTTGAATTAACTAAGATGAAAAGAAGAAATAATATGAATGAAGAATAAATCAGTTTATCAAATATCCAACCAAAGGAATAATCTCAGAAATGGTTCATTGAATTGATCACTGATGCAAAGATAAATCCTTCAATTCTCTATCAAATTGGTTATGGCTATTGGTACGACCTAACAACCTATCTCTCCTTACTCGTTCGATAATTACGATACGATCTCTAATTATTTCCCTAGCCAATAAATAATTCTAGATACGATCTTAGAATTTAATTTATCAACATCATTAAAATCCAGAGAGACCACCAATTCTAGCCAACAAACACACATGTAGGTTCATTTAAACTAGATTATATATCTCCAAAACATATATTGAAAACCACCCATGTAATCAAATATGTAATTTGCCACAACAATTAGAACAGATAAACAATTACAGATTTAACGTTCTAAATGGCGATATATTATTTCGATAATTGAACAAAGGATCTTTTTTGTTGCAATTAATCAAACAACAATAATCAATAAGAATAGAAGATATATAAATAATAGCGAAAAGAAGAAGAAGTAAAATTAATTAGATCTCACAAATCGCGTAGAACTAAATCTTCAATTATCCTTTGGCCAGAAAGGTAGTTTAGCAATCCATAGACATAGTTGCCGGAAAAATCAAAGTGAAAAGGAGAACTGGGAAAAACTAACGTGAGAAGAATGAGAGAGAGAGTTAGGGTTCAAGTCAAAAGTCAAAAGATGAATCCTAATCCTAGAAGGAAACGTGTTTTTTTAATTGGAAGAGAACATTCTCTCTCCAAAATTACACTCCAATAACAATCCTACCATACTTAGAACTCTTGAGACTAAACCAAAATATTAAAAATCTGATCTCTAAGGTAAGTGATACTATGCCACCATCCTCTCAAAATTATTTGAAAAGGTATACTTTTTGGAGTAAAAGTGATACATTTTGAGAAAAAAGTAATACTTTTTAATTATCATGCCACCCGCCTATTACCCTAACTAGTTTTTGACCCGTGCGATGCACGGGATATGAATTTGTGTTTTGTCATTAAAAATTGGCTTCTCATAAAGTTACACAAGACTTAGTTTCACATTTGGCCTACTGTATATTTATCATGTTCAAGTCTTTGATTAGCATCAACATTGAGCCAACTTTGTTTTTTTTTTTTTTTTGAGTTTGAAAGCTAATTGCTCATAAAATGATTTCTGATATAAAAGTGAATTGTGTAAGAATGAATATGAACAATCTTAGCACATATATATAGCACAACCATAAGGAATATTTACGGAAATAATTTTATAGACCAATGGAATGCTTATAATTTATGTTATTTCTTTTGATATATATATATATATATATATATCTATATTTGAATAATAGTGTTTTAATCACTATATCAGTTCTAGTTTAACCACGATTTTGAAGAGTGTATTTTAATTTCTAGATTTTTCGTATTTAACCGTGCTTGTTATTGTATTAATTTTTATATTAATAAATCATTATTCAATATCATATTATATTAACCAAAAAGCCTACAATGTTTATTCAATATTTTTTAAGAACCTTTTGATATTAAAACACAAACTAAATACGTCCATGCATTTTTTGATACCTTCCGACATTAGAACGAAGATCTTGGTGGGGGAATATTTGGATTCTGCAATCATTATCTATATAATTCTCTAAGAATCTAATTTTTTGTCAAGTAGTAATTAATGTAATTTCCTATAAATTAATAATTGATATCTTAAATTAAAAAAGTGTTTCAATATTTGAATTATTGTATTTTTAATATTGTATTAGTTTTAATTTTTAACTAATTTAAACATAATTTTGAAAACTATTTGTGAATTTTAATATCCATGTTTCTGTATTTAACCACGAATATTGTGGTATCAGTTAATTGATATGTCAATACTATATTATTTAAAATGCAAGTATGTAATCATATAATAAAAATTATAATTGTATTTTTTTTCCAAAACAGTCTGACATTAGAACGAAAATCATGTTTTATGGATATATAGATATTCAGTTATCATAATTCATAGGTATGATTCATTGACAATATAAAAAAAATTGGCAAGTGATAATTATTTTAATTTCATACAAATCAGAAATATATTATTTAAATTAAAAAATATGAAAAACACATAAAATCAAAATTGTATAAATTAAAGCAATTATGGGCCTTTAATGATTATTAAAATATACCATTTTAAAAGCGAGCAATATTTATTTGTTGTACAGATGTGAAAAACACATAAAATCAAAATTATAGAAATTAAAGAGTGATTGTGGGGCAATATTGACTATTAATACTTGCCTTTGTAAAACCGATCAATATTTATTTATTTTACAAAAATAATTACTCTTTATAGTAACTGGAAATGGATAGGAAAATCTTAAGTTACTATTTTGAAAGACTTCTCTCTTGCTCTTTTTCAATATATATATATATATATATCCAAACTAAATTATATATAATGGTAATATGATTGTAATTTAGTTTGTTATTAAATATTTTCTTAAATATTGTAAATAACATTAATCTGAATTATAGAAAAAAATGTTCGCAATTTAATAACAAAATTTATGTTTTGGGTTATAAAAATGACTAAATTATAAAAACCTGGCCAAATATTTATAAATTTGAATGTATGGATTGAAAATAAGAAAAAATTTGTTTTATTATTAATTTCCTAAAATCCAAAAATAATATTTATGGTAAAAAAAAATTGCTAGAATTATATATAATCTACAAATTTAAAGACTCAACATTAAATATTGAATTAATACACCAACGTTAACCAAATTTGAATCATTAATATAGACCGAAATTATGATATAAGTCTTAAATAGATTTTACTATTTTTATCAAAATATTTTAGGCGGGAAAATATTTTTAGAAATAGGTTTGTTATTATATAGAGAGATATAGATATATAAATATTGAATATTGTAATATAATTATTATTCTAAATATGAATGAGTAGAATGAGAATTACGAAAGAAGAACTTATAAAATTATATCAAAGAATTCTAATTTTACTTATAGATTTTGATTTTATAATTTAAGATACAAACATACAACGCGAGTCTGCGATGGTGGCTTTTCTTTATTAAGATAAGTTAAAGAATTATTCATAAAAAACACTCTATAATCTATATTGTATTAAATAAGAGAATTTGAAATAAAAAAAAAGAGTATTTACTCAAAAAAAAAGGTATTTCGTGTTCCTGGTCTACTACCAACTCAAAATTTTGTTTGATGCAACTAAATATTGAATATCAAAAAATGAGGTTGCACGAATCCAATATGGATATAATATTTTATTAATAATTTAAAAATAATAGTGACTTGTGAACTATAGACATTAAATTCCTACTACTCATCATTAGTGTTACCTATTTGACGCTCAAAGTCAAAAGGTAAATTACCGTTACTTAGGAAGCCTAGTTAAAGCTCGATTTTCTCTCCTTCATTACTAAATAAATTAGGCTAATAGGGCAAAAATCTTGGATTATGTCAGTTTGAGTCCATAAAAATACTCAATTATGAAATCTAATCATTATGTTTTGTATCAGACTCGCAAGCCTAACCATATAATTATTATTTTGACTGTAATCTTATATTTATTTATTTATTTGGTTTGCCACAATAAAAGTTTTCAGAGCAATAGATAGGACACTCTTTTAATAGTTTTCTGAAATTATCGATTTGAAATTTCCTTATAGTAATATGAATTCGGTCACCCTGACATAAAATATTAAAATAAATAACATGTTAATAAGTACGAAAGCTTATAAAAAATGCACGATATGACAAAAAATTATTACCTCACTATTTTGAAAAACACACTCCAGACTCAACACTTGGTTTTTGATAGCGTATGAAAGATTTTCGTACATTCTCATGAGTCTAAGTTTGACAGCCCGCGTATTAGATTAATAAATGGAGTCATTGTAATTTTTTCTTTTGATTATGATTCGAGAAAGAGAAGGATACAATTTTGATATTACAGTCTTGAGTGCATAAAATTAAAATGAATCGACCAACACATATTTATAGTGATCAAGGCATAACTTTTTAGGAAACAAATCATCAGCAGATTGAAACACATTTAAATTATGTGTATCCGAATGTTAGGTTATTTATATATGGTAGTAGTTTGATACAATATTAAATTATCCTTATGATTCGATAGTGCCACATTTTGTATAGTTTTTAAAATTACCCATTGTAATCTAACTGTCGATTCTATCCATGTTTTTATTTTATTATAATCATTTTTTTGTGATTAAGAATTTTTTTCAGCGTAATCATTTTTGTTGATGATTTTACACACATTTTTATGATAGAATTGTTAAATCATAGAAAGAGCTGTAAATTATAAGTGGATCATTTTTGGAAATGAGGAATTGACTTACAAAAATTGAATAAACGTTTTATTTATTTTTGGTACTATTTCTTTTGCAACTGCTCACAATTTCTCATGGATATTTCATACCAATAAAAATCGATCTTATATTTTTAATTAATTACTGGAATCAAATTGACGATTTTATGAGGAATTACTAAATTTTAAAATATCAGTGATTACCAGTTTTTTGGGAATGACCAAAATTAAATATGCGATTCAATAAGTGTGAAAATTTAAATTATGATTTTTGCTAATAGATGTATATCGGAAACAGTGATAATGATTATATTATTCTATTTCTATTAAATTAAAAAATATCGGACTTTTTTGAGCAAGTGCATTTAGGCGGAAAAACAAAAAATAGAAATAAGTTTGTTATTATATATATAGAGATATAGATATTTAAGAATTTCCGATTTTAAATCATGCTCTATAGAAAAAGATTCAACATTTATTTGTGATTGCAATCAAGATTTAGCCTTAATTTCGGTATTTTTTTATAGTCATTTAGTCAATTTAAACCATATTTAACTAAATTAAATAGGATAAATTATTGAATTGGATACCAAAATTAATCTTCCCTATATGTCTTCTCCTTAATTTCAGTATACATACCAAAATTTAAAAGTCAACCATATTAATTTGGATTCCAAAATCTGAAAAAAAAAAATTCAGAAAAAAGTTTTTAGAAAGTGTCATTTAGGCAGGAAGACAATTTTAGAAACCATTTTGCTTTATATATATATATATATATATATATAGATAGATAGATATTTGCAAAAATACCACCGGCCTTTTTTGGTTGGGGCGCGGGTCATAGAGAATCCGCCTCATAAAATCCGACCTATGAGTTTTGCCTTAATATTATACTTCTCCTTATATTTTATCTTTGATAAGATTTCATGTCCAAAACACAACATGAATAATTCCATTTATTAATTGTTGTATTTGAAGAAAACGCTGCTTTAATATATCCAATCTGTATCATACAAATCAAGGGCGGAACCAAGAATAAATTTGGGATGGACTGATACACGAAAATGGAGTGGACCGGATGAGAAAATCATATAAATTATAATTATATATTTTTTTAAAAAAAATCTAGTGTATTTTTAAAAAACAAAATTTGGGGGGGGGGCGCCCTTGATATCACAAATTCCTATTTATTTGTCGAATGACTATTTCAATTCCAATTTGACAGCTTTTCCGCTTTATCGAAATAAATATAACTTAGAGTATATCCAATCTTAATCATATATTTTGGTAAAAGATACTATGCCGACTTTTTTACATTCGTTGTCAGTTTCTAGCTGAAAATTATTAATCCAAATTGTCAGAGTGTATACAATTTTTTAATAAAGTCGAAAATAATATAGAAGAAAAGAAAAGTTTTAATCACAAGCCGATCAGGTAGCGCAATATTTGGGGCCTCGTTAAAATTAAATTTACCTTTGTGGAAAAACTCCCAGTAGGAAAAGAGTACCCCTGCGAGAAGAAATCCAGAAGAAACATAAAAAACACAAAAACTCAAGTTATCTGACAAATCTATACTGACTACGACCAACATAACCATCATTGAGTAAGGGGATAATGTCCGCTGGGGGCACGTCCCATCACTTGGATTCCGAGAATTTATTGAGAGTTGAGACAATCTGCTGCACGGTTTCCCTCTCGATAGATGTGATAAATTACAAAATTCATTTGAGAGATCAAATGCATAGAGTAATTCCAGTGACCCAGAAGACGCCACGGGACGGAGCCATCACGATTACGAAAGAGATCAACCATGAAAAACGAGTTTGATTCTACCCAAAGGTGCGTCCATCCCTTATGAAAAGCGTAGTAGATCGCCCTAATGACTACAATTAACTCTGCTCAAAAGCAAGTCCAAATCCGCATTGCGCAGCAAAACAACCTCTAAAAAAGCCCCTAGCCGTACGGTAAACCCCGGCCGCCACGAGACGGACTGGGAGCGGATGCACCGCCATCTCAGATAACCTTAATCCAGCCTGGGAGGGGAAGGTGCCAAGTAACATGAATGATTCTGGGGACTCTGGGAGCACGCCCCTGGACCTTGAGACGGTGAAGACAAAAGAGGTCATCTTGAGTGTAATTCATGCAACTCTTATCCAGAATAACAGATTCCAAAACCATCGCCCGGAGCTGAACCAATGCTGCCTCCGAAGACCATTTATTATCATTGAAAATAATATCATTCCGAATGTGCCAAAGGAGCCAAACGTCGGAAATAAAAGCCACGTTCCATAGAAAAGCCACCTGATCACTGAAGTGGAAATCCATGACATGAACCAAAAATTCATTGAAGCTATGCGCTGGATGGATAGTAACTGCGGAAACCTCAGCCATCCAGCCCCACAGATACCCTGCAAAAGCAAAAGGAACAAAAAGATGGTCAATCGATTCTGCGTGAGAGTAACATAGACTACAAAAAGTTAGCCCAATGAAGCCATGGGAGCGCATAATACCTTAAACCGCATGGCGTTCAAAAATTGCTCTCCAAACAACGACTTATCTCCTTTCCAGAATGTGCGTAGACCAAATCCAAATCCAACCTCATCTAACCACTGGGAGAGTAGGCCGCAAAAATGAATAGGCCTCTTTAGAAGAAACCACCCCATCCATAGAATGCGTCCATACTCTTTTATCCTCAGAATGCGGGGGAAGCGGACAATGGATAATATCACGAACAATATCCATGTAAGCCTCCACGAACGAAATGGTAAAATGCCAAGTGTTATCGTAATAAAAGTCAGAAATCGTGTCCTGAAAATGAATCCGGTATGCTGTAGGAATGCCAATCCGATCTGCAATGACATAACCTAACCAATTATCATTCAAAAATCCAACCGACGATCGTGCCCTGAAACCCAACGCGACTCCGTTAAGTAATTCGAACCAGGAGGGGCGAAGACCATCTCGGATCGAAGAAGGTAAGAATGAGTTCTGATCGCCCTCTCGAATGATATATCGCTGCGAAGGGTGGTGATCATGATGGAATCCGAAGTAATAATCTTCGAGCCTAATTTCATGAGATAAGCCTGATTAGCGGTGATGATAGAACGAACCCCAAGACCCCTTTCTTTCCGAGGAGTACAGCAACGAGCCCAATTAACCACATGAGTACCTTTCTGATTGATGTCACCGGTCCAGATAAAATTACGCATAGCTTTCTCAAGCTGCTTAAGCATAGCAATCGACCATTTATAAACAAGCATAAGTGCACCAAAGGAACTCGTGATCATAGAGTTCACCAAACACACCCTGCCAGAAAGAGAGAGAGAAGACCCCTTCCATCATTTGAACTTGAGAAACACCTTATCAAAAGTAGCGTGTAGAACCCTCTGCTTGGGAGCCCTTTTAAAAATAGGGACACCAAGGTAAGTCGTAGGGAAATCGCCCACTTGGATCCCAATCATTGCTTGAATCTAATTGCAGACGTGTCTAGAAACAGAAGTCCTGAAAAAAATCTTGGATTTGATAGGATTGAAGACTTGCCCCAAAATAGAAGCATAAAATCGAAGAGCATGGCGAACATGATGGGCATTGCCAGTGGTAGGGTCACAGAGGATGACTATATCATCAGCATACAACATCGTAGAAGGAAAATGGATGTTCCGAGGGGCAACAATGGTTGTAGACTATTAGAAGCCACCAAGTCTGCAAACATTCTGCCAAATACTTCATCGACAACACAAAATAGAAGAGGAGAAAGAGGATCCCCTTGACGAACACTGCAAGAACGAGAAAAATAACCCACCGACGAACCGTTCAACAAGACAGAAATACGAACAGAATTGAGAATCATCGAAATCCAGCCAATGAACTTAGCGGAAAACCCAAATCTATGCAAAACGTAAAACAAGAACTCCCAGTTCAAAGTATCAAAGGCTTTACGAATGTCAATCTTTAAAATCATATTCTTGTCCGCACACCCCTGTCGCTGGAGAGGAATAATTGGGCTAGAACGTAATGCCTGTCGGAAAGAAAAATAGTCTAGCAATGATTCTTCAAAATATTGTAGCCTTCCGATACCAAGGCGACACAATCATGAATATGACGTCCTGGAATAAACCCAAATTGAGTGGGAGAAAGAACCCTACTGACAATCTTCCCAAAACGAGTAGCTAGAATCTTCGTAATGATCTTAAAAATGAAATTGCTCATGACAATCGGCCTGAAGTTTTTTATAATAATGGCAACCTTGCATTTTGGGATAAGGACCATAAAGCTGGAATTGAGTCCAGCTGGCAAGGCCCCAGATACAAAGAAGTGACGAACTGCATCAATGACATTGTTAGGAATTTTATTGTTTAGATTTTGATGAATGCCATGTAAAACTTAGAATAGAAAGTTGGCACCCCAATTCTTGCTGTAAAAAATGTATTGTAACAATTAGAGCCGCTGCCGAGTTAAGTCGCCTACGCCCTAACATGCAAGAAGACACCAAGACCGGAAGGAAGACTTTCTTTGTGAAACAAACTGAATATGGCAAAGAAGAGAAGAGTAGACGGAACTCTATTGAAGAAGCGGCTCGAGATGCACTGAGTGGAACATCACCAAGTCAACTCAAGAAAAGCCAAGTCTCAAGTTGAAGTGACAAGAGTCATCCATGATTGGAAGCTGACTCTAAGTCACCTGGGGAAAGCAAGGAAATGCAGTCAAGTCTTATCCAGAATAACAGATTCCAAAACCATCGCCCGGAGCTGAACCAATGCTGCCTCCGAAGACCATTTATTATCATTGAAAATAATATCATTCCGAATGTGCCAAAGGAGCCAAAAGCTGGAAATAAAAGCCACGTTCCATAGAAAAGCCACCTGATCACTGAAGTGGAAATCCATGACATGAACCAAAAATTCATTGAAGCTATGCGCTGGATGGATAGTAACTGCAGAAACCTCACCATCCATCCATTACCCCAGATACCCCCGCAAAAGCAAAAGGAACAAAAAGATGGTCAATCGATTCTGCGTGAGAGTAACATAGACTACAAAAAGTTAGCCCAATGAAGCCATGGGAGCGCATAATACCTTAAACCGCATGGCGTTCAAAAATTGCTCTCCAAACAACGACTTATCTCCTTTCCAGAATGTGCGTAGACCAAATCCAAGAACCTCATCTAACCACCGGGAGAGTAGGCCGCAAAAATGAATAGGCCTCTTTAGAAGAAACCACCCCATCCATAGAATGCGTCCATACTCTTTTATCCTCAGAATGCGGGGGAAGCGGACAATGGATAATATCACGAACAATATCCATGTAAGCCTCCACGAACGAAATGGTAAAATGCCAAGTGTTATCGTAATAAAAGTCAGAAATCGTGTCCTGAAAATGAATCCGGTATGCTGTAGGAATGCCAATCCGATCTGCAATGACATAACCTAACCAATTATCATTCAAAAATCCAACCGACGACTGTGCCCCTGAAACCCAACGCGACTCCGTTAAGTAATTCTGAACCAGAGGACGAAGACCATCTCAGATCGAAGAAGGTAAGAATGAGTTACAGATCGCCCCTCTCGCGAACAGATATCGCTTGCGAAGGGTGGTGATCATGATGGAATCCGAAGTAATAATCTTCCAGCCTAATTTCATGAGATAAGCCTGATTAGCGGTGATGATAGAACGAACCCCAAGACCCCTTTCTTTCCGAGGAGTACAGCAACGAGCCCAATTAACCACATGAGTACCTTTCTGATTGATGTCACCGGTCCAGATAAAATTACGCATAGCTTTCTCAAGCTGCTTAAGCATAGCAATCGACCATTTATAAACAAGCATAGAGTGCACCAGTGAACTCGTGATCATAGAGTTCACCAAACACACCCTGCCAGAAAGAGAGAGAGAAGACCCCTTCCATCATTTGAACTTGAGAAACACCTTATCAAAAGTAGCGTGTAGAACCCTCTGCTTGGGAGCCCTTTTAAAAATAGGGACACCAAGGTAAGTCGTAGGGAAATCGCCCACTTGGATCCCAATCATTGCTTGAATCTAATTGCAGACGTGTCTAGAAACAGAAGTCCTGAAAAAAATCTTGGATTTGATAGGATTGAAGACTTGCCCCAAAATAGAAGCATAAAATCGAAGAGCATGGCGAACATGATGGGCATTGCCAGTGGTAGGGTCACAGAGGATGACTATATCATCAGCATACAACATCGTAGAAGGAAAATGGATGTTCCGAGGGGCAACAATGGTCGTAGACTATTAGAAGCCACCAAGTCTGCAAACATTCTGCCAAATACTTCATCGACAACACAAAATAGAAGAGGAGAAAGAGGATCCCCTTGACGAACACTGCAAGAACGAGAAAAATAACCCACCGACGAACCGTTCAACAAGACAGAAATACGAACAGAATTGAGAATCATCGAAATCCAGCCAATGAACTTAGCGGAAAACCCAAATCTATGCAAAACGTAAAACAAGAACTCCCAGTTCAAAGTATCAAAGGCTTTACGAATGTCAATCTTTAAAATCATATTCTTGTCCGCACACCCTCGCCATTTGGAGAGGAATAATTGGGCTAGAACGTAATGCACGTCGGAAAGAAAAATAGTCTAGCAATGATTCTTCAAAATATTGTAGCCTTCCGATACCAAGCGACACAATCATGAATATGACGTCCCTGGAATAAACCCAAATTGAGTGGGAGAAAGAACCCTCACCGACAATCTTCCCAAAACGAGTAGCTAGAATCTTCGTAATGATCTTAAAAATGAAATTGCTCATGACAATCGGCCAAGTTTTTATAATAATGGCAACCTTGCATTTTGGGATAAGGACCATAAAGTCGAATTGAGTCCACTGTGCAAGGCCCCGATACAAAGAAGTGACGAATCGCATCAATGACATTGTTAGGAATTTTATTGTTTAGATTTTGATGAATGCCATGTAAAACTTAGAATAGAAAGTTGGCACCCCAATTCTTGGCTTAAAATGTATTGTAACAATTAGAGCCGCCAAGGCTGAGTTAAGTCGGCCTACGCCTAACATGCAAGAAGACACCAAGACCTGGAAGGAAGACTTTCTTTGTGAAACAAATGAATATGGCAAAGAAAGAGTAGATGGGAACTCTCTCAAGAAGCGGCTCAGATGCAAAATGAGTGGAACATCACCAAGTCAACTCAAGAAAAGCCAAGTCTCAAGTTGAAGTGACAAAGAGTCATCCAATGATTGGAAGGCGACTCTAAGTCACCTGGGAAAGCAAGGAAATGCGAATCAAGTCTTATCCGAATAACAGATTCCAAAACCATCGCGGAGCCGAGAACCAATGCTGCCTCCAAGACCATTTATTATCATTGAAAATAATATCATTCGAATGTGCCAAAGGAGCCAAAAGCTGGAAATAAAAGCCACGTTCCATAGAAAAACCACCTGATCACTGAAGTGGAAATCCATGACATGAACCAAAAATTCATTGAAGCTATGCGCTGGATGGATAGTAACTGCAGAAACCTCAGCCATCCAGCCCCACAGATACCCTGCAAAAGCAAAAGGAACAAAAAGATGGTCAATCGATTCTGCGTGAGAGTAACATAGACTACAAAAAGTTAGCCCAATGAAGCCATGGGAGCGCATAATACCTTAAACCGCATGGCGTTCAAAAATTGCTCTCCAAACAACGACTTATCTCCTTTCCAGAATGTGCGTAGACCAAATCCAAGAACCTCATCTAACCACCGGGAGAGTAGGCCGCAAAAATGAATAGGCCTCTTTAGAAGAAACCACCCCATCCATAGAATGCGTCCATACTCTTTTATCCTCAGAATGCGGGGGAAGCGGACAATGGATAATATCACGAACAATATCCATGTAAGCCTCCACGAACGAAATGGTAAAATGCCAAGTGTTATCGTAATAAAAGTCAGAAATCGTGTCCTGAAAATGAATCCGGTATGCTGTAGGAATGCCAATCCGATCTGCAATGACATAACCTAACCAATTATCATTCAAAAATCCAACCGACGATCGTGCCCAAAACCCAACGCGACTCCGTTAAGTAATTCTGAACCAGAGGACGAAGACCATCTCAGATCGAAGAAGGTAAGAATGAGTTACAGATCGCCCCTCTCGCGAACAGATATCGCTTGTGAAGGGTGGTGATCATGATGGAATCCGAAGTAATAATCTTCGGCCTAATTTCATGAGATAAGCTTTGATTAGCGGTGATGATAGAACGAACCCCAAGACCCCTTTCTTTCCGAGGAGTACAAAGAACGAGCCCATTAACCACATGAGTACCTTCGATTGATGTCACGGTCCAGGATAAAATTACGCATAGCTTTCTCAAAAGCCGCTTAAGCATAGCAATCGACCATTTATAAACAAGCATAGAGTGCACCAGGTGAACTCGTGATCATAGAGTTCACCAAACACACCCCCGCCGAAAAGAGAGAGAAGACCCCTTCCATCATTTGAACTTGAGAAACACCTTATCAAAAGTAGCGTGTAGAACCCTGCGCTGGGAGCCCTTTTAAAAATAGGGACACCAAGGTAAGTCGTAGGAAATCGCCCACTTGGATCCCAATCATTGCTTGAATCTAATTGCAGGCGTGTCTAGAAACAAGTCCTGAAAAAATCTTGGATTTGATAGGATTGAAGAATTGCCCCAAAATAGAAGCATAAAATCGAAGAGCATGGCGAACATGATGGGCATTGCCGATGGTAGGGTCACTTAGAGGATGACTATATCATCGATACAACATCGTAGAAGGAAAATGGATGTTCCGAGGGGGCAACAATGGTCGTAGACTATTAGAAGCCACCAAGTCTCGCAAACATTCTCGCCAAATACTTCATCGACAACACAAAATAGAAGAGGAGAAAGAGGATCCTTGACGAACACTGCAAGAGCGAGAAAAATAACCCACCGACGAACCGTTCAACAAGACAAAATACGAATGCACTTGAGAATCATCGAAATCCAGCCAATGAACTTAGCGGAAAACCCAAATCTATGCAAAACGTAAAGCAAGAACTCCCAGTTCAAAGTATCAAAGGCTTTACGAATGTCAATCTTTAAAATCATATTCTTGTCCGCACACCCACAGCCATTTGGAGAGGAATAATTGGGCTAGAACGTAATGCCCGCTTCGGAAAGAAAAATAGTCTAGCAATGATTCTTCAAAATATTGTAGCCTTCCGATACCAAGGCGACACAATCATGAATATGACGTCCGGAATAAACCCAAATTGAGTGGGAGAAAGAACCCTCCGACAATCTTCCCAAAACGAGTAGCTAGAATCTTCGTAATGATCTTAAAAATGAAATTGCTCATGACAATCGGCCTGAAGTTTTTTATAATAATGGCAACCTTGCATTTTGGGATAAGGACCATAAAGTGAATTGAGTCCAAATGTGAGAGCCCCAAAAAAAGAAGTGACGAACTCGCATCAATGACATTGTTAGGAATTTTATTGTTTAGATTTTGATGAATGCCATGTAAAACTTAGAATAGAAAGTTGGCACCCCAATTCTTGCTCAGAAATGTATTGTAACAATTAGAGTGGCCAAGCCGAGTTAAATCGCCTACGCCCTAACATGCAAGAAGACAATGAAAGACCGGAAGGAAGACTTTCTTTGAAACACTGAATATGGCAAAGAAGAGTAGACGAACTCTATTGAAGAAGCGGCTCGAGATGCACTGAGTGGAACATCAAGTCAACTCAAGAAAAGCCAGTCTCAAGTTGAAGTGACAAGAGTCATCCAATGATTGGAAGGCGACTCTAAGTCACCTGGGAAAGCAAGGAAATGCG
The DNA here is from genome assembly GCA_016081115.2 of Rehmannia glutinosa. Classification (NCBI taxonomy): domain Eukaryota; kingdom Viridiplantae; phylum Streptophyta; class Magnoliopsida; order Lamiales; family Orobanchaceae; genus Rehmannia; species Rehmannia glutinosa. The sequence continues at coordinate 53,161,251 of CM071930.1, forward strand.
ATCAAGTCGAGATAATCGTAAAAGATCCGTTGCAGAAATCAAGAGATTTACTTAAACAAGTAATATCTCCATACCACCTTTCTTGGAGTGCTCACCCGGAAGCGTGCAAAAGGAATGAACCAATGGGAAGCACTACACCGTGTCGAACTCGAAAAGGTGAAAGAACAATTCATACGAGGAAATGGCAATTCCAAGGATCGCAACAAGACAAGCCAACGATCGAAAGTGACTTTCAAAAATAAGCCTATCTCTTCAACGGGCAAATTTTTGAAAGTTCACTATAAAGAGTGAGGAATGACTACGAGAGAAGGTTACCCGAACCCACGAACATTCAAGAAATCAATAAAAGTATAACCGAAATACTCTCAAATCATTCAAGATTAATCCTCAAGCCTACATTACGAAGTACATCAATCCAACACCTACCCGTGAAGGAAAGAGAACTTCAATCGTTGAAGAGGAAACTTTTGAAGAAAAGGGGTCTACATTCCACGAAGGATTGTAGGAAGGCTCAAGGTCGAACCAAGTCTCAAGCTTTTGGAGGGCTTCGTGATCAAATCCAAAGAGTTTGAGCAAGTGAGTCAGAAGTAGCAAAGCGCACCGCCCTGTGAAGAAGCTGAGTCGTACGAGAAGCCACCGAGTGATCAAGCGTCTCGGTCGAGTCCCAAAGGATCAAGTCACTGTGTGATCAAGACTTGTATCTGGACTCGTTACCACTTTGTATACGATCATTACCTAGTGGATTCCTCCAGGAGTTGGAGAAGAGAGGAGTAGAAGAATTACCCCATCTTGAACCTCTATAAAAACTTTATTGTGTCATTTACTTTTCAAAGACTTTAATTCTTGCATTTTAACTCGCTTATATATCTTGATAAATCTGCTATCCACTTGATAATTTATAAGTACTAAATCAAGCTTTAAAATCTTGCTTAATCAAGCTTAAGGGTGTTAAGTCTTCCGTCAGTAAACAAAACCACGATTGAGTTAATTTAGAATCAACAATGAGTTATTCCATCAACACTCAAATGAAATCGTTGAGAGACTAACTCTCTTGATTGACTAAATCGATTGACCATCTAGGACACGGTAATGTAGAATCAACTCGTATATTTTAAAGGACTAAATCGAAAATTTGGTAAGGTTTATTCAACCCCCTTCTAAACCTTACACTTACACCCTTGGGACCTACAAGTGGTATCGAGCGGTTGGTTCATTGAACCCTCCGCACCGTTCTTGAACTAGATCTCCAAACCTTTCAAAGTCCGCTTTAGTACTTAAACCTTCAAAACTCTTTTTATCATTAAAAGTTATTATCATGGAAGCAAATTTGACACGCATCCCTATGTTCACTATTGAAGAATTTGATGATTGGAAAATTCGTATGCGAGGCTCATCTATCAAGATTACATGATGAGATGTGGATAGTGATAGAAGATGGGCCTCTGCAAATATTAAAGGTGAACACAAATTGTCATTTTAAGAGTTGCGGTGAATGAGAAGAAGATCTTTGCTCCCGGACGATCATGGTTGAAAAACCAAGAACCGAGTGGACAAATGATGACATGAAAAACGATACAACCTGGACAATGTAGCCAAAGACATCATTTACAAAACTTTGGACAAAGCCATGTTCAATAAAGTCAAATCGTCAAAACGGCTAAAGAAATGGGGACAAGTTGACATTGATTTGTGAAGGCTCGGAAAAATCAAAGAAAACAAATTATCGGTGGGTCTGAAATTTGAGAATTTCAAAATGATCTAAGGAGAGAACCTGGATCAACTAGGCCTCGGTTCACGAAATCACAAATGAGCTGTCTCGCACTTGGAAAGGAATATACATAGAAAGAAATGTGTATGAAAATCCTAAAAAGTCTTCCAAATTGAATGGGAAATGAAGGTCATGGCACCGAGACATTCCATGGACCTATCAAAGACATCCAACCATGAGTTATTCTCGGACCTCAAAGCTTACGAGTTTGAGCTAAGAAGAAAAGACCGAGGAAGAGACAATTTGTACCCAAAACAATTTGCTCTAATTGTTAAAGATGGGAAGAGAGGCAAAGGTCAAAGAAGTCATTGACCCGGAAGAAATAGCCACGATGGTTAAGAGGTTCAACAAGTTCTTCAATAAGAACTACAAGAGAGAAAGGGTGAATCTTCCGAGAAGACACTCATTCCTCCAAATCAAGAGAAGATAGGCCAACCAAGAGAACAGATCATCAAAAAGTTGAGTATCAAAGTGACAATCCAAGAATGGAAAGAGTGATCAAAAGGTTGAATATCTATCTTTGGAACGTAGACAACCAGGTCACTATGCCATTGGTATCCCATATCATGTAGTCAACAAATACTGAGAGATGAAGAAAGAAAGGAAGGTCTTGAGAGAAAGAAGACAAGAAAGGAAAAAGGCAATGATGGCTGCGAGAGATCGCCGAAACAACAAGTCAAGAGAGACAAAATGATTGAGAGCAAGCGAAGGTGACTATTCAAGTGACTACGAAGAAGAAGCCCGATCTGCTTGATGGCCAAAGAACAAGATCAACCTGATCAAGAAGATGAGTACAATCTAACTCAACAAACTCGACACACTAGTGATAGTAGTAGTGACACACACACTTCATCACCCACTGATCTTTATGATTCATTAGGCAAAATGATGAAAGATTTTGAACACATTAAATCCTCACACACACTATTGAATGAGAAAACAACCTACTCAAAAGTCAAAACTCAAAGTGACTAAGGAGCCGAGTACTCTAAGTCAAATAGTTTGTTGAGAATGAAAGTTTGAAGGTGAAAATGCTAAATTAATAAGCGAAATTTTTCGCTATAGAAAAGAGGGAGAATGACCTCAAGAATGTTATTGCCTCATTTACTAAGGCATCTAAATCATTGGATGATCTTATTATGAGTCAAGAGAATGTGGAGACAAGACAGGCTTAGGATTTAATTCCTCTGTGCTATGTCAAACCTCAAAATTAATTTTGGAAAAAGGATCTTCAAGCCATGAAGAGTCCGAAAAATCCAAAACTCTAAATGTTGCACACACATTCACTTCAAAGCACAATAATAAGCAAACGGCCTTGGCTACAAAGGAAAAGGAAAACGGCCAGTTGAGTGTCTTGAAAGGACAAGCGAGAAGAGATTCAACCGAGTCCTCAAAGAAACTCCAAACAGAAAATACTCTGTAAAGAAGAAGCAAAGCTACCAAAAATCCCAGAAAACCCATAAAAGAAATACATATGATGGGAATGGTAGAAAATATCCAAGCCAAGCCGATTGGAATAATGTGAACTATCGGCCACGACTTATGGAATATAAGCCCAAATGGCAAGGCCTAGAACTCGGCAAGGGCCATTCCAAAAGCATAAGAGCTTTCATCGAAGACACATATGCACCTAGGCACTACACAAAAGACACCACAATTACCCAAGGAAGGCAATTGCTAAAACACATATGCGGGCATCTGAGACAAAAGAGACAAATGAACCTAGAATCCCCAAGCAATTTGCCAGGATTAATTATGATTATGGCACCGATAGATGGCAACCCCTTAGAGTCAAATCATTTGGCTATAGGTTGGTTGGATCATCTTACAATTCTAACCCCTCGGACCCGGACAAGTATGGGTACCTAAAACTTAATTTCCTTGATTGCGGGTTCAAGGAGCAGTGAGTGCCAACCTGGTACATGGATAGTGGTCATTCGGACATATATGACAGAAATAAGAAAAATCATCAAAATTCAAGGAAGTTAAAGGAGCAAAAGTCATATTTGGAGGAAATGAAGCTCCTGGTGAAATAAGAGGCATTGGATCCATCAAGAGGAATGGATTAGAAATCACGGATGTTGCATATGTTGAAGGACTCAACTTCAACTTACCGAGTATCGATCGGCTCGTGACAAGGGCTACAATGTTGGATTCAACATGGGTATATGCCAAATCAAAGATATTGAATCAAATGAAGTTGTCTTTGCAAGGATGTAGACAGAAAAATATGTATGTAGTGGATTGGTCAAATCGCAACACCCAAAGACTGTCTACTAGCAAAGAGCACAATCTGAATCAAGTTGGGCTGTGGCACAAAAAAGCCTGAGTCACACGAATTTCAAAACAATTAACAAGGCGGCAAGAAGTCATCTTGTAGAAGGACTTCGGACTCGAGATACAAGAAGGAGAGTATATGTGATGCATGTCGGAAGGAAAGCAAATCAAGTCGCCATTCAAAGAAAAGACATGCCCATCTTCAACAAGGATATTGCATCTACTTCATATGGATCTATTTGGCCCATGGAACCAAACCGGATAAGTGGAAAGAAATACACCTTGGTGGTAGTAGATGACTACTCAAGATATACATGGACAATATTCATGTGCAAGAAGAAAGAAACTCTACAAAAAACTACCACAACGATGAAGAGGATTCAAAATGAGAAGAGTCAAACCATTATCAAAATAAGATCGGATAGAGGAACTAAGTTTGTCAATGGAATAATAACTTCGATCTTGTATTGAGAATGGTATTGGTCATGAACTATCGGCAAAGGACTCCACAAAGAGAATGGAGTTGCGAGAAAGAAGAACAGAACCCTCAAAGAAGCGGCAAGGACCATGTTAGGCAATGAAGCGGGGTTACCAAAAGATTTTGGGCTGAAGCAATCAACACGACTTACTACACCCAAAACAGATGTATGATAAACAGACGGTGACAAAGACTCCTATGAGATCTGGACTGGAAGAAAACCAAGTGTTGCATATTTGAGAATATTTGAATGTAAATGCTTCATCCACAACAATGGCAAAGGCAACCTAAAGGCTTTTGATGCTAAAGCTGATGAGGTATCTTCTTAGGATACTCAAATGAAAGCAAAGCCTACAAGATACTCAACAAAAGAACTATGGTTCTGAGAGGAATCCATTCATGTAGTATTCGATGAGCCAAATGTAAATGGAGAAGACATTGAAGAGTCGGTGATATAAGTTTTAATCATCCAACCATCTGAAGAGTCCCTATCTTTGAAGCCTTTGAAGGCCGGAATTATCAATTGAGAAGAAGATGAGATAGTCAATCTCAAAAACAAGCTGGAAAATTTGCGGCTAAGTGACTACGAGAGAGGCGACCACGGCAGAACACTGCAAGTCGACTAAATCGACTAACTTACTCCAACCTGATGTAAGATGGCTAAGAGACCATCCACGAGAACTTGTCATTGGAGATATAAGAGAAGGTGTCAAAACAAGATCGAAACTCAACAAGAAGCTATGTTCACATGCTTCATCTCGCAAAATAGAGCCCAAAGATGTGTCACAAGCATTGGACGACACACATTGGATTCAAGCTATGCAAGAAGAGCTGAATCAATTTGAGAGAAATAAAGTATGGGAATTAGTGCAAAGACCCATGCATCAAAATGTTATTGGCACCAAATGGGTATTCGAAATAAAATGAACGAGGAAGGCTGTGTGGTAAGAAACAAAGCAAGACTAGTAGCCAAAGGATATTGCCAAGAAGAAGGGATAGATTTTGATGAAACATTTGCCCCTGTAGCAAGATTGGAAGCTATAAGGATGTTTCTTGCCTATGCATTCACAAGAATTTCATTGTATATCGAGATGGATGTAAAAAGTGCATTCCTAAATGGTTTATTGGAAGAAGAAGTGTATGTTGAACAACCTCCGGAGGATTTGAGCGAGAAGACTCTTGGAGATAAGGTATACAAACTCAAGAAAGCCTTGTATGGATTGAAGCGAGGCACCCGAGCATGGTATGATACCTTGTCACAATTCCTAACGAAAATGGATTCACAAAAGGAAAAGTAGATAGAACACTTTTCGAATTCAAGACAAGAAGAGTATTCTACTTGTTCAAATATATGTTGATGACATCATCTTTGGATCCTCAAACAAAGAGTTCATGTGAAAAATTCTCAAACCTCATGCAAAGTAAATTTGAAATGAGCATGATGGGAGAGTGACATTCTTCCTTGGACTCCAAGTGAAACAGTGAAGGATGGAACCTTCATAAGTCAAACAAAATACACCAGAGGTTTAATGAAGAAGTTTGGTATGGAGGAGAAGTCTTACGTAAAAATACCAAACACATCGACCAAAATGGACATGGATGCGGATGGCAAGCCTGTAGATCAAACAAGATCTGAGCACTTATTGGATCAACTGCTCTATCTCACAAAGAAGGCCGACATCACCTTTCTTTGTAGGTGTATGTGCAAGATTTCAATCTGCTCAAAAGAGAGCCATATGACAATGACTAAAAAGAATATTGAGATACTTGAAAGGAAGCCAAGTAGGCCTATGGTATCCAAAAGAAAGGTGGATTCAAGCTAATTGGCTATTGATTCGACTATCTTTGGATGCGAGTGGACGGGAAAAGCACTTGAGGCACATGTCAAATGCTTTAGGAAACAAAGCTAATTTCTGGTTTAGTAAGAAGCAAAACTCAATAGCCACCTCTGGTGAAAATTTGAGAATACATAGGCTGCGGGCATTGTTGTGCCCAAGTCCTATGGATGAGACAAAGCAATGTGAGAGACTACGAAGTTGAGGAAAAAGAAATTCCAATCATGTGTGATAACACAAGTGCAATTGCAATCACTCAAAATCTGTGTTGCATTCAAGAACAAAGCATATTGATGTCGGATATCACTTCATAAGAGATCATGTTGAAAGGAAGGACATCATCCTGGAATATATCTCAACGATAAACAACTAGACATCTTCACAAAACCATTATGTGAGTCAAGATTTGAAGAACTCAAACATGAGTTGGGGTTAATTGAACTAAGGTTTGAGACACGAGAAGAATCAAAGAAAAGAAATGGAACAGAAAAAGGGGTGAAAAAAAGGCTGAAAAGCAAATCACCGAAGAAATCACCATTTATCGGAAAAACAAACTACACCGTCCAGTCGGTGATAGGTTTGAGTCACTAAGAGAACTGTGAGAAGTAGAGTTAAATCGGCTAAGGGATAAGCTGAATAACATATGAGCAAGTGACAAAAAACGCAGTCGTTTTGACTAAGCGGGAATGTTTTAAGGAATACGTCGACATAATGATGATGTGTACTGGACATAAAGCGCACACCAAGCTTATGATTGGATATAAATGCTGCCACATTAAATACAAGACATTAAATGCTCAATAGGCGTGCAAAATCCAAGCCGTTGATTTTGATCACATTTCAAAAAATCACCCGCACGTCCTTTCATAAACCATATTTAAACCATTTTCATCCGTTTCTCTCTCACACTTCTAAAAACTGTTCATCTCTTTCTCTCAAAAGCAAAAGCAAAATACTCTCGAAGCCCTATCTATCTCCAAGTCAATCTCCAAGTTTTTCCTTGATATAATCCTGAAAAATGGCACCAAGTTAGGAAAGCAAATCCAAACCGGTTCGACGGTGGATTTCGACGGAATGGTGAAGCAGGGGTCCGACGACACCCTAGTAAAGAAAATCGCTGAAAAGTTGGAAACGACCCAGGGCTAAAACCGTTTCTAACGTTAGAATATCCGATGACCTATGTGGAGGAGGTCGCACAATTCTACGTGAATGCTTTGAGATTCACGATGAAGGAATCAAGTCATCTGTTCACGGAAAGCGGTGACTATCTCTCGCGAAGGATTTGGTGACCACCACTCACTACCCGGCAGAAGGAGCATCGAGATTAACGGCGATGTAAACCTGGCCGATGCTTGGAAAAAATAGCCAAGCGACTTTTCTTTGATAAAATAGTATATCTGACAAACAAACAAGAAGATCGGAAGGAGGATTATCACAAGTTTGTTGGACATAGTTGCCAAATGTATCGACATCAAATTTGGCGGCTTTGACCAATCACAAAGGCAAAGCTGATTTTAATGGCTGCAATCATCGAAGAAAAGAAGATAAATGGCTGAGTTTGTCTCTGCAATGGACTCTGCGAGCGTGGGAACAAATCCTTCAAAGAAGATGGCACATTTGGAGGATCCCTAGGATATGGCACCGTGATTGGCCGGCTATTGGAGGTGAAAGGAGTCCCTCTTAGACATGGGAAGGCATTCCATGTTAACAAGAGGATGTTCGAGCAAACCTCTCTCTCGCGCAGAAGAGAGCTTACGCCAAGAGAGCGACACCAGGTGAGGGGAATCAGTGACCCCGAAGATACAAACTGTTTCCTCTCCGGCCAAGAAGAAAGCTGCCCTGCGGTACGCGAAGAAGATCGCCCCCTGCAAAGAAAGAAAACCAAACATGCTCCTGCCCCTGCAGTGAGTCACACTGCCCGGCGATCGTGTCTCTCCCCCCTGCGAACGGTCGAGAAGGACTCGCAAATACCTTCTCCGATCGTCAAGAAGAGGAGAATCGAGAAGCCACGACGGCCCGCTCCTCGAGAAAAAGACACAAGCACCGCCCGGCCGCCCAAGACTCAGGGACACTGCCTCTACGGGCAAATCCCTGCGGTACAAACTAGGAGACGAAGACGCATTGTCAAGCGCTCAAGTGGAGAAACCACCGAGTCACCACTCACTAAAACAGAGATCTGGATCTTTGGAGAAGTAGAGTCTCCCGGATGTAGTTGATGAAACGACCAAGTCTGCTGAAGGTGATCGTGAGAGGCAACCTGAAGACACAATTTGTAGTTCACGCGGTGAAGCACAAGAAATCGCTAGAGCGGATAGTGATGTAATGATCCTATCTCCACCTTACCCAGACATCCAAAATCGTCTGCGTGAGTGGAGAAAATGGAAGTTGAGTAAGTCGAGGAACAGTTCCAACGGCCTGAGTTCATAGAAGAAGAAGAGGAAGGCTGTTGAGCTTCCTTGGGTCGACCACTTTGTACTTCCAAGATCGGATGAAGACAATCGCACGGACATCCTGCAGATCTACAAGGAAAAGGAGAAAGAAAAGCAAGGCGAGGAAGCTTGGCACGTGAGAAGGCAAGCATCGCCTATCTCGGCACCCGCGAACACACACATCCTCTCCTTGATGTCGTCTCGGGCGGTGATGAGGATCCGGAAGAATCTTTCGCCCGCCACGAAGAGTTGCAAATGCGGCAAGCATTGCGACGAATCAAGAATCCTTCACGAGCAAAGACTAATGGAGGGACCAGGAGAGTCCTCGAACACACGGAAAATCGATCCAATGGGAGTGGTTGAAATAAATAGCACCTGTTGTTCTTCTACCACTTCCCTGACTCACCACGAGAAGAAGGCGATAAGGGAGCGGCGATGAAAGCGGATAGTGGGGACCCCGTCGAGCCAACCCCTATTGAAGGTGTGCTACCACCGCCCTGGCGGCTGAACAATCAATCGAAATAGCCGGGAGTTTGGAGACGAGTGACCCCATTCCAAGTCACTCACCGTGGTGCGCCCGGTGGAAAACTCCTCCACCGCAACAAGGTCGGAGGATGCTGCGGATGACTCCACAAATCAAGGAGGCGAAGTAGAGAAAATACAAACACAAGAAGAAAGACAAGTTGCCATCAACGAAGCTCGAGGCGATTGAGACTGTCTCGGTGAGGTGCCAACCGCTCTGAAGGCTAATGACGCTGCGATGATGCGGTCGAGGCACGAAGGAAAATGTACCACGGAGTTAACACTGGGCGATGAAAGTGCAATCCATGGGGTTGAGACTCAATGGATGCCATGTAGAAGACCCTAAGACACACATCGAAAGGGAGGACGAGAGCCTCGCAGCCAGAGAGACTGCCGGAGGTAATGAAGGCCCACGGGAGGTTGAGACTTCCGGGGTAAAGAAAGCGATGTAGAGAACATCCCTCCCCTATCATCGACCCATCCGAGAAGGAGATAAGCGCACTTCATGATTCCCAGGACAATCGATGTCACTTTTCCGGGATCGAGAAGGCGAAGAAGAAGAAGCTGAGTCATCCCCATGACAAATCCAAAAGACTCACCAGTGCGGATGTTCCAAGCAACAAGCAAGTCGATCCCAAGACTACTCGTCAAACTTTTAACTTTGATGATGAGCCACCAATGGAAATCTCATCATTGTCCGATGATGCTTGATAAGGCCGAGACCGTCTCAAATGGAAAAATCAGTGAGACCAACGAAGGCATTAAGACAAACAGGCTCGGCAAAGCGGGTCTACTTCACAACAAAACCCACTGAACAAGAGACCATCGCGAGGCTTCTCAAGGCTGCAGCGGATCGATTCCCAAAAGAACTTCACGCGTGCCGCTCATCATCGAACATCCAAGTTGGCGGTGATGAATCTTTTGTAGAATCTTTCCCTTTTTCACTTTGGAGATACCGAACTCCACGAAGAGTCGAAACGAACAAGCACGCTATCACAAACCAGCTCTGTTCTTCCATCGACACCATTGTTCGGTGATTATGATTTTGACGCCGCATGGCCATCACCGCAAATGAAGAATCACCAAGTTCGAAAGTGTTCAAGGCACTATTTGCGAGGTTGAACGGATGGAGAGGCATCGAGCCTCTTTGGACATGCGGCCGGACAACAGATGCCACCCTTACATCCGATTTAAGAGGCATAACAGATTCGGATAAGGGAATGGTGGCAACAAAGCAAAACAATGCGTGTGGAACAGGTGAGATACTTGGGACATTGTTCAACAAGTGCTGGTGTGGAGAGTGAAAATGCTTTGATGCAAAAAACGAAGCTGAGAGAGCATATTGAGCACATGCATGAAGCTCACATTGCCGAGGTCAAGGCTAGCTGCGTGAGCAAAACAATAGTGATCTACAACGTTTGGAAGAGACCATGAATACAAAATTCAGCCTTCTCATGGCCGAGATGAAGTGATTTCAGCAGAGTCCAACGCTACTTGGTCTGAATTTGGTCGCATACTCTGCAGCGGACTCGAGACAAAACTCAACTATCGCCAGGCTTGACTTCCTCGCTTGCAAGTCTATTTCAGGCGTTCCTCTCTCCTTTGATGATGCCAAAAGGGGAAGAGGAATACCTAAAGCGCGCAAAGGGATCCGAAGTTGAAAAGAAAGGAACAAACAGCGAAGGAAAATCGGTGAGGAAGTGTTAAAACGAAGAAAGGAAAATCTGCGAGGGGAAGGATCAAAAGAGATGACCTTGATGATTGCACAAACCCCTCAACAAGGTCCTATCACGGTGATATTATAAGCGGCAAACTCCTGTGACTCTGCCACTCCAACACTCTGCTATACCCATGGTTGATAAGAGAAAAACAATTGAAGCGAGGATGACGGAAGTGGAAGGAAGAATGGATGCGAGTTATGAACATCTTGAAAGAACATGGAGGCATTCCAAAGAGACGAGACACTTATGCCATCTCGGATGTCGGAGACGAGCCACGATCGGTCGATGAATTTAAAACGCTCGAATCGGGGATACTTTGCAAATATGTCTATGGCTCAAGCTTGGGACTTGTCTTGGGAAAAGGGTCTCACGTTATGTGAAGAAGGCGACAGCGTGACAACCGTGATCACTCTGCTGGTCACTCCGCTGGTCACTCACCGGAAAGAAGAAGACCCCAAGTACATTATACGCCCAGAGGTAGAGGAAGAAGCGATGTAGTGGAGGAAGAAGCTTGAGACTGGGGCCTCTGCCCAAGAATATTGAATACGTAGATCCGGGGAAAGAAAGGAGGGATCTCTTGGGCTGGGCTTGACCAAGTGGAAAATTTGAAAGTGGCTAAAACTAACGCCGAGTACGCAAAAAAATAGAAGAAGAAAACAAGAGACAAACTCGGCTATGGGAGGAGAGACGGGAAAGAATAAGAAAAGATGAAGTCGCCAGGAAGGCATATGAAAAGAAAAAGAAGAAGCGGTGACGAAGAAAAAGAGAAGAAGAAAGAAGATGTTGTACAAGATGAAAGAAGGAGCGAAGGAGATGAAGTGTTCTTTGTCCAACCCTTCGTGTATTTTATTATGTAAATACATACAATGTAAGTCTTACGTAATAAAGCTATAAATTCTTTATTTTTTTGTGAAGACAATTATGTGCTCGATACACCTTGTAATTGTGTTAAGGAACAAGAATGATATGATCAATAAAAGAATTGATTCTCACGCATACATTCTATGTCAATACACTATCCGTATGTATCTTTCTTGTTTGCATTTTTGAATGATTTAAGTTTTGGCATCATCAAAAAGGGGGAAATTGTTAGGAATTTTATTGTTTAGATTTTGATGAATGTCATGTAAAACTTAGAATAGAAAGTTGGCACCCCAATTCTTCTGTCGAAATGTATTGTAACAATTAGAGCCGCCAAGGTAGAGTTAAGTCGGCCTACGCCCTAACATGCAAGAAGACAAAGGCAGTGAAACTGGAAGGAAGACTTTCTTTGTGAAACAAATTGAATATGGCAAAGAAGAGTAGACGGAACTCTCCATCAAGAAGCGGTGAGATGCATCCGAGTGGAGCATCGGTCAAGTCAACTCAAGAAAAGCCAAGTCTCAAGTTGAAGTGATGAAGAGTCATCCATGATTGGAAGTGACTCTAAGTCACCTGGGGAAAGCAAGGAAATGCGGTCAAGTCGAGATAATCGTAAAAGATCCGTTGCACGAAATCAAGAGATTTACTTAAACAAGTAATATCTCCATACCACCTTTCTTGGAGTGCTCGGTCCCGAAGCGTGCAAAAGGAATGAACCAATGGGAAGCACTACACCGTGTCGAACTCGAAAAGGTGAAAGAACAATTCATACGAGGAAATGGCAATTCCAAGGATCGCAACAAGACAAGCCAACGATCGAAAGTGACTTTCAAAAATAAGCCTATCTCTTCAACGGGCAAATTTTTGAAAGATCACTATATAAGGATGAGGAATGACTCACGAGAGAAGGTTACCTCGAACCACGAACATTCAAGAAATCAATAAAAGTATAACCAGAAATACTCTCAAATCATTCAAGATTAATCCTCAAGCCTACATTACGAAGTACATCAATCCAACACCTACCCGTGAAGGAAAGAGAACTTCAATCAGTTGAAGAGGAAACTTTTGAAGAAAAGGGGTCTACATTCCACGAAGGATTGTAGGAAGGTTCAAGGTCGAACCAAGTCTCAAGCTTATGGAGGGCTTCGTGATCAAATCCAAAGAGTTTGAGCAAGTGAGTCATAGTAGCAAAGCAGCTGCTGCGGAAGAAGAAAAGCTGAGTCGTGCGAGAAGCTTGGTGAGTGATCAAGGCGTCTCATCGAGTCCCAAAGGATCAAGTCACCAGTGTGATCAAGAATTGTATCCGGACTGTTACCACTTTGTATACCGATCATTACCTAGTGGATTCCTCCGGGAGTTGGAGAAGAGAGGAGTAGAAGAATTACCCCATCTTGAACCTCTATAAAAACTTTATTGTGTCATTTACTTTTCAAGACTTTAATTCTTGCATTTTAACTGCTTATATATGCTGATAAATCTGCTATCCACTTGATAATTTATAAGTACTAAATCAAGCTTTAAAATCTTGCTTAATCAAGCTTAAGGGTGTTAAGTCTTCCGCTGTAAACAAAACCACAGTTGAGTTAATTTAGAATCAATAGCTGAGTTATTCCATCAACAGCTCAGCTGAGTCTGTTGAGAGACTAACTCTACTGATTGACTAAATCGACTGACCATCTAGGACACAGCTGTGTAGAATCAACTCTGTATATTTTAAAGGACTAAATCGAAAATTTGGTAAGGTTTATTCAACCCCCCCCCTTCTAAACCTTACACTTACACCCCTTGGGACCTACAGACATCAATAGAAATAATATCCCAACAATGATGATAGAACACCCCATTAAAACCATCCGGACCAGGGGAGATATAATCGACAAGATAAAAAACTACCTCCTTTATCTCAATTTCAGAGGGCAATGAATGAAGAACCACGTTATCAACCTCTGAGCATGCCAGAGTAATAATCTAGTCAATAGCAGAGTAATTGACCGGAGAGCCAACTGGAGCTGCAAACAAATCCTCGAAAAAGTGAATAACATGACTTCAGATGGCGATAGGGTCAGTAGTAAGATGTTCGTTGTTAGGAAATTTATTTGTTAGATTTTGATGATACCATGTACAACATAAACTAGGAAGTTGTCACCCCATTTTCCTAGTAATTTGTATTGTAATAGATAAGACTGGAAGAGCTGAGTTAAGTCAACTATGTCAAAGATTACAAGAAGTCAACTGCGGACTGGAAGTGAAGACTCTGTTGTGTGTCAACTTAGTAAGGCCATGAAGGAAGTCAAAGACTCGACTGAAGGAGAGTCAACTGTGAACAGCTGTGAGAAGTGTCAGTCAAGTCAACTCAAGGAGCCAAGTCTATCAGTTGAAGTGATAGTTGAGTCAATCCCATGATTGGAGCAGATCAAGTCACCTGGGGTTAGAGGCAGCAGTCAAGTTAAGACAACTGACTTAGATCCGTTGATTAAAGTCAAGAATATTACTTTATTTAGTAATATGTCAAGCTGTCAGGTCTTAAAGTGTTTGGCCCAGAATTGTGCAAAAGGAATAAGCCAATAGGAAACACTGCACCTTGTGTTAGAAACCTGCAATGCTGGAATGCCATTTAATGCGAGGAAAGATCAACATCACTAAGGTTGCAGACCAAGAAAAGACAAGCCAATGAACACAAAGTGACATTTGAAAGTAGCATATCTCTTCAACGGGCAAATTTCAAATATGCACTATAAAAGGCTGAGGAAGCATTTGAGAAGAGGTCACCTTGACAACCTGAACCACGAACGAACAAGCAATATTCAAGCAAGTAATCTGCAAATTTCTCAAAGCATTACAAGCTATTTCTCAAGCCTTAAACTCGAAGAAACTCGATCCAACACAAGCTGTGAAGGAGAGATAACTTCAACCAATTGAAGAGGAAACTTTTGAAGAAACAAAAGGGGTCTACATTCCAAGTTGAAGGATTGTAGAAAGGTTCAAGGTCGAACCATTATCAAGTTTATTGGAGGGCTTCGTGATCAAATCCAAGAACTTGAGAAGTGAGTTGAAGTAGCAAGACATATGCCCTGTGAAGTAGCTGAGTAGAGAAGCCAACTGTGTGATCAAGGCTGACTCCAGAATGATAACCGTTTTGTAAACTGATCTGTTACACCAGGAGTTGGAGAAGAGAGGATTAGAAGAATTACCCCATCTTCGAACCTCTATAAAATATTTGTGTTATTTACTTTCAACAATTTACCTTCCTGCATATTTACCTTATATCTGCTGTTAGTTTATATTTGCTATCCAACTGATAAATAAATAAGTGCTAAAAATCAAGTGTTTAAAACAAAGGACACAATTGATTTGAGTCAACTCTGTTGAATTATTTAAAAATACTAAAATCAAAAATTTGGTAAGGTTTATTCACCCTCCCTTCTAAATCTTACATCACACCCTTTGGGACCTACAAGTGATATCAGAGCGGTTGGTTCATTGAGCCTTCCGCACTGGTTAATGAACTAGATCTCTATCTTTTCAAAAGTTTTTTAAACACTTGTGTTTCAAATTCTTTCATTTTTCAAGCAAAATTATTATCATGGAAGCAAATCTAACTCGCATTCCTATGTTCATAGTAGAGGAATTTGATGACTGAAAAATTCATATGCAGGCTCATCTATCTGCATTACATGATAAAATCTGGCTTGTGATAGAGGATGGGCCACAACAAATACTCAAAGTCAATACAACTGTAAGAAGAGCAGCTGCAACAGAGGGAGAAGAAGCTGCTGCTGAAGAAAGACCAGCTATGGTTGAAAAACCAAGGACTGAATGGACAAATGAAGGTAGAAAGAGATACAACCTGGACAATGTCGCCAAGGATATTCTCTACAAAATGGTGGACAAAGACATGTTCAACAAAGTCAAATCTGGCAAATCTGCGAAAGAGATTTGGGATAAGCTGACCTTAATTTGTGAAGGATCAGAACAAATTAAGGAAAATAAATTAACTGTTGTTGTTCAAAAATTTGAAAATTTTAAAATGCTTTGCGGGAAGAAAAGTCCGGATCACCGGATGCCGATTCTTGAGATTACAAAAGAGCTTTCAGCTCTTGGGAAAGAATATACACAGAAGGAAATGAGTATGAAGATTTTAAGAGCCCTCCCAGTTGAATGGGAAATGAAGGTCATGGCCCTGATACATTCAATGGACCTCTCAAGAACATCCAACCATGAGCTATTCTCGGTATAAAGCCTGAGTTTTGAGCTAAGAAGGAAAGAAGCGAGGAGAAACAATTGTACCAAGACAACTGCATTGTTGGCGATGAAGGAAAAGAGTCGAGCCAAAAGAAGCCATGTAGACCAAGAGGAGATTGACACGATGGTTAAAGATTTAACAGCTTCTTCAATAAGAACTATAAAAGGAATAAGGTGAAACCTCCGGAAGACATTCAACACCTTCCAAGGCAAGGGAAGATAGGCCACCCAAGAGAGTGAGCATCAAAGACCCGATTATCAAAGTCTCGATAATCAAAGAACGACAGTGAGCCGATCGTAGGGCTGAAAACCTGCGTTGGAATTGCAGACAACCAGGACATTTTGCTATTAACGTTCCTATCCACCACTCAAGAAGTATATGAATGAAGAAGAAAGAAAAGTCTTCAGGGAAAGAAGATAGGAAAAGAAGAAAGCCATGTTGGCTGCTGAGACTGCTGAGCCAGCCAAGTGCAAAGAGGCAGCAGACTCAGATAATTATCAATTATCAATTATCAATTGATGATTTGAATGCGATATATAGAACTCCAGCTTATGGGTGGAGGAACATGAAGATTTTAATAAGGATAGATTTTGGAGGGAGATAATGGGCAAACGAAATTATACGCCGGGTACATCGAATGCATCTAGCATTCAGAACCCCGTATTTTGCTATGTACAACGTACTTCAACAGAAATGGTGTTTGCAAGGGAAGATTGCAAAGGGACCTTACGGATATATAAGTTGTTTATTATTTAGTATATGGCATCGGGGACGGAGGTTGTGCCCCGATAATTTGATAGAGTGAGGAAGCAAGAAAAGGGAGGAATTTGTATTGGTGGGCTTATTACTCCTATAGCCGAGCACTTCAATGTTAGCTTTGCGGAGTATGTGGAAGCCGATGGTCCAAAACTGATTGATATGACTATTTTATCCGCCATGAAAATGATTCAATTTGATGGGCATAATTATTAGTTGAATCATGCGGATAGAACTAGAGTTAGGCTCCTAAACTCGGAAGCTACTTCATTAGAAATAGGAGTAATTGGTTGATGAGAGGTGATCATGGGACTGCTGCTGAGGAGGAGCAAGATGAGCCTATGCAGGAAATGGATATGCCAAAATCCTCTAGAAAAGGGGGTAATCGGCCATGGAGCATTAGTGATAGGCTTGAAAGGGTGGAAGCCGATGTGGACAAATTAATAGATGATACTCATGATCTATGGCGGCATCGATGAATATCACACGAGTATTCTACAGAGAGGTTCGACGCTATCACCCGGAACAATAAAGATATGTATGCGAGATGATGTCTCGTATGGTTGAGTGGCACATTTCACAAGGCCACTACTCTCCAGCTCCACCACCGCAGTAAGTTGGTAAGTACTTTTTACGCATTCCGCTCTCTTTTGGTAATTTTCTCATATGTCCAGGATGAAACATATTTTAAATTTGGGGGGGGGGGGTTGTCAAGAATGCATAAATTAGTACTGTTGCATTTTGCATTGCATTTAGGATTGGATGTAGAGCATAAAATTTGCATAAAATGTTTTCAAAAAAAATTCTCGAATTTTTTTTTATTTCAGCGCGTTTATTGTTTTAGCACGTTTATTGCATTTGTGTGAGCTAGGATTAAAAATTCGAAATAAGTACAACAAGTTTCCACATGATTTTACTATGAGCATTTAATTTAATTGATGAAATATTTTTGTGAATAATGTGATGAATGGTTGAAAAGATATCTTATGCATGCTCGGCATTAATTGAGAAAAATTGGGTATTTGAGCATGATGAGAAAAAGATAAGCCTGTGAGCATTTGTGCCTTTAACTACTTTCATATTATGTAGATATCTTAAATTCTATTTTCTCAAAGTCAAGTCACTTAATCCAAATTTTCCCTACCCTTACCAAAGAGGCTACATTACAACCAAATGAAAGTCCTTTTCAATTCTTAATTTGTGCACACTAAAATGGTAGAGATGTTAGACGATTTGCAAGTCTACGATAATTCTACATTCATTGAATTGATTTGAGTGCATACACTTAAAATACACTTTGAGAGTTGAGTGATACATTATTCCTTGTGAGTCGTGATGTCAAGTACCCGAAAGAGTATTGATTATGGCGAACTTGTGATTGATGACTTCTTGATAATGAATTGCATGGTTTACTTAGATATGGAGTCATGAGATTGTATGATTATAGTGTTCTTGTGTGTTCTTTATACCCCTTGAGATTATATTTCTTAATTTACTCGAGGACGAACAATGGTTTAAGTTTGGGGAATTTTGATATGTGTAAAATATACATGCATTTAAGGGCTTCTTTTGTTATATAATTAATGCATTTGCATGCATATTTAGTGTATTTTACTTGGTTTCCTTAGAAGGGCATGATACTGCATATTCTTGTAACCTTTTACAGGAAACATAACTTAAATGGAAAGATATCAGTAGGAAGCCTCAGACAAGATCGACGAGTGCGAATAAAAGATCGAAAAGACGAAGAAAATGGACAAAAACAAGTCACACAGTCAGCCCGTGTGGTGTCACACGACCGTGTGGGCTACCGTGTGAAGATAACACGACCAGGTGAACTGTTCGGGTGGAAAATAGGGACAGAGACGTGTTACACGGTCGGACCATGTGGGGCCACTTTACCGTGTGGAATGACACAAACCGTGCGACTCATTTTTTTAGATTTTGTTATCCTTTTCCCGTCAGAACTCTAGGAGTGATCTCTACAGCACCTATATAAAGGGACTAAGGCTTTGCACAAAAATACAAATCATTACATCTGTAAATACACTAAAATAAACATGATTACACAAATCAAAGATCTTCTAAGAGAGGAGGGCTAGGTTACGAAGAACTCCACAAGGCCTTTCACATCTACGGTAGCGCAAGAGTTTCGAAGGCTTGGAAGGAGGATCCATCCTGACAAGAAGGGGGTTTCTTTCTTAGTTTAGATCTCTTGTTTGTACTTAAAACGATGTCAAACTGTTGATTTCAAGTTTGTCTATGAATTTGTTATCAATCATGTTAGGCTAATCTTTCGGATCCTAGGGCATAATTAAAATTGTGGATTCATGTTAAATCTTGATTGATTGTTTTATTAATTGATTTATGTGTTCTGTTTTATGAATTTGCGTGCTTATATTCTTGTATCTGATCAATAATTTGCATGTCATATTTGTTAGTCCATAATTCGGGAGATGATTTCTAACAAAGACGGAAATCAAATTCAGAAATAAACGGGTATAGAGTTGGGAGGCTTATAACTGTGTTTGGGGAGTCATTCAATTCACAGATCTGTTGGGAGTTAGTATTAATTGTTGAGTAGGGACGCTAGCAATTGGTATTAATCTACTGTTTATTTGCTTTAGGAGGGGGAATAAACAACTATAGGAATTGAACCCATAGAAACACATGAATTGGTTTTGATAAACATTAAATGGATTTAATTTTGAAGAAGCATGTTGAGATTATGTGCCTAGGGTTGCTTTCATATTTGTTGAAAAGACTTGTGGAGTTCGGGTTTTTACAAAATTATTTCTTTTATTTTTATTTTTTCGATTATTAATTAAAACTGCTTGATTTTCGGTCGGTTCAATAAAATTAGAACACGATGTTATTATAGCCTAATTGTTTTTGTATTCAATCCCCGAGAAATACGACCTTGCTTGCCATTATCTTATAAACTACACCGTACACTTCAGCAGATTCATAGTTTTGGCAAACAATAGTATCTCTTCGATGCTCAAGATTCTAAGATCTAGGTTTATCTTGCCACTCGAGATCATTCAACTTGTATGTGCCCTCATTCACTAATTTACATATTCATTGAGGGCCATCCTCCACCGTTATGGAACAACTTGTTGTGCCTTTCTTGGTAGTTGAATTGAGTGACTGTCTTAATGAGGTCCCCACGATGAAAGCATCGAGATTTAACACGAGTATTGTAATACTTGGCTACCATTTGATGATAAGTAGCCATCTTAAACCCCGGCTCTTTCTCTATGTCTACGTCAATAAGATCAAGGTTAACCCCGAATCCATCTGTTCTCTCTACATTGAAGTTCTTAACTCTAGAGCACGGGAGTCCAATCACCACCGGGATAACCGCCTAAGCCAAAACTCATGCTGAAATGGGTCTCTATGATTGCTAAAATCTTTTAAACTAAACCGCAAGTGTATGATGCATTTATAGATAATGATGAGCAATGTAGTATTCCAATAGGATTAATACGAAGCACATAAAGTATAATAAATTTTATTGAAGCTATCAAAAACACGAATTGTATCTAATTACTCCTAAATAAAATTATTAAACTAAATTGTCTAAGTATTATAAATAACCAAACTTCACACATGAATTAAACAATCACAAAAAGCAATCCTAAGAAGAAGATCTTAACACGCTTCATCAATATTAATTCCAATTAATGTTTCACCAAAACCATTTCTTTTATTTATTTTTTAATTAATTAAAACTGCTAGTTTATTCCCTCTCCCAATAAAAACAAATTGTAGATTAATAAGAATTGCTAGTATTCCTACTCAACAATTAATAAGCATATAGAATTAAAGTAATCCCCCACAAACGTTGTAAGCCTCCCAACTCTACACCCGTTTATGTTATGAATCCATTTATCAACTCTTAATCTCATCTTCCGAATTATGAACTATCAAATTAAACATACAAATTATTGGCCAGATAATCTACAAGAAATAAGCACATGAATTCATCAATAGAACACAAGGAACCAATCAAAAAGAAACAATCAAATTAGAATTTACATGAATCCACAGTTTCAATCATGTCATAAAATCAAAAGATTCAGCCTAACATACTTGTTTGCAAATTCATAGACAAACTTGAAAATAAATAGTTACACTTGGAATAAAGAATTAAACAAAAGCCCTAGACTATGATAATGAAACCCTCTCGAGTAGATGGATCCGTCTTCACATTCTCAAACATTTGTGCCTTCGTGGTTGGTAGAAGTCTCGGGTTGTTCTTCATTGTATTGTGTCTTTTATCTTTGATGTGTATTTTCTCTCCCAGGTGTGTTATATAAATTGTCTAAGGACCATTATAAATCACCAAACTTCTAATTAAACAATCACGGCAATCCTAAACCGTAATCTATCTCAATTTTTTGTATTTGCTCGAATCACTTCACACGACCGTGTGAATTAACACGGGTCGAACGTGTGATTTGTTCTCTGAAAATTCATCCTTGTACAAGTCACATGCTCGTGTCTCCCTCACACGGACACTTCACACAAATTAAAGTGCAATCCATACAAACGTCATGTGTTATGTAATCTTTTTGTTTTATTCACGTCTTTGATCATCCCTTAAACTTTCAATTTTGGCCAGATAATCTACAAGAAATAAGTTCCACATGATATCTTTCATATAAAGCTCAAGGAACTACAAATGTGTACAATCAAATATAGAATTTCACGCCCAACAAAGAAAACTAACCTAAACACACCAAATATCCATGCTAATATATCAAATATATACTCAAATGAACCTCTGAATGCATGTATATTTCACACTTATAAATTTTCCCAAACTTAAACCATTGCTCATCCTCGAGAAAAATAAGAAAAATAATCACATTCAAAGGGGTAGATTACACAACACAAGAACACCACAAATAAAATATCTCCTTCAGATCCATACCTTAGTAAACATGCAATCCCTTCTCAAAAAGCTCTCAATTGCAAATTAAGCACAATCAATACTCGTTTGGGTATTCAACATCGCGACTCACCAGATAAGTGTATCACTCACACTCTCAAAGTAAATAGAGATGTATATACTCTCAAATTAATTCAGTATTGTAACTACAATGAGCTTGCAAATCGTCTAACATCTCTACCACTGAAGTGTGTAGTAAGAATCAAAATGGACTTTCGCATTTGGTTGTAATGTAGGCTCTTTGGTTAGGGTAGAGAAAATATGGATTAAGTGACTTAAACTTGAGCAAGTAGACTATGAGTACTAACACTTCGAATCACTAATCCGCTTTATCTAAGAAGCATTCACTTAAGTTTTCAATTTCAATTCACACATCTTATTCCACCCATTTTTCTTCTTTTTCATTCTTTGGCCATTGCCTTTTTTCTTTTGCCTTAAGCTTGATCTTCTCAAAAATTCATCAAGCTCGAATTTTTTCTTTTCATTCCACTAAAATATTCCGAGCTCCCGTCATTCACCTATTTACCTTTCATCCCTCTTTTACCAATCTTCTTTTCAAAGTTTAACCACATCTTTCCCCAATATTAACATCTCTATAAGTTCACTTTTGGGATAAGAAGAAAATTGTTTTTTTAGTCCTCTAAGTGTACTGACCTGGAGCTTTAGTCCTCACTTACTAATTTGTATGATATTAGTCCTCTAACTAATTTTTTTCCAGATATTTAGTCATGTTACCTCCTATACCCGGCCAACCTAACTTAAAATGCTGATGTGGCTTTTTTTAATAAAATAATTTTTTAATGACTTGATTGATGACATGTATACATAGTTGGATGATTTTGGAGGGAAATTAGGTTTGGGTGCCAAAATGGAGGGAAAATTGATATTTAGTTATAAAATATAAAAAAACTATATTTTGAAAAAAATTTAAATAATTAAAAATTCGAAAAAAATAATATAAGTTTTTTTTTTCGAAAAAATAATTTGGTTATTGTTTAAAAAAATAATACCGAATTATCTATAAATAATTTATTATTTTCAAAAATAATTTAAATTATATTTAGTTATAAATATAGTTTTTAACATTATTTTTTCCAGCTTTTAAAAATAATTCAGTTTTTTGACATTATCAACTTTTAAAAACAATCTTTTGAATTCAATAACATCAATAGGAAATTAAGTCATTAAAAAAATATTTTATTAAATAGCTATCTGCTCCTAGGACTCGGCTTCATCACAAGACAGTTGCCCTGCTACTTCAACTCCTTCAAACTTTTGGATTTGCTCACACAACCCTCCAACAAGTTTAAAGCCTCTGGTTCGATCTGGAACCTTACTACACCTCATTCAACCTTGGAGAGTAGACCCCTTGTTCTTGAAATAAGTTTTTCCTCTTCAACAAATGAAGTTTTCTTTCCTTCATTGAATGTATTGGATCGATTTTCTTCGAGTTTAGGCTTGAGGATAATATTTGAATGCTTGAGAGATATTCCTTTGCTTTGCAGGTTAATGGATTTTGTTTGCTTGCATTCGTTCATAACCTTCTCTCAAATGAATCCTCAGCCTTTTATACTGGTGGTTCGAAAATGTATCCGTTGAAGAGATAAATGCATTTTCAAACTCCACTTTTAGGTCGTTGGCTTGTCTTGCCTTGCAACATTGATGTGGACTGTACATTGAATTTAATGCTCTGCAACCTTTCCTTAAACTCTGCAGGATTTCAGGTACATCTCATTGGCTCCTTGCTTTTTCCACTCTTCAGCAAAACAACTTTAAGGTAGGCAGTCTGACATATGCCTATTTCCAGCAAACTTTTGACTTTGTTTGACAACGGATCTTTTTAGCTTTATTTGATTATGTCTGTTGCATCTTTGACAGTCACTCCAATGATTTTGGAATGACTTTGGTGTCAGTCAGCTGACTGAGACAGCTTTTCTGTCACTTGACTGATAGTTGACTTCACTTCCCATAGCAGCCATAAAACTATGTCTTCTCTTCGATCTTTAGTCGAGTCCTGCAATCTTCAACTTGGCTACTTTTACTCAGCTTGCATACTCCTATATATTACAAGTTGATTTATATTTGAATTGGGGTGCCAACTTGTTAAGTTGGTTTTATACCAATGAATTGAGTATTCTATAGTAGGATTTTGTGTTGTTTTAGGGTGTTTTGGAGTCGTTTGAGTCTATTTTATTTCATTAGTTGTTTTTAGGGAGTCGATACAGGTTTTGGTAGCCGAAATTGATCAAAAATGATAAAAAAAACTTGTTGAGAAGGAAGAAAGCGTGTTTGAAGAAAAGAAAACGGAGAAAAAGGTGCAAAAGTCCTCAGCGCCACAACGCTACCACCCCCGCGCCACAGCACGGGGTCCTAAATTGGGCAGAAGCAATAAATTTCAGCGCCGACCGTGGAGCGCCGCAGCGCGCTACAAGAGTAGGCGACAACGAGGAGCACAATGCTGTAGCGCTTGTCCTTAGCACCGCAGCGTGCGACCGGGCAGAAAAATTCTTATATTTTATTCCTTGGGCTTTTGACGGATCTTGGGCCTATAAATACAACTAATGATGCACGGGACAAGGGTTGGACATTTTCTTGAGCACATGGGACGACTTTGAGCAAGGAGAAAGAGTTCAGGACGAGATTCAAAGGCTTCTATCTTCGGAAAATAGAGAGGATTCTTTCCTTGATTATTCTGAATTATTTTTCCATTATCTTTGTTGAACCCTTGAGATGTATAATTAATTTTTCATTAGTTTTTGTACATCCATCATGAGCTAAACCTATTTTTCTAGGGGATTGATATAACTTACGTTTGAACCTATGTTTTGATTTTCAGTTCATTAGATTCGCATGTTATCTAATCTATTTGTGCTATTTGAATTGAATGCATCTGGATTATCTGATCAATAATTTAGATTGTTTGGCGTGTTTGATTTGACACTCGAGAGAAGTAATTGAATGCCTGGCCATAGAATAGCATAACCTAGGGTTTCATAGAACTACGAAGTTTATGAATCTTTTGAAGCTTGTGATAGAATATTCATTGAGCGCATTAGGGTTTAATTTATGATTTTTATAGAGATACCTAAATCAGAATTGAAACCTAATATCACTTGGCACTCGAGAGAGGAAGTGATAAACGGTAGAAATATTGGGCTTATAGATTAATAACATGTGATTAATAAACTGGATTTAGAACAAAAGGGATAACTAGGCGAATCAACCCTTAGAATTCATTTCTTAAGTGTTTGATAATTTGTCTAAACGAACTTTTCAGTTTAATTTAAGTTTTATTTTTAGTTTAATAAAATCCATCTCTTTGCGATTATCTAGATAGAATTAAGCTATTATAATTACAGTACTTAGTATAAAATTTGATATCAATCCCTGTGGAGACGATAACTCCAGTTCTAAATCTATACTAAAACTTGACACCGTACACTTGTCGTAAGAATTTTTCGAACACAACTTCATAATCTAAGTTTTACATGGTATCATCAAAATCTATTACATAAATTTCCCAACAATTTCCCCCTTTTTGATGATGCCAAAACTTAAATAAATTAGCATATTAAATAGTGCATAAACAAAGAATGATTGTATTGAATATGTCATTTTATTGAATACATCATTCTTTCACTTTACAAAGCTTTTATAATGTATAAACAACAACAATATACAATGTACTTACAAGTGTATGTGTATTTTACATTTAAGTAAAGATACAACATCAAGGGGTTCACAACAGTCTTCACGCCTCTGCTTCCTTATTCTTTCAACTTCTTCCTATGATCTTCTTCTATCATCTTCATCTCTCTTTCGCTTCTTCTCATCTTCTTCTCTCTTTTTCTTATCATAACCCTTTTTCCAGCTAGGTCTTCCCTTTGCAGCCTTTCTCGCCATTCGCGATCGAGCCTTATGTTCTTTTCTTGTTGCCTTCTCCTCATCTCCTTGTTCTTACGGTCGACTTATCTATTTTCAAGATGATCCAATCCAGCCCGTATAACAATCCTTTCTTCTAGGGATTAACATATTGAACATCTCAAGGCTTCAATGGTGGAGTGCCTCTGCCTCTTCCACTCATCCTTCTCCTTCCTCGCCAGAGTCTGCTCCTTCTCTGGGAGTGTACTGTACGGGTTGTGCCCTAGAAGTTTGCTGACTACTTTCCGTAGTCTGATGCTTCTCGGCTGTTTGACAAAGTTCCAAACCCTTCTCCTAGTACAAATCCTATGCCTCTTTTAGAGTCATTCCCTTGAACAATCCTTCGAACTTAAGCGTTTGGAATTCCCCTAAGGATCTTGGCTCATATCCATTATCCGGAGTACGAGCAATTTCTTGAGGGGTCCTCACTACTGGAGAGTCTTTAAGTAACCCGTCTAGGGACCATCGTGCTTGGATTTCAAGCTTTCAATCTGACATTGCTGCCTTTTATCCACCTTGGCCAAATCAACTTCAATTGCTTCTCGAGTCTTCTTGAAAGCTTATTCAGCTTTCTCTTTAGTGGGGGTTTTTGCAAGCATAATTTTTCAGTGCGGGTTTCTTCACATCACTTCCTTCAACCTTTTCCCCTTACTATCTTCCTCTTTTTTGGCATCATCATCACCAGGGAGAGTCGGCTGAGAGGGTATACCAAGGATTAGATCCAGTTTGCATCTGATAAGTCCGTCTTCTCATGGGATATGGAGTGTGTTGCTCTAAATTCCCATCTCAAAGCCTTCATCTCAGCAGCCAATAAATTCATTTTCGTGTTCATCACCATTATCTCGGTGCGCATGTTGGATTCAAATTTGAGAAGGTCTGCTTTGTGTGACCTTTCAGCAACTCCATGCCCGTTTTGTATGACTGGTCAATCTTGAAGATATGATCCCTCTGCCTCTACTGAAATTTGGCATTCTCAGAACCCCAAATCACTAACTTTGCAAACAGTAATTTGAAGTAGTTGACTTGTTCACACCTAAGTGCTTTAGTTTATGTTGTCCATTCCCCTATCCTGAGCACAGTTCCTCGAATATCTCTAGAAATCGTTGCATCACGTTATCAAGCCATTGATTCAAAGCTGCAAATCCTTTCTCCATATTTTCTATTTCAGCACAGATAACCTTGAAGGCTTTTCGAAAGTCGGTTGAATCATCGGACTTCTCTTCAGGCCATACAACATCAAAATCGAATCCAAATGGCACTATTGTTCGATCATTTGGAGTCTCAAATTCTTCAGGAGGAATGTTGACAGAATCTAGCACGTTCAGCAGCAAATTCAATTTCTAAAGGCACTTCTGCCACAAATGGAAAATATTCAGCAAAAAGGTCATCTGGGACCAAAGGAATTTCTTCCACTTCCCCATCAGCAGCAGTTCCTTTTCCCTTGACACTTGCTTCAGCTCTGTGTGCCTCAGCTATTTTAGCGTCGTCGGCATCTGCAGTTGTGTTAGCCTGCGGAGCTGACTGATCCTCAGCTATCTCAACAGCTTCACTGGTCTTAGTTTGTTATTCCTCTTGAGTTGTCTTTTCCTCAACTGCCTTAGTAGCGTCATGGGTTGGTGATGGCACCATAGGGGGTGGGCCATCAACCAATGTGAACTTGGAAATGGCAGCTTTCTTGGTTGCCTTCCTTATGTTAGCCACAGTCTCCTCAACCTCTGGGTCCTCTTCTGGTTTATATTTTTTAATGGACTTAGCTTCATCATCTATGTCCAAAAATTCCACAGAGACATTGTCTTGAGAGTCATGCAAATCACTGATTACTTCATTCTCTATTAACTCTATTTGAGGAGCTGGCATCTCTTCTTCAGTTGTCTTACCCAAGGAAGTCTCAACCTCCATTGGGCTTTCATTACCCTCAACAGTCTCAACCAATGTTGGGCCTTCAACATTCCCTTGTGTAGTCTCAAATGCAGCAGGGTTTTGGACTTTCCCTTCAGCAGACTGAGCTACTTTAGGGCCTTCAGTGGCATCCTTTGAGGTCTCAACCTCTTGGATTGGACTTTCAGAGCCAACAATCTTAACTGACATGGCTTCTTGTCCATCATTTGCCTTGGCTGCATCAACAGTTTTATCGGCCTTCAGTGCAACTGGGATTTCAGCTGAGACAGTCTGAACCATCTAAGCTTCATTAACCCTACTCTGCTGTATAGTTATTTCTACATCTTCACCTCCAATCTTTAAATTTGTAAGGTCACCCAAAGCCTCCTCCAACTCCGGCTGTGGTGTTTGCAGTTTCCCCCTCAGCTGAGTTACGAGCAGTGGGGTCACTGCAAACTAGAGACTCAGTTGTTTGTCCAGTTAAGTTATCAGTCGATAGGACAGGTGTCTCAACACCTTTCACAGGGGAAGGCTCAACTATGGTGCCCTCTTCATCACCTTCCTTAGTTTCATCGCCATTCTTCCTGGTTTCCTGTCCCTCGGAGTGCACATGTGAGGTTGTAGCATCAATGGTCCTCACCATTTCCAAAATGTCAGGGCTAGGAGAGATTAGCATAGATGACTCTCCTGGGCCCTTCTGCAAAGTCTTCTCATGCAACTTCTTGGATTCTTTGAGTGCTTACTTCATCTTAGCCTTGTCTACTGCATCAATGATGTCTGTCTCTTCCTCATCACTACTGCTGGCTGACTGGAAAGCACTTTTAGGGACATTATCAACGGGGCATGGTTGAGGTTTCTTGGATTCCTCAATTTCCTTCACCTTTACCTTCAACTTCTCCTTATCCTTCTTCTGATAAAGGATGGTGGCACAAAAGTCTGGGTCCAAAGCTGAACGGACCACAATGTTGCCCAAGAAACTCAGGAGTTCCTCTTCTTCTTCAATGAACTCCGGGCACGGAATTGGTCTCTTGCAAAACTCAGCTTCCAGGATCTCCATACTTTTATCCTCTCGTGCACATTGGGATATGCAGGAGATAGCTTAACAATATCATCATCATCCTCATCATCCTTCTACAAGGGCTCTTCAGCAGCCTTGCCTTCCCCAGCTACAATAACATCGGTCTGAGGAGATTGAACAACTAACTCTTCATGACCTTGGTCAGCTGTGATTGTTTCAGATTCATCAGCTGTCTCCCTAACAGCTAATTCTTCTAGATCCCGCTGTTCACTGACAATAGTCTCTTGATTCTCAGTGGTTTCCACACCACTTTTATCCTTCGAAGTTTGATGCTCATCCTCAGCAGCCTTTTTCTCAGTAGTTGTGCCAGAATCAGCTGGCTTAGCTAATTTAGACTTTTTCACAAGTCTTCTTGTTGTCTTTACCAATGGAACTTCGGGTTCCACATTCTCAGGCTGCTCAGCTGTGAAAATTGTCTCTTCTATCTTCTGTTTATTGGTTGCAGCTGGGTTGCAAGGCACAACTGAGTGCTTTTTCTTACAATCAGAGACGGAGCTGAAGATTCCTTCTCGGCGGGGGGCGGCGGGGTCCTTCTACTACCAGGGGCATGAGTGACTTGGTCAGAGGTGCAGATGCCTTCTTTTTCTTTTGCACGGGCTTATAAGAAGGGTCTTTTGTAGACGCAGCTGTGTCCATCGGGACAGGGTTAGCTGATTCCCCCTCACTCGTATCCATCTTCCTTGCATGGGCTTGGCGCTGGGCAGCAGATAGAGTTTCCCTGAACATCTTCTTGTTCATTAGCCAAGGGAACTCTCAAAGACTGCTGCTCCAGTAATGGACTTGTTCATTACATTTTGGCATAGCTTGCCAAAAACAAACTCAGCCTAATTGATCTTCTTCTCTTCCATTATCACCGCCATCCATGTTATCTTAGTCCTAGAAAGTTGATAAAAGGATCCAAATTTCATGTCAACGCACTTGGCTACTACGTCCATCAACTTGTGGTAGTCGTCCTTGATCAGCGACTTTTTGGCTGTATAGTTGAGCTTCATAGTAGCCTCTTGTTTGGCTATTTCCTTCCAGGCAACAGAACCAAATCTATATTCTTCTCAGTTATCTCCTTCAAACCAAAAGAAGGCGATAACAGCAAGCATCTAAGTCCGAAGCAGCTAACTTTATTTCCTTGATGTGGATCGATGAACGGATCTCATCGTCGTAAACTTGGGCATTCACATAGAACATCGCAACCTCTTCAAAATAGGTATGTGAGAACTCCATTATTAAAAACATCTTGAGACCAGCTTTCTCAAGCTTATCAGCTATCTTCTTTGCCAGGGCCTTTTCTATGCCTTGCTTGACCAGGCCATCAAAATCCATAGTTTCTCCAGTGTAGATCTTCTCAGCTAAATTCGCATAATCATATGAACGAAACTAGTGTTTGCTCCAAGTTAAGTATTTGGATTAAGCAACCAAATTATACTATCAACAGCTCTATTGAGTCTGTTTAGTGGGTAACTTAGCTGAATAGCAAACTTAGCTGTCCCCCAAGGACACAACTGATTTGAGTCAACTCTGTTGAATTATTTAAAAGGACTAAAATCAAAAATTTCGTAAGGTTTATTCAACCTCTCCCCCCTTCTAAACCTTACTCCACACCCCTTGGGACCTACAAGTGGTATCAGAGCGGTTGGTTCATTGAGCCTTCCACACTGATTACTGAACTAAATCTCTATATTTTCAAAAGGTTTTTAAACACTTGAGTTTCAAATTTATTCATCTTTCAAGCAAAGTTATTATCATGGAAGCAAATCTAACTCGCATTCCTATGTTCACAGTAGAGGAATTTGATGATCGGAAAAGAAAATTCATATGCGAGCTCATCTATCGCATTACATGATGAAATGTGGCTTGTGATAGAGGATGGGCCACCCAATACTCAAAGTCAATACAATCAGTAAGAAGAAATTGCAGCAGAGGAAAAAGAAGTTGATCTTTGAAAGACCACCATGGTTGAAAAACCAAGGACTGAATGGACAAATGAAGATAGAAAAATAGACAACCTGGACAATGTGGCCAAGGATATTATCTACAAAACGTTGGACAAAACCATGTTCAACAAAGTCAAATCTTGCAAATCTGCAAAAGAGATTTGGGAAAAGATGACCTGAATTTGTGAAGGATCAGAACAAATTAAGGAAAATAAATTAACTCAAGTTAGCAACAAAAAATTTGAAAATATTAAAATGCTTGCGGTGAAACTCGGATCACCGGATGCCGTTCTTGAGATCACAAATGAGCTTTCAACTATTGGGAAAGAATATACACAGAAGGAAATGTGTATGAAGATTTTAAGAGCCCTCCAAGCTGAAATGGGAAATGAAGGTCATGGCCCTAAGACATTCAATGGACCTCTCAAGAACATCTAACCATGAGCTATTCTCAGACCTCAAAGCCTATGGGTTTGAGCTGAGAAGAAAAGAGCAGGAGAAAATAGTTGTACCCAAGACAGCTGTATTGTTGGCTAGTGAAGGAAAAAGAGCTGAGCCAAAAGAAGCCATAAACCAAGAGAAGATTGCCTTGATGGTTAAAAGATTCAACAAGTTCTTCAATAAGAACTATAAAAGGAATAATGGCGAAACCTCCAGAAGACATTCAGCACCTTCCAAGGCAAGGGAAGATAGGCCACCCAAGAGAGCTAAGTACCAAAGAACAGACAGAGCTGGTCAGAGAGTTGAGAACGTGTGTTGGAATTGCAGACAACCAGGACATTTTGCTGTTGACTGTTCCATCCACCAGTCAACAAGTACAGGAATGAAGAAGAAAGAAATGTCTTCAGGGAAAGAAGACAAGAAAAGAAGAAAGCCATGTTGGTTTGTTGAGATCCGAGCTTGACCATGTGCAAAGAGGCGATACTCGAGGCAAGAATGAAACTGACTACTCAAGTGATTCTGAAGAATAGGCTACGATCTGCCTCATGGCCAAAGAACAAGATCAAGAAGACGAGGTACATTCTAACTCATCTCATTCTGATTCAAGTGATAGTGACTGTGATACACACACTTCATCACCCACATATCTTTATGATTCATTAGGCAAAATGATGAAAGATTTTGAACACATAAAGACCTCACACACAATCCTAAATGAGGAAAACAACCAGAAAAAAGCCAAAACTCACAAAATGACTAAAGAGTGAGTACTGAGTCAACATAGCTGATGAGAACACTAAGCTGAAGGCTGAAAATGCCAAGATCACAACAGAGTTAGCTGCTACATAAAAGAGGGAAAAAGATCTTAAAAATGTGATTGCCTCATTTACAAAAGCATCCAAATCATTGGATGAACTTATTACGAGTCAAAAGGAATGTGGAGACAAGACAGGTCATATGATTTAATTCCTTTGTGCATAGTCAAACTCCAAGAGTGATTTTGGAAAAGGGATCTTCAAGTAATGAAGCATTTCAAAAACCCAAAACACCAAAGGTTGCACCCACATTCACTCCAAAGCACAATCACAATCAAACTGGCCTTGGTTATAAAGGGAAAGAAAAGAAGCCAGTTGAGTATGCTGAAAGGATAGCTGAGAAGAAATTCAACCGAGTCCCTCAGCAAACTCCAAACAGAAAATACTCTATGAAAAGCAAACAGAGCTACCAAAAACCCCAGAAATTTCATCAGAGAAATACATATGATGGGAATGGTATAAAGTACCCAAATTATGCTGATTAGAATAATGTGAAACATCAGCAAAGACCTATTAAATACAAGCCAAATGGCAAAGACCTAAACCTTGGCAAAGGTCGTTCCAAAAGCAAAAGAGCTTTTATTAGCACACATATGCACCCAAGCACTACACTCAGAAATACCAGAACTACCCCAAGAAAGCAATTGCTAAAACACACACACAGGCATACAGACAAAAGAGACAGATGT
Source organism: Rehmannia glutinosa (assembly GCA_016081115.2). Lineage (NCBI taxonomy): Eukaryota > Viridiplantae > Streptophyta > Magnoliopsida > Lamiales > Orobanchaceae > Rehmannia > Rehmannia glutinosa. The sequence continues at coordinate 53,193,851 of CM071930.1, forward strand.
ATGATCTTAAAACCCCCAAGCAATTTGCTAATGTGCACTATGATTATGGCAATCTGTTAGAGTCAGATCATCTAGCTATAGGTTGGTTGGAGCATCTTATATCACTAACCCCCCAGGACCCAGACAAGTATGGGTACCTAAAAATTGATTTCCTTGATTGCAGGTTCAAGGAACAGCTGAGCGCCAAGGAACCTGCTACATTGATAGTGTCTGTTCCAGACATATGACAGGAAACAAGAAAAACTTGTCAAGATTCAAGGATTAGAGATGAAAAAGTTATATTTGGAGGAAATGAAGCTCCAACACAGATCGAAGGCACATGATCCATCAAGAAAAATGGATTGGAAATCACAGATGTTGCTTATGTTGAAGGCCTCAACTTGAACCTGTTAAGCATCAGCCAACTCTGTGACAAAGGCTACAATGTAGGATTCAACATAGGGATATACCAAATCAAATATGCTGAATCAAATGAAATAGTGCTGCAAGGTTCAAGACAAAAGAATATGTATGTGGTAGATTGGTCTACTGCTACACCAAGTACATATCTTCTAGCAAAGAGCACAACCGAATCAATTTGGTTGTGGCACAAGAAGCTGAGTTATCTGAACTTCAAGACAATCAATAAGCTTGCAATGAGTCATCTTGTAGAAGGATTTCCAGACTCAGTGTACAAGAAAGAAAGTGTATGTGATGCATGCAAGATGGGAAAGAAAATCACATCATCATTCAAGGATAAGCCAAGACCTTCTTCAACAAGGACATTACATCTGTTGCATATGGATTTATTTGGTCCAGTTGAACCAGCTAGCATCAGTGGAAAGAAATACACCTTAGTAGTGGTGGATGATTATTAAGATATACATGGACAATTTTCATATGTAAAAACAAGGAAACTCTGCAGAAGTTACCTTAGCTGATGAGAAGTGTTCAAAATGAGAATAGTCAAACCATTATAAAAAAAAAGATCTGACAGGGGAACTGAGTTTGTCAATGGGATTATAACTCGATTGTGTTGAAAATGGTATTGCTCATGAGTTAACAAATGCAAGGACTCCACAAAGAGAACGGAGTAGCTGGAAGAAGGAACAAAACTCTCAAGGAAGCGACAAGGACTATGTTAGCTGACGCTGGATCCTAAGAGATTTTGGGCTGAAGCCATAAATACAACATGTTATACTCAAAATAGATGCATGATTAACAGGCAATTGACCAAGACTCCCTATGAGCTTGGATAGGGGAGAAAGCCAAATGTTGATACTTGGGATATTTGGATGTAAATGCTCCATCCATAACAATGGAAAGGATAATTTGAAGGCTTTTGATGCTAAAGCTGATGAAAGTATCTTTTTGGGATACTCAGCTGAGAGTAAAGCCTATAGAGTTTTGAGAAACCTCCAGGTTTTGAGCAGAAAACTATTGGAGATAAGGTCTACAAGCTCCAGAAAGCACTATATGGATTGAAACAAGCACCAAAAGCATGGTATGATACATTGTCTCAATTTCTAACTGACAATGGATTCATGAAAGGCAAAGTTGATAGAACACTCTTCAGAATTCAAGATGGAGAGAGTATATTGCTTGTTCAAATATATGTGCATGACATCTTTTTTGGTTCCATAAATAAAGAGCTGTGTGACAAATTCTCAAACCTCATGCAAGGCAAATTTGAGATGAGCATGATGGAAGAGCTGACTTTCTTCCTAGGACTTCAAGTCAAGCAATTGAAGGATGGAACCTTCATAAGCCAAATCAAGTATACAAGAGATTTGATGAAGAAATTTGGTATGGAAGAGAAGTCTCCTGTAAAGATTCCTATGAATACATCAATCCAGATGGACATGGATGCAGATGGCAAAGTTGTTGATCAAACCAGATATAGAGCTCTCATTGGATCATTGGTCTATTTAACAGCAAGCAGACCAGACATCACCTTTGCAGTAGGTGTATGTGATAGATTTCAATCTGCAACAAAAGAGAGCCACATGACTGCAACTAAGAGAATCTTAAGATATTTGAAGGGATGTCAGGAAGTCGGCTTATGGTATCCAAAGGAAGGAGGATTCAAGCTGGTTGGATACTCAGACTCAGACTATGCTGGATGTAGAGTTGACAAGAAGAGTACTTCGTAAATGTCAAATGCTTGAAATGGATTGGTTTCTTGGTTCAAAGAAGAAACAAAATTGATAACTAAATCCATAGTCATGGCGAAGCGAGTACGTAGGCTGGGGGCAAACATTTGTTGTGCCCAAGTCTTATGGATGAGACAACAGCTGAGAGATTATGATATTGAAGAAAAAGAAATTCCAATTATGTGTGATAACACTAGTGCTATTGCAATCACCCAAAATCCAGTGTTGCATCTAAGAACGAAGCACATTGATGTCAGATATCATTTTATAAGAGATATGTTGAAAAGTAAGATATCACCTTGGAATACATCACAACTGATAAGCAGTTAGCTGATATATTCACAAAGCCATTATGTGAATCAAGGTTTGAAGAGCTCAAGAATGAGTTAAGGATAATTGAGCTGAGTTAGAATACTCAGAAGACTCAATCAACAGAAAAAGAAGATGAGAAAATGGAAAATAAGCAAGTTTCACATTTCAGCCAAGTGAAACAGCCTAGTTGGGAAGTCAGCTATATCGAGTTAGCTGACAGCTGAGTTACATCATGAGAAGAGATAAGCAGAGTTGAGTCACTTTGGAAGAAAGCTGAATCATTTATGAGCTAAATGACAAAAACTCAGTCGTTTTATTCGAGCGGGAATGTTTTTAAGAATGACGTCAGCATAATTATGACTGTTAGCACAAAAGCTGCATAGTAAATCATATGATTGGATATAAATGTTGCTGCATTTAATGTGGAGAATTTAATGCGGTTTTGAAGACTTAATCCAGACCGTTGATTTTGATCAATATTTTCAAATTCTAAAAACCGTCCTTTCACATCCCATATATATGAAATTTCACTTTCTCTCTCCTCACGCAAACCTATTCATCTTCAGCAAAGAAAGTTCATTCTCTCTGCAACTAAGTTCAAACCCTAGTTCTTCAAAGTCAAGTTTCTCAAGTTTTAATCGGTCAAAAGCTCTAGAAATGGCAGCAAATCATGACTTCGCTTTGTTATCTGAGAAAATCCACACATGATCATCTGTGGATTTTGCTGGTATGATCAAACAGGGCGTGGATGGTCCCCTTGTGAAGAAAATAACTGAGAAGATAGAAAAGTCTAGCATGAAGGACTTTTTGACGATGCAGTTCACGCACACCTACCTGGAAGAGGTGGTCATGCTTTATGTGAACGCGGAGGTGCAGGACGATGAAATCCGCTCACCGGTCCATAGCAAGGTCATCAAAATAACTGCAAAAGACCTTGCTGAGCACTGTTTTCTGCCCGCTGAGGGATTGAAGGACATCGTTGAGAAGGATGTCAACCTAGCTGCAGCTTGGAAGAAAGTTGCCAAGCTGGAGTTCGCTGCGAAGGCTGTGTATACAACCAAGAAGGAGTCTCTGAAGGATGACTACCACAAACGGATGGACATCGTGTCCAATTGCATGGATATGAAGTTTGGAAGCCTTAATCAGCTGTCCAAGACCAAGCTGATCGTGATGGATGCGATCATGCAAGAGAAAAAGATGAATTGGACTGAGTTTGTCTTCAGTCGAATCTGTCAAAATGTGATGAACATGTCCTTCAAGGAGGATGGGACCTTTGGTTGCTCGCTGGGATATGGCCTTGTCATTGGCCATCTGATGGAGGTGAAGGGCATTGCATTGCACCATGGCAAGCCATTCCATGCAAATAAGAAGATGTTCAAGGCGAACCTCTCCGGAGCCTAGAAGAAGGCTCATGCAAGAAAGGCTGATACAAGTGAGGGGGAATCAACTGACCCTGCTAAAGACACAGTTGAGACCTCTCCAGCTCTCTTCCCGAAGCTAAAATCTAAGAAGAGAGCTGCATTATCTAAGAATGCCCCTGCCGCAGCAGCCAAATTGAAGAAAGCACCTGCCCCTGCAGCCAAAACCAAAGCCCCTGCCCACACAGCCAAGTCACATGCCCCCGCAACCGAGATAGAGGAGGAACCCCAAATTCCTTCTCCTATCGTGAAGAAGAAGCGGACTGCCAAGTCCAGAAAGGCAGCTGCTTCTAAGAAAACTCCTAGTGAACCACTGGCCTTCACGTTTGAAGAGCATGAAGAAGTGGAACTTGAGATCCAGCTGGTTCCCACTAAAAGAAGACGGTTGTTCAGGAAAGCTGAGCTAGAAAAGACAGTCAAGTCCGGTACTCAGCCGGAGAAGCAAGAGGAGACTGTCGATGCTCAAGAGGAGCAGTCTCCAGAAATTGTAGATGCCCCAGAGAAGACTACTGATGTATATCACTAGAGGATCGAAGAGAACCCAGATGTGTGGAAAACCGCTGAGGAAACTGAAACAACTGAGACAACAGAGTCGATGCAAGAATAGGTTGTCTCAACTCCTCAGACAGACGTTGCTGAGTCCGAGGAGGAGCAAGCACCATTAACACCGATTCAGGAGACATGAGAGGATGAGGATGATGATGATGACTTGATTATGTATTCTCCAGTCTACCTTGATATTCAACAAAGATTAAGGGAATGGAGGGCATGGAAGTTGGACTACTCCAGATGTCAATTTGCTCACCCAAAATTCATTAAGGAGGAGGAGGAACTTCTGAGGTTCCTTGGAAATACATCTTTCCAATGTGCTCTCAATGAAGACAGCTGCATGGAAACCCTCCGCCTTATCAAGGAGGAAGAGAAGAAGAAAGCGGCGGAGCGTGCAAGAGCCTTGGAGAAATCCAAAATTTGTCAGCAGACAGGGACTTACGAGCACATACATGAGTCTACTGATAGTGACGAAGACATGGATCCAGCTACTGCAGTAAAGAAGTCCGAAATGCAGCAAGCTATGATAGAATCACGAGCCATGCACGAGATGAGTCTTCAAAAGGGTCCAGGAGAGTCCTCCAAAGTCTCTCCTAGGATTGATCCTTTAGGACTGGCGCAGCTGATTGCAACGGATATTGCTGCAACCACGTCCCCATTGCACTCAATTGATGGCTCTGAGGGACATGGCAATGAAGCTGGGACTTTAGGCCCCCAAGCCAAACCTACCCCTGGAGAAGGTGTTAACACACTTGCCCTTGTGGCTGTACACTCAGAGGGAATAGTAGTCGCGTCTTAGGAGAAGAGTGACCCCACTGTCATTCACTCAGCTGGAGCACCAGCTGAGGGAAAACTCTCTCCACCACAACAAGGTCGGAGGAAACTACGGGAGATCAAACATTGCAGTTTAGAGGCGAAGAGAGAAAATCACAAGACATCAGAGTGACATTAACGATTCTCAGATAGTTGAGTCGGACTCAGTTGAGATGTCCACTGCTTTGCAGGCCGGAGAAGTTGATGCCGCAACTAAGGCAAAGGATGGAGAGACCCTGGGAGTTGAGACTCTGGGTCATGAAAGTGCAATCCAAGGAGTTGAGACTCCGATGGATGCCAATGTACTCTAAGACAATTGAATCTGTCGAAGGGAATGTAGAAGGCCCTGCAGCAGTTGAGACTGCTTGGGGTAATGAAGGCGTAAGGGAGGTTGAGACTTCCCTAGGTAAAGAGCAGATGGAACAGAACATTCCTCAACTTGAAGGAGCTGTTGCAGAAGAGGAGATCATCGCCCTTCACGATTCCCAAGAGCATATTGATACTTCATTTTTGGGATCGAAGGATGAAGTCGAGTCCACACATTATGAAGATCTTTCGATGAACAAGGCCGAAGATGTTCTCAAATTTTGGAGCCAAGTTAGTGATAAGATGGCTCGAATGAGGTTTAATTTTGATGATGAACCAACTCCTAAGGCCACATCATACTCCGATGACGTTGATGAATCAGCTGAGGACCAGGTTACTCATTTGGAAAACACACTGAGACCGAAGAAGTTGTTAAGAGAGCTGAGGCAAACAATCTCAAATGCTCTAGCTGGAACCGAGTCAACAACGCAGGCTCCCACAACACAGAGGACGGCGACTCCTATAGCTCAATCGCAGGCTTTCACAGCTGCACTAACATTTGTCGATGACGCTGCCGCAGCCGAGGCACAAAGAGCTAAATCATTCGTAGTGGAAAGTCAAAGACTCAATACAGTAATCTCCCAGAGGACGGGGAGCTGAGTTAGGTAGGAAAGATGTGGTGGTGGACGAGGCTCTCAACCTCGACCAAAACCAAAAGACGTAGCATGCGTAGATCCAGACAAGAAGGGTCTTATATACTGGGCTGGATATGATCACCTTGCAAACCTAGAAGTTGCTAGAAAGAACGCTAAAGCTCTTAGAAAGTAAGAAGCTAAAAATGAAAGGACTGCTCGCGAATGGGAAGAGAGGAAGCGAAGGGATGACGCTGCTACTAGGTGAACGTGCGAGAAGAAGAAAAGAGGAAGAGGAGAAGAAGAGGAGGAGGCCAGAGGATGACAGGAAGAGAGCTAAAGAAGAAGAGAAAAGATGGAAGCAGCAAGGGCGTTGAAGTGTGTTGCGAACCCCTTCATGTATTTTGTTGTAAGTACATTTGTGTATGTCTTTTGTAATAAGCTCAATGAATTTCCGTGTAATTTTCACTCTGTATGTATCTTAGCTTAGATATACTGTGTATTGACATGTTTATATAAAAAGCTCTGATACTTGTTGTAAAGAGCTTTGTAAAGGACAACAATGCTATAATCAATAAAATGATTATTTAAAGCATACATTCTTTGTTACTGCAATGCTTGTATGTTTACTGTTTATTTATTTTGAATGTTTTAAGTTTTGGCATCATCAAAAAGGGGGAAATTGTTAGGAAATTTATTTGTTAGATTTTGATGATACCATGTAAAACTTAAAGGAACTCAAGGACTCGACTGAAGGAGAGTCAGCTGAGGAACAACTGTGAGAAGTGTCAGTCAAGTTAACCCAAGAAGCCAAGTCTATCAGTTGAAGTGACAGTTGAGCCAATCCCATGATTAGAGCAGACTCAAGTCACTTGGGGTAAAGGCAGCAGTCAAGTCAAGACAACTGACTTAGATCCGTTGAATAAAGTCAAGAATATTACTCGATATAGTAATATGTCAAGCTGACAGGTCCTAAAGTGTTCGGCCCAAAATTGTGCAAAAGGAATGAGCCAATGGGAAACACTGCACCTTGTGTCAGAAACCTGCAATGCTGGAATGCCATTTAATACGAGGAAATTTCAACATCACCAAGGCTGCAGACCAAGAAAAGACAAGCCAACGAACACAAAGTGGCATTTGAAATTAGCCTATCTCTTCAATGGGCAAATTTCAAATGTGCACTATAAAAAGGCTGAGGAAGCTATTGAGAAAAGGTTCCTTGACAAGCTGAACCACGAACGAACAAGCAATATTCAAGCAAGTAATCTACAAATTTCTCAAAGCATTACAAGCTATTCCTCAAACCTTAAACTCGAAGAAACTTGATCCAACACAAGCTGTGAAGGAGAGATAATTTCAACCAGTTGAAGAGGAAACTTTTGAAAAACAAAAGGGGTCCACATTCCGAGTTGAAGGATTGTTGAAAGGTTCAAGGTCGAACCATTATCAAGTTTGTTGGAGGGCTTCGTGATCGAATCCAAGAACTTGAGAAGTGAGCTGAAATAGCAAGGCAGCTGCCCTCTGAAGAAGCTGAGTCACAAGAGAAATCAGTTGTGTGATCAAGGCTGTCTCCAGACTGATAACTGCTTTGTAAATTGGTCTGTTACATAGTGGATTCCTCCAGGAGTTGGAGAAGAGATGATTAGAAGAATTACCCCATCTTCGAACCTCTATAAAATATTTGTGTCATTTACTTTCAGCAATTTACATTCCTGCATATTTACCTTATATCTGCTGTTAGTTTATATTTGCTATCCAACTGATAATTAACCAGGTGCTAAATCAAGTGTTTAAAACAAGCTTAAATAAAATCAAAGGGTGTTAAGTCTTCCGCTGTTAAAAACCAAATCAACCAAGTTAAGTATTTGGCTTAAGCAGCCAAGTTATACTATCAACAGCTCTATCGAGTCTGTTGAGTGGGTAACTTAGCTGAATAGCCAACTTAGCTGTCCCCCAAGGACACAACTGATTTGAGTCAACTCCGTTGAATTATTTAAAAGGCCTAAAATTGAAAATTTGGAAACGTTTATTCACCCCCCTTCTAAACCTTACACCACACCCCTTAGGACCTACACATTTCTCTCTTCTTTAACTCTGCTGATTGAGTCTTCTGGGCCTCCTAACTCAACTTAATCAATCCAAGCTTATTCTTAAGCTCTTCAAACCCTGATTCACATAAAAGCTTAGTGAATATATCAGATAACTGCTTATCAGTTGATATGTATTCCAATGTTATGTCTTTATTTTCAACATGATCTTTTATGAAATGATATCTAACATCAATGTGCTTGGTTCTTGAGTGCAATACTGGATTTTGAGTAATTGCAATGGCACTTTAGAATCTCTTTTTCTTCTATATCATAGTCTCTCAGTTGTTGTCTCATCTATATGGCTTGGACAGAATAGCTGCCTGTAGCAATGTACCTTGCTTCAGCTGTGGATGTAGCTATTGAATTTTGTTTCTTGCTACTCTTCCTGCATAACTAGAATCTAGTGAGTGTCATCCAATGCCTGTGACACATCCTTTGGCTCAATTTGAGAAATTAAACAAGTAAACATGGCTTCATGTTGAGTCTTGGATCTGGTTCTTACTCCTTCTCTTACATCTCCAATGGTTAACTCAGGTGGATGGTCTCTCAGCCATCTCACATCTGGTTAGAGTAAGTCTGCTGGATTTAGTCGTCTCACAGCTAAGTTGTCTTGAATAGCTTCCTCATCATCATTCAAATTTCAGACTTTCCAAATTGCCTCTCGAGATTCGATTATCTCATCTTCATCAGGGTTGAGTCTTCTTATATCTGCCTCAACATAGGGACTCTTCAGAACAGTTGGTTGATTTATCTTTTCAGTTAACTCATCAATATCTTCTCCATTAACACTAGATTCATAAAAAACTACATGGATAGACTCTTCTGTGACCGTAGTCCTCTTGTTCAGCACTCTAAAAGCTTTACTCTCAGCTGAGTATCCCAAAAAGATACCTTCATCAGCTTTAGCATCAAAAGCTTTTAAGTTTTCCTTGTCATTGTTGTGAATGAAACACTTACATCCAAAGATATGAATATCCAACATTTGGGCTCCTCCCTATCCAAATTTCATAAGGGGTTTTGGACAACGACCTATTGATCATACACCTACTCTGAGTGTAGCAAGCAGTATTAATGGCTTCAGCCCAAAATCTTTTAGGCAATCCAGCTTCAGCTAACATGGTCCTTGTAGCTTCCTTGAGAGTTCTATTCCTTCTTTCTGCTACTCCATTCTGCTGTGAAGTTCTTGCAGCTGACAACTCATGAGCAACACCATTTTCTATGCAATATTGAGTTATAATCCCATTGACAAACTCAGTTCCTCTATTAGATCCTATCTTGATAATGGTTGACTTTTCTCATTTTGAACTCTTCTCATCAGCTGAGGAAGCTTCTGCAAAGTTTCTTTCTTTTTAAACAAAAAAATGGCCCATGTGTATCTTGAACAATCATCTACCACCACTAAAGTGTATTTCTTTGTACTAATGTTGGTTGGTTCAACAGGACCAAACAAATCCACATGCAATAAGTGTAATATCCTGGTTGAAGAAGGACTTGGCTTGTTCTTGAATGAAGACTTTATTTGCTTTCCCATCTGGCATGCATCACAAATGCTTTCCTTCTTGTATACTGCATCTGGTAATCCTTCCACAAGATGACTGCTTGCAAACTTGTTGATTGTCTGGAAATTCCGCTGACTCAGCTTATAGTGCCACAACCAACGTGATTCGGCTATGCTCTTTGCTAGCAGACATGTGATTGGTGTAGCAGTTGACCAATCCACTACATACATGTTTTTCTGCCTTGATCCTTGTAGCACAATTTCATTAGATTCAACATACTTGATCTGATAAACTCCCATGTTGAATCCTACATTATAGCCCTTCTCACAGAGTTGGTTCATGCTCATCAGATTGAAATTGAGCCCTTCAACATAGGCCACATCTGTGATCTCTGTCATGTGTCTTGAACAACCACTATCCATGTACCAGGTTTCTTGGCACTCAGTTATTCCTTGAACATGCAATCAAGGAAATTAGTTTTTAGGTACACATACTTGTCTGGGTTCTTGGAGGGTTAGCACTATAAGGTGATCCAACCAACCTATAGCCAAATGGTCTAACTCTAAGAGGTTGCCACCTATCAGTTCCATAATCATAATGAACATTAGCAAATTGCTTAGGGGCTTTAGGCTCATACAGCTGTCTCTTTTGCCTGTATGCCTGTGTGTGAGCTTGTGCATTTGCTTTCTTGGGATAGTAATGAAACTTTTGTGCATATTGGGCTTTGTGCTTGGGTGCATATGTGTGCTAATTATAATTTTTTGCCTTGGGAATGACCTGTTTTGAGTCTGAGGTCTTTGCCACTTGGGTTTGTATCCCTTTGGACTTGGCTGATGTCTCATTTGATTGTTCCAATCAGCTTGGCTGGGATAATTTCTACCATTCCCATCATATGGCTTTCTTTGCTGAAACCTCTGGGGCTTTTGGTAGTTCTGTTTAGACTTCACAGAATATTTTCTATTTGGAGTCTGCTGATGGACTCTCCTAAATTTTGTTTCAGTTGTCCTCTCAGTATACTCTGCTGGCTTTTTGCCTTTACCTTTTTATCCAAGGTTATCATGGTTGTGATTGTGTTTGTGAGTGGGTGTAGGTGCAACATATATTGCTTTGGATTTTTGGACTCCCTCATTACTTGAGGATCCTTTTTTCATTACCACTCTTGGAGCTTGGGTATGCACAAAAGAATTAAATTTGATGCCTGTCTTATCTCTACTTTCCTTTTGTATCATTATAAGTTCATTCAACGATTTAGATGCCACATTTTTCAAATCTTTTTCCCTCTTTTCTATGGTAGCTAAGTCAGCTTGGATATTAGCTATCTCAGCCTTCAGCTTAGTATTCTCAGCAGCTATATGACTTAGAGTACTCAGCTCTTTAGACAACTGTGAGTTTTGGCATTCGAGTTGGTTGTTTTCCTAATGAAATCATAAAGATCAGTGGGTGATGAAGTGTTTGTGTCTCTATCACTATCATCAGAATTAGAATGAAATGAGTTAGAATGTACCTCTTCTTGTTCTTTGGCCATGAGGCAGATCATAGCCTCTTCTTCTGTGTCAGAGGAGTAGTCGGCCTTCATCGCTTATCCGACTCGATTGGTTCCTTACACTTGGTCGTGTCGGCGGCAGCGCCAACATGGCTTTCTTCTTTTCTTGTCTTCTCTCTCTGAAGACCTTTCTTTCCTTCTCATTTATGTACTTGTTGACTGGTGGATAGGGACAGTTAACAACAAAATGTCCCGGTTCTTTGCAATTCCAACACAGGTTTTTAGCTTTCTGGAAGTCTTCTCTTTCAGCTATCTGATTATCAGCTCTCTGATATTCAGTCCTTTGATGATCAACTCTCTTTGGTGGTCTATCCTCCCTTGCTTTGGAGGGTGTTGAGTGTCTCCTGGATGATTCACACTTGTTTCTCTTGTAGTTATTATTGAAGAACTTGTTGAATCTCTTCACCATAAGGGTAATCTCCACCTGGTCAATGGCTTATTTGGATTCAGCTCTCTTGGACTCACCAGCCATGAGTGCAACTGTCTCTTCTTGCTCCTTTCTTCTGAGCTCGAATTCATAAGCTTTAAGGTATGAGAACAGCTCATGGCCTGATGTTCTTGTAAGGTCCATTGAATGTCTCAAAGCCATCACCTTTGTGACTTCGTGGTGGGTAGAAGTCTCGTGTTTTTCTTTGTTGTGTTGCTTCTTTACTCTCTTTGATGTGTATTTTCTCTCTCAAGTGTGTTTATCTGCCTTTAGGGTTGGTCCTTCCTTTTATAGTTTCCTTGTGGGATCCCTTTTAGAGTTCTCGCGAAAATAGGAAACAAAATCTGCCCGAGGTCTATTTGCACGACTGTGTGCAAGCCACACGGTCAGACCATGTAATCTTTCTCAGCTTTCTGTATTTGCTCAAATCACTTCACACGACTGTGTGAATTAACACGGGTGGGCCGTGTGATTTGTTCTCTAAAAATTCATCCTTGTACAAGTCACACGCTCGTGTCTTCCTCACACGGACACTTCACATGACCGTGTGCAATCCACACGGGCAGGTCGTGTGTTCTATTCTTCTTTCTTTTCTTCGCGTCTTTGATCATCCCTTGGCTTTCAGCATACCGGTCCGTGTAGTTCCACTAATATGTTTTCATATAAAGCTCCATTTCCAGCAAAAGTATACAAGAATTCACAGTATCACGCCCAACAAAAGAAACTAACCTAAACACACTAAATATCCATACAAATATATCAAATATATACCCAAATAAACCTCTAAATGCATGTATATTTCACACTTATCACCTCTGGTAGCTATTTCCGGTGTCGTTCGATACGCCCACAACACTTTAGGGAGGATATCAGCCAAAGACTTTGGATTCATCCATCCGCATCTTCAAAGCCTACAAGATGGTCTTGTTTATCATCTCGGCCTGACCATTCAACTGTGGATAGGTAACTAAGGTGGTTCTAAGGTCAATGCTGAGGCCTGCACAAAACTCGCGAAACCATTCACTATGTCAAACTATTTTTCATTATTTGTAACAATTGCCTTCGAAACTCCTAAATGACAAACTATAGATTCCCATACAAAACTCTCGATTTACTTTTCAGGGATAGAGCTAAGGGTTCGACTTAGGCCTCTTTGTGAAACAGTCTATAGCCACAATCGAAACTTTCTCGGACTAGTGGCTTGAGATAATGGTCCCAAGTTATCCATTCCCCATACCACAAAGAGCCAGGGAATTGTCGAAGAATATAGAATATTGCATGCCTCTGACATTTCTCACGTCTTTTAACAAAGTTCGTAGTATCTTGTCTTAAGGTTAGCCAATAATACATCTGTCGTATGATCACTTGAGCTAAAGCTCGCCCCCAAGTGATAGCCACACACTCTTGCATGTACTTCTCTGAGAGCATAATCTGCTTCACTTGGTCGAAGACATCGGAGATAAGGCATAATATATGAATGTTTGTATAAATAATCACCAATGAGAATATACCGAGCTGGGCGGTGAATGATTCTCATGGCTTCGTGTTTGTCTTCAGACAACTTTCCATTTTTTAAATAATTTGTTATAGGATCTATCCAACTGTGTTGTTAGTACATGCTCATAATTTGATCATTTTTTATGCTACAGTGAGGGAGGATCTCAATTGGCATTGTCTTGATTATTTCATGATAAGGTAAAGTTGTGATCTCAGATAATGCATCAACTTTAGCATTTTCAGTTCGTGGAAGATGTTGTATCCTAAATTAGTAAAGTGGATCTTAATAAACCATTTTACCAACCTCCATGAGGTCTTTGGCTTTCTGAAAATTTGCTTTAGAGGTTGGTTAGTGAGCACTACCACAGTATGTGCTTGGAATTATGGTCTCAACTTACGAGCTGAGACCACTACTACAAAAGTCAACTTCTCGATCTTTAGATAGCAGGCCTCAGCACCTCCAAGTACTCAAGTTACATAGTAAATTGGTTTCTAAAGTACATTCTCTTCTCTAATCAATACAGAACTTACAGTTGCATCTGAAGCTCCAAGATAGAGGTATAACGCATGTCCTTGTTGGGGCTTTGTCAAAAGTGGAGGAGAAGCAAAGTATGATTTTAGGTCCTAGAAAGTCCTATGACAATCATTAGGACATGAGAAGTCTATTGAATTCCTTATAATCTTGAAAAATGGTAAGCTCTTCTCTGCGGGCTTAGATAAGAAACAACAATAGCCACAATCATCCCATAAGTTGTTGAACATATTTCACTGACTAGGGAGGATTCATGTCTATCAATTCTTTGATTGTTGAGTGAACATATAGCCAAGGAACTTTCCAAAGGTTACTCCAACGGAACATTTGCTAGGGTTAAGTTTCATCTTGTAATATCTTAACCCCACAATGGTTTCACTGAGGTCAGCTATGTGGCTCTCTGCCCGTTGGCTCTTTACTAACATGTCGTCCACATATACCTACATATTTCATCCAATCTGACATTTGAAGATTTTGTTCACCAATCTCTGATAAGTTGTTCCTGCGTTCTTTAGACCAAAGGGCATGGCCTTGTAACATTACAACCCTCGGTTAGTGACAAACATGGTCTTTTCTTCGTCATCTGGATGCATTCTTATTTGATAATATCCCTGGAATATATCCATTAAGCTTAGAATTGCACATCCACCCGTGGTATCCATAAGTTGGTTAATCCATGGAAGAGAAAGTTATCTTTTGGACATGTTTTATTTAAGCTCATGAAGTCTATGTACATTCTTCAAATGCGATTAGGTTTATGAACCAAAACTATGTGTGACAACCAATCAAGGTAGTCTACCTGCCTTATGTAGTCAGCATCCAAGTGCTTGCCCACTTCTTTGTTCATGGCTTGTATTCTATCTGGTGTAAAACTTATTTTTTTATGTCTGACGGGTGTGAAGTCAAGGTTCACATTAAGTCTATGAACTATGATCGTAGGATCACTCCCTGGCATGTTAGATAGACTCCATGCAAATACATCAGTGTTCTTCCTAAAGAACTGAACAAGCTCAGTTCTTATGTCTTTGTCTAGTAAAGTGTTCGCCTTATTTTTACCTTCACCGCAAGTGTACGGTGTAGTTTATAGAATAGGGTAATCAAGGTCGTATCCACGGAGATTAATAAATTAATATGCTAAGTATTGATCCAAGATAGTTTTATTTTTATTTAGACGATCGAAATTTGATGATTGTTGTATTGAGATTAAGACAATTTAAATCACTAAAACACAAGATTAAGATAATACAAATGATAGAAGTATCAAGATAATGAAATGGATTTCCGAGTTAAGGTTTCGATTAATAATCCTCTTGTTGTCCGGTTTAATCAAGCCACGTTATTATCAATATTCCTATAAGACGATCACAAAGCTATTTTATTCTCCCTCTCGAGATGCATATAAAACGTAGATTGAAATACTTATGCTAGCATCTCTACTCAACATGAAGCATTCAACTCCCAAAAGTGTAAAAGATCAAATGTCCTCACAAATATTTACAAACCTCTCGATTCATGCAAATATTTGTGTCGAGTATTCAAGATCTAATATTGAAACTCATCTCTCGAATTATGAATCAATATATCAAACAAGTTAAATCATTGATCAAGTGATAAAACAAGAATAAGCTCAAAATACTCAAATAGGCTTCAAGATAATAACTTCAACTAAGATTAAAACATCCAACAAGAGTTCATTAATCTACTTCCAAAACCCGGAAATCTCAAGAGTTTAGCTACACATGATTAAACAACTTATACACAAAGTGTTCAAAGCCATTACAAATGAAAATGAAAGATTGAAACTAAAAGAGAAGCAAGAAAAACTTAGGAACGTCGACAATCTCTCGATATATCTCCGTTCTTCAAGCTCTGATGCAACCCGATTGTCTCCTTGATATCTCCTTCCAAGAGTTGACCCTTGTCTTGTGTTGTAGATCCCAAAAATGCCAGAATCTCCTTGTGTGCGCCCCCCAAAAAGCCTTTTTTATACCCACCATGAAGTTTAGGGCATAATGCTGCAGATTATGGGATTCCAGTGCAGACGCACGGGTGGTGCGTCGGAGCACGGGTTACCCGTGCGCCACCCTGCTGGAATAATCCAAGTCTCTGTAGAGCGCACGGGTGGTGCGCCGGAGCACGGCCTACCCGTGCGCCACCCCGGTGAAATCATTCATCCTCTGTAGGACGCACGGGTCATGCGTCGATGCATGGGATACCCGTGCGCCATGCTGCAGCTCCAATTATATTTATACAGGGGTGCACGGGTGGTGTTTGAGGCACGCCCAACCCGTGTGCCCCTTGTCTTTTCCGTAGACGCTCAACTTTCGTTCTTTTTGGCTTCACTCAATTCTCCGTGTTTCCACTTTGCTATCCTCGTATTCGTATTCAATTTGCTTCAAATATCATGAAATTCCTACAAAATAAGCAAAGTGTAATATCTTTTCCACAAGGAGTGAATATGTAACATTAAACTCGAGTATGTGCATGTTTACCCATCATTATAGCCAGAAATACGCCTCAAAATACATGCAAAACTCACACCTATCAAAATCCCCCAAACTTACACCGTTGATCGTCCCGATCAACAATTTTTGAAAACACGATAAAGCACAACAGGGAGATAAGAATAAAAGCGCACACAACGGATCCAAAAAGAAATTCATATTGTTCATCATGAATGTCAAGCAACAAACCAATCAAGCCTCAAATATCTGATCAAAGAACACGCCTCAAGTAAAACAAAGTGAAATGCTCTCAATTCCAACTCTCAAAGTTAAGTGTATACTCTCATCTCACGAGGATATAGGACGTGTTTACGCTCAAATCAGTTCGATATCGCAAAATTACCATAGGCTTGCAATTCGTCTCATATCTCCGCCACTAGAGTGTATGCAATTTGTGAATCAAAAAGGACTTTCTCATTTGGTTGTAATGAAGGCTCTTTGGTTTGGGTAGGAAATTTTGGATAAAGTGACTCAAACTCGAGTATATAGATCGATGAGCATATCAATCATTTTCATTACAATCCCATATGCTACTCCAATCATCCCTCATTTTTATCAACTTTATTTATCTCCATTTCCTTTCTTTCTTTTGAGAATCGCCTCAAATCACAATCCTTCGCCCCCCAAGTTTATCAACTTTTCAATTTTTTTCATTTGTGCTTTTTTTTCAACACTTCTTTTTCAACTCCTTTCCTTCCTCTTTTGTTCCATTTAACCAAGTATGCTCACTTATCCTACTTTTCAATTCCCACCCATTCATCCTCATTCATTCCTTTATTCAACGCTATACATTCGAGTTTAAGGTGATGGATATATTAAGATCAAGGGTTAAATTTTTGTGGTTATCAAAGAAATAGGCTATAGGCTCAAGTTGGCTAACTAGGAATTTCAACATCTTTAGGTAGGTAAGGCTTGAAGGGCTAGCAAAGATGGCCTTTAATCACATTCACAATTCGCATACAACATGTGGCCTTGACAGAGATACCCAAGCAAGTTCTAGAATTTTAACAACATGAATGATACACTCAATCACAACAAGATCGCACACGATATAAGCGATAAAGGCTCAAAGCTCACAGGCTTGTCAAAATGTAATTCAAAGCATCACACCAAGTTTTTCATATTAACATGCTCAATGTCATCTATTCAAGGCTCAATCAACTCATAACCAACATCCAATCCCAACAAAATGAATTCTCAATCAACACACAAACAACAAGTTGCAACATGCCCGGTCAACTCACTCTCTACCATTACGAAAGCAATAGACGTGCTAAAGCTATAAACGTGCTCTAATGCAAATGCAACCTAGAATGCTCTAATGCAACTATATGAAAACACGAAATGCATGAATTTTTTTTTTTTGTATCCACACTTTTCATATATTAAAATACTATCCCTCCCCCCAAACTTGAATGAAATTATAGTGTCCTAAGGGGAAAAATAGAATTTCAATAATGAAAAGTGGGGATATACCTGAATCACTGCGGTGGCGGCGGTGGGAAGTGGCCTTGGGAAATATGCCACATTTGTAACTGTTGGAGCACTTGCCACGTCTCCTCGGAACGCCGATCATAGCGCTCACTAAACGCGAGAAAATCAGCCCGATGTTGGCTTAAGTCCTCCCCCTGTTGCCTCAACTCCTCTCCTTGCCGACGCAAGTCCTCCCCAAACGCATATAACATGTCATGAAAATCATTGCCGCGTTGGGGCCCTCCACTATGAGAAGTTCCGGGATGATCCCCGCTTTGAGAATGTCGAGGGTAATCGCCTCCGTGTGAGGACTCGGGTATATCATATCCAATTTGGGGGTGATGAGGTTCCACCCCCATTTCTCGTCCATGTATCTCATCCTCCTCCGCCATCATATCTTCCTCATCTAGGAATCCTTCAACCTGCGCTTCTTCATTGCATCTGTAGCCTCAGTAATTTGGTTATGTGCGTCAGAGTTCATTAGGAAGTTGGTGGTATCCTCCAATGTATCGACGGTGGTGTATGGCAGGTTAGGCAACGGAAATGCAGCACCTTTCTTTTGTAGAAGTACCAAAGTGTTGTCTTCGTTTGCTATGAACTTCATGTGGTGCAACGATGCCAAATTAACTCGAGTTCTGCCCGAGATAGGCTCCAGGCCTCGGAAATCGACGTAGAAATGCCGGGCAATAGAGGTAGTGAGGCCCCCTATAGAAATCGTACCCCCTTCCCGCCTAGCTAACTGTTCTATTTGCTCTGCGAAATTGACGGTTGTGTTGTAGGGGGTATTTATGACCATACACCATAGTAGATATAGCTCCTTAGTAGTCATCCCTCCAATATTTTCTCGGGCAAACACGGAGGATGCAGTCACGCATTGTATGTACCGGAACACTGGATTCCAGATCCAAGAGGCTTTGGCAGTCCGCGCGGCATACAACATAGGCCCCGTTTGTGGTGTTTCCACAAGCATTCTCCAGAAGTCATATTGATCATAATGGGGCATCAGGCGGGTACGAGCATTTGTTGGAACCTCGAAAATTGTGTTCAATTGGGTCATAGACAGTTGTCTACGAACGTTCCCCAACTGAAATCGTATCATATATGGTTCAAAAGTCCCGCCTTGTTTGAGTACTTCCACGGTACTCAAAAACTCCAATGTATATCGTTTAAAGGTCGGCCACCTTCGGCTCATGAAATTTGTCCATCCGACCTTTGCGAAGAGACGCCAAACGTCCTCATGTATCCCCAAAGTTTGGGTACAGTCATCGTCGGCATAGCGTGATGGAGCTATTTGGCGACCAATTAAGCGATTCCATCGCTCAAGATCATCTGCGTTTGTCAAGTCAACCCCATATGCCGCTGGACTGTTTTGGTCGACCTCTGGCGGTGCCACGTCGCGTTGTGCCGCCCCGCGTGCACGTCTCCTTCCACCCTGGGGATTTCTTCGCTCGGCCATGAAGGATTTGTACCTGAAATACATTCCATTAACATCCCAATATCATCAATGGCAACAACAAAGTAGGGGATTAAAGCTAACATATTAGGTGATGCAAATTCACTTCCCTACTTTACTTTGTTCGATCAACTACCCCAAGCAAGCAAGAATTATGGCCATTCTAGACAAGTATTAGCTTAAACAATCATTGGCCATGCCTTATTCATCAACATTTCATCCAAAATCTCCTTAATTACACAAGCCCACAAGGTGTTTGATAAATTGTTTCAAAGAGTTTTTCATTCAAAACATAGCAAAAATATCAAAGCTAGCACCAATCATGATTCTCATTACATAAATGTCAAGAAATTCACAAGGAAAAATGAAGCTCTTACCGTAATTTTCGAATTTCGAATCAAAGTGAAGAACTTGAACCCTAGGTGCTTTATCTTCAATTTTCTTCAATCACACTTGAATACAATGCAAATTGTGGTTCTAATGTGATGGGGGAGTGATTAAATGGGAGTATTTGGGTAGAAATTACAAGAAATTTTGAAGGCAATGAAGTATGAGGTAATGGGCGCGCGATTTGGGGGATTTGGAGAAGAAGAACAGTTTAAAAACTGTCATATTTAAGCCCCTTCTGTACGGCGCACGGGTGGTGCGTCGAAGCACGGGTTACCCGTGCGCCACCCCGGTAGAATTCCCCAACTCTCTGTAGGGCGCACGGGTGGTGTGCCAACGCACGGGCTACCCATGTGCACTGTCACAAAGAATTCGAAATTTTTTTGAATAAAAACACACAAAAATGAAACAAAAACACACAAATCGCACTCATTAATAAAAACACGCATATCAAATCACTCAAATCACACAAAATTGAAACTAAACACACACAAAAATGAAATTCACACAAAAAACCGTTGGGTTGCCTCCCAACAAGCGCTATATTTAACGTCTTTAGCTTCACGCCTGCTTTGTTAAATTACGGGTCGCGCAAGGTGGTGGATGTCACCTCCTCTTGATTTCCTCGGTGGAAATAGTGTTTGATCCGTTGGCCGTTTACCATGAAAATCTCACTTTCTTTTGTCAACAATTCTACAATCCCGGGTGGATTCAATACTTTCTTAATCACGAATGGCCCCGACCACTTAGACTTGAGTTTTCCCCGGAAAAATTTAAGGCGTGAATTGTATAGGAGCACCGGTTCTCCCGGTAAAAACTCTCTTTTCTTGATCATCTTATCATGCCACCTCTTGGTTCTTTCCTTATAAATTCGGGAGTTTTCGTAAGCTTCATCCTGAAACTCTTCCATCTGATTCAAATACAGCAACCTTTCCTCGCCGGCTTTCTGAAAATCCATATTTAGTTTCTTGACCGCCCAAAATGCTTTGTGCTCCAATTCTACCGACAAATGGCACGACTTCCCAAAGACGAGTTGATATGGAGATGTGCCCAACGGTGTCTTATATGTAGTCTGGTATGCCCACAAAGCGTCATCCAATTTTAACGCCCAATCTTTTCGGTTGATGTTCACCGTCTTTTCAAGGATTTGTTTGATCTCCCTATTAGCCACTTCTGCTTGTCCATTGGCTTGTGGATGATATGCCAATGGAACTTTATGTTTGACCCCATATTTTTCCAACAAGTTGCTCATCAATTTGTTTACAAAATGCGACCCTCCATCACTAATTAAAGCTCTTGGAGTGCCGAATCTAGTAAAGATGTTTTTCTTAATGAATCGCATTACAACTTGAGCATCATTTGTTTTGGAAGGAATCGCCTCTACCCAATGGGATACATACTCCACTGCAAGTAGAATATATTGATAGCCCGAAGATGATGGAAACGGGCCCATAAAGTCAATCCCCCAAACATCGAACAATTCAACTTCGATTACATTTGTCATCGGCATCTCGTGTCTTATGGAAATGTTGCCCATTCGTTGACACCTGTCACATTGTTGCACAAACAAATAACAATCATTAAATAGAGTGGGCCAGTATAGCCCACTCTGCAATACCTTCGCAGCGGTGCGGGTTGGTCCAAAATGTCCGCCATAGGGTGAAGAGTGACACTGTTGTAGGACTCCCTCCCATTCTTCTTGAGGTACGCATCTTCTTATGATTTTGTCCGCGAACCTCTTAAAGAGTAGGGGGTCATCCCACATGTAAAACTTACATCATGTAAGAATTTCTTCTTTTGATACGGTGATAGATCCAGAGGTAGAACTCCGGCATCCAAGTAGTTGACAAAGTCCGCATACCACGGGAACTTTGCCTCAAGCATGAGTAATCGTTCATCAAGAAACTCCTCTTTTATTAATCCCGTACTTTCTTTTGCTCCCTCTTGATTTTCTAATCGAGACAAATGGTCTGCTACCACGTTCTCGCATCCTTTTCGGTCTTTGATTTCCACATCAAACTCTTGCAATAATAAGATCCATCGAATCAACCTCGGTTTCGCATCCTTCTTGTCAAAGAGGTATTTGATAGCCGCGTGGTCGGTATGCACAATCGTTTTCGTCCCGATCAAGTAAGATCGGAATTTATCGAATGCGAAAACAATCGCCAACATCTCTTTCTCGGTTGTGGTATAATTCTGTTGAGCACTGTCCAACGTTCGACTTGCATAGTAGATGGATCTGAACAATTTTTCCCTCTTTTGACCGAGAACAGCCCCAACCGCAAAGTCGCTTGCATCACACATCAGCTCAAATGGTTGACTCCAATCTGGGGCGACTAGTATAGGTGCGGTCACCAATGTTGTCTTCAACGTTTCGAATGCCTGCAAACATTCATTGGAAAAAATGAAAGCAACATCTTTTTCTAGCAATTGGCTCAAGGGCTTAGAAATTTTAGAAAAGTCACGGATAAACCTTCAGAAAAATCGGCATGGCCCAAGAGGCTCGAATGGCTTTCGTTTGTAGGAGGTGGTAATTTCTCAATTGCTACAATCTTTGCCCGATCAACTTCCAAACTGCGAAGAGACTCGATGACCAAGTACAATGCCATCGCGTACCATAAAATGGCACTTTTCCCAATTTAGTACTAGATTGGTCTCTTCACATCGCGGCAAAACTAGGGAAAGATTGTGAAGACAATTATCAAAAGAATCACCAAACACGGAGAAATCGTCCATAAACACCTCCATAACATTTTCAATAAGATCGTGAAATATAGCCATCATACAACGTTGGAAAGTGGCAGGCGCATTACATAAACCAAATGGCATGCGACGAAATGTAAATGTGTCATACGAACATGTAAATGTTGTTTTCTCTTGGTCTTCCGGCGCAATCATGATTTGATTGTACCCGGAATAACCATCTAAAAAGCAATAATAATCATAACTGCAAGACGATCCAACATCATATCGATAAAGGGGAGGGGGAAGTGATCTTTTCGAGTGGCATCATTAACTTTTCTATAATCAATACATATTCTCCACCCGGTAACAATTCTAGTAGCAATTTGTTCCTTATTCTCATTAGTCACAACTGTTACCCTCCCTTTTTTCGGCACCACTTGTACCGGACTCACCCATGAACTATCAGATATCGCATAAATGATCCCACCATCCAACCATTTCAACACTTCATTCCTAACCACATCTTGCATGATAGGGTTTAGTCGTCTTTGGTTTTGCACTGATGGTTTATAAACATCTTCCATCCGAATTTTATGCATCACAATGGATGGACTTATGCCTTTTAAATCAGTTATAGACCATCGTAGTGCCGATTTATGTTTTCGTAAAACCCTTAACAGTTTATCAAGTTGAGTAGGAGTAGAAGAGATGAAACGATTACCGGATTTGCATTATTTGCTCCAAGGAATGCATATTTGAGGTGTTCGGGTAATTGCTTCTTGAGTTCCGGAGTCGGTGTTGCTATTTCGGGTCATGCACGGGCAGCCCATGCGCCCGCGCCCTTGTGCTCTTCAGAGAGCTCAACTCGTCCCTTAGCATTACGCACGGGTTGTCCGTGCGTGGACGCATGGGTGGTGCGTTTCTGCAAATTCGGCTCCCTTATTTCTGGCTTTGCGTTCTCGCCTCTTGCGCTCTTAGGTAGGTCCTGCATATGATCTAAGGCACAAACATAGTCGTACAAATCTTGGTTATCAAAATCAAGTACAACACTCGACATTGAGCATGAGTGGGTTAGACCAAATTCCAAATCATCGTAGACAATGTATGATCAACATAATCCTCAATGCATGAACTAACTATGTCCAAAACTTATAATTCTCCACCGAATCATGAAATTTCATTGCCTTATATATAGAAAATAAAACATGCTCATCATTAACACGTAATGTGAGCTCCTTTTGCACATCTATTAAGGCTTTACCCGTGGCTAGGAAAGGGCGTCCAAGTATCGATTGGAACGTCTCGATCTTCTTCCATATCCAAAACCAAGAAATCCACGGGGAATATAAATTTATCAACTTTTACCAATACATCTTCAATAATTCCCCTTGGATACGTAAGTGATCGGTCTGCAAGTTGCAATGTCACCGTAGTTGGCTTCACGTCACCTAATCCAAGCTTCCTGAAAATGGACAAAGGCATCAAATTAATACTTGCCCCCAAATCACATAACGCTTTATTAAAGAAATTACCACCAATAGCACAAGGGATAGTGAAACTCCCCGGATCTTTCAGTGGTAACTTTCTTTGGATAATTGCACTACATTCTTCCGTCCAATTCACCATTTCAAAGCTTGTCATCCTCCGCTTTTTTGACATAACATCCTTAAGAAATTTCGCATAGTTCGGCATCTGTTCTAGTGCGTCTGCAAAAGGAATGTTAATGTGCAATTTCTTAAATATATCAAGGAATTTGGCAAATTGATCATCAAGCTTTTTCTTTTGAAATCTTTGAGGAAAGGGAAGAGATATAGGCAACTTAGATATATTCGAGTTAGATGATGATTTTAGCTTCTCAGCCCCTGTTTGTTCCGCCTCTTTGTTCTCTTCTTTCCAATTTTCTTCAATATCATCTTTCATCACGGATTCTCCCGATTCCGGCCTCGATGCTTCATCTAAAAGTTTTAGATTCCCAGATTTTTCTTTAGGCCCCTCATATTCCGTACCGCTTCGTAAACGAATAGCCTTGCATTGTTCCTTAGGATTCATTTCCGTATTACTTGGAAATTGACCCTTGTGATGTTGACCACCCACAATTGTAGCCAATTGACCCATTTGAGTCTCCAGATTCTTTATCGAGCTTGTCACTTGTTGTTCTATCTTATCCATCCGAGAGTCTTGCTTAGCGAGGCGGCTCCTCGTATCATTCATGAAAGCATTAGATTGATTTATGAAGGAGGTGAGTGCATCTTCCAACGACGATTTGCCTTCCCCATTTCCGCCTCCACTTGAAGCATTGAATCCCGGCGGAGGTTGTAACACATTCTTTGTATTTGCGTAGGAAACATTTTCATGATTTCTCAACCCTGGATGGTAGTGCGTTGGGTTTGAATTATTCCGGAAATTGTTGAAATTCCGGTTATTCACATAATTTACCTCTTCCATCGGATATAGAAGAGCTTCACTACCCATGCTCGTGCCTGCTTCTGGCCCCTTCGTAAATACACTCAATTGAGTTGTCAAAGCCGCTACTTGTGCCGTCAATGTTTTAATTGGGTCCGAATCCGAGATTTCGCTACTCATTGTACATTAGATCTTTCGGATGGCCACCGTAATCTGTTCATGGCCATTTCCTCAAGAAGGTTCAAGGCATCTTGTGGAAACCTTGCCAACAATGCTCCTCCCGCTACGGCATCCACAAAGGCCCTCGTTTGTCCCATTAAACCATTGTAGAAGAAACATAATCGTTGATCCTCCTGAAACCCATGTTATGGACATCTACGTAACAAATCCCGAAACCTTTCCCAAGCCTCGTACAAAGGCTCGAGTCGAACTCGTCGGAATTGAGTGATCTCGCTTTTGAGCTGCAAAGTTTTGCTCGGTGGAAAGAATTTAAACAAGAACTTTTGGCTCAGTTCGTCCCATGTGCTTACACTGCCTTGCGTCAAAGTACCCAACCAATTTCTCGCCTTATCCCGTAAAGAGAATGGGAACAGGCGCAATCTTATGGCGTCATCTGAGACTCCGTTCATTTTGATCGTATTGGATATTTGGATAAAATGCACAAGGTGAGAGTTAGGATCTTCAGTTGCGAACCCCCCAAACTGATTTTGTTGCACCATATTGATCAGTGTCGGTTTGAGCTCGAAGTTGTTGGCATTGATAGGAATATGGGCAATACCACCATAATTACGATTCGTTTGTGGTCGAAAGTAATCACGAATGGCTTGCTGTTGTACCGGTATCGGTAACTCATTTCCACCATTGTTTGTCGGTATTGGTAACTCATTCAAATCCCCCATTATCGGATTGTGTTGTCTTTCACCCGTCTAGTGGTAAAGATCGATTCTTCTCGCGAAAGCCTCGACTTCCGGTATAAGCGGTATCAAGTCCCCTTGCCTCGAGCGCGTGTTCATGCACTACCTGGACCGAACTAAAAGAAACAAGTCAAATAATGAAGAATTGAAGTGAATCCAAGATGTAAAAAAAATAAATTGTCTAAATTAAAATTAATTCTATCTATCGCAATATTAGCACCAAAAATTGTATTAGTCCCCGGCAACGGCGCCAAAAACTTGTTCGCCTTATTTTTAGCTTCACCGCAAGTGTACGGTGTAGTTTATAGAATAGGGTAAGCAAGGTCGTATCCACGGAGATTAATAAATTAATATGCTAAGTATTGATCCAAGATAGTTTTATTTTTATTTAGACGATCGAAATTTGATGATTGTTGTATTGAGATTAAGACAATTTAAATCACTAAAACACAAGATTAAGATAATACAAATGATAGAAATATCAAGAAGATGAAACGGATTTCCGAGTTAAGGTTTTGATTAATAATCCTCTTGTTGTATGATTTAATCCAATCCAAGTTATTATCGATATTCCTATAAGACGATCACGAAGATATTTTATCCTCCCTCTCGAGATACATATAAAATGTAGATTGAAATACTTATGCTAGCACCTCTACTCAACATGAAGTACTCAACTCCCAAAAGTTCAAAAGATCAACTGTCTTCACAAATATTTACAAACCTCTCGATTCATGCAAATATTTGTGTCGAGTATTCAAGATCTAATATTGAAACTCATCTCTCGAATTATGAATCAATATATCAAACAAGTTAAATCATTGATCAAGTGATAAAACAAGAATAAGCTCAAAATACTCAAATAGGCTTCAAGATAATAACTTCAACTAAGATTAAAACATCCAACAAGAGTTCATTAATCTACTTCCAAAACCCGGAAATCTCAAGAGTTTAGCTACACATGATTAAACAACTTATACACAAAGTGTTCAAAGCCATTACAAATGAAAATGAAAGATTGAAACTAAAAGAGAAGCAAGAAAAACTTAGGAACGTCGACAATCTCTCGATATATCTCCGTTCTTCAAGCTCGATGCAACCCGATTGTCTCCTTGATATCTCCTTCCAAGAGTTGACCCCTTGTCTTGTGTTGTAGATCCCAAAAATGCCAGAATCTCCTTGTGTGCGCCCCCCAAAAAGCCTTTTTATACCCACCATGAAGTTTAGGGCATAATGCTGCAGATTATGGGATTCCAGTGCAGACGCAAGGGTGGTGCGTCGGAGCATGGGTTACCCGTGCGCCACCCTGCTGGAATAATCCAAGTCTCTATAGAGCGCACGGGTGGTGCGCCGGAGCACGGCCTACCCGTGCGCCACCCCGGTGAAATCATTCATCCTCTGTAGGACGCACGGGTCATGCGTCGATGCATGGGCTACCCGTGCGCCATGCTGCAGCTCCAATTATCTTTATACAGTGGTGCACGGGTGGTGTTTGAGGCACGCCCAACCCGTGTGCCCCCTGTCTTTTCCGTAGACGCTCAACTTTCGCTCTTTTTGGCTTCACTTCTCGTATATTCACTCAATTCTCCGTGTTTCCACTTTGCTATCCTCGTATTCATATTCAATTTGCTTCAAATATCATGAAATTCCTACAAAATAAGCAAAGTGTAATATCTTTTCCACAAGGAGTGAATATGTAACATTAAACTCGAGTATGTGCATGTTTACCCATCATTATAGCCAGAAATACGCCTCAAAATACATGCAAAACTCACACCTATCATAAAGACACAATCTTCACAACCTTATTCTTATTCCTTTCATAAACTGGAATAGAAATAAGATCTTCCACTGGTTCACCTGACTTCTGACCTTTGTCTTTAGGCTCCAAGATTTCAATAGTTAATGTTTCTGAAGATCTTGTCTTTCCTTTGAGTGATGCAACGTAGCATTGTTTTGCCACTCCTTAGTCTCCTTGAATTTGACCAATGCCATGTTCAGTGGGGAATTGCGTAAGAATGTGGTATGTTGAAACAATAGCCCTCATCTTAATCAACCCTGATCGTCCAAGGATGAAATTGTAACTAGAAGGTACCCCGACAACCATAAAATCTATCATTATAGTAGTTTTCTAATGTCGGTCCCCGAGAGTGAGTGCGAGAGTAACTATTTCCTCTTGATCCACGGCCTCACATGTGAGGCCAACCAGTGGAATTTTCACAGGTTTCAAAAGTTCTCTACCAATTCTCATTTTTTCAAAGTCATAGTAGAATAAGATATATGTCGAACTTCCATTATTCACCAAAACCCTCTTTACCTCATAATTGGGTACAGTCAGGCTAACGACCATAGGATCATCATGATGGGTAAGGATTCCTTCCAAATCATCATATGTAAATTTGATAGATTCATTTATCCAAGGTCTCTTTCCTTGTGCATCTCCTGTCTGGGGTTGTCTAGCATATGATTTTCTAGCGGAGTTAGTTTCTCATCCAGAAAAGCCCTCCTACAATAATAGTTAGGACTCTAGTTATGGGTGGATTGTCTCTCATCGAACTTCTGCCCATTGGGTTCGACATATTGGGGCTTCAATCTCTTTGATTTCTTTGTGGGGGTGGAGGACTTCCTCTATTGTTGGCCACAAAGCTACCAAGATAACCTCTTCATATCAATCCTCAATTTCATTCTTTAAAGTTTCATAGTCTTCAATTTCATGACCATGGTCACGATTTATGATGAAATCTACAATATTTGTTGCTACTTCTCTTATTTGCAGGGGTCCTTATTTTTGGCGGTTACGTGACGTACTCCTTATCTCTGATATACATCAAAATTTCATTCTTAAATGTGTTTTAAGGGAGTGTATCTCTTGAACCTCGTAAGGTTTGTTCAATATTTTGAGGAGCTGGTGGTGACAGACAACCTATTGTAAGTCCAAGCGGCTACGATAATCTAGAAGAGGGGTGAATAGATTATCTCCATCTTTTCGATTACGCCCTCTTTTTAAAACCGAATGCTCAAAGATAATAACAAAGGTGTGGAATGTAAACAACACACGTCGATTTATAGAGGTTCAACCCACCTAGGGCCTAATCCTCTACCACCCCAGTATATCCGGGATGGATTTCAAAAAGAAAAAGATTTTATTAATTACCAAAATTAATACAACACCAACTTACAACAACACCTTGAAGAGCACCACACTCTTCTTCAACACCATCTTTGAGATTACCATAATCTCTTCTTGAAGATTACCACAATCTCCAACGGCACCTTGTGAAGATTACCACAATCATCAACCTTGAAGAATACCAAATTCTTCAACACCTCAACAAGAAGATTACCACAATCTTCTTACACCTAACACCTAGATCACCCAAGTGTGTTCTTACCACAAGAACACTCACAAGGATATCTTGAGTTGAATGATAACCCAAAAATTCAAGATTACAACTCGATAATGAATTATACAATTGAGTGCAAGTGTAATCAAGAAAAGCCTAGACCTCAAGGATGTGAAAGTGATAAGCTAGGCAAATTACAACAAGAATAAAGACAATAGAAGACCAAGTGTTTGCTTGAGTATATCTTGTTGTGTTGTGTTGTTCTCTCATTAGTGTTGCTTCAATTCTTCCTCT
This sequence comes from Rehmannia glutinosa, assembly GCA_016081115.2. Lineage (NCBI taxonomy): Eukaryota > Viridiplantae > Streptophyta > Magnoliopsida > Lamiales > Orobanchaceae > Rehmannia > Rehmannia glutinosa. The sequence continues at coordinate 53,223,058 of CM071930.1, forward strand.
ATTTATAGAAGATGTCTTGTACATGATAGGCTCCTCTTGGGGACATGAATTCTGTAAAAAATTGCAAGACAATTGAAGAAAAGAGCTGTTAGAAATCCATCCCACAAATTAAGGGAAAGTTGTCTGTTGTCAAACGGTCAGATTTTTGTTGTCAAACAAGAGGGCGATCGGTCGCACAGAAATAGAAGTTTGAAAAATAACACAGCATTTTTAGGGCGACCGGTCGACGTAGGGTTCGACCGGTCCCCCTTATGTTCAATCGGTCCAAGCCTTAGGAAAATGAAGAACGGGAGTTTCTGTTTCAACCAAGAACTTGCAGGTACCGGTCGCACACTGGGCGGCCCGGCCGACCCGCTATTTTCACTCCAGGCTCGGTTTGTTTCAACGCACTCTTTCTTGGTATGGGTTGCCCTATAGGGCGACCGGTTGGCCTCAAAATAAAAGTGTTGTCCAATATTTTATCGAAAATAAACTCCAAGAAATACTCCGAAAAATAGTAAAAACATTTTAGACCGATCGGGAGTATTAGGACAACATTTTGAAACATAGTTTGAATGTAAAAAATCAATGACACAAAATCATTAAATGTGTTGTCCCATTTTGTCGAAAATAAACTTGAGGAAATACTCCGAAAAATATTAAAACCATTTAAAAACATTTAGGAGTATTTGGACAACCTTTAAAAACATTGTTTTGGTGTAAAAACAAAATCATCAAAATCATGATAAAACTATTTATCAAACACCTATCGCAAACCTTATACTTATTTCCTTGTTCATTATCATCATTCTCGTCTTTTTTTCTCTTCTTCTCAGGACTCACGCTCGTCCTCTTTCCGAACCTTAGACATTTCTTCGATGTTGATGTATTTTTTTGCCCCATTGAAGAGGTCAACCAAGGCTAATGGTGGCTTCTTTGCCAAGAAAAAGGCAAATCGTGATGATTTTTACACTCCATTCCTGAGTCCTACACGACCATTAATTGGTCAAAATATTCAATCTCAATGGATTCTTTGTTGAAACATTGGATGAAATCTCTCAAAGATTCTCTTTATTTATGTTCAACACTATTATGCACCGAGGACTTTTTGTACCTTTTGTTGCTAACGAAGTGGTTAAAGAACTCCTGAGCTAATTTCCTTAAAGATGAGATGGATGCTGCAGGCAATGAGGAAAACCAAATCCTTGCACTTTTTCTCAATGTACCAGAGAACACTCAACATTTGATGGCGTCGAAATTCCACTTTTCTCGTGAAATATCATATGATTTTGAAAATTCTCAAGATAATCCCGAGGGTCCGAAGTTCCATAATAATTATCCATCTGAGGCATCTTAAATCTATATGGAATTTCTTCCTCATGATAGCTTCAACAAAAGGAGATTCAGCGGGAGAAAAAAGATTAGTTCTCGGCTTCTTAACTTCCTTCCACATTGGCCCTGGCTTTTTATTTATTTATTCTAGTTTCTTTTTGAGATTGTTCTCTTCAACAATTTATGTGCCAGCCTCTCCAAGGTCCTTTTTAGATCTGACTTCAGATTCATCGTTGAAAACCTTAGATCCTTGGGCATGGATAATTTCTTTCTCCTTATTAGCCTATTACCCAAGGACTTCTCTCTGTCAATGAGTCATTATCAACAATTTCAGTTCATGAAGATCTTTGTCCATCTTTTGTAGACCTTGGGCATCTACGGTCTGAAATCCTTGATCATCTTGAGGCCTCTGTTCACTAATAAGATCATCCCAACTCTTGATACGGGAGAGTTAGCACGACTACCCTTAGCCGGTTGAGTGGGCCGAGGTTCAACATGTATATTTCAACTATTCTCAGTATTATTTCTCCGTGGAGACATTTTTCTTAGATCCAGCTTGTTCTCTCTCTTTTTTACGGATTCGAATGCTCAATCACCATGATCTATTCATCATTCCCACATTTACATTAATCGATGATGTATAAAAATCCAAAGACTAATCTAAGGACTTATAATGCCAAGGTGGAGATCCGAAGTTAGTCAACGATCCGAGATTGGCTGGATGTTGGTCTAAATCTGCAAGACAAAACACTGGGGTTATCCCTAGGTCTAGATACTCTAATGCTTAAGGAAGTGTTTGATCGTAGAGAGATTTTGAGCATGTGTTTTCCCTATCCCCCTTACCTTCAGCCAATGTCGTCTTTTATAGACCTTGGTTACCCACCTAGACAATGACTCCTCCCGAAGTCAGACTCCATGGCACTTTTCTCAAGGTCGGACTCCTTAGCCATTAAGATAAGTCTTTTACAATCAAATAATTATCATCTTAATACTACATGTATCACTTTCTCATAATGCCAATGTCATAATTATCCTCCTCATCATTATACTTCCCATTCTATTTAATCTTGAATAGGATTTCATGTCCACAACATAACATTTTAACAGAGCAAATGTCATGAATGGAAATGGAGAATCCTTACAGAAAAAAATAGATTGTGGATTAATATCGTAAAATCTAAATATAGGGGACGAGGGTTAGAAAAGCTTGTAATGGGAAGAAAGACAATTAGAGGAAATATGATTTCATCATGGTGGAGGGATATCAATAAAATATATTATGGGCCTTGGGAGAGCTGGTTCGCACAAAACTTACGAAGACGAGTGGGTTAAGGGGTCAATACATTATTCGGGTTGATGGTGAATGTCTAAAAGCAAGTCTTGAAAGATTATATGAGGTGCTTAAAATAAATATGAAAATCCAAGAGGGTTCGGAGGGGCGAAAGGTAGGATTGGGATTTTAGGCAGAGATGACCATTATTTGCTTGGGAAGAATATTTATTTTGTTAACTTAAAATTGTTCTTGGCAGGTATACATTGCGGGAGAAAATTGAAGATAAATGGACTTGGAGACCAAATAAAATTACAAGATAACAATAGGTCGGGCATATGAATTATTGACAAAGTCTATCAATGTTTTACCAGGTTTCCCTAAGGTTACAATATTCATTTGTTCAAGATATGTACAAGAAGGTAACGACGTTTAGTTGGAAAGTCGTTCAAAACAAAATCCCAACTCAAAAAAATAGGGTGGCTTTTTTTACCCTATTTCGGATAGTCAAACCATTTTTCTACCCACTTTTATAAAAATTTATATATTTTACCAGTAAAGACAAAAGTATCTTTACTAAAGTGTTATGATCGTGCCGCCCTATGTATGTTATAAAACATCGTGCCACCTAAAAATGAAACATGAGTATTTTTATACATGACTGTGCCATGTTTTACAACGTAGGGTTGCACAATTATACTACTTAGGGTTGCACTATCATGCCCCCTAAAATAGAACATGGGTATATTTGTCCTGACCTAATCGTGCCACCTAAAACAGAATATGAGTATTTTTATCTTGGCACGATCGTGTACGATTATGTAACTTAGGGTTGCATGACCGTGCTATTTAGAATAGAACACCAGTATTTTTCTTCTCACCACCTCGCACAGAACAAATAAAAGTTGAAGAGAAAAAAGAAGAAGCAGAAAAAAATTAGATGTGTATATATGTGTATCTACATGTAAATAATCAAAAGAGAGAAAAAGAAGACGAGGGCATTTGTGTCATTAAAACTAAAAAGTGGGTAAAAAGATGTTTTTATTAGAAATGAGTATAAAAGTAGTTTGTTATTCAATAGTGAGTGGAAATAACCATATTCCAAAAAGAAATATTTCTAAAAGAGGCATATCAATGATAGAGACCCAGGCTAGATGTGTTATGTTCAATCTAGTTGAGGAAAGTACTGATCATGTTTTTTTAATGCTCAAGGGTTTATTAAATTTGGACCACTATATAAATTGATCATGTATCTCGACAAATGGTATTCACAACACCCTTTTCCAGTTTTCAGGCATTATTCCTAAGAAAGGAAATGCGGGTGGCTATTTGGCAATATGTTATTTGGATGGTTTGGAAATGGCGAAATGATATCATCTTTAAAGTTAAAGATGAACACATTAAAAGTGTAATCGAAAAGATTAAGATGCTTTGGATTGCATGATAAATCTTTTCAGTAATTTCAGCTTGATTTTCGAATATTGATGCTTGCTTGGGGTTATTGTAGTTGTCATGTTTTGTTTTTCAGGTTTGGTTGGATATAAAAATATCGTCTGGTTTTTTATATTGATCTTGTGTGGTGGGTTTTGTATTGTAATGAGAGGTTATATTAGAAATTGTTGCATATTTCTAGAAGGATCTAATTCTAGAATGTATATTGTAAAAAAAAAAAATTCAGAACAAAGACTACAAAGTCTAGATTAGTGAAGAAAAAGTATAGAAGTACTAGAATTGCAAAAAATAAAAAAATTAGAAAAGTCTAGAACAAGTATATTTTGATGGAAGAAACTAGCACCCTCATTGGACAAGTATAAATAGATATGGAGGTATTTTTGTGTAGATAAGCAAAAATAAAGATAACAAATAAAACTACTACTTCAAACTCCTTTTTGCCTTAGTCCCAACATTATTCTTCTATCAACTAAAAACTATCTACTTCACTTTGACCCCACCATCTACTATTACATATTATATTACAACTACAAAAATAAATAATTGAGAAAAGCAACTCTTTGCATTTGAATGGAGATTCTTGCACAATCTAGATGAAATGGATACATCCCTCATAATTACAAATGTTAAAATAAGAAAAAATAATAAATATTTTCCCATCAAATTAAGATATGCAAATGACACGACAATGCCAAGTGGACGATACTTCGCTATGGCCTAGAGGTACAATGATTAAACATATTAAGCTAGAAGAATATGATGCGTGACTTGCCAACAATCAAAGAGCTTGATGGAGTCTACGAAGGTGTATGCTCGGGAAACAACATCGATAACCCTTTCACATTCGGAAAAGCTTGGAGAGCTAAAAATTATTGGAGTGAGTTCACACAGACATTCACGGTTCCATGCATACTCCTTCACATGAACAACACATGTACTTCATACTCTTTATTAATGATTATACTAAAATGACATGGGTTTATTTTCTACGTGAAAAATCGCAAATATTCGATATTTTCAAGAAATTCAAGACCTATGTCGAAAGCAAATTGGTCACAAAATCAAAACAATAAGGACTAATAGAGGGAAGGAATTCACTTCCACACAATTCACCAAATTTTGGGAAGCGAAAGGCATCGAGCATTAACTCACATTCGGATACCCACCAGAACAAAATGGTGTATCAGAAAGAAAAAATAAATTAATAATGGAGACTGCAAGATCTACGCTAATGGAGAAAGATTTTCTAAAATCCTTCTGGACAAAAGACATAAGTATTGCAGTCTACCTACTAAATAGGTGCCCAACAAAAGTTGTACAACATAATACACCGGTTGAAGCTTGGGGTGGACAAGAATCATCAGCTAAATATTTACTAGTATTTGGGTGCATATACTATGTTCATATTTGGGTGCATCTACAATGAGAAATTCACAACCATCTGCTAGAGACGCTTGAACGAGAAACAACTAGAGATCCTGACACATCTTCAGACTAAACACCAAAAAGGACAAGATTACTCAGAGAGTTATATCAAACATGTAATTTGATATTGTGGATCCAAATAGTTAGGAAGAAGCTGCTAAATAGGAAGTCTGGATAAAAGCAATGGAGGAAAAATAAAAATGATCGAGAAAAAAGAGACGTTGGAGCTCACAGACCTTCCGCAAGACAAAGAAATCATAGGAATTAAGTGGTTCTATAAGACAAACCTTAACCCTGATGGTTCAATACAAACGTACAAAACAAAACTTATCACAAAAAGATACGCACAATAGTATGGCGTCGGCTGCAATAAGACTTTCGCTCCAGTAGCCCGACTTGACACAATAAGAGCACTTATTCACTAGCTGCACAAAAATAATGAAAGATATACCAACTTGGCATGAAGTCTGTATTTCTCAATGGTTATCTTAAAAAATAAATATTTATCGAACAATCTCAAGGATTCGTGGTACAAGGAAAAGAAGACAAAATTCTCAGGCAAAAAAAAACAATATATGGAATCAAACAAGCCCACGAGCACATCCACAAAAAAATGACAACTATTTTGCTAAACTTGGATTCAAGAGTAGTAAGAGTGAACAACATTATACATCAAGACGCAAGGTATGAATAATACACTTATTGTCTCTTATACGTAGATGATCTCATATTCACAGGAAACAATGAGAATATGATTATGTAAAGTAATTCGAGATGACATATTTGGGCTTGATGCACTATTTTTTCAGTATCGAGATAAATCAAAGAAAATATGAAATTTTTATCTCACAAAAGTACACATATAGAGCTACTAAAAGGTTCAATATGGAAGGATGCAAAACTGTGGCTACTTCACTTGAAAATAATAAGGCAGTCAAAAAGGAAGATGGCTCACCAAAGGCAGATAATTCATAATTTTAAAGTCTGATTGGAAGCCTACTCTATCTAACAGCAACTAGACTGACATTATGTACGCAACAAGCTTCCTATCAAGGTTCATATAAAATCTAAGTCAAATTCATTATGGAGCAGCAAAGCGGGTACTCCGATATATGCAAGAAACAATGAATTATGGCATTTGTTATGAATCGACACCTGACTCAATACTGATGGTCTATAATAAGAGCGACTGTGCAGGGTCAATTGACGACATGAAAGTCACATTAGGCTATGCATTCATAATCGGTCCAGGAATACTTTCTTGGGCATCCAAAAAGAAAGCAAGAGTTGTGCAATCATCAGCGGAAATTGAGTGTATAGAAGTAAAACAATATGGTTGAACGTGTACTTGAAGACATGAGAGAACTACAAAATAAAGCTACAATAATCTATTGTGATAATAAGTCATCGATAGTAATGGCAAAAAATCTCGTTTGCCACAACATAACTAAACACATCAAAATCAAGTATCACTTCATCAAGAAAGAAGAAGCAAATAATGAAATCCAGCTGGAGCATTACAAGACTGAAGAACAACTAGCATGTATTTTTATAAAAGCCCTACCTCGAGGAAAGTTCGAGACGTTACGTGATATGATCGGAGTCACATAAATATGCACCAAGAAAATCTAGATTAGTGAAGAAAAAGTATAGAAGTACTAGCAGCGGTTTTTTTAAAATATAGCGGCGGTTTCAAACCGCCCACGAAGCATTTCGCAGTAGTTTCAAAACCAATGTCCATACACGTGTCGCGAGAGAATTTGCGGCGGTTTTTCAGAAACGCTGGAAATTGTGTATATTAGCGGTGGTTTTTTGGCAGCGGTTCAAAACCGCTACTAATTTAAATTTCGCAGCAGTTTTAAACCACCACGAAAATAAAATTATTTTTAAATTGTTAGCAGCGGTTCAAAACTCTGCAAGTATAAAAAATTATTTTTGCAAAAATTCTTTTTGGTTTTTTGGCAGCGGTTCAAAACCGCCACTAATTTAAACTTCACAGCAGTTTCAAACCGCCACGAAAATAAAATAATTTTTAAATTATTTTTTAGTGGCGATTATAACCACTGTTAATTGAAAATAATATATGCTTTAATAATAGTTATGCACCATTTTTTAACAATAGCTAAATTTATGTCATAAATTTTTATATTTTTATGACACTTTAATATCAGAGGCATAATATCATTCAACTATAAAAAAGTCAAATTATTCAACATCATATGAGTCGAGCATTTCGTTAAAGTCATTGCAAACCTTCAAATGCAGTTATCAAAAACCATCTACAAAAGTACATGTTCTTAATACAATAGCAATAGATGGAACATCACGAATGAGAATCCTCATTTACATCATGACTAGAGGATGAATATTGTCTTGTGTTCCTCCGTGAAGGTTCATGTCCGCTTCCTTCATCTGTTGGTGCCTACAATTGAAACCATATTATTGATATTATACCTAATAACTTGTACTCAATGCAAAAGTTGTAAGATACCTGGCATGAAAATAAAACTCGTAAAACTCGTAAGAAGTTTTCTAGGAAAAACCAAAGATATTAAGTAGGAAATTTGAGAGTGATAAGCATCGTAAGTAAATTTTTCCAGCATATCATATAGGCAACAACTATTTGTAAAAAGTATAGAGCGAGTAGAGTATTACCGAAAAGGTCTTTGCAAAAAATAGTAAGTTCTCCAAAGAAATGGAATCTGCTCCTCTGCTTATAGTAAACATCAACAACACAAAACGAAAAAGGAATATAAGAGGTGTTAAATGAGCTGCAGAAAAACATTGTGCAATATAAACCACAAGGAAAAAAGCAACCGAAGTCTCAGTAGATAGATCTTTTCCCTGCCATCCCATTTCTTTCCACTGATCTGATACCAAACTTTGTAGATCCTGGCCAGGGTATGTAGCAGACCTTAAGGCCCTCAAAGCTCCCTGTATATAAAATACTCAAATAAAAAGATTAACAAAGCCTTCTACAATCAGCATGCTTTCAGGAAAGAATAGAAATAATGACAAAGCGAAAAGTAGGTTTTTCTCTTCCTCGGCTTCACTTTCAAGCCGATTACAAGTCGGAATTGCATGATATAGAAATAATAAGCTATCAATTAATAATCAAAAAGGTACATTATGTGCCACCGATTATCCACCAGGCACACACACACACACAAAGCAAGAATAATAAAATCCTAAAAAGAACAAATCAAGAAATGCTAATCACCGTAAATGAAATGAAGGAAGACAAACCAAGACAAAGATAGCAACATACCTACTTGAGAAACCACCACCAGATCCAAGTCTAATATTCTCCCCACTAAACTCACCAAAGATGAGGATTTGCGCAATCATGAAAAAGAGAAACCAATGAATATATTTTGACAAACCTACTTGAGGCAAATAATCGCAATGCAAAGCAACTTTCTGTCTCAGTTTTCCTACTTGTCTACCAAACTAAACACATGCCAGATTATAAACTTAACCCGTTGGAGAATATATTTCCATACTCAAAGTGAAACTGAGCATGGTACAAGATTAATGAAATACTATCCATTTTCAGCTATTTAGAAGAAGTATTTAGAAGAACCTGGACCCAATTACAGATTACCAAGGTATTTAGAAGAAGTAAGAAGCAAGCTATTTAAATTGAGTAATCAAAAGAGCTAGTCTGCTTATCAATACCACACCCATGGAAAGAAACCAAAAACATTTTATCCATAGCAACTAAAGCAGTTGCTGTTTGATTCAGAAGAAAATTGTGAGAGCAAATAAATGCATTCTAATTAATTCAACTTTGAGCATGGAGTATCAGACCCTTCACATTTCTTTTCTTTTCAGACCAAAAGTCAGGTCAAACATGTGACTAATTCTTTGAATCTCATGTAATTTCTGTCAATTCTTAAAAGTACCCCTTTTACTAAAATGTCAAACTTTTCAAATTTTCATTTTCAGTTGAACCAGTCAAAGCCATGAAATGTTTCTTTCTTTACTAAATGTAGCAGGGGAGATGGAGAAATCTAGCAGATAAATATAAGTTACAAAATTATCATTTTTTTTTTGCATTAGAAACGGCAGTCACATATAAAAAAATAGCATAGCAGGTTATCTCAAAGTGTTTAGACAGGGACAATGGACAATCAAATGAACATGCATAAATAGTGAAACTCTCACCACTATTTTTCCTCCAACTCATGCTACTTCGGTAGCTTCCGTAAGAGCGGCCTCTTGAACTGTTTCATCGTTTTCCCAGCCTCCCTATCAGAGATGAAAGCACATAACTGACTCCTTTCAAACATATATAACTCACGAACTTTAAAGTTAATATTAAACAAAAACACAAAGTATAACTCAATCTTATATAAAATCATAGTTCATTTTAGACAATGTGTACAGCTACTACAATAAGAACTTAGACCTATATTGAACTTTTGTTGTTGACAACAGAGACAAAGATAAACATGACATTAAACCTAGTAGTTCAAACTCTTAAGACAAAATCGAAAACCTAAATCCACTCACAATATACAGCGTGTTCATCTCAGGTCAACATTAAATCATTTAGAATGATAAAGTTACAAAACTAGGGGATAGCAATAATAATCTAGTGAAATATATATAAGAAAATTGCTCATCTCTTATCTTTCAACACAGCGATGCTACATGCTGCCTCTGTCGGGGATACATTTGATAAAGTTTGAATAGTTATTCTATCAATTATTACTATCTGCTTGGTCATTATGTTTAAACAAAGACAACAAATGACCAAATCACATAATAAATATCATCATTCACCATGTAAATTGAACCGAGTTTATCCAAACTAAACACAACTAGAATTCCCTATGCTTTAGACCAAATCACACGCACAAGACATACTTACCTGTAGTAACTTCTACCAATTCATCTATTTAACTCTTTTTTTCCTTTTTTATTTATGTTCATTTACAAAAAGAAAGGATGTGCAAATCGAGCTTGTACGAAATGTTTTCAATTTTTTCATCCAAAGACTATCAATATTTTTCTTCATCCAACATATTTAGCATCCTATTTTATACTTTTGTTTTTTTCTACAAAATACATTCCAATTTCTAAATAGAAAAAACTAATTAGGGTTTTATACTAAGGTCATCTCCAACCCAAAATTCTATTTTAGTGCAGTTTTTGCACTAAAATAGTGCAATTTCTGCACCAACAAAAAGAGAAAACCAGAAGAGTATGGCGCGGGACCAGAGCAAAAGCGGAAGCCATAATAACATGTAGAAATAGAGACAATGTAGAGAGAAAAATACCTTCGCTATATGCCGTCGCCACCGCTCGTCGAGAAGTTGGCTTTGTCCATGGAAATTTGAAGCGGACGCACAGTATCCAGGCCTCACGGACGACGGTGGACTCCTAGATACAGACGGCGTGAGATGGAAGAGGAGTACTTCGTGCAAGAGAAGACGCACAGTAGCTTTCTCTGATTTCCAATTCAAAGCCCTTCTTTTAAGTTTCCTTTTCTTTAAATTTTAATTAATTATAATTTTATAACCTAAAATCTAAATAATACAAAAAAAAAGAAATATATATATAGTTAGCGGCAGTTAGTAAACTAATATTTATATGGGCTTACTTTTCCTTGCGGTTTAACTTAACCGCAACATAATAAAGCCGCTAATATTTCTTAAATTTAATTTATTCGCTTAATCAACAACGATTGTTGTAACCGTTGTTATATACTCATGTAACGGCGGTTTTAATAAACCGTTGCTAAATATGTGTCGCTAAATTACTCTTTTTTTGTAGTGACAATAGCAAAAAAAAATTAGAAAAGTCTAGAACAAAGATATTTTGATAGAAGAAACTAGCACCCTCATTGGATCAAAAAACAAAGACAAGAAATAAAACTACTACTTCAAACTCCTCTTTGCCTTAGTCCGGGCATTATTGTTCTATCAACTAAAAACTATCTACTTCACTTACAATTGACCCCACCATCTACTATTACATATTATATTATACCTACAAAAACAAGACTCCCATTTCTAATCTTACTACATTTTCATATATAAAATACTACAAAATAAATATCTATTATATCCTAAAACTAATTACATCAGGTTAGCTGATATTTCCCTTTCTTTGTTGGAACATTTAGGTGATCCTTTCGTGTATATGGGTGGGAATCGCTTTGTACTCCTGTTAATAAATTTGCTTATAAAAAAAATAGGATGTTTTAAAAAAAAAAGTTTACATTCATAAAGTACTTAGCTGACATGCTGTGAAACGAAAAAACACAATCGAATTTAACATTGTTTCTTTTCTTATTGCTCAATAGAATCGAATGAACAAAAATTATGTAGATCCTAATTAATGATGCAAAAGTATTATTTGGTTCGGAAATCTTATCGAGGAAAAAAATTGAAATAAAAACAACTAGAATAATGATAGTTTTTTGAGGTAATTAATTAATATCCAACAACTGGAATAACTCTATGACTCTTCTCAAAAAAAAAAAAGGAAAATAACTCTACGTCTGTACTATAAAAAGAAGAAGAGCAAGAACAAGGAACAACTCTATAACTCGATCAATGTTTATCGATCGTGTATGTCGTGTATTGGTTCTCTATCTTTTTTTAATTCGTGTCTTGAATAATGATTCACGTGTTTCTCCTTATATAGTCGCCCGTGTGCTCTCCAAGAAACCTACAAGATATCCACAAAATGTATGAATTGCGTGTACTTAGGAAACATGATATAGATAACTGGATTGACTAGCTCAAACATTCCTAATCTACATCAAGATAAATACTACACAATCTTTCTTTATCTGTCAGAACCCTATCAATTATGGAACAAATCTTAGAAAGGCAAAATCAATTAATCATAGTGAATGTGTAACCGTGACAACTAATAATGGAGTATTAATTCATCCAACTTCCAAGCAGGTTTAGCAATCGTGTTCTCGACATGCAATATTCCCTACTCCTTGAACAAAGTGTTTATTGTAAATTATAGGTGAAAATTTCACTTTTGGCCCCATAAGACTGATCACATGACTATTTTAGTCCTATTGCTCTCACTTTCAGTCCAAAAATTAAATTTTTAACCAAAAATGGTCCTATGGGACACGAAAACTTAAATTGTGGCGTGATGTCCGTTTAAAAATTAACGGAGAAAGTTATTGATGACAAAAATGGTCTCGTAGGACACCAAAGTTACATTTTTAACCAAAAATGGTCTCATTATTCTTGTATTGGTTAAATTTAATATTATTGATGATAAAAATTATTTTAAATTATATATTTTCAGTTATTTATTTAAAATTAATATTGTGAATGTCACACTTGCACTACAAGAAAAATTCAAAACAACAACACTAAAAGGACAACAGTTCTTCACTAAATAGTTGTCACTTAAAGCATTCACGACAGTTTTTCAGAAATCTGTTGTCTGTTGACATTTTTATTTGTCAAAAGACATTTCATTTTTACATATATTGTAATGGACGTCTACTACAACATCTTATTTGTGTTAAATACAACATTTTAAAAAGAACATATTTACAACGAATTTAGAAAAACTAATAAAAATATTTCGGAAAAAAAAAAGAAAAACTAACAAAATAGTTGTATTAGAAAGTTAATTTTAATTATTCAAAAAAAAAATTAATTGATAAAAAAAAGTTAAATTAATAAATTAACTTTAAAAAATCATGATAATATCAGCCCCTAAACTTCTCTCTCGGTCAAGAAACCCTAACCCCTTTCCACCCCTCCACCGCCACCACCCTTTCCATCACCTCCCCGCCACCACCCTTTCCATTCACCATTCACCATCGACTCCCGAGAAGATTTACGGAATTCACGATAAGCTCTTCATCGGTCTCGTTGGCATCGCCAGCGATGCGCAAATCTGTAAAATTGCTATACTTAATATGAACATCCGCTTCAATTTCCGTGCAATGTTCAAACCAAAACCCTCGGGAATCGGTTGGATCTTATTGAGGAAAACAATTTGGTTTAAGTGGTTTAATCACATCAATTAAGAATTTGAACGAACATGGTATTTACTTCTTAATGTGCTTTACTAATCTGTAGATTCTATATTTGATAGAGTTTGTAGGTCCCAAGGGTGTAAGTGTAAGGTTTAGAAGGGGGTTGAATAAACCTTACCAAATTTTCGATTTAGTCCTTTTAAATATTCGAGTTGATACTACGATTTGTGTCCTTGATGGACAAATCAATTTAGTCACTCAAGAGAGTTAATCTCTCAACGAGACTCAAACGAGTTGTTGATGGAATAACTCACCGTTGGCTCTAAATTAACTCGATTTGTGGTTTTGTTTTCAATGGAAGACTTAACACCCTTATGTTTGATTAAGCAAGAATTTAGTGCTTGGTTTAGTACTTATAAGTTATCAAGTGGATAGCAAATTTATCGTGAGATATAAGCGATTAAAAATGCGGGAATTAAAATCTTTGAAATGTAAATGACACAATGAAATTTTTATAGAGGTTCGAAGATGGGGTAATTCTTCTACTCCTCTCTTCTCCAACTCCTGGAGGAATCCACTAAGTAATGATCGGTTTACAAAGTGGTAATAGTCCGGATACAAGTCTTGATCACACGGTGACTTGATCCTTTGGGACTCGGTCACGGAGATGCCTTGATCACTCACCGGCTTCTCTTACGACTCGGCTTCTTCACAGGCGGTTTGCCTTGCTACTACAGACTCACTTGCTCAAGCTCTTTGGATTTGATCACGAAGCCCTCCAAAAGCTTAAGACTTGGTTCGACCTTGAACCTTCCTACAATCCTTCGTGGAATGTAGACCCTTTTCTACAAAAGTTTCCTCTTCAACTGATTGAAGTTCTCTTTCCTTCACGGTGAGTGTTGGATTGATGTACTTCCTAATGTAGGCTTGAGGATTAATCTTGAATGATTTGAGAGTATTTACGGTTATAGTTTAATTGATTTCTTGAATGTTCGTGGTTCGGGGTCCCCTTCTCTCGTAGTCATTCCTCGGCCTTTTATAGTGATCTTTCAAAAATTTGCCCATTGAAGAGATAGGCTTATTTTTGAAAGTCACTTGCGATCGTTAACTTGTCTTGTTGCGATCCTTGGAATTGCCATTTCCTCGTATGAATTGTTCTTTCACCTTTTCGAGTTCGACACGGTGTAGTGCTTCCCATTGGTTCATTCCTTTTGCACGCTTAAGGGATGAGCACTCAGAGAAAGGTGGTATGGAGATATTACTTGTTTAAGTAAATCTCTTGATTTACGTACAACGGATCTTCTCTGATTATCTCGACTTGACCGCATTTCCTTGCTTTCCCCAGGTGACTTAGAGTCGACTTCCAATCATGGATGACTCTTCCGTCACTTCAACTTGAGACTTGACTTTTCTCGAGTTGACTTGACCGATCTCCACTTGGCCGCATCTCACCGCTTCTTTAGTAGAGTTCCCCTATACTCTTCTTTGCCATACTCAAATTGTCTCACAAAGTGAGTCTTCCTTCCATCTTTAGTTGTCTTCTTGCATATTAGGGCGTAGGCGACTTAACTCGGCTTGGCGTCTAATTGTTACAATGCATTTTACAACAAGAATTGGGGTGCCAACTTTCTATTCTAAGTTTTACATGGCATTCATCAAAATCTAAACAATAAAATTCCTAACAATTTCCCCCTTTTTGATGATGCCAAAACTTAAACCATTCAAAAATGCAAACAAAGAAAAGATACATACTGAGATAGTGTATTGACATAGAATGTATGCGCGAGAATCAATTCTTTTATTGATCATATCATTCTTGTTCTTTTACACAATTGTTTACAAGGTGTATCAGTACATATTTGCCTACACGAGAAAAATAAAGAATTTATAGCTTTATTACGGAGGACTTACATTGTATGTATTTACATAATAAAATACACGAAGGGTTGGACAAAGCAACACTTCATCTCCTTCATTTGTCTCCGTCTTTCATCTTGTTCAAGATCTTCTTCTCTTCTTCTCTTTTTCTCGTAAATCGACTACCTTCTTTTTCTTTTCATATGCCTTCCTGGCACTTCATCTCTTCTTATTCTTTCCTGTCTCTCCTCCCATAGCTGAGTTTGTCTCTTGTTTTCTTCTTCTAGTCTTTTTACATACTCGGCGTTAGTTTTAGCCACTTGCAAATTTGCTACTTGGTCAAGCCCCCCAGTAGATCCCTCCTTTCTTTCCCGGATCCACATATTCAATGTTTTGGGGAGGCCTGGAGTGCAAAGCTTCTTCCTCCACTCTTGTTTCTTCCTCTACCTCCTGGGCGTATCTTTGTCTTTGGGGTCTTCTTCTTTCCAAATGAGTGACCCGGTGGGGTGACCCGGTGAGTGGATCGCTTAGTCTGTCGCTGTCGAACTTCTTCACATAACATGAGACCCTTTTCCCAAGATACAAGTCCCAAGCTTGAGCCATAGACATATTTGCAAAGTATCCGTCGATTCGGCGTTTTAAATTCATCAACTGATCGTGGCTCTGTCCCGACATCCGAGATGGCATAAGTGTCTCTGTCTCTTTGGAATGCCTCCGTGTTCTTTCAAGATGTTCATAATTCGGGCATCCATTCTTCCTTCCACTTCCTTCATCCCTGCTTCAATTGTTTTTCTCTTATCGGCCATGGATATAGCAGTGTTGGAGTGGCGAGTCACGAGGAGTTTCTTTGCTTATAATGTCAGCTGTGACAGGACCTTGTTGGGGGGTTTGTGCAATCATCAAGGTCACATCTGTCGATTCCCCCTCAACAAGCTTTCCTTTCTTTTGTTTCAAAACTTCCTCAGCTGATTTTCCCTTCTCAGCTGCTCCTTTCTTTTCAGCTTCAGATTTTAGCGCTTTAAGGTATTCCTCTTCCCCCTTTTTGGCATCATCAAAGGGTAGAGGAACCCCAGAACATCTTTGGCAAGCGGGAAGTCGAGCTGTTGATAGTCGAGTTCTGCTTCAAGTCTGCTGCGTTGTAAGCAGCACGAAATCGGATTGAGTAGCGTTGGACTCTGCTTGAAATCAGCTTCATCTCAGCCATGAGAAGGCTGAATTTTCTAGTCATGTGTTCTTCCAAACGCTGTAGATCATTCGTATTTTGCTCACGCAGAGCTTTATCTCGGCGGTGTGAGCTTCATGCATGTGCTCAATATGTTCTCTCGACTTTCGGCATTTTCGACTCTCCATACCAGCTTTGTTGAACAATGTCCTGAAGAATCTAACTTGTTCCACACGCATCGTTTCTTCTTTGTTGCCACCATTCCCTTATTCGATTGTTATGCCTCTCAAGTCGGTACAGTAAGGTTGGCATCTCTGTTGTCGATCGCATGTCCAAAGAGGCCTGATGCCTCTCCATCCGTTCAACCTCAAAGCAAATAGTGCCTTGAACACTTCTCTAACTCAAATGATTCTTCCGCGGTGATGGCCATACAACATCAAAGTCATAAGCGGTGGAACAATGGTACCCGATGAGAAAACGGGAGGCTGATGCGTGATAGCGTGCGCGTTCATTTTCGACTCTTCATGGAGGTCGGGTACCTCCGGGGAAAAAGGAAAAGATTCTATAAAAGATTCATCACCGCCCACCGGGATTTGTTCGATGATGAGCGTGCGCGTGAAGTTCTTTTAGGAATCGACCTGCTGCGGCTTGAGGAGCTGCGCGGTGGTCTCTTGTTCAACCGGGTCTTGTTGTGAAGTGGACCGGCTTCTGAGCCTCAGTGTCTCAACACCGTTGGTCTCAAATGTGATTTTTCCATTTGAGTAGACGGTCCTCGGCCTTATCGGAGCGTCATCGGACGATGATGAGATTTCCATTGGTGGCTCATCATCAAAGTTAAAGGTTTGACGAGTAGTCTTGGGATCGAGACTTGCTCGTGCTTGGAACATCCGCACTGAGTCTTTTGGATTTGTCATGGGGGATGACTCGAGCTTCTTCTTCGCCTTCCCGATCCCGGAAAGGTTACATCGAGGATTATCCTGGGAATCATGAAGTGCGCTTATCTCCTTCTCGAGATGGGTCGATGATAACGGGAGGGATGTTCTCTACTTGATTTCTTTACCCCGGGAAGTCTCAACCTCCCGTGGGCCTTGATACCTCCAGCGGTCTCTCTTGCGGCGAGGCCTTGTCCTCCCTTTCGACGATGTCATATGTCTTAGGGTCTTCTGTGGTGGCATCCATTGGAGTCTCAACCCCATGGATTGCACTTTCATCGCCAGTGTTAACTCCCGGGGTACATTCCTTCCAATGCCTCGACCGCGCATCGGCGGCGTCATTAGCCCGAGAGCGGTTGGCACCTCACCGAGAGAGGCATCTCAAGCTATCGAGCTTCGTTGATGGCAACTTGCTTTTTCTTCTTGTGTTTGTATTTTCTCTCCTTCGCCTCCTTGATTCGTTGTGGAGTCATCTGCGGCATCCTCCGACCTTCTTTGCGGTGGAGGAGTTTCCCCTCACCGTGGCGCACCAACCGAGTGACTTGGAATGGGGTCACTCGTCTCCAAACTCCCATTGTTTCGATTGATTGTTCGGCCGTTGGGGCGGTGGTAACACACCTTCAATAGGGGTTGGCTCGATTGGGTCCCCACTATCCTTATCCCGTTTCATCGTCGGGTCCCTTATTGCTTCTTCTTCGAGTGAGTCTGGGAAGTGGTGGCAGCAACAACGATGGCAATTTGCTTGAACCACTCCCATTCGATCAATTTCAGTGTGTTACGGAGGACTCTCCTGGTCCTCCATCGGCCTTTGCTCGTGAAGGATTACGGATTCATGCGATGTTTGCTGCATTTGCAACTCTTACGTAGCGTGACATTCTCCGAATCCTCATCAACATCGGAAAGACATCAAGGAGAGGATGTGTGTGTTACGTAGTGCGGGAGATAGGGCGGATGCTTGCCTTCTCACGTGCCTCGGCCTTCCTCTGCTTGCTTTTCTTTCTCTTTGTCCTTGTAGATCTGCGGATGTCTGTGCGATTGTCTTCATCCGTGGGGAGCACAAATGAGTTAATCGAGGAAGTTTAACGATTCCTCTTCTACTTCTATGAACTCGGGCCATTGAATGTTCCCTTGCTTTACTCAACTTCCATTTCCTCCACTCACGCAGACGATTTTGGATGTCCGGTAAGGTGGGGATAGGATCATCACATCACTATCCGCTCTGCGCTTTCTTCTTGTGTTTGCGCGTGAACTACGTTGTGTCTTGAGTTGCCTCTGCTGATCGCCTTGGCCGAGACTTGGCTGTTTCATCAATTACATCCGAGACTCTACTTCTCCAGCTGATCTTGATATCTGCTCGGTGAGTGGTGACTCACCGTGGTTTCTCAAGCTCGGAGCGCTTGATAATTCGTCTTCGTCTCTAGTTTGTACGAGAGGATTTACTGTTCGAGATGGTGTCCTCTCGAGTCTTGGGCGGCGGGGGCGTCTTGGTGTCTTTTTCGAGGAGCGAGGCCATCGTGGCTTCTTGGTTCTCCTCTTTTTGACGATCGGAGAAGGTATTTGTGAGTCCTTCTCGACCGGCTAACTGCGAGGCGGGGAGACACCTTCTTCTTTGGGCGGTGACTTCTGCTGGGGCGAGGAGCATGTTTGGTTTTCTTTCTTTGCGGGGCGTGATCTTCTTAGCAGCTGCGGGGCGGCACTTTCTTGGTTGGGAGAAAGCAATTTGTATCCTCGGGTCACCGATTCCCCTCACTTGTGTCGGCTCTCTTGGCGTAAGCTCTTTTCGTGCGCCGAGAGATTTGCTCTGAACATCCTCTTGTTAACATGGAATGCTTTCCCATGTCTAAGAGGACTCCTTTCACCTCCATTAGTCGGCCAATCACTAGGCCATATCCTAGGGATCCTCCAAATGTGCCATCTTCCTTGAAGAATTTGTTCCCCACGTTAAGGCAGAGTGCTGCTATAGACAAACTCGGCCAGTTTATCTTCTTTTGCGATGATTGCGGCCATTACAATCGACTTTTCCTTTGACATTGGTCAAAGCCGCCAAATTGATGTCGATACATTTGGCAACTATGTCCAACGACTTGTGATAATCCTCCTTCAAATCTCTTGTTTGTTGTATACACTATTTTATCGACAAAGTCGGGCTTGCTATTTCTTTCCAAGCATCGGCCAGGTTTACATCGGCCGTTAATCTCGATGCTCCTTCCTGGGCGATGAGCAATGTTCGGCCAAATCCTTGGCGAGAGATAGTCACCGCTTTAAAGTGAATGATGACTTTATTCCTTCATCGTGAATCTCGGCATTCACGTAGAATTGTGCGACCTCCTCCACATATGTCATCGGGTATTCTAACGTCCGAAATGGTTTTGGAGGCGTTTCTAACTTTTCAGCGATTTTCTTCACTAGGGTGTCGTCGGACCCCTGTTTCACCATTCCGTCGAAATCCACCGTAGAGCCGGTGTGGATTTGCTTTCCTAACTTGGTAAAGTCATAAGTTGGTGCCATTTTTCGGATTATATCGAAGAAAAACTCGAGAAATTGATTTGAAGATAGATAGGGTTTCGAGAGAATTTTTGCCTTTGCTTTTGAGAGAAAGAAATGAACAGTTTTAGAAGTGTGAGAGAGAAAAACGGACGAAAATGGTTTAAATATGGTTTATGAAAGGGCGTGCGGGTGGTTTTGAAATGTGATCGAAATCAACGGCTTAGATTTTGCACGCTATTTAGCATTTAATGTCTCGTATTTAATGCGGCAAGATTTATATCCAATCATAAGCTTGTTGTGCGGCTTTATGTCTGTACACATCATCATTATCTTTGACGTATTTCTTAAAACATTCCCGCTTAGTCAAAAACGATTGCGTTTTTGTCACTTTGCTTATAAGTGACTCGGCTTATCCTTGAGCTGATTTAACTCTACTTCTTACGAGTTCTCTTAGTGACTCGGCTATCACCGACTCGGTGTAAATTTGTCTTTCCGATACAACTGATTTCTTGAGTTGATTTACGTGTTCACTCTTTTTCACCTCCTCTTCTGTTCCATTTCTTTTCTTTGATTCTTCTGTGTGTCATTTCGATTCAATTAACCCCAACTCATGTTTGAGTTCTTCAAATCTTGACTCACATAATGGTTTTGTGAAGATGTCGGCTAGTTGTTTATCGGTTGAGATATATTCCAGGATGATGTCCTTCTTTTTAACATGATCTCTTATGAAGTGATATCGACATCAATATGCTTTGTTCTTGAATGCAACACGATTTTGAGTGATTGCAATTGCACTTGTGTTATCACACATGATTGGAATTTCTTTTTCCTCAACTTCATAGTCTCTCACCGCTTTGTCTCATCCATAGGACTTGGGCACAACAACCCGCACTATGTATTATGCCTCATCTCAGAGGTGGCTATTGAGTTTTGCTTCTTGCTAAACCAGGAGATCACCTGTTTCCTAGCATTTGACATGTGCACGAAGTGCTCTTCCTGTCCACTCTGCATCCAAGATAGTCGAATCTGAATAGCCAATTAGCTTGAATCCTCCTTCCTTTGGATACCATAGGCCTACTTTTTGGCTTCCTTTCAAGTATCTCAATATTCTCTTAGTCAGTTTGCTGTCATATGGCTCTCTTTTGGAGCAGATTGAAATCTTGCACATACACCTACAAAGAAAGGTGATGTCCGCTGCTTCTTTGTGAGATAGAGCAATGATCCAATAAGTGCTCAGATCTTGTTTGATCTGCAGTTTGCCATCCGCATCCATGTCCATTTTGATGATGTATTCATTGGTATTTTTACGAAAGACTTCTCCTCCATACCAAACTTCTTCATTAAATCTCTGGTGTATTTTGTTTGACTTATGAATGTTCCATCCTTCAATTTGTTTCACTTGGAGTCCAAGGAAGAATGTCGACTCTCCCATCATGCTCATTTCAAATTTACTTTGCATGAGGTTTGAAAAATTTTCACACGACTCTTTGTTTGTGGATCCAAAAATGATGTCATCCACATATATTTGAACAAGCAAGATACTCTTTTTGTCTTGAATTCTGAAAAGTTTCTATCTACTTTTCCTTTTGTGAATCCGTTTTCGGTTAGGAATTGTGACAAAGTATCATACCATGCTCTGGGTGCCTGTTTCAATCCATATAGAGCTTTCTTGTGTTTGTATACCTTATCTCCAAGAGTCTTCTGCTCAAATCCTGGAGGTTGTTCAACATACACTTCTTCTTCCAATAAGCCATTTAGGAATGCACTTTTTACATCCATCTGATATGCAATGAAATTCTTGTGAGTTGCATAGGCAAGAAACATCCTTATAGCTTCCAATCTTGCTACAGAGGCAAATGTTTCATCAAAATCTATCCCTTCTTTTTGGCAGTATCCTTTGGCTACTAACCTTGCTTTGTTTCTTACCACAGAACCTTCCTCGTTCATCTTATTTCTGAACACCCATTTGGTGCCAATAACATTTTGATGTATGGGTCTTTGCACTAATTCCCACACTTTATTTCTTTCAAACTGATTCAGCTCTTCTTGCATAGCTTGAATCCAATGTGTGTCATCCAATGCTTGTGACACGTCTTTGGGCTCTATTTGCGAGATGAAGCATGTGAACATAGCTTCTTGTTGAGTTCTCGATCTTGTTTTGACACCTTCTCTTATATCTCCAATGACAAGTTCTCGTGGATGGTCTCTTAGCCATCTTACATCGGGTTGGAGTAAGTTAGTCGGATTGATCGACTTGCGTTGTGTTCTTTGTGTGGTCTCTCTCGTAATCACTTAGCCGCAAATGTTCAAATTGTTTTTTGAGATTCGGCTATCTCATCTTCTTACGAATTGATAATTCCGGCTTGAACTTGGCATAGGGACTCTTACGTATGGTTGGATGATTCAAACTTATTAGCGACTCTTCAATGTCTTCTCCATTTACATTTGGCTCATCGAATACCACATGAATGGATTCTTCGCAACCATAGTCCTTTTATTGAGTACTCTATAGGCTCTGCTTTGGTGAGTATCCTAAGAAGATACCTTCATCGACTTTACCATCAAAAGCCTTTAGATTGTCTTTGCCATTGTTGTGGATGAAGTATTTACATCCAAATATTCTCAAATATGCAACATTTGGTTTTCTTCCAAATCCGAGATCTCATAGGAGTCTTTGTCACCGTTGTCTGTTTATCATACATCTGTTTTGAGTGTAGCAAGTTGTGTTGATTGCTTGACCAAAATCTTTTTGGTAACCCCGTCTTGTTAACATGGTCCTTCTTTTGCCTCTTTGAGGGTTCTGTTCCTTCTTTCTCGCAACTCCATTACTCTTTGGAGTTCTTGCTGTGACGATTCATGACCAATACCATTTTCAATACAATACGAGTTATTATTCCATTGACAAATTCATTCCTCTGTCGATCTTATTTTGATTATGGTTTGACTCTTCTCGTTTTGAATCCTCTTCATCACCGTGGTAGTTTTTGTAGAGTTTCTTTCTTCTTGCACATGAATATTGTCCATGTATATCTTGAGTAGTCATCTACTACCACCAAGGTGTATTTCTTTCCACTTATGTTGGCCGGTTCCACTTTGGGCCAAATAGATCCATATGAAGCGTCTGCAATATTCTTGTTGAGGATGGGCATGTCTTTTCTTTGAATGACGACTTGATTTGTTTTCCCTTCGACATACGTCGTCACATATACTCTCCTTCTTGTATCTCGAGTCCGGAAGTCCTTCTACAAGATTACTTCGCAAGCTTGTTAATCGTTTTGAAATTCAGGTGACTCGGCTTTTTTGTGCCCGCACCAACTTGATTCAAATTGTGCTCTTTGCTAGTAGACAGTCTTTGGGTGTTGCGGTTGACCAATCCACTACATACATATTTTTCTCGCATCCTTGCAAAGACAACTTCATTTGATTCGATATCTTTGATTTGGCATATACCCATGTTGAATCCAACATTGTAGCCCTTGTCACGCGAGTTGGTGATGCTCGATGAAGTTGAAGTTGAGTCCTTCAACATATCCAACATCTCGTGATTTCTAATCCATTCCTCTTGATGGATCCAATGCCTCTTATTTCGCCAGGAGCTTCATTTCCTCCAAATATGACTTTTGCTCCTTTAACTTCCTTGAATTTTGACAGATTTTTCTTATTTCTGTCATATGTTTGGAATGACCACTATCCATGTACCAGGTTCCTTGGCACTCACTTTCCTTGAACCTACAATCAAGGAAATTAAGCTTTGGTACCCATACTTGTGCAGGTCCCGAGGGGTTAGAATTGTAAGATGATCCAACCAACCTATAGCCAATTGATTTGACTCTAAGGGGTTGCCATCTATCGATGCCATAATCATAATTAATCCTGGCAAATTGCTTGGGATTCTAGGTTCATAAGTCATCTCTCTTTTGTCTGTATGCCTGCATATGTGTTTTAGCAATTGCCTTCCTTGGGTAATTGTGGTGTCTTTGAGTGTAGTGCCTAGGTGCATATGTGTCTTTGATGAAAGCTCTTATACTTTTGGAATGGCCTTTGTTGAGTTCTGGCCTTTGCCATTTGGGCTTATATTCCATAAGTCTATCTTTGATAGTTCACATTATTCCAATCGCTTGCTTGGATATTTTCTACCATTCCCATCATATGTATTTCTTCTATGGATTTTCTCGGGATTTTTGGTAGCTCTGCTTCTTCTTTTCTGAGTATTTTTGTTTGGAGTTTTTGAGGGACTCATGAATCTCTTCTCACTTTTTTTCAAAGACACTCAACTAGGGTGTTTTCCTTTTCCTTTATAACCAAGGCCGGTTTGCTTGTTATTGTGCTTTGGAGTGAATGTGTGTGCAACATTTAGAGTTTTGGATTTTTCGGACTCTTCATGGCTTGAAGATCCTTTTTCCAAAATTACTTTTGAGGTTTGACATAGCACGGAGGAATTAAATCCTAAGCTGTCTTGTCTCCACATTCTCTTTGACTCATAATAAGATCATCCAATGATTTAGATGCCTTAGTGAATGAGGCAATAACATTCTTGAGGTCATTCTCCTCTTTTCTATAGCGACAATTTCTCGCTATTAATTTGGCATTTTCAACCTTTAAACTTTCATTCTCATCACTATTTGACTTAGAGTACTCGGCTCCTTAGTCGACTTTGAGTTTTGACTTTTGAGTAAATTGTTTTCCTCATTCAATAGTGTGTGTGAGGATTTAATGTGTTCAAAATCCTTCATCATTTTGCCTAATGAATCATAAAGATCGGTGGGTGATGAAGTGTGTGTGTCACGTCACTATCACTAGTGTCGAGTTTGATGAGTTAGAGTGTACCTCATCTTCTTGGTCGGGTTGATCTTGTTCCTTGGCCATCAAGCGGTCGGGGCTTCTTCTTCGAGTCACTTGAGTAGTCGGCTTCTTGCTCTCAATCACTGTCTCTCTTGACTTGGTCATTTTTAATGATCTCTGCGACCATCATTGCCTTTTTCTTTTCTTGTCTTCTTTCTCTCAAGACCTTTCTTTCTTCTTCATCCCTCGTATTTGTTGACTACGGATATGGACAAATCAATGGCATAGTGACCTGGTTGTCTGAGTTCCAAAGATAGATATTCAACCTTTTGATCAGCTCTTTCCATTCTTGGATTGTCACCCTTTGATACTCAACTTTTTGATGATTTGTTCTCTTGGTTGGCCTATCTTCCCTTGATTTGGAGAGGAGCTGAGTGTCTTCTGGAAGATTCACCCTTTCCTCTCTTGTAGTTCTTATTAAAGAACTTGTTGAATCTTTTAACCATCGTGGCTATTTCTTCCGGGTCAATGACTTCTTTGACCTCGGCTCTCTTCCCATCTTTGACAATTAGAGCAATTGTTTTGGGTACAACTATCTCTTCCTGGTCTTTTCTTCTCGGCTCAAACTCGTAGGCTTGGAGGTGCCGAGAATAACTCATGGTTGGATGTCTTTGATAGGTCCATGGAATGTCTCGGTGCCATGACCTTCATTTCCCATTCAATGGAAGACTTTTAGGATCTTCATACACATTTCATTCGTGTATATTCCTTTCCAAGTGCGGACAACTCATTTGTGATTTACGTGAACCGAGCATCTAGTTGATCCAGGTTCTCTCCGAGATCATTTTGAAGTTCTCAAATTTCTCAGTACGACCACGATAATTTGTTTTCTTTGATTTGCTCACGAGCCTTCACAAATCAATGTCGACTTGTCCCGATTTCTTTAGCCGTTTTGCATGATTTGACTTTATTGAACATGGCTTTGTCAAGGTTTTGTAAAGGATGTCCTTGGCCACATTGTCCAGGTTGTATCTTTTTCTGTCATCATTTGTCCACTCGGTTCTTGGTTTTTCAACCATGACCGATGCCGGGAGCAACATCTTCTTCTCCTTGTGCAACTCTTCGACAAATTTTGTGTTCACCTTTAAGATTTGCGAGAGGCCCATCTTCTATCACTATCCACATCTCATCATGTAATCTTTGATAGATGAGCTTCGCATACGAATTTTCCAATCATCAAATTCTTCAATAGTGAACATAGGGATGGGTGTCAAATTTGCTTCCATGATAATAACTTTTAATGATAAAAAGAGTTTCGAGAGTTTAAGTACTAAAGCGGACTTTGAAAAGTTTGGAGATCTAGTTCAAGAACCGGTGCGGAGGGTTCAATGAACCAACCGCTCGATACCACTTGTAGGACCCCGAGGGGTGTAAGTGTAAGGTTTAGAAAGGGGTTGAATAAACCTTACCAAATTTTCGATTTAGTCCTTTTAAATATTCGAGTTGATACTACACATTGTGTCCTTGATGGACATCAATTTAGTCACTCAAGAGAGTTAATGTCTCAACAGACTCAACCGAGCCGTTGATGGAATAATAACTCACCGTTGGCTCTAAATTAACTCGATTGTGGTTTTGTTTTCATTGGAAGACTTAACACCCTTAAGTTTGATTAAGCAAGAATTTAGTGTTTGGTTTAGTACTTATAAGTTATCAAGTGGATAGCAAATTTATCGTGAGATATAAGCGATTAAAAATGCGAGGAATTAAAATGTTGAAATGTAAATGACACAATGAAATTTTTATAGAGGTTCAAGATGGGGTAATTCTTCTACTCCTCTCTTCTCCAACTCCTGGAGGAATCCACTAAGTAATGATCGGTTTACAAAGTGGTAATAGTCCGGATACAAGTCTTGATCACACAACCGACTTGATCCTTTGGGACTCGATCCGAGATGCCTTGATCACTCGGTGGCTTCTCTTACGACTCGACTTCTTCACAGGCATTGCCTTGCTACTACTACTCTCACTTGCTCAAGCTCTTTGGATTTGATCACGAAGCCCTCCAAAAGCTTAAGACTTGGTTCGACCTTGAACCTTCCTACAATCCTTCGTGGAATGTAGACCCTTTTTCTTCAAAAGTTTCCTCTTCAACTGATTGAAGTTCTCTTTCCTTCACGGTGAGTGTTGGATTGATGTACTTCGTAATGTAGGAGGAGGATTAATCTTGAATGATTTGAGAGTATTTACGGTTATAGTTTAATTGATTTCTTGAATGTTCGTGTTCAGGGTCCCTTCTCTCGAGTCATTCCTCGGCCTTTTATAGTGATCTTTCAAAAATTTGCCCGTTGAAGAGATAGGCTTATTTTTGAAAGTCACTTGCATCGTTGTCTTGTCTTGTTGCGATCCTTGGAATTGCCATTTCCTCGTATGAATTGTTCTTTCACCTTTTCGAGTTCTCGACACGGTGTAGTGCTTCCCATTGGTTCATTCCTTTTGCACGCTTCGGGACCGAGCACTCCGAGAAAGGTGGTATGGAGATATTACTTGTTTAAGTAAATCTCTTGATTTACGTCAACGGATCTTTTACGATTATCTAAACTTGATTGCATTTCCTTGCTTTCCCCCAGGTGACTTAGAGTCGACTTCCAATCATGGATGACTCTTGTCACTTCAACTTGAGACTTGGCTTTTCTCGAGTTGACTTGACCGATACTCCACTTGGTCGCATCTCACCGCTTCTTTAGTAGAGTTCCCGTCTACTTTCTTTGCCATACTCAATGTCTCACAAGAGTCTTCCTTCCATCTTTTAGTTGTCTTCTTGTATATTAGGGCGTAGTGACTTAACTCGGCTTGGCCAGCTCTAATTGTTACAATGCATTTTACAACAAGAATTGGGGTGCCAACTTTCTATTCTAAGTTTTACATGGCATTCATCAAAATTTAAACAATAAAATTCCTAACAGAGTTATTGTTTATAATGTTTTAGGAAAATACTTGGTTTCAGTGCAAGGAATTACTTTCAACCTTTCTTGCGTCTTATACATTAAAATTTCTGGACAATCACAATATTCTGTTGGATAATTTTATGAGGATGCAAGGCAAATAGCAGAAGAAATTCTTAGTAGAGGCCGTGTCCCAGTAATCACAGCCTCACAGGCGGTACAGGGTTATACTTGTGGTGGTATGTCTCATATGTTTTGTTTGTCAGCTTCTCGTATTTTTAACAATATTATTTCTTGTTGGTCAAAATATGAAGAATATGATTTCATGCAAAAATACAATGATTGAAGGGCCAATTTTCATTTCTGATATTCAATGTTAGCAGATGTTCTAAAGCCTATTTATGCATTAACATATTCTTAACCACTCAGTGGCCTAATTTTCAATTTCATTTTCTCAACAAACATCTTCATTTTTGCTGATTTTAATAAATTAATTTCCCCTTTTTTTTTTGCGAATTGAAACTTGCAGATGATTCAGTGCAGAAGCCAAGAAATATTGTTGATGTGGGTTGTGGTATAGGAGGAAGTTCTAGGTACTTGGCCAGAAAATATGGAGCCAAATGTCAAGACATCACTTTGAGCCCTGTGCAAGCAAAGAGAGCTCAAGAACTTACTGCTGCTCAAGGATTAGATGACAAGGCCCGTGATCTATTCAGTTTCAACTTTACTAATTTCAAGTTCTTTTTTACATTTTTCTCACCCTGCAATACTTGGCAATCTTTTAAAATTCGACATTCGAATGTACTTTTCAATAATCTATTAAATGTTTGAGAAAGGTTTAGTTGGACTAATAGGGATTGTGTTTGGCAATGGCATGAGAATAGTTATCTATAAGTTCAGATGTGAAATCTGACAAAAGCTACAGCTATTTCTGGAACTGCTTATTATTAGCACTCTTGAATTCGAATTTGACAGCTAAAATGAAAATGAAATATACCAGGTTTACTTTCAAGTTGCCGAGCCGAGCCGATTGAAGAAAGCTGAAATTCATAAACGGCTAACCTTAGCTGCTCCCATAGTCTCCCCTGTCTTCTCTTTTTGCGGCCTCACCAGTTTCAACCGCCTGCTATTTCGTCTCCTCTTTTTCCCAGTCAAGTAATCCATCGCTTTCCGAGCCGCGCCAGCCACCAAGTTCTTCATTCTTTTCATATTCTTTGGTAGGTAAGTTGAAAATTACATTGGAAAGCATCTTATATTTGAAATATCGATTTATCTGTATTACTCTAAGATCTGCATAGTGCTTATTTGTGTTTCGTTAAGCTTTGTCATGATAAAAGAAACCTATTTTGTGTTTTATAATTCCTTGTCTAAGAGAATAATTAATTATGTTATTCTGATCAAATAAAGTCAGTAGTTGGTTAAAAATGTCTCTCAAGGTTGGCACATAAAGTGTATGATAAGTAGTCTTGGATTGACAGATACTTGTAAAGATGAATATGAGTTCATGGAGTCTTAATTCTGATCCATTTCATGAAAAAAATGTGTTTAGTTTTCCATCTGATAATTTCCAGGTAAGCATGCTGCAATTCTTAAAGCAATTTGCATAGTTGCTGACAAAATTTTATCTTATTTTAGTGAATAATAAGATGAATATAAGTTTTATCAGAGTTGTAAAAGATCCTTTATTAGTCTTCTCATGATACAGCCATATTATGGTTTATCTATTGCCCATTTCATCTCTTGTCTTCATGAATAAGAATATTTGTGTCTGTAGTTCTTTCTCTAGTGTAATTAACCAATTACAGTATCATGCTCTGCATTTTCTTGTGTTCTGTTTGGTCGTATCATCGAGGTAATTTCAGATGAAATGAAAATGAAAGAACCTTTGCTTAGCTTTTTAATATAATGCTCGCAGGATGTTCTACTTTTTCTTTGAATCAAGAAACAGCAGAAATGATCTTGTAGTTATATGGCTAACTGGAGGACCAGGGTGCAGCAGTGAATTAGCTTTGTTTTATGAAAATGGCCCCTTCCACATTACAATCAACCTGTCCTTAGCATGGAATGATTTTGGATGGGATAAGGTAACTTTAAAGCTTCTTTTCCAAATACATTTTATATACTTTCTATTGAAAGAATTGATTGCTATCAGATGACACATTTCCATTTTTCGTTTTCTTTTTCATTTTCCCCTCCTTTCGTTTTCTTTTTCATTGCTATCTGATAATTAATTAACATAATTATTTTGCCAATGAGAATTATAGAAATGAGGTACTATTCATGCATTTTAGCTTCAGTTGACTGCATGTTTCTATAACCTCATCTGCTGGTGCAATTTACAACTGTTTTGCATTGTAGGTTTAATGATATAAGAACCTTTAGAAGATTTCCCTATTACGCGATTAGACATTAATGAATATAAGAACCTTTAGAAATGGACTAGTTACATGATGTTCTTTTCTGTGTGTTTGATTAAGTTGAGACAGATAAATAGAGTTTTAATGCTTTGTGTGCCTGAGTTTAGAAGAATATCCTAAAGAAATATAACTAAACTAAGAGAATTGGATTTTTATATTCTGTGTGCCTGAGCTTAGAAGTGAGTTTGAGATTGTTAAGTGTTGGAAATGCAACAGAGATTGTACAACACCAGCCAACTCAGCATCCGACTTTGGAGGAGCTGAGTATTCGGAAAATCAAGTTCTAGGCTTTTGACCTGGGAGGCAAATTCATTTATGCTCTAATTACATATACTTAATAATGCAGCAAAAGTGTAAGCAATAAGACAAGCGAGGCTGTCAACTGAACACAATAAAGTGCTGTGCTGGCAACGACAAATTTATGGGCTGCTATTTTACTTAGTAATCATGCATTGAATTTGACCATCAAATTCTTATGTTAAAAAGGATGAAAGGATTATTATGTTTAACGCTAAACCATGATACTTTACTTCTATAAGATAAGCGTTTTTATTTTAAATGCATAGTAACATACTACCTGATCTTGGAGAAACTGATTTATCTATGGAATTTTTTCAACAGGGATCTTTCCACACTATTGGGTTAGTTGTAACTTCTAAGCTGCAAAGATTCTCAGATTTGTATACACTCATCATACCAAGTGCGCCAATCGATTTCTGGCCACTAGTTGGATTCACCAAAAGCGTGACTCAGTGGTAATTCTCGACTCCTAGCCAGAAACGAAAATAATTTCATTTGACCAAAGGACACGTGCTTTAGCGGACAAGTTGATGGGTACATTGACTAATCAATTAGTTTTGGTACCATGTAATGTTGGGTAAGTAGAACTATGTTAATGTCATTTGCATGCACTTATAAGTGGTGACTTATTTGACCTATGTGTTTGTTTGTAGCTTTCATTGGATTCTAACAGTCATCGACCCTCACAAAGAGGTTATTTCTTTGTTCGACCCTCTCAGTCGATTGCGATGAAGATTGGAAAAAAGTTGTGAATGCGTAAGTCTTTTTTCACTTTTTATGTGTTTGATGTATATGATGATTTATAAATTTATGTATACTAGATGTGCATTCTTATTAAACCATCAATTGAATGTATGTAGGGCTTTAAAAAGGTTCAACGTGGATTAGGGAAAGAAAGGAAAAAAGCAACCTACATGGGACGTAGTTAAGGTACCACTCCAAAATTCCATCTCACAATGTGACTTGATTTAATGCACAACAGAGTTCCTTGAGTTTTGTGTTCTATGTTAAAACATACATAGAGCTTTCTTTCCCTTACATTGTTTTTTTGGGAGACTCATGTACAAACTTTTTAAAGTTAGATGCTTGAATGCTTCTTCTCGTCGGTTTATAGAACATTAGCTCTGATTCAGCAACAACTTATAATTTTTAATCATGTACAACACACTAGTGGGTTGTGTAATGTGTGAGTTGTTCCACAAGTATTATGCTAGTAATTTTTAGATTATATTTAAACATTATAAATATTGATTAAAATAGAATACTATTCGTCAAGTACTATTATATATCTATTAACATATTATTATTATGTAGGTATTTAGAACTATATATGGATTTGTTATTAACAAGTTGTTTCTAACACAGGCTCTTCGACAACCGGATGATCTACAATGTGGAATTTTCGTAATGCGATACATGAGGCAGATAGTTAAAAAACTTACATCCACTGACAGTTCTTCGTTGCGAGCAATAGTAATTCTATTTTGTCTAGATTTTCTTAATTTATATTTTACAACACCATCGAACTTTGTGTTTATTGAGGTTTGTATTTATTGTTCACAGTTCACACAAGCTAACTACTCCCGTGGATATATCGACGAAGTGCGTTAAGTGGGCGGTGCGTATCAAATCATATTGGCTAGTGAAAAGCTATTTAGAACTTATATACTATATTAAATTTTTCTTTTATATTAAACAAAGTTGTGGGATGTTGCTTCGTTTTTACTTATGTTTCTTTCTTTTATGGTAATTCATGTAGTTTATGGACGTGCTGATGCTGATGGGGGATACTATTTGGAGCTACCATTTCTAGATCATTGACATACAAAATTATTGTTGTTTTGGCACTTTTATTTTGGCAGAACACTCTATGTATAACTGATATTAAATTTAGTTGTTTTGGGCATTTTATTTTGGTAGAGGACTTTATATATGACTGATACTAAATCATTATTGTTTTGGGCATTTTGTGACATTGAGATATGAAATATAATTTGAAGTGGTTTAATTTCATATTTTATTCTTGTTTCACAGTTTAATTTATAATATACGATGGCAAAAATCAAAAATATTGTGCAATATAATTGCAAAATTTGCATTCAATCACAACAGTTTTTCATTGTTGGAAAACTGTTGTGGTTGAAAACAAAGACAACAGTGTAAAATTGTTGTATAATTGTTGCGAAACTGTTGTCTTTGTTCCATACCACAACAGTAATTTTTTGTTGTCATTTAGTACCCCCTACTACACCACCACTTTCTACAACAGTGTTTTTTTCTAAATAGACAACGGTGAAAAATTGTTGTCTTTTTGGATTTTTCTTATCGTGTTGAAAACTAAAAAAACTCTCCAGCCTTAATTTTTTTTTCAATTTCCTTAAAATATTTTACTAAAAAATATCTTTTTCCAATGCTTTTTATTTCATTAAACAAAATTCTCTTACTTAAAATATTTAAAAAAATAATTTTCCTATATTATTATTTAGTTTAAATTACTTGTTGATTTTTGAAAATACAAATAATTACAAAAATCACATTTACGTATTGAAAAATATATGTAGTTAAACTATAAATAAAATATAAAAAATTTACACTATTAAATAATTCATAATTTTTAAATGTAGGAATTATATTTAAAAATTTTAGAAAAATACTATTAAAATATTTTAGTATAGTTAAATTATAAATAGAAAAATATTAGCGATTCATAGTTGACATAAAAAGACAGTTAATCCGGGTCACATTTTTTTATTTTTCATTTTCAAATATTATATTTTTATTTTTTTGTGCTTTTAAATCAAACTATATATATAAATACGCATACATGCACTGGGTTATATGAGACCACTGTCTTAGGATAAGAACGTAGGGACACATCTTATCTATCGATTTCTTTTAATCCACGCTCCAAATTAAACATATTTTATCTATATTTCTTAACGAATTATAAATTGCTAAGGTTAAATCAGTCAACATAAAAAAAATTACATGATAAATGGAAGATATAATTAAGATAAATCCGAATTGTAACAAGAACAATCTTGTGTGACTATTTTCAAGCCATGAGACTAAAATCACAGGTTTGACTGTCAATTTGATAGGTTTGCCTATCAATTTATCAACGGTTGGACTATTTGTGTAACAAGAACAATCTTATGGGACTATTTTGAAGTCATGGGACTAAAATCGTCAGGTGCTCAGTCTTCTGAGACCAAAAGTGATTTTTTTTCTCTAGCGCTTAACTAAGCTAATTCAATAATAAACACGCCAAGTGCACCTATATAAATATGTGTATTTTTTTCTGTTGTAGATGAATTTTATAGAGGTTTGATTAATTTGGTTTGATTCAAGAATTTTGGATATGAATCATAAAATTATATATCGTTTAATTGTCTGTTGTACTTGAAGAAAAGTTGTTTTAATCCAACAAGAGTTATACAAATCCCTATATATATTTTTGTTGGTTGTATATGAAGAAATAATTGGTTATTTTAGTTGGTCCAGGTAGTGCATGAACACGCGCTCTAGGCGAGGGGACTTAATACCGCTCATACCGGAAGTTGAGGTTTTTGCGAGAATAATCAGTGCTACCACAAGACGGGCTGAAAGACAACAAAATCCGATAATGGGGGATTTGGATGAAGAACAAAGGGGTAACAATGGGATCAACAGGATCAATGAGTTACCAATACCGGGTAACAATGGAGTAAACGAACTACCGATACCAGCTCAACAGCAAGCCATTCGTGATTACTTTCGACTACAAATGAATCGTAATTGCGGTGGCATTGCCCATATTCCAATCAATGCCAACAACTTCGAGCTCAAACCGGCACTGATCAATATGGTACAACAGAACCAGTTTGGGGGGTTCGCAACTGAGGATCCTAACTCTCACCTTGCACATTTTATCCAAATATGCAATACGATCAAAATGAATGGAGTCTCGGATGACGCCATAAGATTGCGCCTATTCCCGTTCTCTTTGAGGGATAAGGCGAGAAATTGGTTGGGTACTTTGACGCAAGGAAACGTGAGCACATGGGATGAATTGAGCCAAAAGTTCTTGTTTAAATTCTTTCCATCGAGCAAAATTTTGCAGCTCATAAGCGAGATTACTCAATTTCGACAGTTTGATTCGGAGCCTTTATATGAGGCTTGGGAAAGATTTCGGGATTTGTTACGAAGATGTCGACAACATGGGTTCCCGGAGGATCAACAGTTATGTTTCTTCTACAATGGTTTAATGGGGCAAACGAGGGCCTTTGTTGATGCCGCAGCGGGAGGAGCATTGTTGGCAAGGTTTCCACAAGATGCCTTGAACCTTCTTGAAGAAATGGCTATGAATAGTTACCAGTGGCGTCTGAAAGATCCAATGTACAACGAGTAGCTGAAATTTCGGATGTAGACCCGATTAAAGCACTAATAGCACAAGTGGCGGCTTTGACAACTCAATTGGATGTTTTAACGAAAGGGCCAGAAACAAACATGAGCACGGGTAGTGAAGCTCTTCTATATCCAATGGAAGAGGTCAATTATGTGAATAACTGGAATTTCAACAATTTTCGGAACAATTCAAACCCAACACATTACCATCCGGGATTGAGAAATCATGAAAATTTTTCCTATGCCAATACAAAGAATGTGTTGCAACCTCCGCCGGGATTTAATACTTCAAATGGAGGTGGAAATGTGGAAGGCAAATCATCGTTGGAGGATGCACTCACCTCCTTCATAAATTAATCGAATGCATTCATGAGTGACACGAGGAGTCGCTTCGCTAGGCAAGTTTCTAGGATGGACAAAATGGAACTACAAATGACCCAAGTGACAATCTCAATAAAGAATCTTGAAACTCAAGTGGGTCAATTGGCTACAATTGTGGGTGGTCAACATCAAAAGGGTCAATTTCCGAGTAATACGGAGATGAATCCTAAGGAACAATGCAAGGCTATTCACTTACGAAGTGGCACGGAATATGAGGGGCCTAAAGAAAAATTTGGAAATCTGGAAATTTCAGAGGAAGCATCTAAGCCGGGAACGGTTGAATCGGTGATGAAAGATGGGGAAAAATAGAGACAAGAGGCGGAACAAACAAAAATGAGAAGCTAAAATCATCATCTAACTCTAATATATCTAAATTGCCTATATCTCTTCCCTTTCCCCAAAGATTTCAAAAGAAAAAGCTTGATGATCAATTTGCAAAATTCCTTGATATATTTAAGAAATTGCATATTAACATTCCTTTTGCAGACGCATTAGAGCAAATGCCAAATTATGCAAAGTTTCTTAAGGATGTTATGTCGAAAAAGAGGAAGATGACAAGCTTTGAAATGGTGAATTTGACGGAAGAATGTAGCGCAATCATCCAAAGAAAGCTACCACAAAAACTGAAAGATCCGGGGAGTTTCACTATTCCTTGTGCTATTGGTGGTAACTTATTTAATAAAGCGTTATGTGATTTGGGGGCAAGTATTAATTTGATGCCTTTGTCCATTTTCAGGAAGCTTGGACTAGGCGAAGTGAAGCCAACCACGGTGACATTGCAACTTGCAGACCGGTCACTTACTTACCCAAAGGGAATTATAGAAGACGTGCTGGTAAAAGTTGATAAATTTATATTCCCTGTGGATTTCTTGGTTCTTGATATGGAAGAAGATCGAGACGTTCCACTTATACTTGGACGTCCATTCCTTGCTACTGGTAAAGCCTTAATAGATGTGCAAAAAGAAGAGCTCACATTACGTGTTAATGATGAGCACGTTTTTATTTTCTATATATAAGCGCAATGAAATTTCATGATACGGTGGAAAATTGTAATTTTTGGATATAGTTAGTTCGTGCATTGAGGATTATGTTGATCATGCATTGTCTACAGATGATTTGGAATTTGGGCTAACACACTCGTGCTCAATGTCGAGTATTGTGCTTGATTTTGATAACCAAGATTTGTACGACTATGTTTGTGCCTTAGATCATATGCAGGAACTACCTAGGAGCGCAAGAGGCGAGAATGCAAAGTCAGAAAATAGGGAGCAAAACCTCCAGGTACGCACGGGCAAACCGTGCGTGATGCTGAAAGAAATGTTGGAAGTCCTGAAGAGCACACGACCCGTGTGCCGGAGCACGGGCAACCCGTGCTTGATGCCGAAGGAAGGCTTGAAGAAAGGGGATCGCGCACGACCTGCGTGCCGGAGCACGTGCAACCCGTGCGCGACCCTGAAACAGAGACATCGACCCCGGAACTCAAGCAATTACCCGAACACCTCAAATATGCATTTCTATGGACGAATAACGCAAACCCGATAATCGTTTCATCTCTTCTAACTCCCACTCAACTTGATAAATTGTTAAGGGTTTTACGAAAACATAAGTCGGCACTTGGATGGTCAATAACTGATTTAAAAGGCATAAGCCCATCCATTGTAATGCATAAAATTCGGATGGAAGATGTTTATAAACCATCAGTGCAAAACCAAAGACGATTAAACCCTATCATGCAAGATGTGGTTAGGAAGGAAGTGTTGAAATGGTTAGATGCGGGGATTATTTATGCCATCTCTGATAGTTCATGGGTAAGTCCCGTGCAAGTGGTACCGAAAAAAGGGGGGTAACAGTCGTGAATAATGAGACTGAGGAGCAAATTGCTACTAGAATTGTTACCGGTGGCGAATATGTATTGATTATAGAAAACTTAATGATGCCACTCGAAAAGATCATTTTCCTCTCCCCTTTATTGATATGATGTTGGATCGTCTGGCAGGTTACGATTATTATTGCTTTTTAGATGGTTATTCTGGGTATAATCAAATCATGATTGCACCGAAAGACCAGGAAAAAACGACATTTACGTGTCCTTATGGCACATTTGCATTTCATCGCATACCATTTGGGTTATGTAATGCACCTGCCACTTTCCAACGTTGTATGATGGCTATATTTCATGATCTAATTGAAAAAGTTATAGAGGTATTTATGGATAATTTCTCTGTGTTTGGTGATTCTTTTGATAATTGTCTTCACAATCTTTCCTTAGTCTTACAGCGATGTGAAGAGACTAATCTTGTACTCAATTGGGAAAAGTGCCATTTTATGGTACGCGATGGTATTGTACTTGGACATCGAGTCTCTTCCGCAGGTTTAGAAGTCGACCGGGCAAAGATTGTAGCAATTGAGAAATTACCACCTCCTACAAACGAGAAAGCCATTCGAAGCTTCTTGGGCCATGCTGGATTTTATAGAAGGTTTATCCGTGGCTTTTCTAAAATTTCTAAGCCTTTGAGCCAATTGCTAGAAAAAGATGCTGCTTTCAATTTTTCCAATGATTGTTTGCAGGCGTTCGAAACGTTGAAGAAGGCATTGGTGACCGCACCTATACTTGTCGCCCCATATTGGAGTCAACTGTTTGAGTTGATGTGTGATGTGAGCGATTTTGCAGTAGGGGCTGTTCTCAGCCAAAAGAGGGAAAAATTGTTCAGATCCATCTACTATGCGAGTAGAACGTTGGATAGTGCTCAACAGAATTACACCACAACCGAGAAGGAGATGTTGGCGATTGTTTTCGCATTTGATAAATTCCGATCATACTTGATTGGGACAAAAACGATTGTTCACACCGACCATGCAACCATCAAATACCTCTTTGATAAGAAGGATGTGAAACCAAGGTTGATTCGGTGGATCTTATTATTGCAAGAGTTTGATGTGGCAATCAAGGATCGGAAAGGTTGTGAGAACGTGGTGGCAGACCACTTGTCTCGGATAGAAAATCACGAAGGAGCACAAGGAAGCACGGGATTAATAAAAGAGGAATTTCCTGATGAACGATTACTCATGCTTGAGGCAAAGTTTCCGTGGTATGCAGACTTTGTCAACTACTTGGCTGCAGGAGTTCTACCTCCGGATCTATCGCCATATCAAAAGAAGAAATTCTTACATGATGTAAAGTTGTACATGTGGGATGACCCCCTACTCTTTAAGAGGTGCGCAGACAAAATCATAAGAAGATGCGTACCTCAAGAAGAATGGGAGGGAGTCCTACAACAATGTCATTCCGCACCCCCTGGCAGACATTTTGGCCCAACTCGCACCGCATCGAAGGTATTGCAAAGTGGGCTATATTGGCCCACTTTATTTAATGATTGTTATTTATTTGTGCAACAATGTGACAGGTGTCAGCGAATGGGCAACATTTCAAGGAGACATGAGATGCCAATGACAAATGTAATTGAAGTGGAATTGTTCGATGTGTGGGGGATTGATTTTATGGGCCCATTTCCATCATCTTCGGGGTATCAATATATTTTACTCGCAGTGGAATATGTATCCCATTGGGTATAGGCGATTCCTTCCAAAACAAATGATGCTCAAGTTGTAATGCGGTTCCTTAAAAAAATATATTTACTAGATTCGGCACTCCAAAAGCTTTAATTAGTGATGGAGGGTCGCATTTTGTAAATAAATTGATGAGCAACTTGTTGGCAAAATATGGGGCGAAACATAAAGTTGCATTGGCCTATCACCCGCAAGCCAATGGACAAGCAGAAGTGGCTAACAGGGAGATCAAACAAATCCTTGAGAAGACGGTGAACATCAACCGAAAAGATTGGGCGTTAAAATTGGATGACGCTCTGTGGGCATACGGGACAGCATACAAGACACCGTTGGGCACATCCCCGTATCAACTTATTTTTGGGAAATCTTGTCACTTACCGATGGAGTTGGAACACAAAGCATTTTGGGCGGTCAAGAAGTTAAATATGGATTTTCAAAAAGCCGGCGAAGATAGGTTGCTCCATTTGAATCAGATGGAAGAATTTCGGGATGAAGCATACGAAAACTCCCGAATTTATAAAGAGAGAATGAAAAGATGCCACGACAAGATGATAAAAAAACGAGAGTTCCTACCGGGAGAACCGGTACT
This sequence comes from Rehmannia glutinosa, assembly GCA_016081115.2. Lineage (NCBI taxonomy): Eukaryota > Viridiplantae > Streptophyta > Magnoliopsida > Lamiales > Orobanchaceae > Rehmannia > Rehmannia glutinosa. The sequence goes on from CM071930.1 coordinate 53,262,293, forward strand.
CTTGTACAATTCATGACTTAAATTTTTCCCTGGAAAACTTAAGTCTAGGTGGTCGGGGCCATTTGTGATCAAGAAGGTATTGAATCCTCCCGGAGTTGTAGAATTACTGACAAAAGACGGTGAAACTTTCATGGTAAACGGCCAGAGGATTAAGCATTACTTCCACCGAGGTAACCAAGAGGAGGTGACTTCTATCTCCTTGCGAGACCCGTAATGGAACAACAGACAGGCGTCAAGCTAAAGACGTTAAATATAGCGCTTGTTGGGAGGCAACCTAACGATTTTTCGTGTGGATTTCATTTTTTGTGTGTTTTTGTTTCAATTTTGTGTGATTTGTGTGATTTGGCATGTGTGTTTTGCTTTAATGTGTGTGAATTGTGTGTTTTTATTTATAAAAAAAATTACTTGAATGGCTATACAGGTATGCACGGGCAGCCCGCGCCATGGGCACTACCCGTGCGTACCTAGGAGGAAATTGAGCATGCTACGGCATCACACACGGGTTACCCGTGCGCCTAGCGCACGACCCGTGTGTGTCTGCAGGGGGAAAAAATTTGCTACGGCATGGCACATGGGTTACCCGTGCGCCGGCACACCACCCGTGCACCTTACGAGAACCAGGTAAAACAGAGCAGTTTTAACACTTTTCTTCATTCTTTAAACCTACCACACGCATGCCCCTCCTAATACTTTCAAAAATTTCCAAATTTTCCTCAAGTTTTGAACCAAATTCCCCCATTTAATCATTCCCCCATCATATTAGAACTACATTTGGCCTTGATTTCAAGTTGGATTGAAGAAATTTGAAAAGAAAGCACCTAGGGTTCAAATATTCTCTTTGGGTTAAACTTCGAGAATTCTGGTAAGAGACTCGTTTTCCCTTGTGAATTTCTTGTGAATTTTGTAATGGGGATCATGATTGGTGCGTGTTTTGATATTTTTGCTATGAATTGTGTGAATTATTCTTTGAGGCAAATTATCAAACACTTTGTGGGCTTATGTAATTGAGGTGTATTTGAATGAAATATTGATGAATGAGGCATGGCCAATGATTGTTTGAGCTTTTAGTTAATAATTTTCTAGAATGGCCATAATTCTTGCTTGCTTGGGGTTAGTTGATCGATCAAAGTGAAGTAGGTAAGTGAATTTGCATCACCTAATATTGTAGCTTTAATCCCATGCTTTGTTGTTGCCATTGATGATACTGGGATGCTAATGGAATGTATTTCAGGTACAAATCTTTCATGGTCGAGAGAAGAAATCCCCAGGGTGGAAGGAGACATGTGCGCGGAACGGCCCAAAGAAACGAGGCACCACAAGAAGTCGACCCGAACAGTCCAGCAGCTTATGATGTGGTATTGACAAATGCGAACAACATAGAGCGGTGGAATCGCATAGTTGGTCGACAAGTAGCTCCATCCAGATACGCCGATGATGATTGTACCCACACTTTAGGGATACATGAGGACGTTTGGCGTCTTTTCGCAAAGGTCGGGTGGACCAATTTTATGAGCCGCAGGTGGCCGATGTTCAAACGCTATACGTTGGAATTTTTGAGTACTGTGGAAGTACTCAAACAGGGAGGAGCTTTCGAGCCATTTGAGATACGCTTTCAGTTGGGGAATGAACGTCGGCGTTTATCTATCTCCCAATTGAACACCATTTTCGAAGTTCCCACGAATGCTCGTTTCCGACCAATGGAACATTATGATCAATATGATTTTTGGAGAATGTTGGTCGAAACACCACAAACAGGGCCTATGTTGTATGCTGCCCGGACTGCTAAAGCCTCATGGATTCGGAATCCAGTGTTCCGATACATACAACGTGTGACTGCATCCTCCGTCTTCGCCAGGGAAAATATTGGGGGAATGATAACAAGGGAGTTGTATCTATTATGGTGTATGCTCACAAATACACTCTACAACACAGCCGCCTACTTCGCAGAGCAAGTTGAGCAATTGGTAAGGCGGGAAGGGGGTACGATTTCTGTAGGGGGCCTCATTACCCCTATTGCCCGACATTTCAACGTCGATTTCCAAGGCTTGGAGCCTATTCCGGGCAGCACTCGGGTTAATTTGGCATCGTTGCACCACATGAAGTTCATAGCAAATGGAGATAACACATTGGTACTTCTATAGAAGAAAGGTGTTGCATTTCCGTTGCCTAACCCGACATACACCACAGTCGATACATTGGCGGACACCACCAACTTCCAAATGAACTCTGACGCACATAACCGAATTACAGAGGCTATAGATGCGAGGAAGAGGCGCCGAGTTCAAGGTTTTCCGGATGAGGAAGATTTGGTTGCGGAAGAAGAGGAGCTAAGAAGAAGAGACATGGGGGTGGAACCTCCTCTCCCTCAACTTGGATATGACATCCCCGAGTCCCCACATGGCGATGCTTACCCCCGACGCTCTCATAGCAGGGATCGTCCCAGTACATCTCATGGCGGCGGGTCCCAGTGCGGTACTGATCTTCAGGATATGCTATTGGCCTTTGGGGAGGATTTGCGTCGTCAAGGAGGCGAGTTAAGGCAACAAGGGGAGGATTTGAGGCAGCATCGGGCTGATTTTCTCGCATTCTGTGAGTACTATGATCGGCGTTCCGAGGAGACGTGGCAAGTGCTCCAACAGTTACAAATGTGGCATATTTCCCAAGGTCACTTTCCGCCGCCTTCGCCATAGTGATTCAGGTATATCCCCACTTTTCGTTATTGAAATTCTATTTTTCCCCTTAGGACCATATAATTTCATTCAAGTTTGGGGGAGAGATAGTATTTTAATATATGAAAAGTGTGGATACAAAAAAAAATCATGCATTTTGTGTTTTCATATAGTTGCATTAGAGCATTCTAGGTAGCATTGCATTAGAGCACGTTTATGGCTTTAGCACGTCTATTGCTTTCTTAGTGGTTAGAGAGTGAGTTGACCTGGCTTGTTGCAACTTATTGTTTGTGTGGTGATTTTGAAAGATTTGTATTGTTGGAATTGGATGATGAGTATGAGTTAATTGAGCCTTGAATAGATGACATTGAGCATGTTAATATGAAAACTTGGTTTGATGCTTTGAATTACATTTTGACAAGCCTCGTGAGCTTTGAGCCTTTATCGCTTATATCTTTTGCGGTCTTGTTGTGATTGAGGGTATCATTCGTGTTGTCAGAATTCTAGAACTTGCTCGGGTATCTCTGTCGAAGCCACATGTTGTATGCAAATTGTGAATTTGATAAAAGGCCATCTTTGTTAGCCTTTCTTGCCTTTTGCTTTCCTAATGATGATGAAATTCCTTGTTAGCCAAGTTGAGCCTATTGCCTATTCTTTTGATAACCACAAGATTTAAGCTTTGAACTTGATAGATCCATCACCCTAAACTCGAGTGTATAACGTGGAGTAAAGGGAATAAATGGAGTTGAAAGAGTGGGAATTGAAAAGTGGGATAATGGGCATAAGTGGTTAATTGAAAAAAAAATCGAGAATATACTGTGAATTCTCATAGAAACGAACTTGGGGGCGGAGGATTGTAATTTAAGGCGATTTTCAAAAGAAAGAAAGAGATGGAAATAAGGAAAGTTGATAAAAATAAGGGATGATTGGAGTAGCATATGGAACTATTATGTAGAGGATTGATATGCTCACCAGTTATATGCTCGAGTTTGAGTCACTTTGTCCAAAATTTTCTACCCTAACCAAAGAGCCTTCGTTACAACCAAATAAGAAAGTCCTTTTTGATTCACGAAGTGCATACATTCTAGTGGCGGAGATACGAGACGAATTGCAAGCTTATGGTAATTCTACGACATTGAATTGATTCGAGCATAAACACGTCCCATATTCTCGTGAGATGAGAGTATACACATAACTTTGAGAGCTGGAATTCAGAGCATTTCACTTTGTTGTACTTGAGGCGTGCTCTTTGATCAGATATTTAAGGCTTGATTAGGTTGTGCTCAACATTCATGACGAACAATATGGATCTTCTTTTGAGTCCTTTGTGTGCGCTTTTATTCTTATCTCCCTGTTGTGCTTTATCGTGTTTTCAAAATTGTTGATCGGGACGGTCAACGGTTTAAGTTTGGGGGATTTTGATAGGTGTGAGTTTTGCATGTATTTTGGAGCATATTTATGACTATAATGATGGGTAAACATGCATATACTCGTGTAAAATGTTACGTATTCACTCCTTTTGGAAAAGATATTACACTTTGCTTGGTTTATAGAAATTTCATGATATTTGAAGCGAATTGAGTACAAATATGAACCTTGCAAAGTGGAAACATTGAGAATGGAGTGAGTATACGGAAAGTGAAGCCTGGAGGAGCGAAAGATGAGCGTTTAAGAAGAATACAGAGAGCACACGGGTTGGGCGTGCCATAGGCACCACCCGTGTGCCCCTGAAGAAAGGATTTCTGAGGCTACGGCATGGCACACGGGTAGCCCGTGCTCATATGTACCACCCGTGTGCCACTAGAGAATTGCAATATCCATACAGCATCACGCACGGGTAGCCCGTGCAAGGGGCACCCGACCCATGCGTGTTTGGTGAAAATCAAAAGTTTCGCTACGGGGTGACGCACGGGTAGCCCGTGCAGGAGGCGCACGACCCGTGCGTCTTCGCTGGAATCCCACAATCTGCAGCATTTTGCCCTAAATTTGAAGGTGGGTATAAAAAGGCTTTTTAGGGGGCGCACACAAGGGACATTCTGACATTTTTGGGGATCTACAACACAAGACAAGAATATATTCTTGGAAGAAGACATCAAGGGAGTATCGGGTTGCATCGGAGCTCAAGGGACGGAGATACATCGAGAGATTATCGACTTTCCTAACTTTTTCTTGCTTCTCTTGTAGTTTTCATCTTTCAATTTAGTTGTCATGGCTATGAACAATTTGTATGTGGATTGTTTAGAAATCATGTGTAGTTAAACTCTTTAGATTTCCGGGTTTTGGAAGTAAATTAATGAAATCTTGTTGGATGTTTTAATTCTAGTTGAAGTTATTATCTTGAGGCCTATTTGAGTACTTTGAGCTTATTCTTGTTTTATCACTTGATCAATGATTTAACTTGTTTGATATATTGATTCATAATTCGAGAGATGAGTTTCAATATTGGATCTTGAGTACTTGACATGAATATTTGCATGAATCGAGAGGTTTGTAAATATTTGTGAAGACAGTTGATCTTTTGAACTTTTGGGAGTTGAGTACTTCATGTTGAGTAGAGGTGCTAGCATAAGTATTTCAATCTACATTTTATATGTATCTCGAGAGGGAGGATAAAATATCTTCGTGATCGTCTTATAGGAATATCGATAATAACTTGGATTGGATTAAATCATACAACAAGAGGATTATTAATCAAAACCTTAACTCGGAAATCCGTTTCATCTTCTTGATATTTCTATCAATTGTGTTCTCTTAATTTTGTGTTTTAGTAGTCCAATTTGTCTTAATCTCACAACAACAATCATTAAATTACGAACGTCTAAATAAAAACAAAGTTATCTTAGTTCAATACTTAGTACATAAATTTATTAGTCTCCGTGGATACGACCTTGCTACCTTTTCCTATAACGTACACCGTACACTTGCGGTGAAGCTAAAAATAAAGGCGAACACCTTCTAAAAAATATTAGCAGTTCTTCTGAATTGTATTAGCAGTTTCTTGAAGAGTATTTTAGTATTTCTCATCAATATACTCCCCAAATGTATTAGCAGTCCCTCAAAAAAGTATTAGTAGTTCATCGAAAAAGTATTAGTAGTCCCTGGAGAGAATTTTAGTAGTTTCCCGGAATATAATTAAATTTTTCTCCCGAAATGTATTAGCTGCCCATCGGAAAAGTATTAGTAGTTTCTTGAAAAAGTATAAGTAATTTCTTGGAGAGTATTTTAGTAGTGTTCCTTCAAAGTATTAGTTTTTCTTATAAAATGTATTAGTATTTCTCCATAAAAGTATTACCTAATACTAATACTTTTTACACTAGCACTACTATTCTCAAGTTAATGGGAAAAAAAATATGATTCTTGAATGCTGCTAGGAGATAAGTGTAGGTATTCTTATCAATCACTAGGTCACAAAATAAGCATATTAAATCTAGTCTCTAACACAAGATAACTCCAAAATTTTATTGTTTATGGAGATTACATTAATATTTGAATGTCTCTTCTCAAATCTTTGACATTTCTTCACCCAATGCAAATATCTCAACCGATCGACATTATATTACCCATTCAATTTCGAAGAAATCGAGTAGTAATTGTTTCACACTTAAGAATTAAGGAACTCGGAATTGGTTGAAGGAGAAGGCCAACAAAGTTTTGTTTGGTGTTCGTATGTGATGATGAGAGGGTGATCGGGAGGCAGGAAGCGTTGGGTGCGTCCTCTACTACGGGTTGTGTCGGGATGGTGCAGGGATGTGCAGAGTAATTGGGGATTATTTTTGTGGGTTTTTTCTTTTTTTGGATCGGATCTGAATTTGGGTTGGTTATTGGGGCTCTGTCTAACGGTTGAGATCCGTTAGACCGTCTGACAGGAGACCAACTCATTTAAAATTAATAGCAGGACATTTTACAAATCATGATTTCTTCAGTATCATTATCGCCACCCTCCTATAACTACATGACCAAATTACAATTTAGCTCAAGTATTGTTGTATAAAATATAAGTGTTTCAAAATATTTCTAGTTGACTTAGTTCACACTTGTTAACTGATAGACGGAGTCTTGAGCTAAAAAAAAAATTTAATCTTTGTCGTTCTAAATCCTGTTGAATCCTGGGGGATTATCGAAATAAATCCTTAAGGACAGTGCTAATTTCGCACGCCTCAGAAATTAATCCTTTTGTTTACTTTCAATTTTTTCGAACTTCACCAAATTTTCTAACAATCTTAAAGATTTAACTAGTAGTTCGAAAAATAAAAAATGTGTATGCCGAAAATCACTACACATAGCTACTTGTGTTTCTTGGCTTATTTTCTTCCTGGGAAAATGGCTTCAAAATCTTCAAAATCAGTGTATATACAGAATTTCTGGCGTTATTGCTGCCTACTGTTCTGTCCTTGCTAGAGTCCTTTTTTTTTCAGTTTGGGATGGTGGTATGTGTGAAGTCCATCAATTCACTCCAAAATCCCAAAAAAAAAAAAAATTGTACAACCATTAAAATCACCCCATCTGTACATATTATGATCATATGAGCACACCCCATCTGTACATATTATGATCATATGAGCACCATAATTCAATTATGCTCTCTGTTCAGATTGAAGGAATCCACTTTCCTTCTATGTCTTGAAGAGTAGAATTGCCATTTGTTAATTTAAATTTGAAGCGGCAGAGCCTGCTTCAATAAGGATATGGCTCCCCAGTTTTCACACTATATTACACTTTTAGATAACGGTAAATACGGAAATTCTATCTCCATTTAATGTCGACGGAGAGGCTTATTTTCAGCAGCTATCCGTCAGCGGTTTCGTCGTCTCACTCTCTCCATTACGGCGGCGAAGCGGGGATTTTCGAGGAGTTGTCGACGGCCACTATTGTCTCGGTTTCACGGCCGGATGCGAGTGACATCGTCTCGGTTCCCAAATTGGTTGTTGATGGGAAGGAGAGCGTAGTTACATTTGAGGACTTTCCGTATTATCTCCGGTCGGAGGTGGACATACCGGAGAGCTTCTCCGCTGTTATGCCGGGGTGGTTCTCGGAGATTAGCCCAATGTGGCCAGGTAATTTATGAGGAGATTTATCAATATGTGCTCATCTCGTTTGTGAATTCGAGTGTGTTTACGATTTTGTGTTTCTTGTTCTTCTTCCGATGTGTGTGCTTTTGTGGCATCTTGTTAACACACGCGCATATGTCCGCTCAAACACAAACAAACCTGAAGTTTTTCCTTTTAATGTGAAGATCGTTCCCTATTTTGTGTTGGACTGGAATTTTGATCATCACTTGTCATTATATGTGTTTGTCTTGGTTTAAAAAAACCCAATTATTTTGGGCCAGAATCAGTGAGTTTGTTCCATCAAATGTTCATTCCTGGAGTTTTTTTTTTTTTTTTTTTTTTTTGCGAAGTTTTGACTGGCAAAATGTGTTTCTTGTTAATGCGAGAAATATAGTGAGAAAAAAAAAATTGTGAAGAGATCATTCCCTTTTTCCCTTTTGCATTCTAATTTTGGGATTGGGTTTCACAAAATGAAGTTTTTCCTCAAGTCTTTGTGCCTTTATTTTTGAGATTTGTAGCTATCAGAATATATACTTTCTCCACACTTCATGAATTTGCACATAGTTGGGGATCAATTATTATTTGTGATAATTATTGGATATCTTGTGATTGTACTAGTTGACATGAAAATGTGGTAGTATGCATTTTTTTTTAATTTTGTTTAGAACATATTGGTTTGAGAAAACGTGGTTTTTATCTATTAATATGTGAATGCCTTTTGTTGATTTTTTTTTTATAAAAAAAAAATAATAGTGGTAATTGGCAATTGAATAAGGGAACACCTTTTGCGAGGAAATGTTTTAGCTATCTCCAACACTGCTAAGCTACCAAAGCATACTATCAGAGTGTTAGTGTAACGCCCCGGTTTTCAAAATATATAAGTAACTTAATTAAATAAGAAATCTATTTAAAAGCGCGTGAATAAGACATATTAAAAAAAATAAGCAGTACTATTTTATTTATAAAACAAAAAAATCCATCACTCTTCCGCTGCGCCACTTTGATTTTACAAAATAATGCCTAATTATAAAAGTTTGCATCCAAATAAACAAAGTATTCAACTAAAATCTTTGTCTTCCAAAAATAAAACACTAACTATTAATAGTAACTTAAATTCACTAATAAAATAAGATTTTTCTAAAAATTCAAATTAAATAAAAATCATTGACTTCGCATCCACCGCCTCCAATCCTTTCCCGGACTCCTCAACCTGAAAAGTGTTAATATATATGGGGTGAGCTTTCAACTCGCTCCGTGGGGATACGTTTGTCAAGATTAAACACAACAATATGCATAATCGTAAACATTCAATATGTAATTTACTCTGTATTTTTACTCTGACTGGCCAGTTACTCTTATAGTACTGCGGGTACACCCCGAGGATACATTTGATCCCGGACCTTCTTACAGCCCCTGCTAACATGATTTACTCTGTTCCACATTGCACATAAACGAAAACACATATACGAAGCATTTAATAAAGACAAACAATTCTTGAATAGAAAATATCCCCACCTTAAAAATAATTGTAGATATCTTGTGCCAAGAATGTAAAAAGAAGTAGTAAATCATAATCCTCGTTTTCTCGGTTCCTACGATAAATTATAAAATATAAATAAATAAATAATATAAAAAGTACTATATGTATTAAAGAAAAATTGAAAACTGAAATTGGATAAGAAATACCGGGTTTGGCTTGAAAAATTGGTGAGATAGGCTTGCTTGTAAAAAGGGCCAAATCGATCGACTTTTGGAATCATGGGGCCATTTTGTAAAGCTTGAAAAACTAGAGGAGTAAAACCGAAATTTTCTTAAAAGGTGAGATTAATCCAATTTGGACTTGGAAGCCAAATTATTCCCTCTATAAAAACTCTATTTTTCTCTAATCTCTCTTTTTTTTTTTGGTTGATATATATATATATATATATATATATATATTGAGATGGAGGGATTGGTTGATGGCTTGCAAAGCTTGGGTATTTTCTTCGCGAGTGGTTGTGGTGGCGCAGGCATGAGAAGTTGGAAGGAAAGGACTGAATATTTATAGGGCTAGTTTTTGTATTTGAAATAAGTAGAACTTCTTAGATGATAAGATTAAATCAGATGTGTATTTATCTATTTGGGTTTGAAATATATCTGAAGTTGGATTATAAATATTAATATATAATAAAAAAAATAAATAAGATATTTATAATGTATATAATAATAATAAAAAAAATATACGCACTACTACAAAAATCCTGATAGACACCGGTTTTAAACCGGTGTCTATTAGTAAAACAACCGGTGTTAAAGCCACTGGTGTTAAAAGTCTGAACTTTTTGACACGGTTTAAAACCTGTCGTTTTCCTTGAAAGACACCGGTTTTAAACCGGTGTCTATTAGTAAAACCACCGGTGTTAATACCACTGGTGTTAAAAGTCTGAAATTTTTGACACCGATTTAAAACCGGTGTCGTTTCCTTAAAAGATACCGGTTTTAAACCGGTGTCGTAGATATAATATATCCGCTTTCAAAGGCCCGATGTTAAAAGTTTATGTATTGGACACGGTTTGAAACCTGTCTTTTGATGAATAGACACCGTATCAAAACACGGTTTAAAACAGTGTCTTTTCATCTAAATACACCGGTCCAAATCTACAAAAAATCCATATAAATAAACAAAATTCATCATAAACTCCAATTCTAGCAACCATCATAAGTTCACTACCAATTAAACATGAAATCCATTAATATTAAAGTCACCAATAGCCAAAATCCAACAAAAAGTACTAGTAGCCAAGTTTCCTTCCGATAAAACAACTATAAATTCATAATCCAATTCCATCATCCAACAAAAAGACTATAATTCAACTAAAGGCAACAAAATCCATATGATCAACATAGCTCATGCATTCAAGCTTTCAAAAATGCTCAAGCTTCTCCTACTCAGTCTTTAATCTTTGTTTCTCGTCACGAAGCTCATTCTTCTCCGCCTACAAATATACAAACAGAGTTGAATGATTTAGCCATTAATGTCAAAAATAAATAAAAAATAACCAATTACATTCCTAAAACTGAAAATTAGTAAACAACAAAACCCTTAAAAATGGAAATGTCTTATCTTTTAATATTCCACTTGGATAAAGATTAAAGTCATAAGATAAAGTAAAATATGCAAGAATAAAAGAAAGAGATCATGACATTATCTTAAAGCACATTAAATTAATCAACTTATGAATTTTATTTTTTAGAGAACATTAAAAACCTGGGTATCATATTTGCTCAGATAAAAGTAAAATAAGGTAAGATGTAATTATAAATTATTAAATGTAACCGCCCCAAATTCATGTAACACTACACTACGAAAACAAAACCGGTTTATGGCTTCCAGAAGTGTTAGCTAAAGCAATTTTCAATGACATCTTATGCTTACTCCTAATAAATTCATGGCTTCCAGAAGTGTTAGCTTTTACAAAATATATGTTACAAGCAATCTTTAGAGCAATCACCGGAGGCTTTCTATAAATAATTTAACAAGGAAATAAGGTAAGGAAAATAATAATGCCATACTAATGCCTCAACTCCAAGATATCAATAGTTGAGTATTATCAGAGCACCAAGATATCAATAGTTGGACCTTAGGCAAGGAAGTAATACCTAATACCATCGTGACGAGAGCGAGTAAGTTGCATAAGAGCATCAAGGGCTCCTGCCTCTTGTCCTACAGCAGAATCATGACAGTTAGTATCCTAATGAGCAGCCAAATTTGTCAATGCCCAAGTTTGCTCGAACAATAAGATCAAGGAAATTTATAAGAAACTGGACACCAATTTTTTTTATTTATCTAAAATGCAAGTGAATGTTGGATAAAAGTCACTAAGTAGGAGCTGATAATTCAAAATCAAACCATTTGGAAAAGTAAACTTAGTCAGGCTAATACAAGAAAGCAACTAAAAGTCAATGCACTTCAAAGTATATGAACACATAAGTTGCAAAATCGTAAAAGGTGCAAACTAATGTCATGCTTTAATCAGTGGACCAAACAAAACAAATGGAGCCTAACAGTTATCAAGCTTTAGACAGAACTAGAGGAAGAGTCATGCTATTCTCTTTCTTGCCGACGAATTCCAACACCTTCACAATCTGACATTTAAAAGTATAATTCATCAGACATCAATACAAGCAAATAAAAGTAATTAGGCTAAACTGTGAAGTAGTTTTTGTAATTTACCCTGAAAATTATGCAAAGTTCTGCACAAGTTAATGGTCAAAATTATGCAAGATTTCATTTAGATTTTAGTGGAGTCAAACATTATGCAGTTGTACAGTACAAGTCCACAATACAGCAAATTTCTTCATTTTCTGCAGAAATTCCTAAAAGAAAATAGTGCCTAATCAAAATGCAGTTGTACAGTACAAGTCCACAATACCAAACAAGAATATTTGATTATAAGCAAACCATCAAACTATCAATCAAATCCAAGAATCAGTTGAGCAAAAAACCAAAACAAAAAGTCATGGCTGATTCACCACCATAAATAGAATTGATTATAGTAATGGAATGAAAAAGTCAAATTGTTCAAACTAAGTTTCATGATACACACAATCTGGTTTCAACTGACATATAGAGCTATGTTAATGCCTAAATCATTATTTGAACCTCTTTTGTTCCCTTATTAATCAATTTAGCAACATAAAAGATATAAACTACTAATACATCCTGGTATCACATCACATGCTAACAAACTTCTTAATTTACAAACCAAAACACGCAATACTAAAATTAACAAATTATTAAGTAAATATCAAGCAAAGAATTTAATGCATACTTGCATCCAAAAGCAGTTTTAAGACAGATACACCGCACATAACCCAGGTACATGAAGAAGGTACACATAACCGCATTATGCTTATCAAACAAATCATATAATCAGGGAACAACAACAAAGATGAGGTAATAGATGCCAGAAAATGTCATAGCAGGGCAAATAGATACCAACCTGTTTGAAAACCAACAATGACCCTTATCCCAATTGAGTACAGATGAATTTATTTTGAAAATCATCAACAACAAAGATGCGGTAACCAGAGAAACCCATCTAAGTTCCATGTATACATATAAACAGAACAATCTCTTATATGAATAATTGATAAACTTGAACACATTATCTAAAACACCAACTTCTAGCAAACCCAAGACAAAACTATATTTCAGCTTTTATACATATTTTTCCATAAGATCTGCAAGTGAAAAGAGAAAGTTTCCCAGCTTCTCTAAAATTACAATCCACTAATAACGCAGAGCCAGAGCTAAACCCCTGCAAACAGTTACAAAATTAAAAACTCCACAGAAAAAACAAAATAGATCAAGATTTCACCCCTGCAAACAGTTAGCAATTTCACCTATGGCTCTCTCGCGAGTGCCCCTAGCTCAGGATCAAGATTAATTCGAATAAAAACAAAATATTCAGAAAAAAAACCCTCAAAATTCACGAACAGAGAGAAAGCTACGAAAATTAGCTTAATCCTACTCCACAACTAGGGTTTTCTCGAATCTAAAGAGAGAAGCTAAGAATATAAACTAGAAGCCGCAGTTTATAAGCCACGGCCCTTCACCGGGTCGAGATTGGGGTCTACCTCGTCAGCTCCGTCAATTGCGAGGTCGAGGTGGGGGTGGGCGTTGAGGGTGGAGAGGGGGATGCCTAAGGCGGCGACTTGTTCCTGGGTGCGCTTGGATGTGAGGACGCCCATGATATCTGCGAGTTCGCCGGATTTGAGAAGTGCACCAAGCTTATCGACGACGAATGCAGCGGTGGAGCCGGTTCCGAGACCGAGAACCATGTTGCTTTTGACGTACTCGACAGCTTTGTCGGCGACGAGCTTTTTAGGTCGTCTTGGGTGAGGACTGGGGCGGAGAAGGCTTTGATGGAGAATTTGGAGGGGGTGGTGCGGAGGTGGATGCGGGTGGGAGTGGGGTGGTGGTGAACGGAAGAGTGAGAGCATTCGCTGTGCGTGGGTTGTGCGTGGGCGTCTGGAGAAGATTCTGCAAATTTTGCTATTTTACCACCAATAATTAGAGAGGAGATTGGTTTGAGCACTGGAGAAAGGATAGAACTTAATTAATTTCATTGTGACCTAATTAATTAGGGGCCTAACGATACCGGTTATAGAACTGGTGTTTAAAAATCTGGTGTTAAAAAATAAAGACACCGGTTTTATAACCGGTGTCAAAAAATTTGGTGTCTAATCTAAAATAATTTATATAAATACACACCGGTTTCAAAATCCGATGGCAAAACCGGTGTCTATTTGGGAAATGCTTTTACAATAGACACCGGTTCTAGGAAACCGCTGTTGTTTATCAAACGACAGCACTAATTAGACACCGGTTTCTTACAAAACCGGTGTTAAATAGGAAAAGACACCAGTAAAGTCATAAAACCGGTGTCTTTTTGGTGGTGTCTATCAGCAGTTTTCTTGTAGTGACGGGATATTACAGTTAGATGGTAACTTTGGCATCCTTCACAATGTCTCTGTTCTAATGAGCATCACAAATATCTACTGGGTGCTAGATGGGAACTTGGAGATCATGGATTATTATGGTGAAAGATGGACAATGAACTAATTGGCATGCCAATTTTTTTTTTTTTTTTGTGTCATTGGTTTTGACAGCAAATGAACTTATTAAGCTATTGATATTATCATAGCCTTGATTATTTAAAAATGTGGGGGTGCCTAATCAAAGTTTTATTGTATGATGATTTTACTCTTGTTGCAGTAAATGGATGTGAACATCAGTATGTAAATTTGTTATATGTGGATTGCATGCTCACATTTGATACTAAACTTTTAATATATAAAACTAAAGAGTTGCTTCTAAATTTGATGTGAGAGATATGTGGGTGAAGCAAGTGTAATATTAAGTGTAAAATCATAAGAGAGGATGATATGATAATATTATCTCAAGAATATTATGTTGAGAAACTTCTTAAGAAGTTTGGACATTTTAATGTCAAAACTGTGAGTACTTCTTATGATGCCAACACTCAATTAAAGAAAATTTTTGGTGATCATGTGGCTCAATCTAAGTATGCACAGATTATTGGGAGTCTGTTGCATTTGATGAATTTTTCACGACTTGAAATAGCTTATGTTGTGTGTAGATTGAGCCTATTTACATATAATCCCAACCGTGATTATTGGACTGCTTTAGTCAGGCTAATAAAATATTTGAGAGGTACCATCAATTATGGTATTCTTTATAGTGGATTGTCCTCCGTACTAGATCCACTAGTGGTTATATATTCACTCTTTGTGGGGGTGCATTTACTTGGAAGTCAACTAAACAAACTATTATATCTAATGTTCTATGGAGATCGAGTTTGTTGTCATGGGGTTAGCTGACAATGAGGTTGAGTGGTTGAAAAACCTCTTAGCAGATATTTCGTTGAGTTCAAAACCAACACCTTCAGTGCCTATGCATTGTGATTGGCAAGTAGTAATTGCAATGGCAAAGAATAAAATCTTTAATGGTAAAATAGACATGTTCGTCTGAGACATGATATGGTTAAACAACTGTTAAACATGGAGTAATATCCATTTATTATGTGAAGTCAGAAGTGAATTTGGCCGATTCTATGACTAAACCTTTGAGAAGAAAATTAATTAAACATCGAGGGGAATGAGACTTAAGCCAATTTAAGTAATTAACAGTGATAGAAACCCAACCTCTGTGATTGGAGATCCCATGAATGAGGTTCATATGAGTAATAACAAGTCACTTGTTAATTCTACTAGCACAACAGTTGATTGTCATTTCCTATGGTGTGAGAAGTGCTAGAATGCAAGTATGAGGGTTGAGTTGATAATCTCTTAATGAATTTCATATCCCTTAAGGGTGGTATATTTACTTGCAAAATATACTTGATGAAATTCACCTATATGAGTGTGGAGTGGGGCCGCTCCTATGAGACTTTGGCATGTCTCTAGAGCACTCATGAATACTAGGCACGCGCATAGCCTATTAGGGCAAAACCGCATTGAACGACAAAGTTTTGAGAGGGTGTAATGTGACTGGTGAGATTTTAACTTACAATAAAGAGTTATTGGTTCATAGAAGCTACAAGTTTCACCAAAACTCTGTACTTTAAATCTTATCAGTCTAGGTCTGGTTCATAGTCTAAAAGACACCAGATCCGATGCATTCTACACTTATTTTTGTAACCCAACAAATTATTCTATCTTATTTTTATAAATTTTTTGAAACATGTGGGGGATTATTGTATAAAATATAAGTGTTTCAAAATATTTCTTGTTGACTTAGTCAAAACATGTTAACTGATAGACCGAGTACAGAGAACTCTTTCCCCTTGTTTTTCTTCTTTTGCTGGGTTTTAAAAAATTTAATCTTTGTCGTTCTAAATCCTGTTGAATCCTGGGGGATTATCGAAATAAATCCTTAAGGACAGTGCTAATTTCACACACCTCGGGAATTAATCCTTTTGTTTACTTTCAATTTTTTCGAACTTCACCAAATTTTCCAACAAGTATTTCACTAAAAGAACCAAGGAAACCCGTCTTATATATTTAACACACAAACTTGATCCCCCTTGCAAACATTTGCGACAAATTAAATATGGCGCTAACTTTCACAGGAATTCCCAAAAACCACAACTCATTGTCCCTGCACAACCCACTCCTCACGAAATCAAACCAGTATCTGACATAGATGATCAACATTTCCTAATGGCCCATTATCCCATCATCATGTTTTACAATAATAATCCTTGTATGAAAGGATTATTGGATCCTGCCAAGGTTATAAGAGAAGCACTTTCTAAAACGCTCGTCTATTACTACCCTTATGCAGGTAGGCTATTTGAAGGGCCTGATTATAAACTCATGGTGGATTGCACGGAGGAAGGGGTGGTTTTCGTGGAGGCCGATGCGGTTCTCAGCCTCAACCAGCCCGGTGATCATACGCTTCAGCCACCATGCCGATACCCAGAATTGCTTCTGTGTGATGTTGTACCTCCAGGCTCCGACGGATTGATGATTGGTTGGCCGTTGATGTTTGTTCAGGTACAGTTTTAATTTACTCAACACACTATATATAAAATTGCAATTTTAATCATGTTGCTCTGTTAGGGGTTGGCAGCAATAATAGTCACGTAGAAATCACGATTTCCAAAAAAGTTCTAATTTTCGAAAAGTTCTCAATTTTAGTTCTTTAGTTGCTGGAAATTGGAAAATCTGCCATAAGAATCCACATGTCCACATTTTGGGTGAAACCTGCTGAAATGGAAATGAAAATTGCATTTTGGCCATATGGTATCTACTAAGTAAATTAAATTAATGGTAAATTACAATAAGTACTCCTCATTAAAAGAACTTCAGTTATCTTTAAAAATTAAGTTAAATATGTTCTGTTAGGGTATTACAAACGCTAGGGGTGTTCATCGAATCGAATTTCGAATTCTTCGACTTCCTCGAATCGAATTTAATCGAATGAAAATTTTAAACCTCAATTCGAAATTCGATCCTAATTCGATTAATTCGAATCGAATTTAAACGAATTGGATTTTTCGATTTCCGAATCGAATTCGAGTCAATCCAAAAATCCAAATTTATCGATAAAGTGAATAAGGTTTGGATTCATAACATAATTTTTTTGGACTATACCCAATAAAATTACAGATTTTGTTTTTTCAAAATTACAAATTATCGACTAACCATTTTTCATTGTTTAATTTACCTAAAGACTATTATAAATTCATAACGAGCTCCCTTATATAAATTTAATGAATTATTTTGTGCCAATTTTATACCAACACTAGTTACTTGATAAATAAATTTTATACTCGAGTATGAGGTATCAAATTGACAAAGTGTATGTGTGTAGATAAAGAGATATAGTGTGTGTTATCATATAATTTATTATTGTAATATGATCTGAAGATAAATATATGTAATATAGTGTATAAATGTATAATGTATAATGCATATTGGAATAAGAATTTAAAACAAAGGAAAAAAGTCAAAGACTATATTGTATAAATGTATAATGTATGTTGTATAGTGTATGTACACAAGTTTTGTACTTTCCATACAATGGATATGGTACAGTGGAATATTCTTATAGATTATTTCACCACATGCCCTCCACGTGAGACCGTAAGAAAGAAAGCATTTTACCGAAATATATTTTTTAGCACAAAAAATGATTATTTGAATATGGTCTAAAGATAAAAATTTGAAGTAATGTAAAATGTATTTCATATACTATTAAGTATAATCATTTCTAACAAAAACTAAAAAAAACAAGAAGGAAAGAGCATAAATTTATAATTTTACATTTTCATTTAAACATTAGTGTTTTATTCATTTATATATATTATAAATGCAAGTGTATAATTTACAATATATACAATAAATAATTATGTATAGTGTGAAATATATGCATATAAATTTCGAATTGAAATACGAATTCGAATTGAAATAAGAATCCGAATTGTAATACGAATTCGAATTTAGTCGAATTTCACCTCGAATTAGGATTTTCGAATAGAATTCGAAGAAAAAACCTCAATTCGTTATTCGATTCAAATATTCATATTCGAAATTCGAGTTGATTCGAAATTCGATTCGAAATTCAAAAATCCTAATTCGAAACTAAAATTCGATTCAAACCGAATCGAATTTCGGATCCATTCGAAAAATGAACACCCCTAACAAACACCCCCTAGTTTAGTTTATTTAACAAATATAAAAATTAAGTTAAATATGTTCTGTTAGGGTATTACAAACACCCCCTAGTTTAGTTTATTTAACAAATAACCCCCTTGAGTGTGCAATTTATGAATGTCAATGTGGTTATTTGTAATTTTGAAAGAAGTTTTTTTTTTCTTTAATTAGATTGAGCCTCGATCAATGTCAAACTAACCTGCCTTAAACTAATTAACTACTTGTACTGAAACGGCATTTATTATGGATTTTCGATGAATTCATTGACAAAAATCCTTGCTAAAATATATTGGATCTTGTATTGAATCACTTCATTTTTGTGTTTTTTGATGCTTCATGAACAAGTTATTGACACCAATGGTGAATGAAAAAGACTTCACTTTTAAAATCAAAATGCCTCTTTATTTGATGTCCTTTTGCACACAACCGACAGCACTGTTTTAAAAACCGGAGCGATGAGCAAACCAATCATATTAGAGGTTCAAGATAGAAACGGTCCGACCGCTTCAACCGCCAGTCCAATCGATTTGATGAAAAATAATATCTTTTTCTTGTTATGAAATACATTTTTTAAAATGGAAAATATAAAAACAAGCAACTAAAAACAATATCTAACATAGCTCAAAATTCCAGTATATACAAAATTTAAAACTCTATGATTACTAAAAATAATAAAAGTTAAAAAAAAAATGGTTCTAGGCGATTCGTCGGTTTTTGGTTGGTTTTGACCGTTCAACCGTAAATACAGGATTTTGAGACCTAACCGACCAATCCAACCATTTTCCCGATTCAACCTACCGAGAGACCTCATGTCCGGTCCGATTTTTAAAAGACTGATCCACGGTTTTTTTTTTGTTTTTAATGTATAGATAAGTTGTAAATCTATCTTTTACGAAGTAGTGAGAGATTTATTTCTGATTGGTGGTTAAGTGTTTTTTTTTTGTTTTTCTTTTAGTACGATGGGGATAGTAGGGGAGGGGATACACGCACTCATTGTGAACCCAGATCAATTGTCCTTACATGACAAGAGTACTCTACCACTTGAGCACAAGGTGGCGGTTAAGCAAAATTGGTGGAGAGAGGAGGAGATTTATGAGAAGTTATTGGACAAACCGTTGAATTGAACCATACTATTTTTAATTCAACTCGTACTATGGCGTTAATTTAACAATCCCCAAATGTTTAGGTGCTAAGTTTTCAATAAAAAAACATAAGTACTAATTAAACTCACACAAAGGTCATAATACAAGTTGCAATAAAATATCCCCTATTATTTCTTACATGTACAAAATTTATACAAGTTAAATAACAATTATTGTCCTCTAAAAATTCTATCAGGTAACTCGCTTTAATTGTGGAGGATTCACCTTAGCCATTCGCTTCAACCATGTGATGAGCGATGCACTTGGCTCAATTCAATTCTTAACTTACTATGAGTGAAATGGTAAAACGTTCATCAACTGCCCGCGGGGCATAGCTCAACTGGTAAAGGATTTGGGTGACGTGATGTCTGCTTGCTGGCACCCACAGTGTGGTTGTTCGAATCCCTCTGGTAACGATTTACAGGATGGAGGAGAACATCTTGTGTGGTGACTCAGTCTTCAGCAGTTCAAGGACCCTAACTAGTTGAGGCATAACCCGCGCTTCACATCCTCCACGAAGTTCTAGGGTAAGGGCAGTAGGGGCTGATAGGTGTGAGTTTTTGCATGTATTTTTGGGCATATTTAGGACTAAAATTGTGTTTAGACATGCAATTACTCATATGAAATGATTTATATTCACTCTGTGTGGGAAAGATATTACGCTTTGCTCGTTTTGTAGGAATTTAATGATATTTGAAGCAATTTGGTGACAAATACGAGCATCGTGAAGTAGAAACACCAAGAATTGAGTGAACATACGGGATTAGAAGCCAAAATGAGAAGAAGTTGGATAAATTAGGCAAAAACAGGGTACGCACGGGTGGGGCGCGCGCATGGACGCGACCCGTGCGTCCCTGGGCAAAGAGGGCTGATTGTACAGTATGGCGCACGGGTAACCCGTGCATAGACGCACGACCCGTGCGTACCTAAAGAATTTGAAAGTGCCTATGGCAAGGCGTACGGGTAACCCGTGCGTGGATGCACGGCCCGTGCGTGGGTTGGTGAAAACCAAGACAAGGCCTACGGGATGACGCACGGGTAACCCGTGCGTCTGTGCTGGAATGTCACATAATGACAGCACTTTGCCCTAGACTTTCTAAAAGGTATAAAAGAGCTTTTGGGGCCTCACACCAGGGGATATTATGACATTCTTGGACTTAGAACACAAGACAAAACACTACTCTACCAAGGAGGCATCAAGGGAACAATCGGGTTGCATCGGAGCTTGAGGATCAAAGATATATCAAGAGATTGTCGACTATCCTAAGTTTTTCTTGCTTCTCTTGTATCTTAATCTTTCATTTGAGCTTAGTATGGTTTTGAACAATTTGTCTATGAGTTATTTGAACATCATGTGTAGCTAAATATCTTGAGATTTTCGGGTTTTGGAAGTAGATTAATGAACTCTTGTTGAATGTTTTAATCTCAGTTGAAGTTATTGTCTTGAAGCCTATTTGTTTGACTATAATCCTACATTATTTGACTTGTTTCTTTTAGTTTGGTCCAGATAGTGCATGAACACTCGTTCTAGGCGAGGAGAATTAATACCGCTCATACCGGAAGTTGAGGCTTTCGCAAGGAGAATCAGTGCAACAACTAGACGGACTGAAAGACAACAAAAAAGAAGAAAACAGGGGTAACAATGGAATCAACGGGATCAATGAGTTACCAATACCGGTTCAATAGCAAACCATCCGTGATTACTTTCGACCATAAACAAATCGTAATTACGGTGGCATTGCTCATATTCCAATAAATGCCAACAATTTCGAGCTTAAGCCGGCACTATTAAACATGGTGCAACAGAGTCAGTTTGGGGGTTTCGCAACCGAAGATCCTAATTCTCATTTGTGCATTTTATCCAAATTTGCAACAAGATAAAAATGAATGGAGTCTCGGATGACGCCATAAGATTGCGCCTATTTCCTTTCTCTTTGAGGGATAAGGCAAGGAATTGGTTGGGTACTTTGCGCAAGGAAGTGTGAGCACATGGGACGATTTGAGCCAAAAGTTTTTGTTTAAATTCTTTCCACCGAGCAAAACTTTGCAGCTCAAAAGCGAAATTACACAATTCCGACAGTTTGACTTCGAGCCTTTGTACGAGGCTTGCGAACGTTCTGGGATTTATTAAGAACATGTCCACAACACGGTTTTCCGGAGGACAAACAATTGTGTTTCTTTTACAATGGTTTAATGGGGCAAACGAGGTCTTTTGTTGATGCCGCAGCGGGAGGAGCATTATTGGCGAGGTTCCCACAAGACGCCTTTAATCTTCTTGAAGAGATGGCCATGAACAACTATCAATGGCCATCCGAGAGGTCAAATGTACAATTGGTAGCGGAAATTTCAGATTCAGACCCAATTAAAGCATTGACGGATCAAATGGCGGCATTAACAAATCGTTTAAGTGTTCTTACGAAGGGGGCCGAAGCCAACACAAGCACGAGTAGTGAAGTTCCTCTATATCCAATGGAGGAGGTCAATTATGTGGATAAACGGAATTTCAACAATTTCCGGAACAATTCAACTCCAACACACTACCACCGGGCTTGAGAAACCATGAAAATTTTTCCCATGCTAATACAAAGAATGTGTTGGAACCACCACCTGGATTTAATGCGTCAAATGGGGGTACTAATGTGGAAGGCAAATCATCTTTGGAAGATGCCCTCACCTCGTTCATAAATCAATCAAGTTCATTCATGAGTAAAACTAGGAGCCGCTTCACAAGGCAAGACTCAAAGATGGACAAGATGGAACTACAAGTGACATAGTTGGCCAGTTCAATAAAAAATCTTGAGACTCAAGTGGGCCAATTAGCTACAATTGTTAGTGGGCAACATCAAAAAGGTCAATTTCCGAAAGAGCATTGCAAAGCCATTCGTCTAAGGAGTGGTACAGAATATGAGGGGCCGAAAGAAAGGGAAAATCTGGAAATTTCAGATGGACGCACAACCCGCGCGTCCGAACACGGTCCGGTCGTGCACGGTCCCGAAAGTAGAGCATCCAAGTTGGGAGATGTTGAATCGGTGATGAATGATGATGTTGAGGTCGATGGGGAAAAGGAGAGACAAAAGGAGGAACAAACAGGGGCTGAGAAGCTTAAATCTTCTTCTAACTCTAATGTGTCTAAATTGCCTATCTCTCTTCCTTCCCTCAAAGATTTCAAAAGAAAAGGCTTGATGATCAATTTGCAAAATTCCTTGATATATTTAAGAAATTGCACATTAACATTCCTTTTGCAGACGCACTAGAGCAAATGCCAAATTATGCGAAATTTCTTAAGGATATTATGTCAAAGAAGAGGAAGATGACAAGCTTTGAAACGGTGAATTTGACGGAAGAATGTATCACGATAATCCAAAGAAAACTACCACAAAAACTAAAAGATCCGAGGAGTTTCACTATCCCTTGTGCAATTGGTGATAATTTCTTTAATAAAGCGTTGTGTGATCTAGGAGCAAGTATTAACTTGATGCCTTTGTCCATTTTCAGGAAGCTTCGACTAGGAGAAGTGAAGCCAACCACGGTGACATTACAACTTGCAGATCGGTCACTTACATATCCTAAGGGAATTATAGAGGACGTGCTTGTGAAAGTTGACAAATTCATATTCCCTATGGATTTCTTGGTTTTAGATATGGAAGAAGATCGTGACGACCCACTGATACTTGGATGTCCATTCCTTGTTACAGAGAAAGCTTTAATAGACGTACAAAAAGGAGAGCTCACAATACGGGTTAATGATGAGCATGTTTTATTTTTTATATATAAGGCGATGCAATTTCATGATACTGTGGAGAATTGTAATTTCTTAGACATAGTTAGTTCATGCATTGAGGATTATGTTGATCATACATTGTCGAGGGATGATTTAGAGTTTGGCCTAACCCACTCATGTTCGACGTCGAGTGTTATACTTGATTTCGATAACCAAGATCTGTACAACTATGTTTGTGCTTTAGATAATATGTAGGAACTATCGAAAAGCGTGAGAGGCGAAAACGTGAAGAGGGAGTTAAGGAAACCAAGTCTGCAGCCACGCACGACCCGTGCGTGGTGCCGAAGCAAATGTCAACAAATCTGAAGAGCACACGACCTGTGTGCTAGAGCACGGGCAACTCATGCTTGATGCCAAAGCAAACTCTGATGACAGGGGATCACGCACGGCCCGTGTGTCCGAGCACGACCCACCCGTGCGTGATTCATAGACGTCCAATTCAACTCCAGAACTCAAGCCATTACCCGAGCACCTCAAATATGCATTCCTTGGGGCGAATAATGCAAATCCGGTAATCGTATCATCTCTTCTCACTTCAACTTAACTTGAAAAATTGCTAAGGGTGTTGCGAAAACATAAGTCGGCACTAGGATGGTCCATAACTGATTCAAAAGGCATAAGTCCATCAATCGTCATGTACAAAATTTGGATGGAAGATGTTTATAAACCTTAAGTGCAAAATCAAAGACGACTAAACCCTATTATGCAAGAAGTTGTTAGGAAAGAACTGTTGAAATGGTTAGATGCTGGGATCATATATGCTATATCTGATAGTTCTTGGGTGAGTCCGGTACAAGTGGTACCGAAGAAGGGGGGTAACAGTCGTGAAAAATGAGAATGAAGAATTGATTGCTACTAGGATTGTTACTGGGTGGCGTATTTGTATTGATTATAGAAAGCTTAATGATGCTACTCGAAAAGATCACTTTCCCCTCTCCTTTATTGATATGATGCTAGATCGTTTAGTGGGTTATGATTATTATTGCTTTTTGGATGGTTATTCTGGGTACAACCAAATCATGATTGCACCAGAAGACCAGGATAAAACGACATTTGCATGTTCTTACGGCACATTTGCATTTCGCCGAATGCCATTTGGACTATGTAATGCGCCCGAGACCTTTCAATGTTGTATGATGGCGATTTTTCATGATCTTATTGAGAAAGTTATGGAGGTGTTTATGGATGATTTCTTTGTATTTGGTGACTCTTTTGATCATTGCCTTCACAATCTTTCTTTAGTCCTACAGAGATGCGTCCTAAAGTGGGAAAAGTGCCATTTTATGGTACGTGATGGTATTGTACTTGGTCACCGAGTTTCTTCCGTAGGTTTAGAAGTGGATCGAGTAAAGATTGTGGCTATTGAGAAATTACCACCTCCTACAAATGAAAAAGCCATCAGGAGTTTCTTCGGGCATGCCGGATTCTATAGAAGGTTTATCCATGGCTTTTCAAAAATCACTAAGCCTTTGAGTCCGTTGTTAGAAAAAGATAATGCTTTCAATTTTTTTGATGATTGTTTGTAGGCATTTGAAATCTTGAAGAAGGCGTTGGTGACCGCACCTATTCTTGTAGCCCCAAATTGGAGTCAACCGTTTGAATTGATGTGTGATGCCAGTGATTTTGCGGTAGGGGCTGTTCTCGGTCAAAAAAGGGAAAAGTTATTTAGATCCATCTACTACGCAAGTAGAACATTTGATAGTGCTCAACAGAATTATACCACCACCTAGAAGGAGATGTTGGCAAATGTTTTCGCATTTGATAAATTTCGATCATACTTGATTGGAACAAAAATGATAGTCCACACCGACCATGCGGCTATCAAATATCTTTTTGATAAGAAGGATGTGAAACCAAGATTGATTAGGTGGATTCTCTTATTGTAAGAGTTCGATGTAGAAATCAGAGACCGAAAAGGATGTGAGAATGTGGTGGCAGACCACTTGTCTAGAATTGAACATCAAGAGGAGAAAAGAGGTACCAAAAGATCAAGGAGGAATTTCCAGATGAACGGTTACTCATGGTATATGCAAAATTGCCGTGGTACGCGGATTTTGTTAAATATTTGGCTGCGGGAGTTTTGCCTCCAAATTTATCATCATATCAGAAAAAGAAGTTCTTCCACGATGTCAAGTTCTATATGTGGGACGACCCCCTACTCTTTAAGAGGTGCGCAGATAAAATCATCAGACGATGTGTGCCTCAAGAAGAGTGGGAGGGAGTTCTACAATAATGTCATTCCTCACCTTCTGGAGGACATTTTAGTCCGACTCGCACGGCGGCAAAGGTATTGCAAAGTGGGTTATACTTGCCTACTTTATTTAACGATTGTTATTTGTATGTGCAACAATGTGACATGTGTCAGCGGATGGGAAACATTTCTAGGCGACATGAGATGCCGATGACCAATGTAACTGAAGTCGAATTGTTTGATGTGTGGGGGATCCATGCCCATTTCCATCATCTTTGGGCTATCAATATATTCTACTTGCTGTAGAGTATGTGTCCCGTTGGGTAGAAGCGATTCCTTCACAGACAAATGATGCCGAAGTAGTGATGCGGTTCCTCAAGAAAAATATATTTACTCGATTCAGAACTTCAAGAGCTTTAATTAGTGATGGAGGGTCGCATTTGTAAATAAACTGATGAGCAACTTGTTGGCAAAATATGGGGTTAAACATAAAGTTGCATTGGCATATCATCCGCAAGTCAACAGGAAAGCCGAAGTAGCCAACCGTGAAATCAAACAGATTCTTGAAAAGATGGTGAACATAAACCGAAAGGATTGGGCATTGAAATTGGATGATGCTCTATGGGCATACCAGACAACATATAAGACACGTTAGGCACATCCCCGTATCAACTCGACTTTGGAAAATCGTGTCACTTGACGGTAGAGTTGGACACAAGGCATTTTGGGCGGTCAAGAAACTGAATTTGGACTTTAAAAAGGCAGGTGAAGAGAGGTTGCTCCATTTAAATGAGATGGAAGAATTTCATGATGAAGCTTATGAAAATTCCCGAATCTACAAAGAAAGAACCAAAAGATGGCACGACAAAATGATCAAGAAACAAGAGTTTTTAACAGGGGAACCAGTCCTCTTATACAATTCACGTCTTAAACTTTTCTATGGAAAATTCAAATCTAGGTGGTCGGGGCAATTTGTGAAAAAGAAGGTATTAAATCCTCCAGGAGTCGTGGAATTGTTAACCAAAGATGGTGAGACGTTCATGGTAAATGGCCAAAGGATTAAGCACTACTTCCATAGAGGTAACCAAGAGGAGGTGACATCTCTCACCTTGCGAGACCCATGATGGAAAAAACAGGCGTCGAGCTAAAGACGTTAAATATAACGCTTGTTGGGAGGCAACCCAACGGTTTGTGGTGTGAATTTCATTTTGTGTGTGTTTCTTTTATATTTTTGATTTATAAAAAAAAAAAACCCTGAGTGTTGTTGTACGGTATCACGCACGGGTGACCCATGCGCAAGGTGCACGCCCTACGTGCCTGGGAGTCGGACTTAGGAGGCTACGGCATTATGCACGGGTGACCCGTGCTTAAGCGCATGACCCGTGCGTGCCTGATTGAAAGAAAGTGAATACCCTACGGCATGGCGCACGGGTTACCCGTGCGCCCACGCACGACCCGTGTGTGTTTCAGCAGGGGCATAAAACAGGGCTGCCCAGACCCTGTTCTTCATTTGCACAAAAACCCAACATACGAAAAATCGTCCCTCCCCACATATTGCTCAAAAATTCTTGAATTTTCATCAAGTTTCTCTCATAAAATTCATTCTCCTCTCATATTACACATATAATTTGTATTAATTTGGAGTTTGGATTAAGAAATTGTTGAAATTGCACCTAGGGTTTCTCCTTTCATCCTTTGCTCAGTTTTGGGACTTTCAGTAAGAATTTCATGTTTTCTTTCGAATTTATTGTCGTTTATGGTTGAAGGATCATATGGGGTGCATGTTGTGATAATTTGCCATGCTTTAAGTTGAATTTCTCTTTGAGGCAATTTATCGAACACATTGTGAGTATGTTGAATTGGGGCATTATTGAGTTAAAGGGTTGATGAATTTTGCATGAACTATTATGATTAGGGTATTAAGACTATGATCATGTACAATTATTTGAATGGTTGATATATTGAGCTAGATTGATGCTTAAATTGATAGAGGAGAGTCCTTATACCCTATTTGTATAACATGGCTTGAATTCATCTGTTACGCTTATAATTGGTTTGGATGGGATACTAATATAAGTTATTCCAGGTACCAATTCACAATTAATGGCGGATAGAAGAAACCCTAAAGGTAGGAGATGACGTCCGAGGGAGGAACCACCGCAAGAGGTACAACCCGATAGCCCCGCGGCCTACGGAGTTGTATTGACAGACGCAGATGCCCTCGAGTAGGGTTGTAAAAGAATCGAATCAAATCGAATATTCACAGTATTCGATTCGAATTCGACTAATATTCAAATATTCGTATTTGTATTCGTTATTATTCGAATTAAAAAATATATTCGTATTCGATTCGACCAATATATTCGAATATATTTGATTCGATTCAAATATTCGTATTTGAATTTTTTTAATTATTTTATATAGTTTTTTCTTTAAATTGTGACTAATTTACAATATAAATAAAAATCTAAATAATAAAAAACATATCAAATAAGTATTAGTTGGTAATAAATTTAACATAGGAATTATGAAATTTATATACATATCTAAAATATCAATACTTATATATATATATGTATTTATTAGTAATATATAATATAAATATATATTATTCGAATATTCGATTCGAATATTCGATTCGAATATTCGAATCGAATATTGTGTTAATCGAATTCGAATTCGAAAATAGTACGAATCAAAAAATATATTCTTATTTGAATTTATCGAATTCGAATCATGATATTCGAATTCGAATCGCGAATCGAATAAAGAATATTTGATTCTTTTACATCCCTACCCTCGATCGATGGAATAGACTAGTTACCCATCCGATGGCTCCTTCACGGTATGTTGACGATGATTGTACCCAAAATCTTGGGATTCATGACGACGTGTGGCGTTTATTCGCAAAGGTCGGGTGGACTAATTTTATGGGAAAAAAGTGGCTTACTTACAAGAAACTCACGCTCGAATTCCTGAGTATGGTAAAGATGATCAAAGATATAAGTAACGAAGTCATCATGACGAAATTTCAGTTGGGAAATGCGCAGCGGCTATTATCTACCAAATAATTGAATGCCATATTCGAGGTTCCCACCGATGTGCCCTTCAGACCATCAAATCGGTATAACTAATATGACTTTTGGCGCATGCTCGTCCAAACGCCGGAAATGGCCCCCATGCTTTACGAGGCCAGAACTGCAAAATCCTCTTGGATCCGGAATCCAGTCTTCCGGTATATACAGCGAGTCAATTCATCCTCGATTTTTGCAAGAGAAAATATTGGGGGGATGACTGGCAGAGAATTATATTTGTTATGGTGTATGCTGACGAGTACGCCTTATAATACGACAACCTACTTCATTGAACAACTTGATCATATAGCCAAGCGGGGTGGTGGTGGTATCTCTATAGGGGGTCTGATTACCCCTATTGCCCAATACTTTAACCTAGATTTTAGAGGCTTGGAGCCAATACCGGGCAGCACAAGGGTCAACATGGCATCTTTGCACCATATGAAGTTTATTTCAAATGAAGATGGCGTGTTATTTTTCCAACAAAGGCGAGGAGATGCATTTCCATTGCCGAACCCGAGATACACCACCGTAGAAACTCTTGAGGACACAACTAATTTCCTGCTTAACTCTGAAGCACATATCAGAGTTATTGAGGCTATTACTGCAAGGAAGAAGCGACGAATTGAAGGATTCCCTGACGAAGAAGATGTGGTGGCTGAAGAAGAGGAGTTTAATAAGCAAGAAAGGGGATTTGAGCCTCATCATCCTCAAATACAGTATGACATCCCCGAACCCTCACATAGCGGGGATCATCCCAGAACCTCATATGGCGGCGCATCACAATGCGGCCATGATTTTCATGACATGCTCTACGCCTTTGGGAAGACTTGCGGGATCAAAGGGAAGACTTGCGGCAGCAAAGGGAAGACTTGCAGCAGCATAGGGATGATTTTCGTGCATTCCGAACGGAATACGATCAGAGGACCTTGGAGCATGAGCAAAGGCATTTAGAGATGATGCAGATGATGCATCATATACGCGAGTGGCACATCTCTCATGGCCACTTCCCGCCCCCACCTCCACAATGACTCATATATATCTCCACTTTTCATTATTGAAATTATATCATTCCCTTCCGTGCAATATAATTTCATTCAAGTTTGGGGGAGAGGTAGTATTTTGATATGAAAAGTGTAGATAATAAAAAAAATAAATTCTTGCATTTTGGTGTGTTTTCATATAGTTGCATGTAGAGCATTTTAGGTTGCATTGCATTAGAAGCACGTTTACGGCGTTAGCACGTTTATTGCTTTCATAAATTTTAGAGAGTGAGTTGACCGGATGTGATGCAATTTGATGCTTGTTTGTTGTTGAAAAATTTGTATTGTTTAGATTGGGTGTTGAACATGAGATTGATTGAGCCATGAATATATAACATTGAGCATGTTGATATGAAAAACTGGATTTGATGCTTTGAATTACAGATGTACAAGCCTGTGAGCTTTTGAGCCTTTATTGCTTCTATTATATGCAGTCTTGTTGTTGATTTGAGTGTATCATTCATGTTGTTGGAATTCTAGAACTTGCTCTGGTATCTCTGTCAAGGTCACATGTTGTATGCAAATTGTGAAAATGACCAAAGGCCATTTTTGTTAGCCCTTCAAGCTTTTTGCTTACCCAATGATGATATTGATATCCCTAGTTTAGCCAACTTGAGCCTATTGCCTAATGTTTGATAACCACAATTCAAGCTTTAACTTGATTTCTTTGCTTACCAAATACTTGAGCATATAGCATTGAGTAAAGGGGTTGATAAGGATGAATGGTTGAAATCAAAACTTTAGAAAGTGGTGTTAGAGTTGGTTGATGGGAACATGAGAGGAAGAAAAGGGAGGAGAAATGAATTGTTGAAAACTCTTATAAAAGTAAAAAAAAATCGGCTTTATAAATGAGTTTTACCTAAAGGAACTTGGGGGCTAAGGATTGTAAATGGAGGTGATTCTCAAAAGAAAGAAAGGAGATGGAGATAAGTAAAGTTGATGAAAATACGGGATGATTGGAGTAGCGCATGAGAGTTTAATGTAGATGATTGATATGCTTACCAATCTATATGCTCGAGTTTGAGTCACTTTATCCAAAAATTTCCTACCCTTAACCAAAGAACCTTCATTACAACCACATGAGAAAGTCCTTTTTGATTCACATATTGCATACATTCTAGTGGCGGAGATATGAGACGATTTGCAAGCTTATAGTAATTCTGCGACATTGAATTGATTTGAGTGTAAACACGTCCCTTAATACATTCGAGATGAGAGTATACACTTGATCTTTGAGAGAAGTGATTCAAAGCATTTACCATGTTTTATTTGATATGTGCTCCATGTTAGAAATTTGAGGCTTGGTTGATTTGTTGCTTGACACCTATGATGAATAATACGGGTTTTATGGAGTTGATGTGCGTTCTACTTTTCATTACTCCCAATTATGTTTTGTCTTGATATTGAAAAGCGTTGCCCGGGACGTCAACAGTTTAAGTTTCGGGGTTTTGATAGGTGTGAGTTTTTGCATGTATTTTGGGGCATATTTAGGACTAAAATTATGTTTAGCCATGCAATAACTCATATGAAATGATTTATATTCACTTTTTCTGGGAAAGATATTACATTTTGCTCATTTTGTAGGAATTTAATGATATTTGAAGCAATTTGATGACAAATACGAGCATCGCGAAGTAGAAACACCAAGAATCGGGTGAACATACGGGATTAGAAGCCAAAATGAGAAGAAGTTGGACAAAGTAGGCAAAAACAGGGTACACACGGGTAGGGCGTGCGCATGGACGCGACCCGTGCGTCCCTGGGTAAAAATTAGACGCACGGGTAACCCGTGCGTAAGCGCACGACCCGTACGCACCTGAAGAATTTGAAAGTGCCTACGGCAAGGCGCACTGGTAACCTGTGCGTGGACGCACGACCCGTTCGTGGGTTGGTGAAAAGCAAGACAAGACCTATAGGATGATGCACGGGTAACCCGTGCGTGGATGCACGACCCGTGCGTCTGTGCTGGAATGTCACATAATGACAGCACTTTGCCCTAGACTTTCTAAAAGGTATAAAAGGGCTTTTGGGGGTGCACACCAGGGGATATT
Source organism: Rehmannia glutinosa (assembly GCA_016081115.2). Taxonomy (NCBI): domain Eukaryota; kingdom Viridiplantae; phylum Streptophyta; class Magnoliopsida; order Lamiales; family Orobanchaceae; genus Rehmannia; species Rehmannia glutinosa. The sequence goes on from CM071930.1 coordinate 53,294,017, forward strand.
CTGACATTCTTGGACTTAGAACACAAAGACAGAACACTACTCTACCAAGGAGGCATCAAGGGAACAATCGGGTTGCATTGGAGCTTGAGGATCGAAGATATATCAAGAGATTGTCGACTATCCTAAATTTTTCTTGCTTCTCTTGTATCTTAATCTTTCATTTGAGCTTAGTATGGCTTTGGACAATTTGTCTAGGAGTTGTTTGAACATCATGTGTAGCTAAATATCTTGAGATTTCTGGGTTTTAGAAGTAGATTAATGAACTCTTGTTGAATGTTTTAATCTTAGTTGAAGTTATTGTCTTGAAGCCTATTTGAGTACTTTGTGCTTATTCTTGTTTTATCGCTTGGCCAATGATTTAGCATGTTTGATATATTGATTCATAATTCGAGAGATGAGTTTCAATATTAGATCTTGAGTACTTGACATGAATATTTGCATGAATCGAGAGATTTGTAGATATTTGTGAGGACATTTGATCTTTTGAGCTTTTGAGAGTTGTTTATCTTATGTTGAGTAGAGATGCTAGCATAGATACTACAATACATTTTATATACATCTCGAGAGGGAGGATAATATACCTTTGTGATCGTCTTATAGAAATATTGATAATAACTTCGGCTTTAATTAAATCGGAGAACAAGAGAGATATTAATCGAAACCATAACCCGGGAATCCGTTTTATTCTCTTGATACTTTCATTATCACCATTATCTTTACCTTGTGCTTTTGTAGTCTAGTTCGTCTTAATCTCACAACAATCATCAAATTTTGATCGTCTAAATAAAAATAAGACTATTTTGATTCAATATTTAGCGCATAAATTTATTAGTCTCCGTGGATACGACCTTGCTTACCCTATTCTATAAACTACACCGTACACTTGCGGTGAAGCTAAAAATAAGGCGAACAGGGGCCCTCAGGTAGGGGTGTTCATTTTTTGAATCAATTCGAGATTCGACTTGACTCGAATTCGAATCTCAATTTTAAATTAGGTTTTTTAAATTTCGAATCGAATTTCGAATCAGCTCGAATTCCGAATATGAATATTTGAATCGAATAACGAATTGGGGAATTTTTTTCAAATTCTATTCGAAAATCCTAATTCGATGTGAAATTCGAGTAAATTCAATTCGAATATTGATTCATATTTCAATTCGAATTCATGTACTGATTCGAACTCAATTATAATTCAAATTTAATTTATATATTATATATTTTGAACATTATACATATATGTTTTTTTGAGGAAACATTATACATATATACATTACATATGTAAATAGAAATAACATAATTAGCTGCTATATAAATAATATTTAATTTCACGTCTCTATTATAATAAAATTGTTGTAGTAGAATTATAATGTTGGTTATAGCTAGTTTCAATGTTTCATAATTCAGTTTTATTTCAAAGTCTCAGCATTTGTGTGTAGTTTTAAATTGTCTTAAGATGTGTTTAAACTTAAAAGAACAATATTTTTTTATTTCAAAAAAAGAACAATATGATTCTGATTTTAATAGATTTTAGCCTCAAAAGTATTTTGTCTTTACTTTTTGTAATATCTTTATGGTAACAATATAGTTTGGATGATTTATATGGTTTGCTTATGTTATTGTTTCATTATAGAACTCTTTTGTTAAAAATAAATTGAAATTTTGCTTGAAAAATATGGGTCTGAAACACAACCGTGCCCATTTTATCGAAAACTTGGATTTTTGGATTGACTCGAATTCGATTTGAAAATCGACAAATCCAATTCGGTTAAATTCGATTCAAAATTAATCGAATTAGGATCGAATTTCGAATTGAGGTTTTAAAAATTCCATTCGATTAATTCGATTCAAGGAAGTCGAAGAATTCGGAATTCGATTCGATGAACACCCCTACCCTCAGGGATGGGTAAAAGGTTCATCAACATTTTCTATACTCCCAGTATGGAAAAATGAGCTTTTAACTTCAAGACATCCACCACGTGTCACACACGCGCATCCCGAATACAATAATGTGGACAACAAAATTCATGTCAATATTCCATCTAGTATGAATGACAAAACACTAGTAAGAAGATTCTTTTCTTGTGGCCCTCAAGAAATCGAAGCAATTCTGATGCAGGCACAAGCGTAACAAGAACAACAAAGAACACAAATACTACCATTGATTCGCAAGAATACCGGAAGTATTGAACAAAGCAATAGAATTTCTTATTGCTTGGAGAATAAATCTCAAAATTTAATAATATTCGACCTAACTAAAAATAATAAACTAGCAAGTATTTATAGGATTAAAATAAAACTCCTAACACGACTAGGAAACATTAAAGATAAACTAAAATAGAAGAATCATAAATGCATAAATCACTTCCTAAAATATAAGATATTGTAAAATCCCAAAAGATAATACAACACAATATCATATCTTTATCAATATCTCCATCATTCTCTCTGGGGTCGAAACTATTCGTCCTCGAATCGGAAGGGAGATCTTCAATAGAAGAATTGTCAAACCATGGAGGGGCGCGAGGAGGACGAAATGGAAAAACAAGAGAAAAATATTTTTCGGGGTTGTACGAATCGCAATAATCACATGGCTCGATAGAACAACCATCCACCAACGCTAAATAAGTCGGCCAATAACGGTCGAGACTGTTGCCAGTAACCCAAGATAGCCCATTGCCCAACCCTTGCAAATCTACATCCACAAGGTGTTCTCCTAAAGTGGCCATGAACATCTTGTAACAAGTCATCATTACGTTGACATTCAAGCCAAATTTGTAGGTCCATATGTGGGTTTGACAAATCCATTCTGATTCTGTCGCCTAACATATTAATTATCTCAACCGGTACTCCAATTTGTACTGTATCAAATCTTGGGCCAGGATTTTGTAGTCCAATCGATGTGTTAAGCATCGTAATTTGATTATTTTCGATGTGCAGTTTAACTTCCTTGTCGAATAAATAGTTAATCACTCCGTATTGAGAACCCACTTGCCCGTGATTTACGAAATTATGCATTACATGTCTAGTCCTGTTTGCTCTAGGACTCATGTCACTACTTGAGACAACATCATTCTTCTTAAGATCTAAACTTGTCATGTAGCACATATAGTCACCATCATCCGCAATTTCTTTATCGAAAATTAGCGGGCAATCATAGCCACTATTGTCATCATTGAAAATTGTTGGGTTGTCATACTCACAATTCTATTCGAATTGCAGAGGTTTTTCATAACAAATCTCTGAAATGGGTTCTTCGTCTTTCTCGTCAAAAATTAGTGGTCCATCATGTCCACCACCATCCTCGTTTGATGAAATATATGATGGATAAAAACCAAAAACACATCCATCATGATAGTTCCGACCACTGCCACCATCGCCTGCCTTGCGTGCTTGATCTCGACCGGCCTTGAGCTTGGCGGTGATGATGTCGAAAAATCTCGACTGCTGGATGCGAAACATGATTATCCGTTGTGTCAACAAGTCGATCTGTTGAAGGATCTGCGCGATGTCATTCATGTGTTGTGGATCCTGTCTGAACAACATGGTTCAGGGAGCGTAGACTGGTCTCTGAATACCAACTGATGCAGGCAGAAGCGAGAACAAAGATAAAAGCTCACCTCGTACGTTGATTCTACACGAATACCATAAGAGAGACAATCATTGAGAGAAACCCTCATTTTATTTCTTTGTAATCGAAAAACTGCATCTTCCATAATAAAAGGTGCTTAAATACTTAAAACTTCTAAGACTCCTACTACAAGTAAAATTAGTCTGTTAAAGGAATACAAAAGAAACAAACTACCGTCAATAACTAAACAAAATATACTAAACTACTAAAACTTAAACAAATAACTAATAATTTACGTAGTGATCAACTTAAACAAATATACGACTTTAGTTTTAATGGGAGTTTTCATATCCTTATCTCCATCATTACTGATGCAGGCAGAAGCGAGAACAAAGATAAAAGCTCACCTCGTACGTTGATTCTATACGAATACCGTATGAGAGACAATCATTGATAGAAACCCTCGTTTTCTTTCTTTGTAATCGAAAAACTGCATCTTCCATAATAAAAGGTGCTTAAATACTTAAAAATTCTAAGACTCTTACTACAAGTAGAATTAGTCTGTTAAAGGAATACTAAAGAAATAAACTACCGTCAATAACTAAACAAAATGTACTAAACTACTAAAACTTAAACAAATAACTTATAATTATGTAGTGATCAACTTAAACAAATATACGACTTTAGCTTTAATGGGAGTTTTCATATCCTTATCTCTATCATTACTGATGCAGGCAGAAGTGAGAACAAAGATAAAAGCTCACCTTGTATGTTGATTCTACAAGAATACCGTAAAAGAGACAATCATTGAGAGAAACCCTCGTTTTATTTCTTTGTAATCGAAAAACTGCTTCTTCCATAATAAAAGGTGCTTAAATACTTAAAACTTCTAAGACTCCTACAAGTAGAATTAGTCTGTTAAAGGAATACTAAAGAAACAAACTACCGTCAATAACTAAACAAAATATACTAAACTACTAAAACTTAAACAAATAACTTATAATTACGTAGTGATCAACTTAAACAAATATACGATTTTAGCTTTAATGGGAGTTTTCATATCCTTATCTCCATTATTCTTCTCCCGGGATCGAGACGATTCGTCCTCGAATGGAAGGAGATCATCACGAGAAAAATATAAAACCATGGAGGGGTGCAAGGAGGGGCGAGACGAGAAAATAACATGAATAGCGACTTTCCTCTCATCAATTTGAGTCACGCAACCAACCCAAACAAATAAATCATCACCACAATCCAATAAATAACATTTGTTATTTTCGTGAATTGACTTGGAAAATACACCATCTATACCCTTAACTTGACCATCAAACAGGAACAAAAATTCAACAAGAATCTGACGCAACTTGTAATTTCCCATCAGCAACAATGGCAATATTGTAACCGTCTTGACCCTCCTTGTCAAATTTTGATGGTTTTTCATAGTCAACCGTCGAAATTGAATTATCACCTTCCTATCAAAGATAGGTGGCCCATCATAACCATCGATCTCCTCATCAAAGTTTGGAGGTTCTTCGCTGCCAACCTTCGTTATAGTATCATCATTTTCCTCATCAAAAATAGGTGGTCCGTTATATCCATCATCTTCAACTTCACCAGAAAATAAATCATCCATGTCCGTGGAATAGGTTTTCAACGGAGTGAACTGTATAGGCACAACATCGTAGGAAAACTCACAACCACCAAGAAATCATTTTTCAATAAGTCTCTTGATTTCTTGATATTGGATGCGCACGATATTGATATGTTTGGCCAACAAGTCGATTTGCTGACAAATCTGAGCAATGTCATTGCTCGTAGCTTCAAAACCCAAGTGGTATAGAGATGACATATTAAGGATTGTAGCCAGTCTCTGGATACCAACTGAGGCAAGCAGAAGCAAGAACTAAGATAAAAGCTCACCTCGTACGTGGATTCTACAAGAATAACGTAAGAGAGACAATCATTGAGAGAAACCCTCGTTTTATGTCTTTGTAATCGAAAAACTGCTTCTTCCATAATAAAAGGTGCTTAAATACTTAAAACTTCTAAGACTCCTACTACAAGTAGAATTAGTCTGTTAAAGGAATACTAAAAAACAAACTACCGTCAATAACTAAACAAAATATACTAAACTACTAAAACTTAAACAAATAACTTATAATTACGTAGTGATCAACTTAAACAAATATACGACTTTAGCTTTAATGGGAGTTTTGATATCCTTATCTCCATCATTCTCTCCGGGATCAAGACGATTCATCCTCGAATGAAGGGAGATCATTAGGAGAAAAAATATAAAACCATGGAGGGGTGCGAGGAGGACGAGACGAGAAAATAACATGAATAGTAGCCTTCCTCTCATCAATTTGAGTCACGCAACCAACCTAAACAAATAAATCATCACCACAATCCAATAAATAACATTTGTTATTTTCGAGAATTGACTTGGAAAATACACCATCTGTACCCTTAACTTGACCGTCAATTATACTATAAATTTGGGAAGGAGTCTTTTTCAGAATGATATTATCTTCAATAGCAACCTTGTTTTCAATTGGAGCAAACCCTTCAAACACGAACAAAAATTCAACAAGAATCTGACGCAACTTGTAATTTCCCATCAGCAACAATGGCAACATTGTAACCATCTTGACCCTCCTCGTCAAATTCCGATGGTTTTTCATAGTCAACCGTCAAAATTGTATCATCACCTTCCCTATCAAAGATAGGTGGCCCATCATAACCATCGATCTTCTCATCAAAGTGTGGAGGTTCTTTGCTGCCAACCTCCATTATAATATCATCATTTTACTCATCAAAAATAGGTGGTCCGTTATATCCATCATCTTCAACTTCACCAGAAAATAAATCATCCATGTTCGTGGAATAGGTTTTCAACGGAGTGAACTGTATAGGCACAACATCGTAGGCAAACTCACAACCACCAAGAAATCATTTTTCAATAAGTCTCTTGATTTCTTGATATTGGATGTGCACGATATTGATTTGTTTGGCCAGCAAGTCGATCTGCTGACAAATCTGAGCAATGTCATTGCTCGTAGCTTCAAAACCCAAGTGGTATAGAGATGACATATTAAGGATCGTAGCTAGTCTCTGGATACCAGCTGATGCAGGCATAAGCGAGAAATCTGAGCAATGTCATTGCTCGTAGCTTCAAAGCTCACCTCGTACGTTGATTCTACACGAATACCATAAGAGAGACAATAATTGAGAGAAATCCTCGTTTTATTTCTTTGTAATCGAAAAACTGAATCTTCCATAATAAAAGGTGCTTAAATACTTAAAACTTCTAAGACTCCTACTACAAGTAGAATTAGTCTGTTAAATGAATACTAAAGAAACAAACTACCGTCAATAACTAAACAAAATATACTAAACTACTAAAACTTAAACAAATAACTTATAATTACGTAGTGACCAACTTAAACAAATATACGACTTTAGCTTTAATGGGAGTTTTCATATCCCTATCTCCATCAAATTCGGAGAAAAATTGGCCCCGACTGAAGCCCGTTCAAGTTCCAAATTTGATTTGATCACGGCCTGTTTGTGGAGATCACGCACAAGGGCACTATAATTCGACCCTAATGATAACGTGCGAATCAGATGCATGGTAAACGTGCGCGGTAAAAATTTGCTAGGCTTACCTTTAGGGTATTATGGTAATGCAATAATATGACCAACAAAAGTCTCAACGGAAAAAATAGTGTGCGCTAGCCCATTAGGGTATGCAATAAGGCTAGTGAAAGAAGCAAAAAACCAAGTCACCGTAGATTATTCAAGATCGACGATCGATTTTCTTGCTACAAACTCTAGAGCTAAACTTGCAAGTCCGTGGAACTTCATCATATCAGATATATCGCAAGTGTTGGAAAAATTGGTGAAAGTTCAAAAATTTGGAGGAAACAACCAAAAGCTTAAGTCCTGAGGCGTGCGAAAAATAGCACTGTCCTTAAGGATTTATTTTCGTAATCCCCCAGGATTCAACAGGAAGTAGAACGACAATATTAGACACAAATAAATGTAACCCAGCAACGAATAAGAGGTTCTAAAGGCAAGAAGAAGTGAAATATATGATCTTTTTGTGATCTGATCTCTCACCTTCTTTCTGCACAATTGAGATGATATTAATACCAGTTAAGCTGACCACTTTTTCCATAAAATCAGGGTTTAATTGTGTAGTGGAGAAAAAGGATGACTTTATTGAGAAATTTAAGGAAAAGGTATAATATTCCCTATTCCATTAAGGTTTGATAAAAAATGATACTACACATTTCCGTAGGCCAAATTATAGGAACCAAATTTTGAATAATGTTTGAATAAGCCAGATGAATTGGTCACTCTCTGATAAGCTTGAAAGACCAAGTCAAAAATTTAAAATCAAAAGTGGAGTAGCAAATCGTTTAAAACACTTCTCTATGTACAACAATCCCCCACATGTTTTAAAAGATTTAAAAAGAATAAGATGGGCTGATTTGCTGGGTTACTAAAATGAGTGTAGAATGCACCGAATCTGGTGTCTTTTGGACTATGAACCAGACCTAGAAAGATAAGATTTAACGTACAAAGTTTTGATGAAGCTTGTAGCATCTATGAACCAAGAGCTCTTTATTGTAAGTTAAAATCTTATTAATCACATTACATCCTCTCAAAATTTTGTCGTTCAATGCGGTTTTGCGCTAATAGGCCATGCGCGTGCCTGGTATTCATGAGTGCTCTAGAGACATGCGAAAGTCTCATAGGAGCAGCCCCACTCCACACTCATATAGGTGAATTTCATCAAGTATATTTTGCAAGTAAATATACCACCATTAAGGGATATAAAATTCATTAAGAGAATTTAACTCAACCCTCGTACTTGCATTCTAGCACTTCTCACACCATAGGAATGGACAATCAACTGTTGTGCTAGCAGAATTAACAAGTGACCTGTTATTACCCATATGAACCTCATTCATGGGATCTCCAATCACAAAGGTTGGGTTTCTATCACTGTTAATTTATCAATTGGCTTAAGTCCATTCCCCTCGATGTCTCAATAATTAATTTTTTTTCAAAGGTTTAGTCAGAGAATCGGCCAAATTCACTTCTGACTTCACATAATAAATGGATATAACTCCATCTTTTAACAGTTGTTTAACCACGTCTCAGACAAATATGTTTATTTTTACCATTAAAGGTTTTACTCTTTGCAATTGTAATTGTTGCTTGACTATTACAATGCATAGACACTGAAGGTGTTAGTTTTGAACCCAACGGAATATCTACTAAGAAGTTTTTAACGATTTGGCCTCATTGTCAACCAACAAACTCGGTCTTCATAGAAAATTAACTATAATAGTTTGTTTAGCTGACTTCCAAGTAATTGCACCCCCATAAAGAGTGAATATATAACCACTAGTGGATTTTTATCTCATCTGAATTAAATATCCAGTTGACATCACTAAATCCCTCGAATACGGAGAAAAATCCATTATACCATAATTCATGGTACCTCTCAATTATTTCATTAGTCTGACTAAAACAGTCCAATGATCACGGTTGGGATTATATATATATATATATATGCTCAATTGATACACAACACAAGTTATCTCAACGTGAAAATTTTATAAAATGCAACAGATTCCCAATAATCTGTGCATACTCAGATTGAGCCACAAAATCAACAAGATTTTCCTTTAATCGAGTATTAACACCATAAGCACAAGTTTGACATTGAAATGTCCAAACTTCTTAACTCACAGTTTTGACATAGAATGTCTAAACTTCTTAAGAAGTTTCTCAGCATAATGTTCTTGAGACAATATTATGATATCATCCACTCTTATGATTTTAAGGCTCAATATTACACATATTTCGCCCACATATCCCTTATTTCAAATTTAGAAGCAAGTAACTCTTTAGTTTTATATATTAAATAAAGCTTAGTATCAAATGTGAGTATGCAATCCGCATATACATACTCATGATCACCAAGTTTTATATATCTATTTACTTCAACAAAAGTAAAATCATCAGACAATAAAATTTTGATTAGGCACCCCCACATTTTTAAACATTCAAGGCTATGATTATATCAAATTATCAATAGCTTAATGAATTCATCAACACTTAAAGGATTCACCCCAACCACATGTTACATAATGGTATAACCACAATCAATCAAAGGTATTCACATCATGCTCATTATATCTCATGCATTTTTCTTTTTCGAAACTCAGCAGAAGTTTACTGGACTTCGTCAACCGATCAAAAACTTCATCTTCAGATTAGTTATACTCGTAAATTATAAACCCAGCAAGACTAAATTGAAGAAACATACTTTTGCATTTCCTGCATGCTCCATATCTTGATGTTATACCAACAACCAAGAAAATATAAAAGCAGAAACAATATAATCGAATAAATAGGAAAATAGTTGATTGTGTTGAACTAATCATATTTTTGCAGCAATGCCATATATTTGTGCTTCTCGAATATTAACACATGGATGCACTGGCTTGAAAAAGTTTCCACCACTTGGACAATTCAGAATAATTATTAGATATTACACACAAGTAACACAGTGGTAAAACAATTTTTGTCAATTGATGTAAATAGATCTACTTATGCACTGAAACAAGTAGAATAACACTAGCATGAAATTGAATGGTGAATTATAATTAATATACAGGTTCGTACCTTTACCTTGAATGGACCACTAAATCGATGTTGTATTTCCGCAACAGATGATTCAGAAACTCCATTCAATCAGTTTTCACATAAAAATTAGACATTTCACAGTGGTATACACACATATTTTCTCAAACAAATATGTTCTACTAAATAAAAAGGCAAAATTGTTTTTTTAGTCCTCTAAGTGGACACACTTGTAGATTTGGTCCTATTTTTTTTGCAATTTTGAATTCAGTCCTTTAAGTGGAAAAATTTCGGATTTTTGGTCCTGTGACCTGCTATAGGAGGTAAATTTAACCTGTTAGCTGACTTGGCATTTTGTTTTAATTAAAATATTAATTTTAAAGAAAAATAGTGAGTGGCATCCTAGGTGATATATATTTAGGGGAAAAAAATGAATAAGTCCAACTTGGCATTTTGATTCCTATTATTTCTTTATGAAAAATAAATATAAAAATTTTCCAAAAACAAAAGTTATGTAAACACAGTTAAATTATTATCTTTAAATAAAAATATTCAAAATTCAGTAACAGTTTAATTACTGTTTTTTATAAAATACTGCTTAATTTCAAAAAATAGAAATAAATTATATATATAGCTTAATTATAAATAAAACATAAATCTTTTATAATATTAATAATTTCAGAAAAATATTGGTTGTGTCAAAATATATTTTTTCTCATTTTCATTTTCACCCTCTTCTGTCTTCTCCATTTTCATATGTCCGCTCGCCGCCTTCAGCCACGGCATCTCATTCTTCTCGTTTTTCTTTTCTTCTTCTTCATTTCTTCCCCACTCTTTACCCACCAGCGCCTCCCCAGTCGCGCTCAGCCACCCACAACCAGACCATGCTTCAACTTTTTTTTAAAGCAAATGTGGAGTGGCTATGGCCATATGAAGTTTGAGAAGGTGATGTTGACGGAGGTGAGATTGGAGCGGTTAAACAAGGAATAAAATTGATTACAATAATTTAGGAAGAATAATAAGAAAAAGAAAAGAATAAAAAAGAAAGTAGGGTTTTTACAATAAAAGATAGTGTCTTATTGTATTTTACAATTTTTTTTTTGAATTGAACTAAGAATAAACTGTAAAATAATTTGGTACTTTAAATCTTATTCTTTCTGTTTTATATAAAATTGCAAAGTTTGTTATTTTAAAAAATAATCTTGAATTATATTTTAATAATCAATTAAATACATAGTTATTTTAGAATTTATACATTTAATAATTATAAAAAAATATATTCAAATGTTAAAATTTATTAACATTTGTATTTTATAATTTTACTATAATTATTCGAAACATATATTAGATTTGTATATAAGTTTATCAAACACATTTGTAATCTAATATAAAGGATCTCAAAATACCGATAAAAAAAATAATATAAAGGATCAAAATGCAAAGTTGGATTGTTTTTCCTTTTATTTCCCTAATGGAGTACCACATAGGATGCCACTCAGCATTTTTCTTTAAAATAAATTTTTTAATTAAAACAAAATGCCAAGTCAGCCAACAGGTTAAATTTACCTCCTATAGCAGGTCATATGACCAAAAATCCGAATTTTTCCACTTAAAGGACTGAATTCAAAATTGCAAAACAAATAGGACCAAATCTCCAAGTGTATCCACTTAGAGGACTAAAAAAAAATTTTGCCAAATAAAAATTATCAGAAATGCATACTAACACATTTTGCCGTCAACTAGTACAATTCACAAGAAATGTCTAATAATTATCACAAATAATAATTGATCCCCAAATATGTGCAAGTTCATGAAATGTCCAGAAAGCATATATCCTGATAGCTACAAATCTCAAAAATAAAGGCACAAGGACTTAAGGAAAAGTTCATTTCTTAAAACCCTATCCCAAAATTAAAATGCAAATGGAAAAAGGAATGATCTTCACATTGAAAAAAGAAAAGTGTGTGAGTGGACATTTGCGTGTGTTAACAAGATCCCCCAAAAGCACACACATCAAAAGAGGAACAAGAAACACAAAATCATAAACACACTTGAATTCACAGACGAGATTGACATATTGATAAATCTCCTCATAAATTACCTGTCCACATTGGGCTAACCTCCGTGAACCACCCCGGCATAACAGCGGAGATGCTCTCCAGTACGTACCCCTCCGATGCGCCGCCGTTGTTAACTTCCATCTCGACTGAATCACTAGCTCAGAAGTTTTTGTTGTTCGGCTTGCTGTTCCATGGCGTTTTTGCGAGCCTTGACACGAACAGAAACAGCACACCAAACTCTCCTAACAGGGAAAACCACTTTGTGCCGTCACTCCATCACCTTAATCCTCACCTTCCTCCACCGATTCTCGTCGCCGAGTTGACTCAGAACCACCCTTAATCCGGGCAGGCTCCAATTTTCACTCCACTCCAGAAAACACTTAGATTGTTCTTCACATTGTTTTCTGCAAAAGGACACGGTCTGAGAAGCTCCTGAGTTGCTATCGCGGTTCGGAAGTCTCCACAAGCGTAAATAGCAGGCGCTGTGAATCTAAGAAAGAGAAGAATGAGAAACGATGGGTTTTGCGGTGTGGATAAGTTCGCCGGCACCGATTCTCCGAGAGGCTAAGACGCCTCGGCCGACATACTCGGTGATTTCGACGCGGACCGGAGGCGGCGAATGTAGCATCGGCATCGACGCAGAGGCAGAAGTGGAAAAGGACGTCAAAAACGATAGTGTTTCGATGTACGAGTGGTAGAGTTTCTGAAAATGGACAGCCCAACGGCAACAACGGGGTAAGCGTAACATTTTCTTGAGGTTTGTGTAAGGGTTGGTATCGTTTGGCAGAAAACATTTTTCTCGTGTTTCGAACTCTCAAAATAATTCCTTAAGATTGTTGGAAAAGTTGGTGAAAGTTCGAAAATTTGGAGGAAACAACCAAAAGCTTAATTCCTGAGGCGTGCGAAAAATAGCACTGTCTTTAAGGATTTATTTTCTTAATCACCAGGATTTAATAGGAAGTAGAACGACAAAATTAGACAGAAATAAATGTAACCCAGCAACGAATAAGAGGTTCTAAAGACAAGAATAAGTGAAATAGTTGATCTTTTTGTGATTTGATCTCTCACCTTCTTTCTGCACAATTAAGATGATATTAATACCAATTAAGCCGACCACTTTTTCCATAAAATCAGGGTTTAATTGTGTAGTGGAGAAAAAGGATGACTTTATTGAGAAATTTAAGGAAAATGTAGAATATTCCCTATTCCATTAAGGTTTGATAAAAAAATGATACTGCACATTTCCGTAGGCCAAATTATAGGAACAAACTTTTGAATAATGTTTGAATAAGCAAGATGAATTGGTCAATCTCTGATAAGCTTGAAAGACCAAGTCAAAAAGTTAAAATCAAAAGTGGAGTAGCAAATCTTTTAAAACACTTCTCTTTGTACAACAGAAAGTGGGATTCGATGAGGTCGATTTTTGTTGGGAAAAGCCGATATATGGAGGAACGATGAATGGTGGCACGTTTAACAGTATTGTATATGCTCGTTGTCGTAATAAGAAATGGGAGAATGTGACGCTAGCGCCGATGATCCTGCCTCCTGCAGAAATAGAGAGGTTTGAGTATGAACTAAGGAGATTAATTTGGGAGCCATTAATGGAAAATTCAAATAATCCCATCAATATAGGTCATTCTAACCTCTAAATAATAATTAAGGATAAATACAAAAACTACCCCCGAGGTTTTGTATGTAAAAAACACTGTTATCATTCAAAATTACAAATATATATATGCAATTGATATTTGTTACTTTTTACAAATTGCACCCTCAAGAGGGTCTAATTGTAGGTAAATACAAACTTAAAGGGGTGCACGTAACACCTTAAGGGAGTATTTGTAATTTTGAATGCTTTTTGTAATTGGTCTAAATCTAAATTAAGTGTGTAAGTTTATTTAAGATTGTATAAGTTATTTCTGTTATAAATCATAAGAAAAACATAAGAATCCATGCATAGGAGAATTACATGCATGTTTCTCAATCATTTTTCTTTTTTAAAAGTAAAGTTGGATGATCTTATCTAACCTCAAATGTACGTATACGCATTTGCAAACTTAGTCCCGTTATTGTAGGAGGTTTACATTTTTTGTCCCCTTGGACTCAGTATGGAAATTTTGGTACTGTATTTTCAGAAAAATTCCCGCATTGACGACCAAAATTGCGGAAGCACTAAAATCAATATCTAATCTAAAGATCATTCATTAGATGACTATTGAGAGGCAATTGATAGGTCAAAATTTGAGTCAGGTCATGACAATTGGCTGGGGCTCGATCCTATATGGGTGTGTGTTTTCCTGTCCTATACCCAAAAAAATGCATATCGATTTTATGTGTGTAAAAGAATGTATATATCAGTTTGGATATTTCCCGTGTGAAAAGAATTTTGGCAATGTGAAGATTATAGAAATGATCTTCCTTTTTCAACTATGAGGCAGAAGTCACCATTTTCTTGCATTACTACAAGAAAAAAACAATTGCAAATTTAAAGCACCTTTCTAGATTTTTTATTGAACTAAACTCAATTTGGACAAAAGGGTCCCTAAAAATATATATTGTCCACTTTCCACGTAGCTTGCGTCATCACTTCCAACTTTTTCCTCAAGAAAAGTCGATGGCACTCCTTTCTCCATATATGTTAAAAAAGGTAATTTGTAATTACAATATTTTGGAAGTTGAGTAGACACACGTATGCATGCATGTTGCCAAAGTTCTTCTAGAATATGACTCACCAATTCACTAAGTTCTTTGCATGGAGTAACATGCATGCATGAAGCATGTATCAATCCGGAAGTTGGAAAGTGGCTGCCAATTAATTGATTTGACCAATTTAATGAAGCACTTTTTATCTACCTTTGTGATGCATATAAATATATGGGCTTAATAGCAAAATATGCCCTATAACTAGAGCTGTCAATTCCGGTCCGGCCCGACGGGCCGGCCCAAACCAGCCCGGTTTTCTAGTGGACTGGGCTCTATTTTTCAAGGCCCGAAAAAAGTTGGGCCCCAAAAGCCCGGCCCGATCGGCCCGGCCCGGCGGGCTAGCCCGAAAAACCCGACTTTTCCAGTGTAATTTTCATTTTTAGGCCGGGCTTGGTTCCCCAATTTTGTGGCTTGGTCTTTGTTTGGCCCCGCCCGATTTTTTCAAATACCCAATGGGCTCAAGGCCGACACCTGCTCTTCTCTTTTGACACCTCTACCTATAACACTACAACATAAATGACATTAGGTAACACTCAAAAAATATTACCTAATGGCTATAAAATGTTACTATAGACAATAGGTAGCACTTTTATGGCGCTGTAGTTGTCCGTGCTACCTATAGTCAAAGGTATCACTTTTATTAGCTTTTAGTAACACTTTTTCTAAGTGTTACATTAAGTTTTCTATTGGTAACACTTTGAAGCAATATTTCTAAAGTGTTACATATGAATCTTATGTAACAATTTTTTGTAACACTTTTTATATTTGTAACACTTTAAAAAAATACTTCTATAAGTGTTACATATGAATCTTATGTAACACTTTTTTTGTAGCACTTCGTAGAAATACAATTTTTTATCACCAAGTAGATTCGAACCCACGACCTGTTATGTATGGAAGTGACAATTTGCCACTAAGCTAAGTTGATTCTTATTACAACTTTTGCTTTGTTTTATATATACACATACATGCAAACATATATATATATATATACATATAATATATGTATATATAATATATTTTATATAATAAAAATTATATTTATAATATATGTATTAAATTATATTATACATTGTATATATCAAGTTTTATATTGTATAGTATATAGTTGGAAAATCATATTATATTATATATTAAAGGACACAACAAGTTAAAAATATAAAAAATATATAAAATAAATTAATTTACCGACATATAAAAAAGTTCTAACAGTAAAAAAATTAAATAATAAAGAAAATAACGAAATAATAATTTACCGACAAAAAAATTCCTAAGTAATTGCCGACAACATCAATTTTCATTGGTAATTTTTTTAAAAAAAGTAAAAAAAAATAAAAAAAAAGGTTAACGATGAAATTGGTCTCCATTAGTAAAAATTAAAAAATTAAATAAATAATAATAAAATATATACATGCGCATTTTTTGTCAGTATTAAGACGGAATTAATTGCCTTCGTAAAAAATAAAATAATAAAAGTAAAACTAAAATACTTTGTAAAAAGTAAACAAAAGTTCAGTTAAAAAAACAGAGTACATGATGTCTACAAATTTTAGGTTTGGTGACATCAATTAATTAAATAAATCTTTGACATTATTTAATGATAGTTATATAATTTTGTGTTACTAAAATATAGCTTAAAAAGTGTTACAATCAATAAAATATATTGTTGCCAGGAGTGTTTTTTAAATAAAGTGATACCTATTTGCGTTACAAAAGAAATAACAAAAACAAAGTGATACTTAAAAAGTGTTACTTATATAAAAGTGTTACATATAAGCGTTACATATTGATAAAAGTGTTACCTATTTGCGTTACAAAAGAAATAACAAAAAAAGTGATACTTAAAAAGTGTTACTTATATAAAAGTGTTACATATAAGTGTTACATATTCATAAAGTGCTACAAAAGTGTTACATAAATATTGTAATGTAAAAAGTGTTACAAACATGTGTTACATATGTACCTTATGTAAAAAGTGCTACAAAATTTGTATTACCTAATGTCATTTATGTTGTAGTGTAACTTAGGCCGTTTTGCAGTTTTGCCCTTTAACTATTAAAGTTGCAATTTATGCCCTGGACAATTTTGCCCTTATAGCCAAATAGCAGTTTTGGTCCATTATCTTTTTAAAGGTAGCAATTATAGCCTATAACTTTCGAGAATTAGCAATTTCAATCCTTTCATACCATAGCTATTTTCAATAAACTCAGCCCATGTGATGGTTGTCGGGGAATCTTTTAAAAAGTCGGTCTGCATGGTCCCCGAGAAAAACGCGTCTTGTGAGCTGGGCCCTTATCTTTTCCAGCTGTATGGTCTTGTCGGTCGGGTTTGGGTCGGAAACCTTTCCCAAACTCGGGTTCTTTTTGTTCGTGGTATGCTTGACAGATCCGGTCGATCCAACGGCCAACATGCGCCAAATTACGAGAATTTCCTAGTAAGTTTCTTTGCTCGCCGGAATCTTGTTTTCCCACGAAATTCTTCTTTTGGTCTCGAAGAGTTCCTCCGCAAATCCTCGTGGTTGATCCAAATCATCGAATTCAAAAAAGGAAAGATCCATTCGCCGACTGGAAGAACTTGAATGGATATTTGACTTTGTCCATTTCGATTAGACAAACCCAAAGACCCCATGCTCGCCCCCGTAGAAGCTTCGTCTTGAAAAATGCTCCTACTAACACTGGTCCTTCTTCCGTGAAGCCGCTTTAATGTATTTTAAAGCATTTCTATCCGGTCTTCTTAGCTTGATGAAATGAAAAGCTTCATTAAAGCCTTTCTTTCTTTGGTTCGAGTCGCACCGATAAAATACGATTCAAAATATCCCCTCACGGCCAAGTGTGGATTATTGGCCCAGGTTTAAAAACCGCTTCCCCAATCCATTTCGGTAATTTTGAAATTTAAGGGAATCCTGGTGACACGGTATAGATTGAAGCTAAAGCTCCAAAAGTATACCATTCCCCGTACTTCATTTGTATGACTTCCTGGTTTCATCCAAACTCTTGGATACTTGCCTCGAGATATCAACCATTGTTTTTCCGGTTAATACCTTGTCTTGTAACTAATTTCTCCCATTGCCGCCGATATACCCGCATAGGAGAAATCTTAATCTCGTCCGTTTGAACCTTAGATTTGCCATCGTGGCCTAAGATTCAACTCTCCCTTTTACCCCGCAGGTCTTTGGGTTGACTTGAAGACTCGGGTTGTGACACCGGAGCTTCAACATTCGCTTCGATTTGTACACCTCTCGGGATGCATCACCCGCAACACTTGTGATTATGGTACTTGAATCCATAACCTCCGGGTTAGAGCCCCGTACTCACTCGGCCCCTTTTTGCACCGTAGGAGATGCGGCCTGGAAGAGAGGCCCTTGCGCCGCTAAGAACAATTGTCCTTGAGCAAAGCGGCATGCTCGAATTTGACTAGAAACGGATTTACCGGCTGTTGAAGTCGTCCGGCAATCTTCGCATTGAGACATAACGTCCCAAAATCTCGTTCTAGACTCTCCAGGTTTTCCCCGAGATGTCTTACTCGTTTAAGGACCTCGCAAATCGAACGCTGCGTCCTTCCATCTCTTGTCAAGAAATCGCAAGAATATTTTCATGAGATTTTATAATGACAATATCATAATCATAATATTGACATTCAACTTGCCATCTAAGTAATCGAGCCTTTTCTCGGTTTTGATTCAATTTTATTTTTCGAAAAGCCTTGACACTTGAATTATCAATTTTTAAAGTAAACTTCTTAGCCAAAAAAAATAGAGGCCATTTTTTAAAAGCCTTTCTCGATCGCAAAGAATTCTTTCTCGTTAATATGCCATCTGTTTGCTTCACTGGGTGTGAATAAACCACTACAATATCGGAATGGCACTTCCTCGTTTGGTGTGACCTTAGTAAGAACTGCTGCCCACCAATCATCATTGGCATCTGTGTAAAGAACCAGTTCGTCCTCGTCTTGGGGAATCGCAAGCTTTGGAAGCTTTTTACAAACTTCTTTAAGTTGCTTAATTTCTTCTTGATGTTCATTTTCCCATTTGAATACCGCATCTTTTTTAAGCAATGGGCTAAACACCTTCTTGTAATATGCCAGATTGTTAATGAACATCCCAACAAAATTAACAACTCCAAGAAAACTCTGAAGCTGCTTCTTGTCTTTCAGTGTATCTGAAAATCCCTGTATCTTTTCCACAATATGATTTTGTAGAATAATTCCAGATTCATCGATTTCAATTCCGAGGAATTCAATCTGTCTTGTTGCGATCACCGCCTTCTTTTCTGAAAGCATTAATCCTTCTTTGTGACAAACATCTGAAAATATCTCCAAATGTTTGAGATGCTCCTTCATGTTCTTTGATGCGATAAGTATGTCATCAATATATACGAACATGAAACTAAAATAATCTTTGAAGAGATTATCCATTTTTCTTTGATATATTTGGGGTGCGTTAGCCACTCCCATAGGCATCACGTTCCAAATATATCCCAGTGGTGTAGAGAAAGCTGTAAACTTCTTACTTTCTTCATCCATCTTAATCAGGTAGAATCCAGACTTGCAATCGAACTTTGAGAATATCTTAGCACCTTTGATGCAGTTAACCAGATGTTCTCTACTTGGGATATAGTATCCGTCGAATTCCAAAATGTTATTAATCTCTTTATAATTAATAACAAGTCTTGGCTTTCCTCTTTTTATTTCTCCATGGTTTCGACTAAGAATCCTGGATCATTTGTATGGAGAAACTCCCGGTGAAATTAACTTAAGGTCAAGATGTTCCTTAAGTATCTTCTCGCATATCCTCACGATCCTCCCGGTTCATAAGGATTGGTTTGAATCTTAGGAACTCGTACTCCTTTCCAGGTTTAACCTTTAAGGATGCTTTGAGCTCATTCTTGTCCACCATGCCAAAGGATCTTCATTATAATTCCTTTGGATTTTCTTCTTGATATCCTCGAGTGATATTTGTTCTTCAATGGTTACGTCACTCTGTGGATTCTCCATCAGGCTTACCATCAATTCAGCAATAACTTCTGGAGTAACTCATTCTTCTCCTTGCACTCTGAATGAATTCAAGTTATTATCCCAAAGCTTCTTATCCTTTCGAGAACCGAATTGTCTATAGGATAATAAAGCTTCACCAAATTTCCTTCGATCCGCCATTTTTGGATTTCGGAGTTTGGTTTCATCACCACGCTTGCTGCGAAAATTAATAGGTATTTTTCTGTAAAATGCTTCCCGCAGTCTCTGGACAATGATCTTATGATAAGTCTTCTTGTCTCGTTCTCCTGTGTAAATCGCTTGAATGTTTGTAGGAAGTTGTTTCCTAGCAAAACATTTGCACCTGTATCATGGAAATAGATTGGTGGCGTTTTCACTTTGTACCATGGGGTACCGCCTGCGCCTCCGATCATGATTTCTGCTTGTTTAATTCCCTTATTAAGGATAAGAATCCTCTTAGAGAAATCTCTTCCTGCAATAGCTGGTAATTCTTCTCCAATTTCTTTAGGAAAAACATCCGGCTTTGCAGTACATATTCCGGCTCCTGAATCAATATAGGCGGCGAAATACTCGGCCTTGTATTCAGCAAATAATATTATAATAGAAATGTATATGGAGAATGGACTAGTGGTCATTTGATTCTGTATCTTTTATTAGCCACTGTGAATTCCATTCCTTCTTGTAGTCTTTCCCAAGGTTTATGATGCTCAAGAAATTCAATTCCCGGTATTAATTGCTTGCGGGATTTTTCCCCGCTACTCCTGAGATAGTTAGTTCAATTTCACCTATCTTCAGGCTTCCTTGATACCTTCCAACTATAGGTTGTTGGAGATAATACAGAACATCACAAGGAAAAATATTATCCTTTTGAGTGATGTCGAATATTACTTCAACCTCTCGCCATCCTTCTGGACATTTCAGTTCTCCTGCTGTTTTGAAAACATATGGGATACGTTGAACTGTACTTGGTCTTCTTTCTTCCCAACGGCTGCTACTCACCATTCTATCCTGCTGGAAAGACATCCTTCTGGGCTCAACCCTGAGACTTCGGCTTTTGTTGAAGACTGGTTGATCTTGAATTATCATATCAATCTCTTTTATAGTTGGAGATTCAATGATTTCTGGTAGAACCACCCTGGCAAAGTCCTCAAAGATTCTTGGGACTTCAATAAATTTCTTTCTCAAGAATACTTCGGAATCATGGGTATTCGAGAGAGCATAAGAAATCTTGTATGTGATCGAGTAGGGTCTGTTCCCTTCTTTCATCAAATCGAGTCTTTTGAAATCTTGATGAAGGGTTAGGACTCTACTAAAATCTCGATCTCCCAAATTGTATGCAATTCTCGGATAGACATTAAATGCTAATTTTCCTGCATACAAATTTCCTGTAACAGCTCCAAGGCATGAATCCTTGAGATGTGAGATTCGATTGTCGAAGATAGCAAGATTGAGTGGCGAATCTATTCCTTCTTTGAATGTTGCCTTAATAATGACTCTTATGGCTCCGATATGGATCCATGTGAGTGTATTTGCAACTTCTCTTTTAACTCTGCTTTTGATCCCCTGTATTTCTCTAATAGGGACCAACTGCATCTCGATCGGAGTTCCCTAAACTCCATTAGAATGGCAAATTCTCCGGTTGTTACCCTGTGGATAATTTGGTGTTTTCTATTACGAAAACCAATCTTATCCAAAGCCTTTTCCATCGTCCCAATTGTAAATCCATCATAGATTTGAAGCTTTGGATCTTCTTTCATAATTCTCATAAGAGTCTTATGAGACATCAGTGTGAGAGAGGAATCCGACATATCCTCCCCGACCGTCTGCTTGAAGAATTTATTCTTCACTCGATTCTCGAATCGAGTCACTTCCATCATCGAATAGATCTCTTCTTCATAGATGCTTTCATCCGAGGGAATATCCTCAAATTGATACACCCGTATTAAATCCACGATAATAGATGCAACTTCTTCGATTTACGGTGTGGCCTTGAACCGTCGACTCCTTGTTTTTGATTGTCCGGGCAATCCATTGAGATATGCCCTCTTGCTCCGCATGTCCAAAGCAATTACGATCTTTGAAACTTTCATTAGCTCTATTGTGAGCACACCCGAAAGTTCTTCTCCTGGATTTCTGTTGGTACCGCTGATTAGAACCTGATGATGAGGCTCTACTCCCCGCCAGGCTTGGTCTCGCCCCGATTTATAACTTCGGGCTTTTTGTTTTGACTAACCTTCTAGGTCTCCATGAAGACCTGTTTTTTCTTCTTTGCTTCCTCGGCGGTATGGATGGCTTCTATCCTTCTTCTTCTTGTGCCGCCTTGGTTGACCTCCCACAACTGTTGGGATATCATTATCCACACAACATAGAGGAACTGTTTTGTTAATTCCTCTTAATTTTGTAATTCTTGTATAGAGTCGCTTGGTAACACCATTCGGATAACTTGGCCTTTAGGAAAGACATTTTTCTCGCCACGCTTTCTACTTGACCCCACCCTTGTATTCCCGATAAGCATTTCTCTCCAGGGACTCGGAATCTTGGCAAAGAATAGTCATGCGACCTCTTTTTTCCTCAATCTTGGATTTCCACCTGATTCGGTGAACAACTTGATATATTCGTCAATATGACAAATATCCAAGAATCTCAAGCTATAGAGGGCTTGTTTATATCTCTTTCTTTTTCATCCTCTAATCCTCGAAATAACTTTGTCTTGCGATGAACTGGATTTTGAATAGTTTGGCCATACCATCGACAATTCCTTTAAGTGATTCCCCGATGTAACCGAACTTTTCGTACTAGCATCGGTCATATCCTGCAATCTTCACCGATCCTTCAAGACTCATTTCAAGGAGTAAAATGAATGAATCCTTTGTAAGATCGAGGGTTCTCACGAAATTCTCATAGTCAAGCCCATTCATCAATGAGAACTTCTCTATTTTTAAAATGGGATGTCCAGATTTAACATCAACCCATATGGATGTATTGGGTCGAGGTGCGATCTTCCATAAGGCGTCTGATAAACATTCGGCCTTCCAGTAGGTTGTCTAGTTCATGCAAGAGGGTTTCAACCTCCTGTCCCCGAAAGTGGATCACTTCCGGTCGTGAAATCCCCAGCGTGTGGCATCCTCTCATCCCGAGCTCCATGATGCGAACCCGTACTTTCTTCGACGTTAGGATTAACTGGTGGCGGCGGTGGTGGAATTGGTCTACCTTGTGGGTCATAGGTAACCAAAGCTGATTCCTCACCTGCGTTCATCTTTAAATCTACAATTCCTAATCCCGCGAAGGATTCTGCCAGGTCATGTAGATCTTTAAGATTCATCTTTTCCATATCCATCCTTTTTAATTTTTGATGGACTTTCCTTTGATTAGAGCAATGAGCTTCTCCTCATCTGTCATCTTTCGTATAACTTCGGTCGGTTTCCCTTTTTGGTGTAAATAGGTACCGTCCCAAAATCAATACATTTCCTTCCTATGGATGAACTTGGCTTGTCCTCCAGGTTCTTGACTCGTTTCTGAATATCATGAAGGAGTTCAAGAGTTTCCTTCTGATATTTCACCATCGTCTCCATCCGCTCGATCCGATGAACTTGTCTTGGTAGATGAATATGGCGGTTGCCATAATTACGCGACCGTCTTCAATTTATCTAAGATCTTCTAAATCTTAGATTTGTCTGGGAAGTATCTCATTCCACTCGTACTCCATCGGAATCATTGTTCGATGGGAATTTTCATGAACCGCTTCTTGAAGGTTCATCAAGTGAACATATAGTGTCCGGTTAAGCATCCGAATCGCTTATAATATTCTCGCTTTCGTATTTTGCATTGCCTTAAGGTTTCCCGTCGGCTCCTGCATGTTCCTTTTCTTCATATTGGTATTCCTAATATGAAACCTGGTCAAGGTGTTCTTGTGCGTACATCGTCAATATTTGACGATATGTCCTGTAAGGGGTACATTTCGGACATCGGTCCGGATCCATATCCTCACCAATTGTCAATTACATAAATATAATAAATATAACCAAAAAGTTCTTAATAAACCTGGGCTCTGATACCATTTTAAGCAAGACACTTAGTCAAATCAACCATATGTATGAATAAGGGTATAATTGGTATTATGAAAATATGCAATTATTCCGCAAGACCAATTTTGCATCAACTCCAGACTTATAGGATACTAATTGCTTCGGTATAAACTTGTAGGACCAATTTTGCAGATCGTTATAAACTTACAGGGCATATTTTGCAAAATTTTATAAACATACAGGGCATATTTTGAAAACCCAATAACAAAAGTCCGAAAATGCATTTTACCCCAAGTTACAGGATATTTTCTGCAATTAAGCCTAAATATATGTGTGGGTCAGTATAGTGTGGCATACAAGAGAAGTGAGAAAAAGAATAGCAAAGTCAGTGAGCATCTTTGAAAATAATTAAGTGATTCCAAAGGCTTTAGTGCATAAGCTTTGTAATAATTGTAAATTTGCAATTCAATAATAATATAGCTTCCAATTTATACATCTTCTTCTATTCTCTTTTTTATATACCAACATATTTGTGGTATCAGAGCCACCCTTGGCCTGATATCCCCACCCATATTCTAAAATGGCTTCCACTAGCAATAATGAATTAGTCTTCATATATTCCCAACAAGGTGTCCCTATCTTTGTTGGCAAAGATTACGAGAAGTGGAGTGTCATAATACAAACAATATTTATATCTCATGATCTATGGGATATTGTTGAAGAGGGATATACAACTTGTACTCCTGAGGATGTGGTCGAATTATCAACATCACTAAAAAAGGAGCATAAGGAGAACAAGACCAAGGATGCAAGGGCCTTGTCCTTTTATGCACCAAGGGGTAAGCCGATCCATTCTTTCGCGTATTACAAGTGCTAAAACATCAAAGGAGGCATGGCAGATTTTGAAGAATCAATTTGGTGGCTACGAAAAGGTTATCTTAATAAAATAGCAAAATCTATGGCGCGACTTTGATAATTTATCTATGAAGGATAATGAAAATATGCAAAAGTTGTTTTTCTAGAGTTTCCACTGTAGTCAATCAAATCAGGAGCTACGGTGATACTCTAGAAGAAAAAAAAGATCGTTGAAAAAGTGCTACGTTGTTTACCGGCAAGATTCGAGCATATAGTTGCCGCTATCGAAGAATCAAAGGATTTATCAAAATTGTCTTTTGATGAACTCATGGGATCATTGGAAGCACATGAAAAAAGGATGAACAGATTTTCAAATCAAAAATTGGAGCAAGCATTTCAAGGAAAAGTAAATATTTCACAGCGGGAGAATAAGAAAGACGGGCATGACAAAAAGTAGTACGTGCCAAATCATAGATCAACAAGAGGAAGAGGTCGTGGAAGGTATCAGAATTTTCGAGGTGGAGGTAGAGGAAGAAGAGACAATAGTAATTCACGATCTTTTAGTCAGAATTCGGATTTGTATTGTCGGATTTGCTGAAGAAGTGGCCACGACACCCAGAGTTGCTAGAATAAATGCAAGAAATGCAGAAACGGAAACCACTCTCAAAAATATTGTTGGTATCAAAATGATGGCCAGAAGAAGGAGGCTAATTTCACCGAAAACGATGAGACAGATAAGGTATTTTACTCAAGTTTGAATTCTCAATAGATTGAGAATGTTTGGTACGTAGATAGTGGTTGCAGCAACCACATGTCCGGGATAAAGAAATGTTCGTGTAGCTTGATGAGTCATACTCATCTGAAGTAAATCAAGGAGCGGAAACACCTTTATCATCATAGATGTGTTTTACGTACCGAACTTGTCCCTGAATTTATTGAGTGTTGGCCAGCTGATGCAGAAAAATTACAAAGTGGAGTTCAACAATGATTTTTGCATCATTGTCGACAAGCAGAAAGATCTCACAATGGCTAAAATTAAGATGCGCTCAAATAAAGTTTTTCCTCTTAATTTGCCATTGTTTGAGAAACTTTTAATACAAAGCACCACGGATGAAGATCACAAGCTTGGGCATTTGCGGTACGGACATTTGAGCTACAAAGGCATGAATCTATTGAAGAAGAAAAATATGGTTTTTGGTCTTCCTCAAATTCCGGATCAAGACAGTACGTGTGAAGGATGTATCATGGGAAAAATGCACCGTCAACCATTCCCGAAAATTTCCTACATAGCCAAAGCCCCTCTTGAGCTTGTGCATGCAGATATATGTGGACCAACAGAAACATCATCTCTAAATGATAATAGGTATTTCCTATTGTTTGTTGATGATTACACTCGGATGATGTGGGTCTATATTCTACATGAGAAATCAGATGCATTTTCAAAATTCATGGAATTCAAGTCTCTGGTGGAAAATCAAAGTGACCAAAAAATAAAGACGTGTTGCACACAGATCATGGAGGTGAATTCATTGGAAAATCCTTTATGGATTATTGCAAAAATAATGCAATTCACCGGCAGTTGACAGTTCGTTATAGCCCACAACAAAATAAAGTCGCGGAATGGAAAAATCATACAATTGTCGAAATGGCAAGAAGTATGATGACAGGAAAAGGACTCCCGAAAAGCTTTTGGGCAGAAGCCGTAAACGCAACAGTCTATGTTCTGAATCGATCAGCAACAAAGGCGGTTCCGAACAAAACTCCATACGAAGCTTGGCACCATAGAAAGCCTCAGGTGCATCATTTTCGAGTCTTCGGTTTCATTGCCTACTCGCACATTCCATCTCAACAGAGAGAGAAGTTCGACGGAAAAGGAGAAAAGCTTATTTTTGTTGGCTATAGTGACGAGTCCAAGGGATATCGTCTACTAGACCCGAAGACAAACAAACTTGTTATCTCTCGAGATGTGACTTTTAGTGAAAAAGAAGCATGGAGTTGGGATGGTAATCAGCAGATGGAAACACCAATTATATATCCACCTACAACATCCAGTTCAAGTGATCAACCAAGTACAAGTTCCAGTCCAGGCTCTAGTTCATCAGGACTCCATGACCAAGTCAGTTCAGATTCTGATAGCCCAATCCGGAAGGTATGAAGCTTGAGGGAAATTTATGAGTCAAGTGAAATAGCAATGTTTGCAAGTGAGCCCCAAACCTATGAAGAAGCATAAGAGAAGAAATTTGGCAAATTGCAATGGATGAGGAAATTGCCGATATTGAAAAAACAACACTTGGAAGCTTGTGGACCTTCCGATGGAAAAAATGTGATAGAGTCAAATGGATCTACAAAACAAAATACAAGGAAGATGGCTCAATTCACAAGCATAAAGCTCGCCTTGTTGCAAAAGGTATTCTCAGCAGAAAGAGGTGTTGACTTCATGGAGACCTTTGCACCGGTTGCCCGAATGGAGACAATTCACATTGTCTTAGCCATAGCTACACAGTTGGAACTACCCGTTTACCAGCTGGACGTTAAATCCACATTTCTCAATGGCGACGAGTTAGAAGAAGAAGTTTACGTGCAGCAACCTGATGGCTATATTGTCAAAGGCAAGGAAGAAAAAGTCTATCGAATCAAAAAAGCTTTGTATGGACCGAAACAAGCGCCACGGGCCTAGAACAGCAAAATTGACAGCTATTTTCATTCCAATGGATTTGAGCAAAGTCAAAGTGAGCCGTCATAATATGTAAGGAAAGGTGCACAAGATTTTCTTATCGATTGTCTTTACGTTGATGACCTAATTTATATCGGGACTAGTCCAACTATGGTGCAATAATTTAAGAAGACAATGATGGAGGAATACGAGATGACGGATTTGGGCCTGATGAAATATTTTCTTGGGATTCAAGTTCGTCAGTCAAAAGGAGAAATTTTTATTTCTCAAGAAAAATACCTTGAAGAAGTTTTGAATAAATTTCATATGAATAATTGCAAGCCAATTTTCACTCCGCTTGCCGTTAATGAAAGATTTCAATTGAATGACAGAGCAGACAAAGCAGATTCAAAGACATTCAGAAGTCTAGTTGGCTCCTTGATATACTTGACAAACACGAGGCCTGATATTACCTACCCGGTCAGCTTAATTTCAAGATTTATGCATGAACCGAGCATGTTACACTATGCAACGGGAAATAAAATTCTACGATACCTTCAAGGTACGAGAAAGTTTGGCATCAAATATGTCAAAGAAAAAGAAAACAAGCTTGTTGGATACACTGACAGCGATTGGGCCGGATCACTAGATGATCAAAAAAGTACATCGGGATATGTATTTTGTCTTGGCTCGAAAATAATTTCTTGGGCATCTAAAAAATAGAAGACAATATCACTTTCATCAGCTGAAGTTGAATACATTGATGCCACAGATGCCGCTTGTGAAGCAGTTCGGTTAAGGAGAATTTTATCCGATGTTCAGCAAAGACAAGATAATCCCACAATAATTCCCTGTGATAACATGTCGACGATTGCTATGACAAAGAATCCAGTTTTTCATGCAAGGTCGAAGCACATTGAACTTCGACATCACTTCATTACAAGCTTCGTGAATGATCAGAAAATTCAATTGGAGTTTATAAATACCAAGGAACAGTTAGCAGACGGATTTACTAAAGCAATCATTTTAGAAAAAATTGAGCAGCTCCGCAGCAGTGTCCGAATTACAAATTAAGAGGGAGTGTTAAAAAAGGTAATTTGTAATTACATTATTTTTGAAGTTGAGTAGACACATGTATGCATGCATGTTGCCAAGGATCTTCTAGAATATGACTCACCAATTCACTAAGTTCCTTGCATGGAGTAGCATGCATGCATGAAGCATGTATCAATCCGGAAGTTGGAAGGTGGCTGCTAATTAATTCATTTGACCAATTTAATGAAGCACCTTTTATCTACCTTTGTGATGCATATAAATATATGTGTGTTTTAGTATAGTGTGGCATACGAGAGAAGTGAGGAAAAGAATAGCAAAGTCAGTGATCATCTTTAAAAATAATGAAGTGATTCCAAAGACTTTAGTGCATAAGCTTTGGAATAATTATAATATTTGCAATTAAATAATAAAATATCCTCCAATTTATACATCTACCTAGATTTTAGCGTAAAGTTCAATTCGGAATATGTATAAGTTTATTAAGACTGTGTGAATTTAATCATACAAAAAACGTAAGAATCCATGCGTGGGACAACTACATGCATGTTTCTTAATCAATTTTTTCTTTCTAAAAGTAAATTTTGAACCAAGGCCGTTGGACAAAGTCGGAGCCTAACACACAAAAGAAAAGTGAGTCAAACACACAAACTCACACGACCGTGTGAAGATGCAGGGAATGAATTACTGATTGTGGTCGTGTGGGTATGCAAGGAATGAATTACTGATTGCAATTCACACGACTGGGTCGTGTAAAATAACATGACCCTGTGAGGTGTATTGTGCGATTTACAGAGACTAAAGATGCTTCACACTACCTGGTCGTGTGAATTCACACGTACATGAGAAATGCTACGCACAGAAGATTTTATTTCCTTATCTCACGAGGATTGTGATCTCAAAAGGCAACCATAAAAGGAAGACTTAATCATAAAGTCAGATGTAACACATTTGGGAAAAAATATAGAACCATAGATAGAAAGAAAATGGATACAACGAAGAACAACACGGGACCTCTACCAACCACGGAGGCATGAAGGTTCGAGATTGTGAATATGAGTCCATCTACTCAAGAGGGTTTCATCATCATAACCTAGATATTTTCGTTTCGTTCTTAATTCCATGTTTAACTCTTTGTTTACAAGTTTGTCTATGGATATGCAAACAATTATGTTATGCTAAATATTTTGATTCTAGGACGTGATCAAGACTGTGGATTCATATTAATTCTAGTTTGATTGTTTCATATTAATTGGTTTCTCATTATATATTTATGAATTCGTGGGCTTATTTCTTGTAGATTATCTAGCCAATAATTTACAATGCTTAATTTGTTAGTTCATAATTTGGGAGGTGAGATTTAACACCAGATAACATATTCTTAACTTAACGGGTGTAGAGTCGGGAGTCTTACGATGTTTTTTGGGGTTTACTTTAATTCTCTATACTTTTGGGAGTTGATATAGATTGTTGAGTAGATACTAGGAATTCAATATTGATCTAAGTTTTGTTTGCTTCGGGAGAGGGAATAAACTACGTTAGGAATTAAACTCATAGATACACAGAAACTGATTTTTGTGAAACACTAATTAGAATTAATATCGATGAAGCATGTTAAAATCATAGTCCTAGGATTGCTTTTGTCATGATTGAATTTTGTGAAGTTTGATGGTTTACAATAATTATATAATTTAGTTAAATAATTTTAGGGTTAATTAGGTACACTTTTTGTTTTACAATCGCTTCAATAGAATTGGACTACGAGATTTTCTATACTTTTTGTGCTTCGAATCAATCCATGCGGAATACGACCTTGCTTGTGTTTGATAAAGGGTTTTATCATGATTTTGATAATTGTTTTTACACCAAAACAATGTTATTAAAGGTTGTCCAAATACTCCTAAATGATTTAAAATGGTTTTAAATATTTTCCGGAGTATTTCTTCAAGTCTATTTTCGACAAAATTGGACAACGCTTTTATATGATTTTGTGTCAAGTGTTTTTACATCAAAACAATGTCCCTAAATGTTGTCCTAATACTCCCGATTGGTCTTAAATGTTTTTACTATTTTTCGGAGTATTTCTTGAAGTTTATTTTCGATATAAAATTGGACAACACTTATGTTTCAGGCTCGACCGGTCGCCTGCAGGGCAACCCGCACTGTGTTGAGTTTTGGAAACGAAAAAGGACGGAGGAAAACTTGAGGAGTCGACCGAAAGGGGCGACCGGTCGATCCTAGGGCCACTGGTGCACAGGGAAGCCCCCTCAAGTGCGATCTTCTGTTTCATGTTTTAACTACCCCAACCGGTCCAACATGAGGGCGACGATCGCACCCCCTTCCGACCGGTCCCCCCCCGTAAAAATTGCGAGTTTTCAATTTCAACTTATCTCTGCTGTGACCGTCGAACCCCTCGTTTGACAGAAACTATCCGTTGAGTTTGCGGACAACTTTTCCTTAATTTGAGGGGTTGATTTCTAACAGACTCTTTTCTTCAATTGTCTTGGTTTTTTTACGAATTCATGTCCCCAAGAGGAGCCTATCATGTACAAGACATCTTCTATAAATAGAGGAAGAATTGAAGCAACACAACAAGAGAGAAAACTACAACACAACAAGATACACTCAAGAATACACTTGTTCTTACATTGTCTTATTTCTTGTTGTAATTTGCCTAGCTATTCACTTTCACATTCTTGAGGTCTAGGCTATTCTTGATTACACTTGCACTCAATTGTATAATTCATTATCGAGTTGTAATCTTGAATTTTTGGGTTATCATTCAACACAAGATATCCTTGTGAGTGTTCTTATGGTAAGAACACACTTGGGTGATCTAGGTGTTAGGTGTAAGAAGATTGTGGTAATCTTCTTGTCAAGGTGTTGAAGAGTGTGGTGCTCTTGAAGGTTGAAGATTGTGGTAATCTTCACAAGGTGCCGTTGGAGATTGTGGTAATCTTCAAGAGAGATTGTGGTAATCTCAAAGGTGGTGTTAAAGAAGAGTGTGGTGCTCTTCAAGGTGTTGTTGTATTAATTTTGGTAATTAATAAAATCTTTTTTCTTTTTGAAATCCATCCCGGATATACTGGGGTGGTAGAGGATTAGGCCCTAGGTGGGTTGAACCTCTATAAATCGACGTGTGTTGTTTACATTCCGCACCTTTATTATTGTCTTTGAGCATTCGGTTCGAAAAAGAGGGTAAAATCAAAAAGATGGAGATAATCTATTCACCCCCCCTCTAGATTATCGTAGCCGCTTGGACTTACAAGTGGTATCAGAGCCAAACTCTTTGGCAAGCTCGTTTCACATCGCGAGTGAAGAGGAACGATCGTCGGCTCTGACGAAGCTCATCTTACAAACACTTCCACCACCAAGCCACCTCTATTTGATTCCAAAAATTTTATATTTTGGAAAGAAAGAATGGAATGTTATTTACAAGGTTGCGGGTTCGATATTTGGAACATCGTCATAAATGGAGAATCTATTCCGGTGAAAGACACACCACACACCTCCAAAGGCCTCAAAGAGCTAAATGATGAAGAGAAGAAAATCATCTCCTCAAACGGTAAAGCTCTCAATATTTTGTATTGTTCACTTACTAATTTGGAATATAAACATATTGTAGGAATTCGATCGGCATATGAAGTATGGCAAAAATTAGAAGCCATCTATGGAGTATTTGCAAATGAAAGGAGTCAAACAAAAGCATCTACTTCTGAAAGGGATACAAGTTCAAATCTAAGGAACAAGCCTTTTACAACTTCCAACTATAAAGTAGTCGAACAATGTTTTATTGGCATCGAAGAAGAAAACGAGGTATGTCTTAAACCCTCTACTTCCTATGATATTGTCAT
The DNA here is from genome assembly GCA_016081115.2 of Rehmannia glutinosa. NCBI lineage: Eukaryota > Viridiplantae > Streptophyta > Magnoliopsida > Lamiales > Orobanchaceae > Rehmannia > Rehmannia glutinosa. Next base: position 53,326,440 of record CM071930.1, read on the forward strand.
TCAAAATGATTATAGTGATTTGCAAAATGATTTTGATGATCTTCAAAATGAATTCCAAAATTTACTAGTTAAGTACAAAAATTTGAAAAAGGAATTCAATGTTTTGAAAAATGAAAAGGATAGTTTATTTACTTCCTATGAATCACTATCATGTGCTCACACCACCACACTTGACAAGGTTAGAAACCTTGAAAAACAAAATAGTACTCTTGTTGAGGATATTAATTGCATGAAAAATGATTTATCAAAATCCAACTTGAGTACCAATAAATTGCCCAATGTTGTGAATGTTAATGGTTGTGATAGTTTGAATAGTGAACTTGATCATGAGCCTAATATTGTCAAGCATGTGAAAAAGAATCAAGTTCCTATGCGTGTTAGTAATATTACTTGCTTTTATTGCGGTAAAAAGGGTCATACGGTAAATACTTGTCGGGCTAGAAATAGCTCAATTTATCTTTGGAGACCTAAAAGTCTCAAGACTAATCCCAAAGGACCCAAGCACTTGAGGGTACCACAAAACAATGTTATATTAGGTACCCGGCGAAATAATAATCGAAAAAAATTCATACCGCCAAGAAAACATCAAATGACCATTTCATTTGATCAAAGGAGAAAACATTTTCAACAAAGTCATTTTCCAAGAAGAGGAAATAATCAAAAATGGGATGAACAAAATCCTTGGAAGTGGCAAAGACATCATCAACAAGATGATTTTCCAAGAAAAAGACACTTTCAAAAATGGGAAGGCCACAATGCTTGGAAATGGAGCAATTGGAGAAACCTTCATCAACAAGAAGATTTTCAAAAGGGAAGATACCATCAACAATGGGAACGACACAACTCATGGAAATGGCGAAATTGGTAAACCGTATCTCCCTATTTAAATGTGCATTTTATTTTCTTGTATGTTTTTATTTGTGTCTAAATTGCAAAATGATTTTTCAAAATGAGTTTAAAAAATTATTTTTAAAATTTAGGTCTTCAATATATTTGTGAGTTTCAAAATTTTTGAAAAGAAGACCTTGCATGATGTTTCTAAAAACTCTTGTGCATTTACTTAAACTTATGTGGTTTATTTTCTCTTATGTAGTTATGTAGCACAAGCATGCTTTAGATATCTCTTATTGCTTAGCTTACACGTGTATTATTATTTTTATGCAAAATTTGGTTTAAGAATTGTGTAGGATTTACATATCTCTCTACATATGGTTATCTACTCGTAATATATTAAGAGAAACATGAACTATCGAGGTACGCTCATTATTGTTATTCATCTCATACACTCGATACATGTTATGCCATATGCCTATGTGCTTATTTTATACAAGTGCCATTAAGAGGATGTTTTGATTTTTGAGAAGGCATTATTTAACATAGCTTGTTTTATCCAAGATTTTTAAAGGATTATATTTTGTTTTGATAAAAAATTGATCTTCTAGTTATGTATTTTATTGCACATATAAATGGCATTATTCTTCGATGCTTATGTCAAAGCTCTTGTTCATATGATTCTTGTGATTGAGGTCTCAACTATGTGCTCTCGTATTTTCATATTTCAAAAGAGACCTTATATAGATTTCTATAAGCTTATTTGAACTTACATGGTGTAGTATATTCTTGATGATTTTCTTTAAGCATAGTATGTGTTACTTGCTATAGTGTCTCTATCATGCGATATTACTATGCTCTTGTACAAAATTCTTTGTTAAGATTTTGCAGAAATTTATGATATTTCGCAACAAGTTTGATGAACAAGACAAGGTTAGTAGCTCAATGATATTGTCAAGAAGAAGGTAATGATTTTGATGTAATATTTGCACTCATAGCACATTTAGAAGTTATTTGCACTTTACTTGCCCATTCTTGTTTTGAGAAAATTTCAAGCTTTACCAAATGGATGTTAAATCCAATTTTCTAAATGGTTTTATTCAAATAGAAGTCTATCGGAGTTTAAATTGTTTTTTGGCCAAATGATATTTATAAATGGCCTTGTACGGTTGATACAAGTACCCCGAATATGGTTTGATGGACTTAGCTATTTTTGCAAAATAGTTTTACAAAAGGTAAAGTTGATACTACACTTCTTGAAAAAGGGCAAGGTTGTTTACTTGTGCAAATTTATGTTGATAATATTTTTGGTGCTACTAATGAATATTTGCACAAGATATTTTTCCTAGTCAATGCAAGTGAACCTAAGATGATCATGATGAGGAAGCTCAAATTTGATCATTGGAATTCAAGTTCAACAATGCCAAGAAAATGATTATATTCCACACTCAAAAGAAGAAGTGAGGCATTGAAGAAGAAAGAACCATTTCAACCTATATAGCCACAAATGTGAGAATTGACAAAGGTTGAGGTAGGCATGTTGATTGACAAACGAATTCGAGGTATGTTTATTCGTTTATTACTCCTTAGACTCGACATTCTATATGTCTTATGTCTATATGCTCGATTTAAAACAATCCCAACAAATCTCTTTAAAATGCCGTTAAAAGAAATTTTCAAATATTTGTAAGGCACTTCTTCTTATGACTTGTTCATCCAAAGTTTTAAAACGTTATTATTTTTCGGGATAACAAGTCCGGTGATAATTTTATTTTTCAAAATATGGTTCGACATAATCGAACTAAACACATTGAGATTTGATATTTTTTTTGGGGGATTGCATGTTTTAACAAAAACTTGAGATATGTTTACTTCCGTCTCAAGGATAACTCGCGGATTTTTTTTTATTATTAACCGCTGAGTATTTTACCTCATTTCGAGCTTGATTATGACATAATGTATATTGAATGAGGTCTACGTTTGCATTTTGCACGTTCTTAAAACTTAGGGGCGAAAAATCGGACGTTTGGATCAAATTCATTCTCAAAAGAGAAAAACTGAACTATCACGGGTTGGCCCCAAGGCCGGCCGGTCGCCGGTGTCGGCCGTCGCCGCCGCCGACCGGTCGCCCTTGGTGAAATTTTGGCTTAAAACGGTTCTATTTTTCCAGACTGAGCAACTTTTGTTTTTTGGTTCTTTTTTCGTCTCCTTTGCAATTTTCACACACAATTCACTTCAAATGAGTTTTGATGCATGAATTATATATTTTGGGGACTACCTAGCTCGGTTATCATCATTGATGCTCATCTTTACCGATTGAATGGTAAGAATTTCACTTTCTTTAGCTCAATTGGGTTGAATCCTTGAGTTTGTGGCTTATATGTATTTTTCTTGATGCAATTCATATATATTTGGGATGAGCTTATTGATTGTTGATGTATGATATTTGCTAAATTGCATTTGGTGATGAAAAACTTGGCTTGATTACATTTACAAGGGCTATATATATCGTCTTAATTTTTTGACGCCCGCCAAGTGTTCGATAAAACGTTTCAATGAAAAATTCATCACCTACATGATTCTCTTGCTTTTAAATGTCTTATATAATTATAGAGATCATGTTTTTCAAATCAAATGAGTTTTCATAAGCTTCTACAAGTCGTATGATCGACTTTTCCCTCCTATTTGGTTTATAAGCTTCAATGTTCAAATCATTCGATACATCGGTTTAGTTGCGCACCTTGATATGAATATATGATGTGTTTATCGTGCTAACATTCTTTTTGATGATTCCAAAGGGGGAAAAACAGGTTATGAGCTCTTTAGCTCAAAGAAGCTAAGATAAGATTAACGAAAAGAAGCTATAAGCTATGGCTTCATAAAGCCATAAGTTGTGGATCATATTTAGTCACTTGGTGTTTTATGGTCATGTGTGTATGATTCTTGGTCCATTGGTTGTAGTATGGACTTATATATGTTTCTAATGATGTCTCTTTGACAGGGGGAGCTTTTAAGTTATTGATACTTAAGCTCAATATTGAAAAGCTAAGCCTTTAGCTTTTGATTAAATTGCTTCTATTACTCTTGTTGTGCATGTTGATAGGGGAGAATTTGCTATATGTGTTTGAATATCTCTAGACCCTTCCTTGTGTTTATATTGCGCGGAATATTATCGCTCTCAACGGATATTTATTTTTTACCAGAAAACTTGTTTTGTTTTCAATATCACCTCTCAAAATTGTTTTGCTTTCAAAATCGACCTTGTTGAATTGTTTTGGTTTGTAATCATCAAAAAGGGGAGATTGTTTGATAAAGGGTTTTATCATGATTTTGATGATTTTGTTTTTATACCAAAACAATATTTTTAAAGGTTGTCCAAATACTCCTAAATGGTTTAAAATGGTTTTAAATATTTTTCGGAGTATTTCTTCAAGTCTATTTTCGACAAAATTGGACAACACTTTTATATGATTTTGTGTCAAGTGTTTTTACATCAAAACAATGTCCTTAAATGTTGTCCTAATACTCCCGATTGGTCTTAAATGTTTTTACTATTTTTCGGAGTATTTTTTGAAGTTTATTTTCGATATAAAATTGGACAACACTTATGTTTCAGGCTCGACCGGTCGCCCTATAGGGAAACCCGTACCTGTGTTGAGTTTTAGAACAGAAAAAGGGACGGAGGAAAACTTGAGGGGGGCGACCGGTTGACCCTAGGGTGACTTTGTGCACGGGAAGCCCCCTCAAGTGCGATCTTCTCTGTTTCATGTTTTAACTACCCCAACCGGTCAACATGAGGCGGCCAGCGGTCCACCCTCCGACCGGTCCCCCTGTATAAAAATTGCAGATTTTTCAATTTCAACTTATCTCTGCCCGACCGGCCTAACCCCTCGTTTGACAGCAAACTATCCGTTGAGTTTGCAGACAACTTTTCCTTAATTTGAGGGGTTGATTTCTAACAGCTCTTTTCTTCAATTGTATTGGTATTTTTACAGAAATTCATGTCCCCAAGAGGAGCCTATCATGTACAAGACATCTTCTATAAATAGAGGAAGAATTGAAGCAACACAACAAGAGAGAAAACTACAACACAACAAGATACACTCAAGAATACACCTGTTCTTACATTGTCTTATTTCTTGTTGTAATTTGCCTAGCTATTCACTTTCACATTCTTGAGGTCTAGGCTATTCTTGATTACACTTGCACTCAATTGTATAATTCATTATCGAGTTGTAATCTTGAATTTTTGGGTTATCATTCAACACAAGATATCCTTGTGAGTGTTCTTGTGGTAAGAACACACTTGGGTGATCTAGGTGTTAGGTGTAAGAAGATTGTGGTAATCTTCTTGTCGAGGTGTTGAAGAGTGTGGTGCTCTTCAAGGTTGAAGATTGTGGTAATCTTCACAAGGCGTCGTTGGAGATTGTGGTAATCTTCAAGAGAGATTGTGGTAATCTCAAAGGTGGTGTTGAAGAAGAGTGTGGTGCTCTTCAAGGTGTTGTTGTAAGTTGGTGTTGTATTAATTTTGGTAATTAAAAAAATCTTTTTTCTTTTTGAAATCTATCCCGGATATACTAGGGTGGTAGAGGATTAGGCCCTAGGTGGGTTGAACCTCTATAAATCGACATGTGTTGTTTACATTCCGCACCTTTATTATTATCTTTGAGCATTCATTTCGAAAAAGAGGGTAAAATCGAAAAGATGGAGATAATCTATTCACCCCCCCTCTAGATTATCGTAGCCGCTTGGACTTACAGCTTGTCACTATCTATAAACTACACAGTACACTTGCGGTTTAGCGTAAAAGATTTTAGCTATCAAGTTTTTGACGCCGTGATCGGGGATTGAAAGATTCAACATAAATATAGTAGCAAATAATTCAATCTTAATTGAAACAACAACTATTATCGATTTTAACATTGTTCTTGTTGAGTGCATATAGTGTATGATCACGCGTTCATCAGTAGTTGAGCCAGAAGCCATCGACTTGGAAATAGAAAGAACCACGAAGCAGTTAAGAAGCGAGAAAAGAAGACAGTTGAGGACAATGACATAAGATCGTCCATTGGTACCACCGGTTAATGCTAATGGACATAATTTAGAGGTGGACAGACCGGTGAGACGGGCTCTAAGAGATGACTTCCAGCTGGAAGTTAATCTTAGGTATGGAGGAATTGCATGTCAGCCGATCAACGCAAACAACATTGATTTGAAACTGGCGTTGATTCAGATGGTGTCACAAAACCAGTTTAGGAGAAGACCAGTGTTTTCCTCATTAACAGTGTTTCTAAAGATTCCATTCGTTGTCGCCTTTTCGTATTTTCTCTACGCGATAAGATCGAGGGATGGTTTTACTCATTAACACCACCTGCTGCAAATTGGACGGAGCTATGTCAGAAATTTCTAGCGAAATACTTCCCTCCAAGTAAAACACTGCAATTGAAAAGTGAGATCGCTCAGTTTAGAATTGTTGGAGGAGATGGAAAATAATAGTTAATAGTGGCCATCCAAAAGATTTAATGTCAAGAGAGTGACAGAGGTACAGGATGAGGATAAAATTGCAATGTTAACCCATCAAATTTATGTGCTGAGTATGAAACTGAATGCGATCCAACAAGTGACTCCGAGGGAACCAACATTAGTTGAAAAAGAGGTAAATTTCGTAGGGCAACAAAATTTCAACAACTACCGAAATAATCAGGCACCTACGCATTATCATCCAGGACTGCGAAACCATGAAAACGTTTCTTACGCTAACAAAAGAAATATTTTGCAGCCACCCCTGGGTTTTATTATAGGGAATCAAGGTAGAAGTGAAGCGGATGAGAAAAAGCCATCTTTGGAGGAGATGTATTAGCCTCATTCATTGGAGAAACAAGAACAAGATTAACAAGGAAGAGGCTAAGATTGATAAGATTGAGGATCAAGTCACATAACTAAATACCAATGTGAATGCTAGACTAAAATCATTGGAGACACATGTGGGGCAGATAGCCACAATAGTGGGCGAGCAACGCCAAAAAGGGATATTCCCTAGTGACACAAAGGTTAATCCGAGAGAAAAGTACAAAACCATTCGTCTGAGAGTGGTGCAGAATATGAAAGTCCAAAGATGCCAATCGAGCAAGAGCGTGAGGTTGAGGATGAATCAGTGGAAAGAAGGGAGGAAGAAGTGGTAGAGGCCAAGCTAACACCGATTGAAAAACCCAAGAAAGCTACTAATATGATAATCCCAAGAACAGAGGTACAATTCCCTTCCCGCAAAAGTTTCAGAGAAACAAGTTAGACGATCAATTCGCTAAATTTCTTGAAATCTTGAAGAAAATACAAATCAACATACCTTTTGCGGATGTCTATGCAATGTTCTTAAAAGATGGTATGGCAAAGAAGAGGAATATTACGGCATATGAGATGGTAAAGTTGATGAAGGAGTGAAGTGCAATTATTTAAATGAAGTTACCCCAAAAACTTAAAGATCCTGGGAATTTCGCTATAAATATTCCGGAAATTAGGGTTAGGCGAGGTGAATCCGATGACTGTCACCTTGCAATTAGTGGATCGATCAGTGACTCATCTGATGGGGGTGATAGAGGATGTTTTGGTAAAAGTAGATAAATTCATCTTTCCTGCAGATTTTATAGTGTTGGATATGGAAGAAGATAGCGAAGTTCGGTTAATTTTGGGACGACCGTTTTTAGCTACAGGCAGAGCACTCAAAGATGTGAAGAAAGGGAAATTAACATTGAGGGTAAATGACGAGCATGTACAATTTTTGATTTATAAAGCGATGCAATTTCACCTGATCATCGAGCATTGCAACATGATAGATGTCATAACACCGTGCATAGAAGCCCAGTTCAAGTGGGTTGAGATGAAGGATGTATTGGAGTGGTGTTTGACTCATTTGCAAGGGTCACAAGGTATGTGTTTCGATATTACTAACGGTGATATACTTGAATATGTGCTTGCTTTACATTCAGCAAAAGAACATGTGCAAAAGAAAGGATTCCGGACAGACGCACACGGTCGTGTGCCTTCACACTGGGCGTGTGATTCACACGACTAGCTCATGCGACTTGACTCTGTGGACAACAAAGAGAACAACACGGGCGTGTAATTCACATGACACGGTCGTGTGAACTGATCCTCCACATACATATTCGACGGACGAACTCCTTGCTTCACCAGAACATAAACCTCTTCCGGACCACTTTTGGTATGCATTCTTGGGCGAAAACGAGACATATCTGAGGTGCGAGAAGACGAACTTAGTGTTAAATTGGGAGAAGTGGCACTTGTTTATGGTACGAGATGGCATAGTACTCGATTACCGTGTTTCTTCTGTAGGTTTGGAAGTTGCTCGAGCAAAGGTGGTGGCGATTGAGAAGCTTCCCCACCGATGAATGAGAAAGCGATGGAGTTTTTTAGGACATGCGTTTCTATAGGAGATTTAGTCGTGATTTTTCAAAAATAACTAAACTCATATCCCATTTACTTGAAAAATATATGCCTTTTGCTTTCACCCCTAATTGTATGCAGGCATTCGAGTTGTTGAAGAAGATTCTGGTAAGCGTACCAATTTTGATAGCACCCGACTGGAATCAGTCGTTCGAGATTATGTGTGATAGAAGTAATTTTCATTGGGGGCAGTGTTGGTTGAAAAATGCGATAAAAGCTTTTGTGTAATCTACTATGCGAGTCGAACACTTGACTGGCCAGCGAACCACACCACAACAGAAAAGGAATTACTTGTAGTGGTGTTTGCCTTCGATAAATTTAGAGCGTATTTGATATGGACAAAGATGATAGTCCAAACAGACCAAACAATAGTTAAGTATCTTTTTGCAAAAAAGGATGCTAATCCTATGCTCATTCTATGGATACTCTTGTTGCAAGAGTTTGACATCAGGATTCGGGATCATAAGGGAAGTGAGAATGTGGTGGCTGACCATCTCTCATGACTCGAGCATACGGCTAATGACAAAAAGATGGGCCTAACCATTAAAGAAACATTTCCAGATGAATTGATTTTGATGGCACAGGAAAGTATACCATGGTACGCGGATATTGTCAATTATTTAGTAAGTGGGGTTTTACCACTGGATATCACATATTATCAAAGGAAGAAATTCCTTCATGATATGAGGTATTTTATGTGGGATGACCCTCCATTTGTTTAAAAGATATTCCGCTTGATCATTAGGAGGTGTGTACCTCAAGAAGAGTGAGAACATCCTACAAAAGTGTCATTCATTGCCAACAGAGGTCACTTTGGGCGAATGCGTATTGACAAAGTAAAGTCTATAAATTGGGTTCTTTTGGCCTTCGATTTTCAAAGACTGCTACAAGTTTGTGTTACAGTGTGATAGGTGTGAAAGAGTGGGAACAATCTCGAGGCGCAATGAGATGCCACAAGTGGTAAATATGCATGCATTTAGAGGTATATTTTGGTTGCATATTGATACATTTGCATGGATATTAAGTGTGTTTAGGTTAGTTTCTTTTGTTGGGCGTGATACTGTGTATTCTTGTGTACTTTCGAAGGAAATAGAACCATATTTGAAAGGATATCAATAGAACACCCAGACCGGAATGTTAAAATCCAAGGGACAAACAAAGACGCGAAGAAAATAAAGAAAACAAGCTCACACGACCGGACTGTGTGAAACCACACAACCATGTGAATATGCAGGGAATGAATTACTGATTCCAATTCACACAACTGGGTCATGTGAAATAACACAACTATGTGAGGTGCATTGTGCGATTTACAGAGACTGAAGATGTTTCACACGACCTGGCCATGTGAATTCACACGAAGATTTTATTTCCTTATTTCACGAGGAATCTAACTGGGATCTTGAAAGGCAACCATAAAAGAAAGACTCAATCCTAAAGTCAGATAAAACACACTTGGAAGAAAATATAATACCATGGAGAGAAAGAAGACGGATACACAAAGAACAACATGGGACCACCGCCAACCACGAAGACACGAAGGTTCGAGATTGTGAAAATAGATCCATCTACTCAAGAGAGTTTCATCATCATAGACTAGATCTTTTCGTTTCGTTCTTAATTCCATTTTTAACTCTTTGTTTACAAGTTTATCTATGGATTTTGTTTGCCAAAAATATTTGTATTATACAATTGTAAGTGTACAGTGTAGTTTATAGAATATAGCAAGCAAGGTCGTATTCCTCAGGGATTGATATGTGAAACACTTATGCTATAATAACATTGCACTCCAATTTATTGAAGCGGCCGAATATCCAATTTTATTAAAATCAAAAATAACAAGACAAATAAATAAATTTGCGAACCCCACAAGTATTTTCAACAACTACAGGAGCAACCTTGGACACATAATCTCAACATGTTTCTTCAGTATTAAATCCAATTAAAGTTTCAAAACCAATTCATGCAATTTTATGGGTTCAATTCCTAAGACAGTTTATTCCCCCTCCGGGGCGGTGCATAAACAGTAGATTAATAACAATTGTAGGTCTCCCGACTCGATACAACTAGTATTATTTCCCAAAAGATTTATGAATTGAATGACTCTCCACAAACAGTTGTAGGTCTCCCTACTCGATACACCTGTTTATGTCTGAATTCGATTTCCGTCTTTGTTAGAACTCCTCTTCCGAATTTTGTATTAACAAATATGACATGAAAATTATTGGCCAAATAAAAAGCAATTAAGAATAAGCACTACAATTTATAAAATAGAAAACATGAATCAATTAAGAAAATAATTAATTAATATTTAACATGAATCCATAGTTTTGATTATGCCCCTAAGATCCGAAAGATTAGCCAAACATTGATAACAAATTCATAGACAAATTCAAAATCAACATTATGACATCGTTTAAGCACAGACAAGAGATCTAGACATATAAAGAAAATCCCTTCTTATCAGGATGGATTCCCCTCCTAAGCCTTCGAAGCTCTTGTGCTCCCGTAGATGCAAAAGGCCTTGTGGTGTTGTTCGTGACCTAGCCATCCTCTCTCAGAAGTCTTCAAATCTTGTGTTCCCGCGTAATTTGATGTGTTGTGTTGTGTATTAAGTTATTTGGATGATCGAATTTCGTGCAAGCCTTGGGTCCCTTTTATAGATAATTGGAGAGGTTACTTGTAGAGTTGGAACGGGAAAAGGACTCCAAAAAATGCGTGGTAGAGTCCCACACGGCCATGTGGGTTTCGTGCTTTGCACAACACCACACCCAGTATGGGCTCCACATGGTTCGGCCATGTGGCTTGGTTGTTCCTGTTTCTTTCCTTTTTCATACAATTGTGTCATTTTCACACGGTTGTGTCACATGCCATCCCACACGCCCGTGTGGGCTCACCTGAGGAGGGCGTGCGATTGGTTGTTTTTCACTCAAAACCGGCTGAAGCACCTCACACGGCCGTGTGGCTGTTCACATCGTGTGACATGTAAAACATCCGAATTTGCTCCTGGGTCTTCATGAAAGTTGTAGCCCTTTCTCTTAACTTTCCATAGCCACTTGAATCATCTCAATATCAATTTTGTAGAGAAGTTATGGCCAAAATACCAAAATCTACCCGTGCTGGAAACTGTTAGCGCATTGGACATTTTTGAAGGAAATTCCCTTTTGTTCGATCGTGCATGCTTCTTTCCTTCACATATTTGCTCGTAACTTAGCTCTTGACCTATACTTTGGAATGTGATATCATTTTTTTAAATCCAATTTAGCTCTATTTCCTGTAAGAAGTTACAAGAATACACAGTATCACGCCCAACACGGGAAACCAAGTAAAACACACTAAATATGCGTGCAAATGCATCAATTATATATCAAAATAACCCTTTAAATGCACGTATATCTTACACGCATCAAAATCCCCCAAACTTAAAGCATTGCTCATCCTCGAGCAAATTAAGAAAAATAATATCAAGGGGTAAAAAAAACGCACAAGAACAATATAAACACTTAATCTCATTTGACTCCACACTCAAGTAAATCATGCAATTCATTATCAAGAAGTCATCATTCATAAGCTCGGCATAGTGAATACTCTCTTGGGTACTCGACATCGCGGCTCACAAGTAGAAAGTGTATCACTCGACTCTCAAAAGTGTATGGATAGTGTTTAAGCTGAAATCAATTCAATGAAAGTAGAATTACCAAAGGCTTGCAAATCGTCTAACATCTCGACCACTTTTGTGTTCACAATCTAAGAATCAAAAAGGACTTTTCATTTGCTTGTAATGTAGGCTCTTTGGTAAGGGTAGGGAAATTTAAGCATACGGACTTGCAATTCACCAACCTCATTTCATCATAAACTCATTTTCTCTTTTTCAATTCCACCCTTATTTCTCCTTTTTCATTCTTAAGCCTTGTTGTCTATTTTTCTTCTTTCTTTAACCTTGAGCTCTCATTTTTTTCATAATTTTTCAGATTTTTTTTTCTTTTGCTCAATTTTATCTATTTATTTTTCAGCGATTTTCTTTCTTTTTCGAGCTTCATATATTCTTCATTCACCCAGATACTGCTCATTCCTCATTTTTTTGCCAACTTCCTCTCTTTTTTCATAAATTTTCACCACATCTTCCCCAAACTTGTTCATTTTCTATAAGCTCAAGAAATTTTAGGGATAAAATCATGTTAAAGATTAATGTGGATAACAATAAAAAGTTTTGGCTCAAAATTGGCTAACTAGGAAATCATGAGTTCATAGGTAGGCTTTTTAGGCAAAGTAGGCTAAACAAAGATGGCCTTAAATCATTTTCAAAATTGCACACACACATGGCTTTAATGAAGATACTGAGAAAAGTTCTAGAGTTCTATCAATCATGAATGACACACTCAAGAATAAAAAGATAAGTTGCATAAGATGAAACAGTTATAGGCACAAAAGCTCACAGGCTTATTTTTCGCAACATGCTCAAATACTCAATTTTCTCAACTAATGCTAAGCAAATAAATGACATCTTCCCAACAATTCATCACATTATTCCCAAAAGTATGTTATCTCATAAAATTAAATGCTCATAGTAAAAATCATACGAAAGCTTTTGGGCATCTTCAAAATCTTGATTAAAACACACACAAAAATAATTAACTAAAGCGATGAACGTGCTAAAATAAAAAAATAAAATAAAAAATCGAAAATTTAAAAATGTTAATTCAAATTTTTATGCTCTACATGCAATCCTAGATGCAATGCAAAATATGCAACAGCACTAATTTACGCATTCTTGACAACCCCCCAAAACTTAAAATATGCTTCTTCCCGAAAATATGAGAAAATTATCAAAAGAAAAGAGGAATGCGTAAAGAGTATTACCTGGATCGTTCCAGTGAAGTCGGGAGCTCGTTCGGCAAATTGAAAACTAGAGGTGCAGATCGCACAGTCGGGTCGTGTGTGTTAACACGCCCATGTGGGTCAGTCATGTATTTTTTTTAATCCCCGAGGTTTGTCGCGACGCCTCTTGGGTTGCCACCCACAAGTGCTAAGTTTTACGTCTTCAGCTAGACTTCAGATTTCTAACATCACTTTCGTTGAACCGTGTCGGTTGAAATTATTGAGCCTTCATATTCTGTACCATCCATCAGACGAATGGCATTGTATTGTTTTCTCAGATTAAGTTTAGTATCGCTTGGGATTTGTCCTTTTGATGTTGGCCTCCCACTGCAGTTGCGATTTGGGCTACTTGTATATCCAAAGATTCCAGTCTAGCATTCAACAAAAACGATGTTAGAAACAAAGAAGAGAAAAAATAAAATAAAAAAAAATAAATAAAATTATTTACAACAAAAAATGCTTCAATTAAGATTGAACTACTTATTACTATATCTAAGTAGAATACATCAATACCCGGCAACGGCGCCAAAAATGTTTTCGCCAAATATATTTGGATCATACAACTACAAATGTACAGTGTAGTTTATAGAATAATGGAAAGCAAGGTCGTATTCCTCAGGGATTGATATGTGAAACACTTAGGCTATAGTAACATCGCATTCTAATTTTATTGAAGAGATCGAATATCCAATTTTATTAAAATCGAAAATAAAAAGACAAATAAATAAATTTGCGAACCCCACAAGTATTTTCAACAACTACAGGAGCAACCTTAGGCACATAATCTTAACATGTTTCTTAAATATTAAATCCATTTAAAGTTTCAAAACCAATTCATGCAATTCTATGGGTTTAATTCCTAAGATAATTTATTCCCCCTCCCGGACGGCGCATAAATAGTAGATTAATAACAATTGTAGGTCTCCCGACTCGATACAACTATTATCAACTCCTAGAAGTATGAATTGAATGACTCCCCACAAACAGTTGTAGGTCTCCCGACTCGATACAACCATTTATGTCTGAATTCGATTTCCGTCTTTGTTAGAACTCCTCTTCCAAATTTTACACTAACAAATATGACATGCAAATTATTGGCCAAATAAAAAGCAATTAAGAGTAAGCAATCAAATTCATAAAATAGAAAACATGAATCATTTAAGAAAATATTTAATCAATATTTAACATGAATCCACAGTTTTGATTATACCCATAAGATCCGAAAGATCAACAATACATTGATAACAAATTCATAGACAAATTTGAAATCAATATTATGACATCGTTTAAGCACAGATAAGATGTTGGGAAATTTATTGTTTAGATTTTGATGAATGCCATGTAAAACTTAAACTAGAAAGTTGGCACCCCATTTTCCTTGTAATTTGTATTGTAATAGATATGGTTGAATGAGTTGTCCCAAGTCGGCTATGCCTGGATATACAAGAAGTCAACAAAGACTAAAGTGAAGACTCTAGTTGTAGAGCAAATGAGTATGGAAAGGAAGAAATGTCAAGAACTCGACCGAAGGAGTATCGGTGTGAAGCAATTTGTGTGAAGAGTCGATCAAGTCAACTCGAAGCCAAGTCTCAAGTTGAAGTGGCGGATGAGTCATCCATTGATTGGAAGCTAACTCAAAGTCACCTGGAGAATAAAAGATCTGCGGTCAAGTCAAGAACCGAACGAGATCCGTTGATGAAAGTCAAGAATGTTACTCGAAATAGTAACTGTTAAAGTTGTCGAGATAAAGTGTTAGTTCGATTGTGTGCAAAAGGCACAAACCAATGGAAGCATTGCACCAAATGTCGAGATATCTTTGCCAATCTTTGCAAGACATTAAATATGAGGAAATGTCAACATCAAGGACTGCAACAAGACAAGCCAACGAACACCAGTGACTTTTGAAAATCAGCCTATCTCTTCAACGAGCAGATTTTTAAAAGTTCACTATAAAAGGCTGAGAAAAGGTTACCTGAACCACGAACGAGTAAGCAATATTCAAATTGTAACCTGCAAAATATTCTCATGTTATTCAAGCAAAATCCTCAAGCCTAAATCTCGAAGGAAATCGATCCAACACCAAGTTGTGAAGGAAAGACAACTTCAAACTGTTGAAGAGAAAACTTTTGAAGAATCAAAAAGGGGTCTACTTTCCAAGGAGGATTGTAGGAAGGTTCAAGTTCGAACCAATCTCAAGTTATTGGAGAGCTTCGTGATCAAATCCAAGAAGCTTGAGAAAGTGAGCTGAAGTAGCAAGACAGCTGCCCTGTGAAGAAGCTGAGTCGGACGAGAAGCCAGTTGTGTGACCAAGGCATCTCTAGACTGAGTCCAAGGAGCAAGTTAGCTGCGTGATCAAGACTTGTCTCTAGACTGATAACCACTTTATAAACTGATCATTACTTAGTGGATTCCTCCAGGAGTTGGAGAAGAGAGGAGTAGAAGAATTACCCCATCTTCGAACCTCTATAAAATTTACTTGTGTCGTTTACATTTCAACATATTTACATTCATGCACACATATATTATATCTGCTGATAATTTTCTATCCAACTGATAAATTACTAAGTGCTAAAATCAAGTGTTAAAACAAAGTTAAATCAAATTCAAGGGTGTTAAGTATTCCGCTAAAAAACTTATCACATCCAAGTTAAGGTTTAGACTAAACAGGTGAGTTATTCTATCAACAGCTCTATCGAGTCTATTGAGTGGCTAACTCTGCTGATTAACTAACTTAGCTGTCCCTCAAGGACTTAGCTGTGTATTTGAACGGCACCAAGCCTCTCTCGACATGCGCCTGGACAACAGAGATGCCACTCCCATAGCAGACTTAAGAGGAGTGGTGGTCAGGATAAGGGAATGGTCTCAACAACAAAGAGCATGCCATGCGTCTCGAGCAAGTTCGCTACTTCAAGGCACTATATAACGAGAATCTTTGATGCAGGGTGCTAACAATGCGACATGAAGCGAGAGGATGCGGACTATATGGAGAGATTGCATGCCTCTCATACAATCAAATGGAGTTCTTTGCGTGAATTTCATCAAAAAGAAATTCTGCGTGTTGAAGAGAACATGAATACGAAGTTCACCTTCTTATGGCTGAAATGAAAGCTGAGTGGCGGTGAATCAAAGGCCACTCGCTCGAAATTCGAACCGCACATGCCGCTTGTGAAACTCGGCTCTCACCGGACCGGATTTTATGCATGTAGGAATGTTCCTTGGGGCTCATCTCTCCTTCGATGATGCCAAAAAGGGGAAGAGGAATACCCGAGGAAATTGAAGGAAGAAGCAGTTTGAGAAGCAAAAGGATAAAATAGTTGTTGAGAAGGAAAAAAAAAAAGCATTGAGGGGAAAGGTCAAAGGATTTGACCACGATGATTCTTGAAACCCTCGGCAAGGTCATGTGACAAACAAAGATCTATAATCGAAAACTTCGGTGACACTTGCCGATCCAACACTCTGTTGTGCCCATGTCGAGAAGAGAAAAAAATTGTAGAAGCGAGGGATGGAGGAGTTGGACAAGAGAACGGATGCCCGTTGAAGAAATGTTGAAACAATTTGGTGGCATTCCGGCAGAAAAGGATCAAGATGCCATTCCAGATGACGAAAACGAGCCAAGATCGGTGAAGAATTTCAAACTCTCGAATCCGAAGGCTATGTCAAGAACATGTCGTTAGCCCAGCACAGTATCATCTTTGGGAGAAGGGTGCGAAGTTATGTGAAGAAGGCGATAGGCGGAGACTACCGGCCCGACCATTCAAATAGTAAACAAAAGACTCTTGTACAGTATACACCCAGAGGAAAATGAAGAAGTGGTAGAGGAAGAGATTTTCGACCTAGACCTTTGCCCAAAAATATTGAATACGTAGATCCAGGCAAGAAGGGAAGGATCTACTAGGCTAGGTATGATGCAGTAGCCAATCTGGAAGTGGCTAGAAAGAATGCTGAATATGTGAAGAGAATTGAAGAGGAGAACAAAAGACAAGATCAGCTATGGCAAGAGAGACAAGAAAGGAAGCGAAAAGACGATGCTACAAAGAGAGCTTATAAAAAGAACAAAGCAGTTGAAGAAGAAAAGAAAAGAAAGAGAGCTGATGATGACAGAGCTGAAGAGGAAAGAAGGAGGCAGCGAAGGCGATGAAGAGTTGCTGTGAACCCTTCATGTATTTTACTTTTGTAAATACATTTTTGAAAGTCATATGTACACTCTATAAAGCGTTTTTTGAATCATCTCACTTTGTATCTGTATCCTGGCATAGATATGTGTAGTTTGTAGATATGAATATGCTCTGATACCCCTTTTAAACAGCTATGTAAAGGACAAGAATGATATGATCAATAAAATGATCTATTCAACACATACATTCTTTGTTTCTGCATTATATATCTATGTTGTTTACATTTTATTTAATGTTTTTAAGTTTTGGCATCATCAAAAAGGGGGAAATTGTTGGGAAATTTATTGTTTAGATTTTGATGAATGCCATGTAAAACTTAGACTAGAAAGTTGGCACCCTATTTTCCTTGTAATTTGTATTGTAATAGATACGGTTGAATGAGCTGAGACAAGGCAGCTATGCCTGGATATACAAGAAGTCAACTAAAGACTAAAGTGAAGACTCCGATGTAGAGCAGCTAAGTATGGCAAGGAAGAAATGTTAAGAACTCGACTGAAGGAGTATCGGCTGTGAAACAGCTGTGTGAAGAGTCAGTCAAGTCAACTCAAGAAGCCAAGTCTCAAGTTGAAGTGACAGATGAGTCATCCTTTGATTGGAAGCTAACTCAAAGTCACCTGGGGAATAAAAGACTGCAGTCAAGTCAAGATAACTAAACGAGATCCGTTGATGAAAGTCAAGAATGTTACTCAGAATAGTAACTTGTTAAAGTTGTCAGAGATAAAGTGTTAGTTCCATTTGTGTGCAAAAGGCACAAACCAATGGGAAGCACCGCACCAAATGTCGAATCTGTTGCAATCTTTGCAAGGCATTAAATACGAAAAATGTCAACATCAAGGACTGCAACAAGACAAGCCAACGAACACAGGCGACTTTTGAAAATCAGCATATCTCTTCAACGGGTAGATTTTTAAAAGTTCACTATAAAAGGCTGAGGAATCTCATTGAGAAAAGGTTACCTGAACCACGAATGAGCAAGCAATATTCAAATGTAACTCGCAAAATATTCTCAAGTTATTCAAGCAAAATCCTCAAGCCAAATCTCGAAGGAAATCGATCCAACACCAAGTCAGTGAAGGAAAGACAACTTCAAACTGTTGAAGAGGAAACTTTTGAAGAATTAAAAAGAGGTCTACTTTCCAAGGAGGATTGTAGGAAGGTTCAAGATCGAACCAATCTCAAGTTATTGGAGGGCTTCGTGATCAAATCCAAGAACCTTGAGAAATTGAGCTAAAGTAGCAAGGCGGTACACTACTGTGAAGAAGGCGAGTCGGACGAGAAGCCACCGTGTGACCAAGGCATCTCTGGCGAGTCCAAGGAGCAAGTCACCGCGTGATCAAGACTTGTCTCTGGGCGATAACCACTTTGTAAACCGATCATTACTTAGTAGATTCCTCCGGGAGTTGGAGAAGAGAGGAGTAGAAGAATTACCCCATCTTGAACCTCTATAAAATTTACTTGTGTCATTTACATTTCAACATATTTACATTCTGCACACATATTTTATATCTCACGATAATTTGCTATCCAACGATAAATTACTAAGTGCTAAAATCAAGTGTTAAAACAAAGTTAAATCAAATTCAAGGGTGTTAAGTCTTCCGCTGAAAAACTTATCACAGCTAAGTTAAGGTTTAGACTAAACAGGTGAGTTATTCTATCAACAGCTCTATCGAGTCTATTGAGTGGCTAACTCTGCTGATTAACTAACTTAGCTGTCCCTCAAGGACTTAGCTGTGTATTAACTCTGTAATAATTTTAAAAGGACTAAAATCAAAAAAGTTGGTAAGGTTTATTCAACCCCTCCTTCTAAACCTTACTTACACCCCTTGGGACCTACACAAGAGATCTAGACATAAAAAGAAAACCCCTTCTTGTCAGGATGGATTCCCCTCCTAAGCCTTCGAAGCTCTTGTGCTCCCGTAGATGCGAAAGGCCTTGTGGTATTCTTCGTGACCTAGCCCTCCTCTCTCAGAAGACTTCAAATCTTGTGTTCTTGTGTAATTTGATGTGTTGTGTTGTGTATGAAGTGATTTGGATGATCAAATTTCGTGCAAGTCTTGGGTCCCTTTTATAGATGCTTGGAGAGGTCGTTTGTAGAGTTGGAAAGGGAAAAGGACTCCAAAAAACACGTGGAAGAGACCCATATGGCCTAGTCGTGTGGTCTCACACAGCCGTGTGGGTTTTGTGCTACCCAACACAACACGCCCATCTGGGCCCCACACGGTCTGGTCGTGCGGCTTAGTTTCGTCCCCATGTTCTTTCATTTTTCACACGATTGTGTCATTTTTCACACGGTTGTGTCACATGGCCATCTTACACGCCCGTGTGGTATCACAAAGACGGACCGTGCGATTGGTTTTTTTCTCTCTGAACCCGCTGAAGCACCTCACATGGCCGTGTGGCTGTTCACACGATCGTGTGACTTGTAAAACATCCGAATTTGCTCCTGGGTATGCATGAAAGTTGTAGCCCTTTCTCTTAACTTTCCATAGCCACTTGAATCATCTTAATATCAATTTTGTAGAGAAAGTTGATGTGAACCTGTTCACTTGGTTTTATACCATTGATTTGGGCTTCCAAGACTTGAGTTTTGTGTTGTTTTTGAGTATTTTGAGTCATTTGAGTAGCCAAGCCATGTTGAGAGCCAATTATTTTGAGTTTATAGTCATAGTAATGAATCGTGTATCAAAAGAAGTACAAACAAGCAAACAAAGAGAGATTGATTTGAAGAAACGTCCAAACGCGTCTGAAATTTCCATCACTGGCAGCGTTTCGTATTTTGGCCATAACTCTCTCTACAAAATTGATATTGAGATGATTCAAGTGGCTATGGAAAGCTAAGAGATAGAGCTACAACTTTGAAGAAGGGCGCAAAAGCAAATTCCAACATTTGGTGGGTGAAAAACTCGGTCGCTGCTGCAGCCCGTTCTGGCGCAAGGCTATTGATTTTTTTTTTTAGGTGGGCGCTGCGGCTTTAACGCCTTGCTACAACGCCCGCGGCTCGGTTTTTTGCGAAATTGCTGGGCGCCGCAGTCATTTCCAGGGCGAAATTACTATGTTTCTTCACCTTTTTCTTGGACTTTTGAGGGGCTATAAATAGATAAATGGGAGGCTTGATCTAGGGTATGAAGGAAAGGTGGAATACACCCAAGAACACAAGAAACACATCAATTTCATCAAGGAAGAATCAAGGGAAGAATCGGGTCGAATCGGAGCTTGAGGATTGAAGATTAATCGAGAGATTATCCATTTTCCTAAGTTTTCTCATTCTTTGTGCTTTAATCTTTCATTTTAGCTTCTTATGAAGATGAACAATTTGTCTATGAGTTATTTATTTATAATGGGTAGCTAAACTTCTTGTGATTTCCGGGTTTTGGAAGTAGATTAATTGAACTCTTGTTGATTGTTTTAATCTTAATTGAAGTTATTGTCTTGAAACTTATTTGAGTACTTTGTTCTTATTCTTTTTTTATCATTTGGCCAATGATATAGCATGTTTGATATATTGATTCATAATTCGAGAGATGAGTTTCAATATTAGATCTTGAGTACTTGACATGAATATTTGCATAATCGAGAGGTTTGTGAATATTTGTGAGGATATTTGATCTTTTGTGCATTTGGGAGTTGTGTATCTTATGTTGAGTAGAGATACTAGCATAGATATTTCAATCTACACTTTATATACATCTCAAGAGGGAGGATAAAATACCGTTGTGATCGTCTTATATTTGTATTGATAATAACTTTGGCTTTGATTAAATCGTAAAACAAGAGGAATATTAATTGAAACCATAACCCGGGAATCCATTTCATTTCCCTTGGTAATTCCACTATTATTTTCATTTTGTGTTTTTGTGGTTATTCTTATCTTTTCTTCCACAACAATCATTCAATTTCGATCGTCTAAATAAAAATAAGGCTATCTTAGTTCAATACTTAGCGCATTAATTTATTAGTCTCCGTGGATACGACCTTGCTTACCCTATTCTATAAAATACACCGTACACTTGCGGTGAAGCTAAAAATAAGGCGAACAAGTTTTTTAGCGCCGTTGCCGGGGACTAATACAATTTTTGGTGCTAATATTGCGATAGATAGAATTATTCTTAATTTAGACATTTTTTTTATTTTTTTCTTTTTTCTTTTGTAAATTCTACTTCTACAATGTTTGATTTGTTTCTTTGAATTGGTATAGGTGCACCCGTTCGGATGGAAGAGGCGAAACCATCTTTGGAAGACGCCCTCATTTCATTCATGAATCAAACGACTTCATTTATGAGTCAAATAAATTTATTCATGAGGAAATGGGAAATAGCCTTACCAAAAACGAAGCAAAGATGGACAAGATGAAGTTGCAATTGACACAATTGGCCATTACTATGGATTCACAATTGAAAAATCTCGAGACTCAAATGGGCGAATTAGTTACAATTGTTGGTGGGCAACATCAAAAGAGCGATTTTTAAGCACCACCGAAGCCAACTCGAAGGAACAATCTAGTGCCATTCATCAAATGAGTGGTACCGAATACGAGAAGATGAAGATCCTGGAAAAGCAAGAAAGTTCGGAACCAAATACGGATTGTGTGTTTATGCACTTTCAGCCCGTGTGTGGTACCGAAAAGGAGCAAAAACAGGACAAGGAACACACGAACTATGTGTGTACGCCCGTGCATTGCGTGCAAGATATAAGAAAACTATTCCATAATGAGACAAGCACGGAATATGCGTACACGTATGGACAACATGAGCATAATTCAAATCAAAGTGTTCCAACATTAGGACTCCAATACTTGATTGGAAAGCCTAAGTATGCATTACTAGATGCAAACAGAGCAAAAACGGTTCTTGACCACGATCCAAAACAGCTAATATATGCATTCAAGGTGGTACGAATCGAAATAAACAGGCGTCGAAGCTAAAGGCGTTAAATATAGCGCTTGTTGGGAGGCAACCCAACGGTTTGTGGTGTGATTTTTGTTTTTGTTTGTTTTCTTTTTGTAAAAAAAAAAAAAAAAAAAGCGTGTTGTTGTACGGCATCACGCACGGGTGACTGTGTGCTTTAGCGCATGTGCATGCCTGGAGGGAAGAATAATGTGGCTTCGGCATGAAGCACGGGCAGCCCGTCGCAAGGCGCACGACCCGTCGTCCTTCAAATGAGATAATATTAAGGTACAAAATTTGAAGTGATGGTTGAAGGAAGAAGTCCTAGCGATATGAGGAGATGCCAAGGAGGGCCACCACCCGCACAATGAATCAGGTAAATCCACACAGTTTTATATTGAAATTCTATCTTCTCTTACGTGCGATATAATTTCATTTAAGTTTGGGGGGAGATAGTTATTTTGATATGAAATGTGTGGATTAAAAAAAAAATTGCATTTTTGTGTGTTTTCATATAGTTGCATGTAGAGCATTTTAGGTTGCATTGCATTAGAAACACGTTTACATCTTTAGCACGTTTATTGCTTTCATAGAGTTTAGAGAGTGAGTTGACCGATATTGAGATTCTCGTGCTTTATTTTTGAAAATTTTGTATTGTTTGGATTGGGTGTCGAGTATGAGTTGATTGAGCCATGAATAGATGACTTTAAGCATATGGATATTGAGAACGTGGTATGATGCTTTGAATTACATATTTACAAGCTTGTGAGATTTTGAGCCTTTCTTTGCTTCTATTTTGCGCGATCTTGTTTGTAATTTGAGTGTATCATTCATGTTGTTAGAATTCTAGAACTTGCTCGGCATCTCTGTCAAGGTCACATGTTGTATGCGGTGTGAAAATAATCAAAGGCCATTTTGTTAGCCCTTCAAGCCTTTTGCTTACCTAATGATGATATTGAAATCCCTAGTTAGCCAACTTGAGCTATTGCCTAATTTTTAATAGCCACAATTCAAGCATTAACTTGATAAATCTTTTACCCAACACTTGAGCGTATAACATTGAGTAAAGGAATTGAATAAGGGTGAATGGGTGAAATCAAAATGTTAGAAGGTGATGTTATAGTTGGTTGATGAGAACAAAAGAGAAAGAAAAAAGAGATATGAAATGTTGAAAACTCATATAAGAGTAAAAAAAAAATAGATCGATGAATGAGTTTTCTTTGAATGAACTTGGAGGTTAAGAATTGTAATGTGAATGGTTGAGTTTACAAAATAAAGGGGATGGAGATAAGAAGAGTTGGTGAAAATGAGAGGTGATTTGAGTAGCATATTGAGCTTTAATGTAGATGAATTATATGCTCACGGTCTATACGCTCGAGTTTGAGTCACTCTATCCATATTTTCCTACCCCAACCAAAGAGCCTTCATTACAACCAAAGGAAAAAAGTCCTTTTTGATTCACAATTTTGCATACATCCTAGTGGCGGAGATATGAGACGATTTGCAAGCCTATGGTAATTCTGCAATAATGAATTGAATTGAGCGTAAACACGTCCTATATTCATTCGAGATGAGAGTATACAATTGATCTTTGTGAGGTGTAATTCTTAGCATTTACCATGGTTTCTTTAATATGTGCTCTATGTTAGATGTTTGAGGCTTGGTTAATTCGTTTGCTTGATACCTACAATGAACAATACAAAATTTTATGGAGTTGTTGTGCGTTCAACTTTTCATTACTCCCAGTCATGTTTTGTCTTGTTTTTAAAAGTGTTGACCGGGACGGCCAACAATTTAAGTTTGGGGGTATTTGTTCACTTGGTTTTATACCATTGATTTGGGCTTCAAGACTTGAGTTTTGTGTTGTTTTTGAGTATTTTGAGTCATTTGAGTAGCCAAGCCATGTTGAGAGCCAATTATATTGAGTTTATAGTCATAGTAATGAATCGTGTATCAAAAGAAGTACAAACGAGCAAACAAAGAGAGATTGATTTGAAGAAACGTCCAAACGCGTCCTCAAATTTCCATCACTGACAGCGTTTCGTATTTTGGCCATAACTCTCTCTACAAAATTGATATTTAGATGATTCAAGTGGCTATGGAAAGCTAAGAGATAGAGCGACAACTTTGAAGAAGGGCTCAAAAGCAAATTCCAACATTTGGTGGGTGAAAAACTCGGGCGGGCGCTGCGGCGCTGCATTCTGAAAGGCTATTGATTGTTTTTAGGTGGGCACTGCGGCGCCCAACGCCCGGCTGCGGCGCTCGGGCGGCTTCGATTTTGCAGAAATTTACGGCGCCGGACCATCCCGGCGCATGGCGCCCGGGCGGAAATTACTATGTTTCTTCACCTTTTTCTTGGACTTTTGAGGGGCTATAAATAGATAAATGGGAGGCTTGATCTAGGGTATGAAGGAAAGGCTGGGAATACACCCAAGAACACAAGAAACACATCAATTTCATCAAGGAAGAATCAAGGGAAGAATCGGGTCGAATCGGAGCTTGAGGATTGAAGATTAATCGAGAGATTATCCATTTCCCTAAGTTTTCTCATTATTTGTGCTTTAATCTTTCATTTTAGCTTCTTATGAAGATGAACAATTTGTCTATGAGTTGTTTATTTATAATGGGTAGCTAAACTTCTTGTAATTTCCGGGTTTTGGAAGTAGATTAATTGAACTCTTGTTGATTGTTTTAATCTTAATTGAAGTTATTGTCTTGAAGCCTATTTGAGTACTTTGTTCTTATTCTTTTTTTGTCATTTGGCCAATGATTTAGCATGTTTGATATATTGATTCATAATTCGAGAGATGAGTTTCAATATTAGATCTTGAGTACTTGACATGAATATTTGCATAATCGAGAGGTTTGTGAATATTTGTGAGGATATTTGATCTTTTGTGCATTTGGGAGTTGTGTATCTTATGTTGAGTAGAGATACTAGCATAGATATTTCAATCTACACTTTATATACATCTCAAGAGGGAGGATAAAATACCGTTGTGATCGTCTTATATTTGTATTGATAATAACTTTGGCTTTGATTAAATCGTAAAACAAGAGGAATATTAATTGAAACCATAACCCGGGAATCCATTTCATTTCCCTTGGTAATTACACTATTATTTTCATCTTGTGTTTTTTGGTTATTCTTATCTTTTCTTCCACAACAATCATTCAATTTCGATCGTCTAAATAAAAATAAGGCTATCTTAGTTCAATACTTAGCGCATTAATTTATTAGTCTCCGTGGATACGACCTTGCTTACCCTATTCTATAAACTACACCGTACACTTGCGGTGAAGCTAAAAATAAGGCGAACAGAACCGTAGCAACAACGTGTATATGACCCAAACAAAGATATGTTGCTAACCCTTGATCTTCACTAGTTTGGTCAAAATTGGACGAAACTTCGACCCGTTGCTTAGAAAAGCAAGAACCTTGGTATGCGTAGACGCCACAAACGAATGTGTAAGTTCGCTTGATGAGTCGGTAATCGCAACAAGATGAATAATCTTGAAGCTCTTGTAAAAACTCAAAGGGCGGAAGAGAAAAATCTCAATTTAATATTCAATATCAAAGTTATTGTGAAAAATAAACAAGTGTTTGCCTTATATAGGCGACTCAAAACAAATCCTAAACCAACTAGGAAACAACCAAAAAATCAAAAAAGGAAACAAAAATAGCATAAAAACCCTAAAACGCGCCCGCGGACACGGCCGTGTCGTTGAGCACGGCCAGGCCGTGTTCCTTGCTGTTTGGGAGCTTAAAAATATGTAGACGAGAACGGCTGTGCTTGTGGACACGGCCATGCCGTGTGTTTGAACATTGGCAGGCCGTGTTAGCCTCTGTTTCGTCCGTTTAAGTCCGAATTAGCTCCTGGAGTCTTCATAAAAGTTGTAGCCCTTTCTCTACACTATCCATAGCATCTTGAATCAGCTCAATCAATTTTGTAGAGACAGTTATGGCCAAAATACTAAACCCTGCCAGTGCTGAAATCTGTTGACGCGCTTGGACGTTTTTGAATGCAACCTCTTGTTGTTCGATCGCCAATGATTCCTTTCGACCCATGATTAACTAACATGACTCTAGATTCAATATAATTGGCCTCTAACATCAACTTGGCCACTCAAATGACTCAAAACAACAAAAATAAATACCTAATCTATGATAAACAAATACAAGAACTCAAGAACTCAATTACATAGTCGTAAAGAACTCGAGATAGCTTGCATTTGGTATTTCCCGGATCCTTCGTAGATGTATTCTCATCATTACCCTCCTCTTGAAAGGGATTCATCCTCGAATCCAAACGTTGGACCCCGAAGGTTGAACGATCATGTTCTTCCACCCGGATCAAATGTTAAACGGCATGCACATGCATCCAGTTCCTCAAATCCCTGAACATGAGAAATAATAGAACTAGATAAAATATTATTAGATATGTTAGCATTCAAATACTTATGCCTAGTGTCCCTCATTTTAATCATAAGCACAAATTTCTCTCTTATTTTACCTCATTGGCCTTCCTCCCCATATTTTTGGCCCACTCAAAATTTATACTCTCCTTTTTCTTAGCCATCTCTCGAATCTCGTAACTACCCTTGGTCAAACTCTCAAGCTCTCTATTTTTATGTTCACTCAAGCTCTCATTTTTCTCGGCTTTTATTTCATTCTTTTGCTCACTTGCCGAACACTCTTTTTTTTTTACTCACAAACTCGCATCCTCACATGATCATTATAGATTTATGTAGGTGTAAGAGATGAAAGTATAAACTTTCTCCGCTCATGCTAAACAGTATAGCAATTAGTGTATCCATCATGCACAACTCGCCTATCAAACTGTCATGGCCTACCCAACAAAATATGACAAGCCCGCATTGGCACCACATCATATAATATATCATCCTTATAACCCCCAATCTGAAAAGACACTAACACTCTTTTATTAATTCGTACCTCACCACGATCATTAAACCATTGTAGGGTATACATCTCTGGATGTTCAAGTGTAGCAATCTCTAATTTCTCCACCAATTTCGCACCATCCACGTTTGTGCAACTACCTCCATCAATGATCATACTACACACATTATCCTTAATGAAGCATCTAGTGTGAAAAATATTTTCTCGCGGCTCATGATCAACTAACTTTTGCTCAATATTCAAAATTCTACGTGACACTAGTGATAACACATTTCCCTTCACCGACTTAACTACCTCCAGAACCTCTTCCAACTTCGGCATATCACTATAATCCAGCTCATCCTCACCTTCAGACTCTACATCACCATTAGCCCGAATCACCATCACTCTTCTATTCGGACATTCACTAGCTCTATGACCCCTCCCATGATATTTAAAACACTCAATGTCTCTAGTGCGTGAAGTAGAAGGATCAAATTTACCTGATGGTTTTGCATCGTCCGAGTCTGTCTTGGGGTGGTTGTGAAAAACGTGTGTCATCCATCGTAGCGTATTCGAAGCCCAATCTTGGTGCTAGTGTTGGGATTTTTACCGTAAAACCCCTCCTCTTGAGCTGCTGCTCAATTTTGACCGCCATGTGCACCATCTCCTCAAGATCGACACAATGATGTCAGTCGACGGCATCTGCTATAGGAGTATTCAATTCCGCGATAAATCTCACCATAGTAACCTCCTGATCCTCCTTGATATCAGCCCACGCTATCAGCATCTCCATCTCTATATGATAATCCTCTATGCTCTTCGACCCTTTTGTCAACCTCTGCAACCTTTGATAGACGCCCCAGTAATAATGATTTTGTACAAAACGACGTCTCATCAAACTTCTCATCTCCTCCAATATGGAAACGTGCCGCTCGCTGCTTCTCCTCCTCGAGACCATCAATTTATCCCACCAAATGCTTGCATAATTCGAGAACTCAGTTGATGCCAATTTCACCGTTTTCAATTCGGAATAATTTTGGCAATCAAATATATTCTCAATTTTCCTCTCCCAATCCAGATAGGTGTCTGGATCACTCTTTCCCTAGAATGATGGGATTTGCATTTTGATATTACTCAAATTGCCATCCTCGCGTCCCCTATCACCCCTATTTCCGCGCCGAACTCTGCCCGTATTGTAAATTTGCATCCTTTCGGTATCACAATTATCTATCTCATCCGCACATTCCTCCAATTCGAACCTCCTAGGCCTCCGCACCCTAGTACCAAGCTCCTCTATTTTCGGCGCCTCCCTAGAATCCCCTAACATCTCGATCATCACTTTATTTATGAGACTTGTAAGTGCCTCCATATCTAACTTATTACCTAAATCCAATGGTTGTTGGTTTTCTTCAGACATGATGTATGAACAAGTGCAATAATACCAACAACAATCCCAAAAAAAACCAATCTCACGCTCCCAACAAATCACGAAATCAACTCCCTCGTTTTTGTTTTTTTTGAATTTTGATTTTTTTATGCACGCGGATTACGATTTTTTTACCCGCTGATTTTTCTGTGCAAATTTTGATTTTTTTTGCACCCTTGAAGAACTAGGGTTTATAAGAAAATCTGGAAAAAAAAACAAAAGATAAAAGAAAACAAGGATAGATTTAACCTTGCTAGATGGCTCTGATTACCAACTGATGTGAACCATAGCAACAATGTGCATACAACCCAAACAACAATATGTTGCTAACCCAAGATCTTCACTAGTTCAGTTAAAATTGGTAGAAACCTCGACCCGTTGCTTTGAAAAGTAAGAACCTTGGTACGCGTAGACGTCACAAACGAATGTGTAAGTTCTCTTGATAAGTCGGTAATCGCAATAAGATGAACAATCTTGAAGCTCTTGGAAAAACCCAAAGGGTTGAAGAGAAAAATCTCAATTCAATATTCAATATCAAAGTTATTGTGAAAAATAAACAAGTGTTTGTCTTATATAGGCGACTCAAACAAATCCTAAACCAACTAGAAAACAACTTAAAAATCGAAAAAGGAAACAAAAACAGCATAAAAATCCTAAAATGCCCTTGGTTTTACACGGCAGCCGTGTTTTCTTGTTTCGAGCTTAAAAATATGTAGGCGACCACGGCCGTGTGTTTGAACACTGGCAGGCCGTATTAGCCTATGTTTTTTCCGTTTGATTCCGAATTAGCTCCTGGAGTCTTCATGAAAGTTGTAGCCCTTTCTCTTAGCTTTCCATAGCATCTTGAATCAACTCAATATCAATTTTATCGAGTCGGGAGGCTTTCGATGTTGTGGGGTTTTACTTTAATTCTCTATGCTTTTGAGAGTTGATATTGATTGTTGAGTAGGGATACTAGCAATTCAGTATTGATCTACGGTTTGTGTGCTTCGGGAGAAGGAATAAACTACATTAGGAATTAAATCCATAGATACACGGAAACTGGTTTTTGTGAAATAATATTTAGAATTAATATTGATGAAACATGTTAAGATCATAGTCCTAGGATTGCTTTTGTGATTGATTGAATTTCGGGAAGTTTGACGATTTACAATAATTAGATATTTCAGTATAATAATTTCAAGGGTTAATTAGATACACTTTTTGTTTTACAATCGCTTGAATAAAATTGGACTACGAGATTTGCTATACTTTATGTGCTTCAAATTAATCCCTGCGGAATACGACCTAGCTTGACACTATCTATAAACTATGATGTACACTTGCGGTTTAACGTAAAAAAAAAAAATAGTGATCAGTCATATCATCAGACACATAGTTAACAACATAATTAACAAAATAAGGCACATTAGATTCACATTTAGCATGTAAAACATACATGTTTCTAAATTTAGCAGCTTTAGCAACAATAATGATAGTGCCCTTTAGAATTTCGTGACCCCATTTCCCCATCTTCCCTCAAGCCAATCAGTTTCAAGAGATGCACAAGATATCAAATTGTTACTCAAGCAAGGAACATGTCTAACATCTTTCAGAATTAACACACAACTAGTATCAAATCTAAGGCAAACATCACCAATACCAAAAACTTTGCATATTTTTTTCATTTTTCATAGACTTAGAACCATGCATCACCTTAGTGTAATTCACAAACATGTATATGTACGATGTCATGTGAATAGTACATGCTGAATCAACTAACCACTCAAGTTCATATTTAGCATGCATAGAAACAGAGTTTACAGAATCATCACGTGACTCTACAATTATAAATACATCACCCATATTATCACTAGAAGAAGCAAAGTTAGCCTGTTCATTTTTTTTGGTTTTGTTGTTTTTGGTTTTAGTTACCTTTCCTAGGTTTAGGGCATTCTTTAATATAATGACCATGTTCCCCACAATTGTAATATTTTCTATTATTCCTAGGCCGAAACTTAGACTTATTCTTGCTTTTACCCCTTTTCTTATCATTTTTCTGATTATTAGATATGTTCTGAGATCAGCCTCTAACATGCATCACTTCATCATTCCCCTGTTTATTCCTTTTGAAGTTTTCAGATCTAATTCTTTACTCTTAAAACCATTCACAACAGTATCTAAAGATATCTGATCCAGAGCATATTTGATAGCAGATTCTACATTAGTGTAAGAATCAGGAATAACATTCAACAGAACAATGGGAGAGTAATCATCAATATTATTATCACTAATCAACTTAATATCCTGGATAAGCTTTGTGAAAATATCAAGATTCTCATCCATATCTTTTGTCAAGTCCAATTTGAATCTGAAAAAAATTTCAAGTACGAAAGGTTTTGAAGGCGAAGTAGTATCAGTGTAAAATTCTTCAATTTCTTTCCACAATTCTTTGGCACTTGACAATTTACCAACTTTTCTAGGCACATAGTCAGATAAGTTTAGAATAATTCAGTTTTGAGCTCTTTGGTAGCTTTCTCACCATATTTTCCTTCAACAGCTTTAAAACACTTTTGTTGAATTAAAATCCCTTTCATTTTTTGTTGCCAAACAGAAAAATCAGATTTTCCATTAAAGGGTTTCATATTATATCCAGAAGCAATATCCATAATTCAAGAAACACAGAGTATTCACAGAAAACAATGGCATTCAATCAAGATATACACAGTATATCACAAGATCAACAGATATCACCAAGGAACAACATATATCAGTAAGAAACAACAGAAGCCAACAAGAAAAGACCACAAGAATATACAACACACAGTAGTATATCAAGAGATCAGAGCACAACAACAAGAAAATAAAAGGAATGCCAGAAAACTCGAATTAGATCCCCCTCGCACCCCAGGGTTCCACTGCACTCGTAGGATGCATGGTCAAGGGACTTGTATGCTTAGAGTTTCTTCTTCAAGTTGAGAGATAGATATAGAAAGAGGAAATGGATAAAAAAGAATTACCACCAAATGCTAAGTTTTGGGTTTTTCTCCACCAGAACAGTCACCACAGGCCAAGATCACCAACAACCATCCAAGAATCAGAAGCACCAACCCACCTCGAGGCGGATAGGTGCTCTTATACCACTGTTGGGTATCTATCCACCTTGATAGAGATACAAATCAAATATTAAAGACTCGAGAAAATCCTATTAATACCAATATACTCTAGGACTCAGCAGAAATTAAAGTACAAGAAATAAAGAAATAACAAGTATAAGGAAGGGAAGAACCTAAGCTCGATATTAAAATAATCGGCTCAGGACTGGTATTTTCCCAAACGTTGGTCACCACAATCAAACCCAGAGAGCACTACATGGAGCCACAAGAGCCTCACCAACACAAGCCTCCAAGAACCCAAATGGTAGCAACCCAGATTAACCCTAGAAAACCCTAACACTCACCCCAAATCCTAGAGAAAACAGTGAATATTCACAAAGAAGATGGACAATATTTGGAAACCCTCGAATCTCACACACAAATCCAAAATATCAAAGAGAAATCCACATAAAGTGTGAACTTTTGGAGAGAGAGAGTCACACAGAGAGAGCAAAGAATCGATAGAGATGAGAGAGAAATTTAGAAGCTAAGAATGAAACTAGGGTTGGGGGAATGGTTTTAATAGAGCGAATGGACGAGCAGGATCAACCAAGAAGAATGAACTGACACGATTAGATAGATAGGATCAGCGGACATTACAATCAGATCTCGCAATCCGAGTCCATGACCCGAGTTACAAATATGGGTTAAGGAACACATGGGCCGATTACTAGTGGGCTGCATCTTGTGGGCCAGTTATCAATTACACCAGGCTAACTAAATGGGCCAATTTTTAACACTTAAAATTGCTTAACCGGAGATGCAGGCAGCTGGCGGAGGCCCGTATGCCCGATGTATGATGTCTCTGTCGTTGTCATTTGGATGATCTTGTGTAACCACAAATGAACGTATACCTATTAAGGCTTAATTGCAAACTTAGTCCCGTAATTATAGGGAGTTTGCATTTTTGGTCCCATCGGGATTTTAGTGGGCAATTTTGATACAATATTTCCAAAAATTCATGCATTAACAACCAAAATTCATGAAACACGAAAATCAATATCTAATCTAAGACAATGTATGATTCCAAAACCACATAGTAGATGATTCCTGAGAGGTCAGGGAGTGTTTGCGATGACTAAAAAACAGTACTGCTTAGTTTATGGCTGAAAAAAAATCATTTTATAATGTTTGCAAATGCCAACTTTTGCTTCTGATGATGTTTCATTTAATCAGAATTTATAAGTAAAGAGATTAGTGCTTTAGATTTCTGTTTCTGCTTATGGTTTGACTTTCACAAATAAATAAATATTTTTTCCTAATTTTCCACCAAATACTCTTAATTTCAAATTCTCAACTTATTATTCTATTTTCAAATACCACCAATTTTTAATTCTGCTTCAATAAAATACTTATTCTAAAAATAAAAGTTTTTGCAAACGCTCCCCACAAAAATGAGTCATCAGGTCACTGCTAACCATATAGGGATATGTAAAAATATATATATTAGTAATTAGATGTGTCCCGTGAGAAGATTTTTGGCAATATGAAGTTCTAGAAGGTCTTTCTTGGTCTTCAATGAGGTGAAAGGCCCCATTTTCTCTTGCATCACTAGAAGAAAAGGACAGTTGCAAAGTGAAAGCACCTTCCTCGTTTTTCATTGAATTAAACTCAATTTGAACAAAAAAGGTCCCTACTTATATTGTCCACTTTCCTCATTGCTTGCGCCATCACATCCAACTTCTTCCTGAAGAAAAGAAAAACACTTTTTCCTACTCTAATTAATCAAATTGTGGAAATGTGAAAGCTGGTGGGGGACGTACGTATAGTTCAGTCGTTTATAAGAGAAGAGTCAAACGAATGTCATAAATTGGACAAAAGTGCGACATTTATATAAAAATAACACCATTCTACTTGAAAAATTCAATTTGATTCGTATAACTAACAAGAAGGCCCGAATTAATTTAAGATATTGTCCTGGTTTTTAAACTGACCGTATATTTGCATTGTGAAATGATAAAATTTGGTAATTTCTGTATTTTCAGGAAAAATTGTTTATTTCGACTTTAGGTATAATTTGACACTTACATAAGAGAGAAGTTAATACTTGATTAATAATGTCATTTATTGTATATGTCCATGTGCCAGCTCAAATGATAGTTTTATTCCTATCTTGTCCACATTCTGTGTGTTTCAAAATAATGTTGCATCTCGCATTTTATTGTATAAATGATTGTCACGTGTTTTTTTTAACATTAATCATCAATTGTCTAATAAAAATCCACAATTTATGCTTGAAATTATATATGGTAAATAGATAATCATCTGTGGAGTGAAATAAGAGATAAAACATTATTTTTGGAATATAAGATCTAATCTGCTTCTCACATTTACGCCAAATCATATCGAGAAGTCAAAGCAAGCAATTCGGTCAAAACAATCAAAACATCCCCAGCATTTTCAAGTCATCTGCATTTCACGTCACAATATCCTAAATTTTAAAATTTTCGAGTAAAATAAAAATTGGACTCAAATTCAAACATTCTCATCAGTAATAGGACTAAACTGAATTCTCTTCAATTTAATCATAACAGATTCTTGATGCCAATTCTGCATATTTGCCTTATAAATACCCAAATTCTAAGCCACAAACCAGTCACCAACCTATTCAAACTTTCTAGTTTTTCTCTGCACCAAACATGTTGGATTTCCACTTCTCAACCTCAGTTATTTTCTGCATAATAGTTCCTCTAACTTTCTTTATCTTAGCCAAGCTGAAAACCATATTCAAATCCAAACCCACCAAACTACCAAAGTCATACCCAATAGTTGGTTCCTTCTTCACAATCTTAAAAAACAGAGAAAGGTATGTTCAATGGACATCAGAGATTGTAACATCCACCCCGAACCTAACTTTCCATCTCGACCGTCCGTTCGGCCGGAAGGCTATCACCACGGCCAACCCCGCCAACGTGGAGCACATTCTGAAATCTCATTTTCACAACTACGACAAAGGAGACCTTTTCAGAAACAATTTACGAGACTTTCTTGGCGACGGCATTTTCAACACCGATGGTGAGAAATGGAAGTTCCAGAGACAGGTTTCGAGCCACGAGTTCAACACAAAATCACTTAGGAAATTCGTCGAACAGGTGGTGGACTCTGAAATATCAGATCGCCTGATTCCAATTCTGGAAAACGCCGCGGAATACAAAACGGTGCTCGATTTTCAAGACATCCTGCAGAGATTTGCTTTCGACAACATTTGCAAGATCGCATTCGGGTATGACCCGGAATACCTGTCGCCATCTCTGCCGCAGGAGAAATTTGCGCTCGCGTTTGAAAAAGCTGTAAAACTGTCCACCGACAGGTTTATCTCGTTTATCCCTTATTTTTGGAAAATCAAGAGAGCCCTCAACATCGGATCCGAAAAGCAGCTCAAAATTGCCGTCAAGCAAGTACGAGAATTCGCAAAAGAAATAATCAGGAAGAAAAAACAAGAAACCCAGGGAAAATCATCTGATGATCTCTTGTCAAGATTCTTGGGCTCAGGCCATTCAGATGAAGATTTTGTAGCTGATATAGTTATAAGTTTCATATTGGCAGGCAAAGACACAACTTCTGCTGCATTGACATGGTTTTTCTGGCTGCTTTCAGATCACCCACAAGTGGAAAATGAAATTCTAAGAGAAATCAATGCGAAATCAGAAGCAGCATCGGCTTATGATGAAGTGAAAGACATGATTTATACTCACGCTTCACTTTGTGAAAGCATGAGGCTTTATCCTCCAGTCCCTGTGGATACAAAAGCAGCAGTAAACGACGACGTTTTGCCTGACGGGACCATAGTGAAGAAGGGGATGAGAGTGAGCTATCATCCCTATGCTATGGGGAGAGTTGAGAAGGTGTGGGGTAAGGATTGGGCGGAGTTCCGCCCAACACGGTGGTTGGAGAGAGAGGCGGCGGCGACTGAAAAGTGGAAGTTCGTAAACAGGGATTCGTATACTTATCCCGTGTTTCAGGCTGGGCCTAGAATATGTCTGGGGAAAGAAATGGCTTTTATTCAAATGAAGAGCGTGGTTGCCGGCGTCCTGCGGCGGTTTAGGGTGGTACCTGTGGTGGTGGAAGGGGTGGAGCCATTATACGTAACGGACTTGACAGCAAAAATGAAGGGTGGTTTTCGAGTGAGGATTGAGGCGAGGGGCTGAGGTTGGGTGTAGCATTCTAATTAGTAATTATTATTGTTACCTTTTTTGGTGTTTTTTTTTTGGATTTTTTTTTTGAGTGATTTAGTTTTGGGGGATCAGAGATTTCCTATTCCTTTCTACTAACTATTTCATATATTGGATGAATAATATGTGCACAATTATGACATCATCTTATACACGTGTCACTTATCCGGTGCAATGTAATAGAGAGTGGAACAGTGAAGTAGAACAAAAAATCTCAATCCTAGTTTTGATATTTAATAACAAGAATTTTCCTTTAGGAAGAGTAGATAATGTATTCTGTTGTAGATAATCCCTTATTTATATGCTAATTTAAGTAATGCATTGATATAAATATCACAATATGAATTATTGTTAATATAATCTAGTATAAATAAAACCTTATTTATATGTGTGCTTATATTTTTCGCATGCGAAGGCTAGAAGAATCGGAAGAATTTTGTGGGGAGAAATTTGCGTGTTTCTTTCTTCATTCCATTAATCATATTTACAAATAAAGTTCTAAGCATTATTCCACTTGTGACTAAAAGTCACAAAACAAATTAATACACATCATGTGATAACTATTAATGCTAAAAGTCAATAATAGGACAAATTATTATAATACTCCCTCTCGGACGTAAAATTATAGTAAGTGGAATGAATATGCCTCGTTAAAAACTCTAAGCCGAAAAATCCAGTGGGAAAAATGTACTAAAAGGAAAAATATTACATCCTCAAATCCAGACCTTGTGCGTAAAATGAATCGTTAAAACCTTAAGCTGGAAAAATCCAATAGGATAAAGCCCAGACAAAAAGAAAAAAGAGTATCCAACGCACAGTATATTCGCTCCCCCGAAAAATGAAGAATTTCATCTGCATAATTGATCAATCAATCTTGCTTTGTATTAACTCTTCTCATTTCAATGCCATAAACTAATTTCTCGGATGTAGACGCCAGCACTTTGTAAACAGATCAACAAGATTGTGACATGAGTGAATCGGTTGAACATCTACCTCTCCATTTTTTTTAGAATTCATGTGTGTGGGAAAACTTTGGTGAAATATATTTGGTCCTGTCATCTTTTATGTAACCACCTCTTACTTGTGCTATGCATGTTGTATTATCCTTATAAATAATAGTAAGAGTGTATGTAACTGGCTTTAGATGACAAACATTTCATATATAAGATATAACTAATCTTAACCAAACATAATTTTTGCCAGCTTCATGAAGAGTAATTATCTGAGAGTCATTAGAAGAAGTAGCTACTAATGTTTATTTGGCAGATCGTCATGATATACTTGTACCATTATAACAAAATAAACAACCAACTTGCGTTCGAGCTTTGTGCCGGTCAGATCTATATCCCCATCAGCATAATCGACTAATCTAGAGTTAGTGGATTTCTTGGAGTAGAATAAACTCAAATCTATAATACCACTGAGGTAACGAAAAATGTGTTTAATACCATTCTAATGTCTCCGAGTTGCTCAATAATTGTACCGTGCAAGTAGATTTACTGCAAAAGAAAAATTTGGTCGAGTACATTATGCTAGATACATTAATGCTCCAATAGCATTAAGGTAAGGCACTTCAGGATCCAAAATTCTTCATCGGGTCTGATTCACTTTTATATGTGCAAATATGTGATTCATGTTTTATGCTAACAATTTGTTTATTTATTATATAATATTAACTTTCCTTTCACAAATAATAAGACTTGGACGACCTTTCAGCATAAATCAAATTTTCAAACATGCAGTGATTTATATATATATATATATATATATGCGTGTGTGTGTGTGTGTGTGTGCGTGTGTGTACGCGCGCATATATATATGAAGAAAGATCTTTCTGATTAAGTAGCAAAATATCTTATACAATATGCAATGATAGTCTTTTAATCAAGCTGCACCATAAATAAAATATGCAATGATCCCAAAGTAAAATATACATCAATATTTTAATAAACATGCAGTTATATCATTCTCAATATGCAACACCATTAGCATGTTATTAAATGACCAGTTATATATGAACTTATTTTAGACGTAAAAAGTTACATGTTTTTTTTTCCGTCTAAGATGATTCAACGGAAGAAGAATGAAGAAGATGGAAAGAAAACTATTTAGGGATGCTAACTTTTTGTGAGTGAATTTAATTAGGATTCAAGCAAACCAATTATGGATTCTCTTCCATAATTTGTAACGGTTCTTTGTTTTACGTAGGCATCTCTTTGTGTTCTTTTACAAGATTACCCTTAATTTCAATAAATTTATTAAGTATTGATTATATTTGTCCCTTAAATTTGAGCCATCCGAAATTATAAAGCAATGACCGAGACCAGTCCCTACGATCTCACCCCAGACACTAGTCTCATTATATTCATGCCATATATATGAATTGGATCAAATGATAATCAATTCCTTGTGTGGGTCCATATGGACTAATCCCAGTCTTTAGTAATTAAGATTTAATGGTTAATACTTCATCATTTAATGTAGGTGGTTGAAGACTAATTCATTAATATTATGGAAAGTAATGTAATTTGCCCTAATCTGATAAGGAATTGGATAAAATGAGAACATAGGGCTAAATCACAACCATCCAACAATTTAGATCTGATGGATGCAAATTCACTAGAGGATGGTTGTCTAATAAACACATATCTTTTACTATTGCATATATGACCTTCTAAGTGTGCATCAATGAATCTCTAAGTATACAACAACAAACTTTTAAATGTGTGCAAAATTATTAGAGGTTGGCTTGATTATAGAAGATAATTTTATCATTTAATGATGGAAAAACACAACATGTAGGCAAAAACTTGTATAACACCGTCTTACGGGTATAAATCCGTAAGACAAATCCTTATTACTCGACCCGCTTCTTATACCCACCCGGATTCATTTTGTTTTCAGTTTTCTTTTTCAGTTTTAAACTAAGATTTTATTCTTCTTTTTTTTTCCTTTTCATGTTGTCTTCTTCTTCTGTTCTTTTTCTCGCTTCTTCTCCCATGCTGACATAACTTCTCGTTTCTTCTAACTTTGTGTTTATCGTCCTATTTTTTTTTTATTTTTTCTCGTTCTGTCTTTCTGAATTATATTTTTTGCCGGTGGCCCGGTGGTTTTTACTCATGGCCGAAGTACCTTCCGAAGTGTCTTTCCACCATTGAAGTTAGCAGGTTTGTAAATTAGTTTGATAATTTCTGGGAAAAAAATGCACTATTTTTAATAAACATTTTTTGGCCATTTTTTAGAGTTTACTGAAATTGAATAATTTGCAGATTTGTGTGTTGAACTTTTTTTTAAACTGCAGTTCTATTGGATTTTTGTTTTTAGATGGTGACTGAAATTGTTAGATTTATTAATATGCGTGTTTAAGAATTTTGCTTAAAAGTATAAAAAATTGCCTTAAAAGTATCAGAAATTTTCTTAAAAGTATCATAATTTTTTGTAAAAGTATCAGTATTATGTCACTATATTTCAACATTGAACATATATTTATATGACTCTACATGTATTTTAACATTGAACGTTTTGTTAAAACTCGCATTTTTATTTGATTTATTTTTAGATGGTACCAAATTGTTAGATTTATTAATATGTATGTTTAAGAATTTTTGCCTTTATAGTATTAGAAGTTGCCTTAAAAGTATCAGTTTTTTATAATTGAAGATGTCACGACAGAAACATTTGATGTATAGGAGAAACAGGGGAAGAGACAACCTAGAAAGAAGGCACTGTAGTAAAAAGAACTCCGGAAAAAGTTGATGAAAAATAAGGAAGTCCGGTGAAGGAAGGTAGCAGTAGCCGTGAATTGGAAAAGGTGTTGTAGAAGAGATTCTAGAAAAAGATGACGAAAAAGTTGATAAAAAAGTTAATACAACTGTTGATACCACAAATGTTGATACTATATGTTTTTATCCCACAAAATAATGTTTTTTGTGAATGTTTTCTGACAAATTTTTAGTGATTATTTATGTAGTTTTTTCTCATTTGCATTTTATTTTATGTTGACAATTCTTTAGCTATTTTTGAAAATATTCATTTTGTTGCTGGAAACTATCATATATAATCTGAAAAGTATCATTCAACGAGCAAGTAATTTAAAATTATCATGTCTGCATTTTAAGTATTTCTGGGGAGTCCACTATCAATTGAAACAGCCTAAAAGTATCATATATAATTTGAAAAGCATCGGTAATTACATGAAAAGTATCAATATTCTGCACTGGGATTTAAACATAATTGTGCATGTTAAAAGTATCAGAAATTACCTTAAACATATCATAAATTGCTTTAAAAATGTCACTATTATCTAAAAAGTGACCTAACTTATACATTGTATTTGGAAATATGTAAAATGCGAAACTATTATTGTGTATCTAAGAAATATCATATTTAATGATGAAAAGTATCAATACTTACATGAAAAGTATCATTTTTTATGTTTACAATATTTAAAATGTGAAGGTATCACTATTCATCTTAAAAGTATCATAATTAATGCTAAAATGTATCACTATTTGGTGAAAAAGTATCACTATTTATGTTTACAATATTTAAAATGTGAAAGTATCATTGTGCATCACCAAAATATCATATTTATTGCTCAAAAGTATCATTATTTGTGGAACAAGTATCACTTTTTATTTTACAGAATTTAAAATGTTCAAGTATCACACTCCATCATAAAAGTATCATATTTAATCTCAAAAGTATCACTATAGTAGAACAAGTATCATTTTCATAGTAAAAAATATTAGTTATGAAGCAAAATTGAGTACAACCTGTGGAAAAAGAGGAGAGAGAAAGAGAGACCTGAAAGAGGAGAGAGAAAGAATATCTGCCAAAAATCCCACTGCCTACAGTCACGTGATAATAGAAGTTTTTTTTTTAAATTGCCGGATCTTCTCCAACACGTAATGTATCATTGGTGTCCTTCTAAGTATTCATCAAATGAATTTAATGTGTGTTGACAGACGTCTAAATGTGCCGTAATTGTTTTATTAATAAATTTGATTTTCGAAATAACTTCAATTCGAATGCTTAAATACATAATTTTGTAGAGCAAAATGGTGTGAGTTTTTTTCCTTAGGTTGCAATGAATAATATGGTGTAATATATTTTGAAAATTATAGAGATTCACCATTTTTGTTTTTCTTTCCAGAAAATATGGAGAAATTCTAATTAAACTGCGATTTTAATTGAGGGGAGAGAAATAAGAAATTTACATTCAGAAAACAATGTTAATACTCATTTAAAAGTGGTG
The DNA here is from genome assembly GCA_016081115.2 of Rehmannia glutinosa. Lineage (NCBI taxonomy): Eukaryota > Viridiplantae > Streptophyta > Magnoliopsida > Lamiales > Orobanchaceae > Rehmannia > Rehmannia glutinosa. The sequence continues at coordinate 53,367,566 of CM071930.1, forward strand.
TGATGCATATATAGAGATTCATTGATGCACTAAGGACGTAGATGTATCTGTTCATCCAACGAATTTACATAAATCAAATGATTGTGATTTTGAAATGGTTCAAATTAACGTATTTTATGAATGTGTACTCTTTTGTAAGTTTTATTTTTTATTAGTAATTTAGGCAATTGAGAGTGAGACTCAATTTTTAGGATTAATCATGACTGTTAATTCATAATAACCGAATGTTGTGATTAATTCCCATGTACTCACACTAGAAAATTGTTTGGATCCAGTTTATATATATAGGTTTGGATCTAGCGAGTCCAGATAATTTAAATAAGTACGTGAGACCAAATCTGGAGCATTGACCTCTTTTTTTAACTGTGCAGATTAAATTAATTTTTATTTTAGTTTATATTTAATTAATGGGTGTTAAGGGTAAGGAGGTAATTTTGTTTCAATATCAGTTAAAAACGGGAGTTATATTTGGTAGAGACCGTTCGCATTCTGAATTTTTTGGGATTTGTTTGGAACCGTATTACTGACCTTATCCGCTGTGATAAATATGTTGCTTATTGAAGACAAATATGTTGTTTATTGAAGACAAATCTGTTGTTTTTTTGTGATATGTTTGAAATCGTATCCCTAATATTCTCTGATTCCTTTCACAGTCAAACTTCCAATCAATATTCGCATTCCGCTATGCGAACACATGTTGCTTATTGAGGACAAATATGTTGATTATGTAGGCAGACAATGTTGCAACGACCAACTATTCCCTTCCATTTGTTTTATATATATATAATTATGTTGCTTTTTTATGTCAACTTTGTTTCTTATCAAGGACATATATGTTGCTTATTTAGGCAGACAATGTTGCTAAGATGGTGCAAATGTATTTATTTAAATTAATTTTCTGTCTTTGTATATATATGTAAATATGTTGCTTTTTTATGTGGACTATATTGCTTATTAAAGATAAATATGTTGCTTATTTAAGTAGACAATGTTGCTAAAATGGGTGCAAATGTGTTGATTTAAATAGGTCATCTATCTTTTATATATATGTAATTTTGTTATTTTTTCATATCAATCGTGTTGCTTATTGAGGACAAATATGTTGATTAGACAGTGTATATTTGTGTAGTTCAATGTGTTGTATCCATATTTATAGGACAAGATGGTTTTTTTTTCCTTTTTGCAGTTTTTCTTGAAATAAGATTAGAGAATCTGAGACAAATATTACATGATTACGGTATGATTTTAGATGGTAAGATAACATCTATATTGTTGTGTGTAGCCGCCCTAATTTCATGGGATATGATTGATTGGTTTGGACTAATATACCCCTCTACCAATTTAATTAGGTTTATATATATATATTTTAAGCATATTTAATATTAGCCATTGAAATTTATTGATCTGTCGTTTAGATTTGGTCTTACGTACTTACCTAAGGCATTGGTCTCATATAACCCCTCTCTCTCTCTCTATATATATATATATATATATGCATTGCTTCCAATGAAACCAATATCCTTGGGTAAGACCATGGGGATTATTAATCTTGATTGTTGATTGATAATTTAAGTGGCTGAGATTTTCTCATTTACTTTACGTAATTTGTTTCATATTAAGGGTATTTTAATAACTGTAAATTCTTTTTGATAATTGATAAAGGACAAAATGGTCATTTCCAAGTGACGATTTTGGTAACAGATATTTACTATATCTTAAATCCCGCAATTTTTGGTAGCAGTTTCCTTTAAAAAAATTACAGTTTTTGGGTTTTCTTCTTGTTGCCTTTCTTCCGTCATTAAAATCCTAAGTTTTTCAAGTTTTATTCTGTGAAGATCTAAGCATCTACATTACACGAAACACGCAGTGATAGTTTTCTAATTAAGCTGCATCTTATAATAACATATGCAATGATCCCAAAGTAAATTATACATCAATATTGCAATAAAAATGCAGTTATATCATTATCAATATGCAGCAACATTAGCATGTTATTAAACATGCAATGATCAGATATTATATATGCATTAACATCATTTTAATTAAGCAACAAGTGAAATAAAAGATGCAATAGTCTTATACTTTATAAGCATTAACATTACCCAGAATATGCAGTGATAGTCTTCTAATTAAGCTTCATCCTAAAATAAAATATGCAATGATCTCAAAGTAAACTATACATCAAAATTATTATAAACATGCATTTATATCACTCTAAATATGCAACAACATTGACATGTTATTAAATGGCCAATGACATATGAACTTTTTATATATGTGACAACACAAAGTTAAATATTCAGTAAGATTATACTAACTATGCAACATTTCAAATAGAAAATTTCTAGCATAAGGATTATGAGTTGAAAATATCATGTTATTATAGTTCTGCAATGCTGCAAGTTTCTGCAATCTTGTTAATTATCATTGGTTGATGCACGAATATTAGATTTACGTTTTTGACTGTAATTCGTGTTCTAGATGTTTCTTAACAAAATATAGTGTTGCAATAATTTTTTTCGTCACCAAGTCAGAAACTATGTGTGTGTGTGAGTGTGTACTTTTTTTCCTTTTGCGTCTAAGATAACATTGAACAAGAATGAAGATGATGAAGAAATCTATGGGATGTTATTTTTTCGTGATTGGATGTGATTAGGATTCAAACAAATCAATTATTGATTATCTTCCATAATAGTAACACTCATTTATTTTAGGTAATTATCAATTTGTGTTCTTTTTACAAGTTTACCTTTAATGTTAATAAATTAATTAATTAATAATTATATTTATCCCTTAATCTGAGCCATCCAAAATTAAATAGCAAGGGTCGAGATTAATCCCTACAGTTCTCACCCCCAGCATTAATCGGTCTCACTGGATCCAACCCTTACACACACACACATACATATATATATATATATGTATATATATGATCAAATCTGGCAGGGGGCTTACTGTAAGACAGTGTGGACTAATCCCATCTATTAATTTGTTAAATCCTATGTCTAGGTTTTTTCGATATTTTATTTTATTTAATTTTTAGTTTTCGCCCATTAAGGGTAACCTTGTCTTTTATATTGTACAATTTTTCGATTTTTTCGAATCGATCGACTGTCGGTTTTTCAAGGGATTGATTTATGATTTTGTTCCCACTTTTACTAATATGCGGTATCCTCCATTTTGAAACCTCTCAACCATTCTTCTCTCTACTTTTCTCTCGACTGCACATTATTTGTTTTTGTAATATAGTTTTAACATGGACATATTTTATGTTTCTCTGGTTTTGAGGTGTGGTTATTTTTTTTGCTTGTTGTTAATGGAAGGTTGATAAGTTTATATGGCTAGAGGAAACCAGAAAAGATAAGCTTCTGGCGGGGGTGGATGACGGGGGACAAAATATTAAGAAGAGGGCTACGGTAGATAAATAGAATTGTGGCTTTGACAATACCGATGCTGCTCTATTCATACGCCTGAGGACGTTGTATTGTCATACAATCGTAGCCGATGACTTGAACGAAGAGAGCGAAAGTGTTTTAGATTTGGCCATGAAATTCTTTAATGAGAAGAAGAAGAAAGCATAGGGATAGTTTTTGTGATTTGATGGGATGTTTTTTTGTACTTGAAAACTATATTTTTTCTTTTTTTTTGTATGGTTTTTGTTATATTTTAGTGTAGGCTTTTTTGGAATGATGATGTAATTTTAACAGTTTTAATGCCACAATTTGAATGTAAGTGCACAATTAGTAGTTTTTTGCCATATAGTTAGTATTTTATTGATGCATTTATATGCTTCGATAATGTATTTTTTATTTATGCAATACATTGTCATTAAACTGTGCATTAAATAATGAATTGTGGAGATCGGAAATGCATCAAAACAGTACTAAATATGCGCCAAGTAATAAAACATTGTATCTTTATAGTTTTTTTTAGATGATGTACAATTAGTTATACAATGATGCACTGTTAGATATAAAATGGTGCACAGTTCAGTTATATACTAAATGGTGCATAGTTCAGTTATGGAAATACGATCTTTATCGCATCCATGATTGTAGGGCGTCATTATGGGAAGGTGACTACACCATTTTGTCTATATAGTTTTTTTAGATGATGCACAATCAGTTATACAATAATGCGTTGTTCGATATAAAATGGTGCACAGTTCAGTTATTAAATGGTGCACAGTTCAACTATTAAAATGGTGCACAATTTCAGTTATGGAAATGTGATCTTTATCACATCCATTATTTTGGAGCGCATTATGGGAAGGTGGTTACACCATTTTGTCTTTATAGTTTTTTAGATGATGTAAAATTAGTTAAAAAATGATGCATTGTTATATATAAAATGGTGTACAGTTCAACTATTAAAATGGTGCACAGTTCAGTTATGGAAACGTGATCTTTATCACATCCATGATTGTAAGGCGTCATTATAATGGGAAGATGGTTACACCATTTTGTCTTTATAGTTCTTTTAGATGATGTACAATTAGTTATACAATGATGCACTGTTACATGTAAAATGGTGCACAGTTCAGTTATTAAATGGTGCATGGATCAACTATGAAAATGGTGCACAGTTCAGTTATGGAAACATGATATTAATCAATCCCTTCATTATAGAGGCGTGATTATGGAAAGGTGGTTACACTATTTTGCTAGTTACGATTATGTCATTTCCACCTATTAATTAATTGATAAATCATGTAATGTTAATAGGAATCTGGACCATTGAATAAAATGTGTGGATGGATGGGATCAATCCACACTGCCTTATAGTAAGAGGCTGCCATACAAGATCTCATCCATATTGATAAGTGTGAGTTTTGCATGTATTTTAGGTCATATTTATGGATATAATTGTTTATAAACATGCAATAACGCGTATGAAATGATATATATTCGCTTTTTGTGGAAACGATATTACGCTTGTTTGTTTTGTAGGAATTTAACGATATTTGGAGTGATTTTGTGACAAATACGAGCATTGCTACCTAGAATCATCAAGAATTGAGCGATTACACCCAATTGGAAGCCAACTATGTGGAGTCTAGAGTCATAGTAATGAGTCGTGTGGCAAAAGAAGCATGGATGATCAAACAACAAGGAGATTTATCTCAAGATTTATCCAAGTGGATATGAAAAGCTAAAAGAGAGGGCTACAACTCTTATGAAGACCCCGTAAGCAAATTCAGAAGTTTGGGTGGCGCACGGGCAACCCGTGCGTGGACACACGACCCGTGCGCACCTGAAGGCACTTGAAGCTTTGGAGCATGCCTACGGCTTCGAGCACGGGTAACCCATGCGTGGACACACGACCCGTGCGTGGGTCGCTGAGAATTGACTTTCCTATGGATTTGAGCATGGGTAGCCCGTGCGTGGGCGCACGACCCGTGCGTTCTTGCAGAAAACTCCAAAAATGACTGCAAATTAACCTAGGCTTCTAAAAGGGTATAAATACCACTTTTTGGGGCGCACACCAGGGGAGGAAGGCTGGAAATACATCCAAGAACACAAGAAACACATCAATTTCATCAAGGAAGAATCAAGGGAAGAATAGGGTCGAATCGGAGCTTGAGGATTGAAGATTAATCGAGAGATTATCCATTTCCCTAAGTTTTCTCATTCTTTGTGCTTTAATCTTTCATTTTAGCTTGTCATGAATATGAACAAGTTGTCTATGGGTTGTTTATTTGTAATGAGTAGCTAAACTTCTTGAGATTTCCGGGTTTTGGAAGTACATTAATGAACTCTTGTTGAATGTTTTAATCTTAGTTGAAGTTATTGTCTTGAAGCCTATTTGAGTACTTTGAGCTTATTCTTGTTTTATCACTTGGCCAATGATTTAACATGTTTGATATATTGATTCATAATTCGAGAGATGAGTTTCAATATTAGATCTTGAGTACTCGACACGAATATTTGCATGAATCGAGAGGTTTGTAGATATTTGTGAGGACATTTGATCTTTTGTGCATTTGGGAGTTGTGTATCTTATGTTGAGTAGAGATGCTTTAGCATAGATATTTCAATCTACACTTTATATACATCTCGAGAGGGAGGATAAAATACCGTTGTGATCGTCTTATAGGTGTATTGATAATAACTTTGGCTTTGATTAAATTGGACAACAAGAGGAATATTAATTGAAACCATAACCCTGAATCCATTTCATTCCCTTGATAATTCCATTATTATTTTCATCTTGTGTTTTTGTGGTTGTTCTTATCTTTACCTCCACAACAATCATCCAATTTCGATCGTCTAAATAAAAATAAGTCTATTTTGGTTCAATACTTAGCGCATAAATTTATTAGTCTCTGTGGATACGACCTTGCTTACCCTATTCTATAAACTACACCGTACACTTGCGGTGAAGCTAAAAATAAGGCGAACAAGTTTTTGGCGCCGTTGCCAGGGACTAATACAATTTTTGGTGCTAATATTGCGATAGATAGAATTATTTTTAATTTAGATATTTTTTTATTTTATTTCATTTTTCTTTTGTAAATTCTATCACTACAATGTTTGATTTGTTTCTTTGAATTGGTATAGGTGCACCCGCTCGGATGGAGGGAGTCAATTATTTCCATAACTGTAATTTCTACAGTTAGGGGAAAAATCCTACTCCTACGCAATATTGTTCAAATTGGAGGAATTACGAAGGTTTTTCATATGCTAACACGGAGAATGTGATTCCACCACCATCAAGCTTCAATGTAACGAATGGGTTTACCAACGCAGAGGCAAAGCCATCTTTGGAAGACGTCCTCATTTCATTCATGAATCAAAAGACTTCATTTATAAGTGAGACAAGGAACCAATTCGATGCACAAGAGGCTAGGATGGACAAGATAGAGTTGCAAGTGACACAGATGGCCAGTTCGATAAAAAATCTTGAGACTCAAGTGGGCCTATTAGCTACGATTATTGGCGAACAACAACAAAAGAGCCATTTTTCGAGCACCACCGAAGTGAACTCAAAGGAACAATATAGTGTCATTTATCTAAGTAATGGTACTGAATACGAGGAGTCGAAGATCCTGGAAGAGCAAGAAAGTTCGGAACCACACATAGATTGTGTGTCTATGTATGGTCAAATAGTGTCTGGTGCCAAAAAGGAACAAAAACAGGACAAGGAACACACAACTCATGCGTGTACGAATGAGCAGTTCGTGCGAGATATCATTAGAAAGTTGTTCCACAATGAGACAAGCACGAACTATGCGTATGCACACGGACAAAATGCATGTAATTCAAATCAAAGTGTTCCAACATCAGGACTCCAATACTTGCTTGGAAATCCCAATTATGCATTTCTAGATGCAAACAACGGAAAAATTGTTCTTGACCACGATCCAAATCAGCTAATATACGCATTCAAAGGTGGTACGAATCGAATTATTAGGCGTCAAGCTAAAGACGTTAAATATAGCGCTTTTTGGGAGGTAACCCAACGGTTTGTGGTGTGATTTTTGTTTTTTTGTTTGTTTTCTTTTTGTTAAAAAAAACCTGAGTGTTGTTGTACGGCATCACACACGGGTGACCCGTGCGTAAGGTGCACGACCCGTGCATCATTCAGCTGAGACAATATTAAGGTACAAAACTTGAAGTGAAGGTTGAGAGAAGAAGTCCTAGCGATAGGAGGAGATGCCAAGGAGGGCCATTATCCACCACCACCCGCACAGTGAATCAGGTAAATCCACACAGTTTTATATTGAAATTCTATCTTCTCTTACGTGCGATATAATTTCATTTAAGTTCGGGGGAGAAATAGTTATTTTGATATGAAATGTGTGGATAAAAAAAATTGCATTAATTTGGTGTGTTTTCATATAGTTGCATGTAGAGCATTTTAGGTTGCATTTGCATTAGAAACACGTTTATTGGTTTAGCACGTTTATTGCTTTCATAGATTGTAGGGAGTGAGTTGATCTCTTGATTTTAACTTGTGCTTGATTTTGAAAAATTTGTATTGTTTGGATTGGGTGTTGAGCATGAGTTGATTGAGCCATGAATAGATGATATTGAGCATGTGGATATTGAGAACATGGTTTGATGCTTTGAATTACATATTTGCAAGCCTGTGAGCTTTTGAGCCTTTACTGCTTTCATCATATGCAGTCTTGTTTATTGATTTGAGTGTATCATTCATGTTGTTAGAATTCTAGAACTTGCTCTGGTATCTCTGTCAAGGTCACATGTTGTATGCAAATTGTGAAAATGATCAAAGGCCATTTTTGTTAGCCCTTCAAGCCTTTTGCTTACCTAAGATGATATTGAAATCCCTAGTTAGCCAACTTGAGCCTATTGCCTAATTTCTTGATAGCAACAATTCAAGCCTTAACTTGATATATTTGTTACCCTACACTTGAGCGTATAGCATTGAGTAGAGGGATTGAATGAGGTTGAATGGGTTGGAATTGAAAAATTGGATAATTGTGCAAAATTGGTTGATGGGAACAAAAAAAAAAAAAAGAAGAAAAGGAGGAGAAAAGAAAGGCTGAAAATTCATAAAAGAGTCAGAAAAAAAATTTGACTTTATGATGTGAGTTTTCATTGAATGAACTAGGAGGCTAGGAATTGTATGTGAGGTGATAATGTTTACAAAAGAAAGGGGATGGAGATAAGAAGAGTTGGTGAAAATGAGAGATGATTTGGGTAGAATATTAAGCTTTAACGTATATGATTTATATGCTCATCGGTCTATACGCTCGAGTTTGAGTCACTCTATCTATATTTTCCTACTCTAACCAAAGAGCCTTCATTACAACCAAAGAGAGAAGTCCTTTTTGATTCACAAATTACATACATTCTAGTGGCGGAGATATGAGACGATTTGCAAGCCTATGGTAATTCTTCAACATTTAATTGAATTGAGCGTAAACATATCCTATATTCATTTGAGATGAGAGTATACACTTGATCTTTGTGAGGCGTAATTCTTAACATTTACCATGGTTTCTTTGATGTGTGCTCTATGTTAGATGTTTGAGGCTTGGTTGATTCGTTGCTTGACACCTACGATAAACAATGCAAATTTTATGGAGTTATTGTGCATTCTACTTTTCATTACTCCCAATCATGTTTTGTCTAGTTTTTAAAAGCGTTGACCGGGACGGCCAACAATTTAAGTTTGGGGGTTTGTTGAGTGTGAGTTTTGCATGTATTTTAGGTCATATTTATGGATATAATTGTTTATAAACATGCAATAACGCGTATGAAATGGTATATATTCGCTCTTTGTGGAAAAGATATTACGCTTGTTTGTTTTGTAGGAATTTAACGATATTTGGGATGATTTTGTGACAAATACGAGCATTGCTACCTAGAATCATCAAGAATCGAGCGATTACACCCAATTGGAAGCCAACTATATGGAGTCTAGAGTCATAGTAATGAGTCGTGTGGCAAAAGAAGCATGGATGATCAAACAACAAGGAGATTTATCTCAAGGAGCATCCAAACGCGTATGGAATTTCCAGCACTGGCAGGGTTTAGTATTTTGGCCATAACTATCTCTAAAAAATTTGATATTGAGCTGATTCAAGTGGCTATGGAAAGCTAAAACAGAGGGCTACAACTCTTATGAAGACCCCGTAAGCAAATTCGGAAGTTTGGGTGGCGCACGGGCAACCCGTGGGTGGACACACGACCCGTGCGTGGGTCGCTGAGAATTGATTTTCCTACGGATTTGAGCACGGGTAGCCCGTGCGTGGGCGCACAACCCGTGCGTTCTTGCGAAAACTCCAAAAATGACAAATTGACCTAGGCTTCTAAAGGGTATAAATACCACTTTTTGGGCGCACACCGAGGAGGAAGGCTGGAAATACACCCAAGAACACAAGAAACACATCAATTTCATCAAGGAAGAATCAAGGGAAGAATAGGGTCGAATCGGAGCTTGAGGATTGAAAATTAATCGAGAGATTATCCATTTCCCTAAGTTTTCTCATTCTTTGTGCTTTAATCTTTCATTTTAGCTTGTCATGAATATAAACAAGTTGTCTATGGATTGTTTATTTGTAATGAGTAGCTAAACTTCTTGAGATTTCCGGGTTTTGGAAGTACATTAATGAACTCTTGTTGAATGTTTTAATCTTAGTTGAAGTTATTGTCTTGAAGCCTATTTGAGTACTTTGAGCTTATTCTTGTTTTATCACTTGGCCAATGATTTAGCATGTTTGATATATTGATTCATAATTCGAGAGATGAGTTTCAATATTAGATCTTGAGTACTCGACACGAATATTTGCATGAATCGATAGGTTTGTAGTTATTTGTGAGGACATTTGATCTTTTGTGCGTTTGGGAGTTGTGTATCTTACGTTGAGTAGAGATGCTAGCATAGATATTTCAATCTACACTTTATATACATCTCGAGAGGGAGGATAAAATACCGTTGTGATCGTCTTATAGGTGTATTGATAATAACTTTGGCTTTGATTAAATTGGACAACAAGAGGAATATTAATTGAAACCATAACCCGGGAATCCATTTCATTCCCTTGATAATTCCATTATTATTTTCATCTTGTGTTTTTGTGGTTGTTCTTGTCTTTACCTCCACAACAATCATCCAATTTCGATCGTCTAAATAAAAAGTAAGTCTATTTTGATTAAATACTTAGCGCATAAATTTATTAGTCTATGTGGATACGACCTTGCTTACCCTATTCTATAAACTACACCGTACACTTGCGGTGAAGCTAAAAATAAGGCGAACAAGTTTTTGGCGCCGTTCTTGAGACTAATACAATTTTGGTGCTAATATTGCGATAGATAGAATTATTTTTAATTTAGACATTTTTTATTTTATTTCATTTTTCTTTTGTAAATTCTATCTCTACAATGTTTGATTTGTTTCTTTGAATTGGTATAGGTGCACCCGCTCGGATGGAGGGAGTCAATTATTTTCATAACTGTAATTTCTACAGTTATGGGAATAATCCTACTCCTACGCAATATTGTTCAAATTGGAGGAATTACGAAGGTTTTTCATATGCTAACACGGAGAATGTGATTCCACCACCATCAAGCTTCAATGTAACGAATGGGTTTACCAACGCAGAGGCAAAGCCATCTTTGGAAGACGTCCTCATTTCATTCATGAATCAAAAGACTTCATTTATAAGTGAGACAAGGAACCAGTTCGATGCACAAGAGGCTAGGATGGACAAGATACGATTGCAAGTGACACGAGATGGCGATTCGATAAAAAATCTTGAGACTCAAGTGGGCCTATTAGCTACAATTATTGGCGAACAACAACAAAAGAGCCATTTTTCGAGCACCACCGAAGTGAACTCAAAGGAACAATATAGTGTCATTTATCTAAGTAATGGTACCGAATACGAGGAGTCGAAGATCCTGGAAGAGCAAGAAAGTTTGGAACCACACACAGATTGTGTGTCTATGTATGGTCAAATAGTGTCTGGTGCCAAAAAGGAACAAAAACAGGACAAGGAACACACAAATCATGCGTGTACGAATGAGCAGTTCGTGCGAGATATCATAAGAAAGTTGTTCCACAATGAGACATGCACGAACTATGCGTATGCACACGGACAAAATGCATGTAATTCAAATCAAAGTGTTCCAACATCAGGACTCCAATACTTGCTTGGAAATCCCAATTTTGCATTTGTAGATGCAAACAATGGAAAAATGGTTCTTGACCACGATCCAAATCAGCTAATATACGCATTCAAAGGTGGTACGAATCGAAATTATTAGGCGTCAAGCTAAAGACGTTAAATATAGCGCTTGTTGGGAGGTAACCCAACGGTTTGTGGTGTGATTTTTGTTTTTTTGTTTGTTTTCTTTTTGTTAAAAAAAACCTGAGGGTTGTTGTACGGCATCACCCACGGGTGACCCGTGCGCAAGGCGCACGACCCCTGCGTCCTTCAGCTGAGACAATATTAAGGTACAAAACTTAAAGTGAAGGTTGAGAGAAGAAGTCCTAGCGATAAGAGGAGATGCAAGGAGGGCCATTATCCACCACCACCCGCATGATGAATCAGGTAAATCCACACAGTTTTATATTGAAATTCTATCTTCTCTTACGTGCGATATAATTTCATTTAAGTTTGGGGAGAAATAGTTATTTTGATATGAAATGTGTGGATAAAAAAAATTGCATTAATTTTGTGTGTTTTCATATAGTTGCATGTAGAGCATTTTAGGTTGCATTTGCATTAGAAACACGTTTATTGGTTTAACACGTTTATTGCTTTCATAGATTGTAGGGAGTGAGTTGATCTCTTGATTTTAACTTGTGCTTGATTTTGAAAAATTTGTATTGTTTGGATTGGGTGTTGAGCATGAGTTGATTGAGCCATGAATAGATGATATTGAGCATGTGGATATTGAGAACATGGTTTGATGCTTTGAATTACATATTTGCAAGCACAGAGCTTTTGAGCCTTTTGCTTTCATCATATGCATCTTGTTTATTGATTTGAGTGTATCATTCATGTTGTTAGAATTCTAGAACTTGCTCTGGTATCTCTGTCAAGGTCACATGTTGTATGCAAATTGTGAAAATGGTCAAAGGCCATTTTTCTTAGCCCTTCAAGCGTTTTGCTTACCTAAGATGATATTGAAATCCCTAGTTAGCCAACTTGAGCCTATTGCCTAATTTCTTGATAGCAACAATTGAAGCCTTCACTTGATATATTTGTTACCCTACACTTGAGCGTATAACATTGAGTAGAGGGATCGAATGAGGTTGAATGGGTTGGAATTGAAAAATTGGATAATTGTGCAACATTGGTTGATGGGAACAAAAAAAAAAAGAAGAAAAGGAGGAGAAAAGAAAGGTTGAAAATTCATAAAAGAGTCAGAAAACAAAATTTGATTTTATGATGTGAGTTTTCATTGAATGAACTAGGAGGCTAGGAATTGTATGTGAGGTGATAATGTTTACAAAAGAAAGGGGATGGAGATAAGAAGAGTTGGTGAAAATGAGAGATGATTTGGGTAGCATATTAAGCTTTAACGTATATGATTTATATGCTCACCGGTCTATATGCTCGAGTTTGAGTCACTCTATCTATATTTTCCTACTCTAACCAAAGAGCCTTCATTACAACCAAAGAGAAAAGTCCTTTTTGATTCACAAATTACATACATTCTAGTGGCGGAGATATGAGACGATTTGCAAGCCTATGGTAATTCTTCAACATTGAATTGAATTGAGCGTAAACATATCCTATATTCATTTGAGATGAGAGTATACACTTGATCTTTGTGAGGCGTAATTCTTAACATTTACCATGGTTTCTTTGATGTGTGCTCTATGTTAGATGTTTGAGGCTTGGTTGATTCGTTGCTTGACACCTACGATAAACAATGCAAATTTTATGGAGTTATTGTGCATTCTACTTTTCATTACTCCCAATCATGTTTTGTCTAGTTTTTAAAAGCGTTGACCGGGACGGCCAACAGTTTAAGTTTGGGGGTTTGTTGAGTGTGAGTTTTGCATGTATTTTAGGTCATATTTATGGATATAATTGTTTATAAACATGCAATAACGCGTATGAAATGGTATATATTCGCTCTTTGTGGAAAAGATATTACGCTTGTTTGTTTTGTAGGAATTTAACGATATTTGGGATGATTTTGTGACAAATACGAGCATTGCTACCTAGAATCATCAAGAATCGAGCGATTACACCCAATTGGAAGCCAACTATATGGAGTCTAGAGTCATAGTAATGAGTCGTGTGGCAAAAGAAGCATGGATGATCAAACAACAAGGAGATTTATCTCAAGGAGCATCCAAACGCGTATGGAATTTCCAGCACTGGCATGGTTTAGTATTTTGGCCATAACTATCTCTAAAATATTGATATTGAGCTGCTTCAAGTGGCAGTGGAAAGCTAAAATAGAGGGCTACAACTCTTATGAAGACCCCGTAAGCAAATTCGGAAGTTTGTGTGGCGCACGGGCAACCCGTGCGTGGACACACGACCCGTGCGCACCTAAAGGCACCTGAAGCTTTTGAGCATGCCTACGGCTTCGAGCACGGGTAACCCATGCGTGGACACACGACCCGTGCGTGGGTCGCTGAGAATTGATTTTCCTCTGATTTGAGCACGGATAGCCCGTGCGTGGGCGCACGACCTGACAGTGCGTTCTTAAAAACTCAAAAATGACGCAAATTGACCTAGGCTTCTAAAAGGGTATAAATACCACTTTTTGGGGCGCACACCAGGGGAGGAAGGCTGGAAATACACCCAAGAACACAAGAAACACATCAATTTCATCAAGGAATAATCAAGGGAATAATAGGGCCGAATTGGAGCTTGAGGATTGAAGATTAATCGAGAGATTATCCATTTCCCTAAGTTTTCTCATTCTTTGTGCTTTAATCTTTCATTTTAGCTTGTCATGAATATGAACAATTTGTCTATGGGTTGTTTATTAGTAATGAGTAGCTAAACTTCTTGAGATTTCCGGGTTTTGGAAGTACATTAATGAACTCTTGCTGAATGTTTTAATCTTAGTTGAAGTTATTGTCTTGAAGCCTATTTGAGTACTTTGAGCTTATTCTTGTTTTATCACTTGGCCAATGATTTAGCATGTGTGATATATTGATTCATAATTCTAGAGATGAGTTTCAATATTAGATCTTGAGTACTCGACACGAATATTTGCATGAATCGAGAGGTTTGTAGATATTTGTGAGGACATTTGATCTTTTGTGCATTTGGGAGTTGTGTATCTTATGTTGAGTAGAGATGCTAGCATAGATATTTCAATTTACACTTTATATACATCTCGAGAGGGAGGATAAAATACCGTTGTGATCGTCTTATAGGTGTATTGATAATAACTTTGGCTTTGATTAAATTGGACAACAAGAGGAATATTACTTGAAACCATAACCCGGGAATCCATTTCATTCCCTTGATAATTCCATTATTATTTTCATCTTGTGTTTTTGTGGTTGTTCTTATCTTTACCTCCACAACAATCATCCAATTTCGATCGTCTAAATAAAAATAAGTCTATTTTGGTTCAATACTTAGCGCATAAATTTATTAGTCTCTGTGGATACGACCTTGCTTACCCTATTCTATAAACTACACCGTACACTTGCGGTGAAGCTAAAAATAAATGCGAACAAGTTTTTGGCGCCGTTCTTGAGACTAATACAATTTTTGGTGCTAATATTGCGATAGATAGAATTATTTTTAATTTAGACATTTTTTTTATTTTTATTTCATTTTTATTTTGTAAATTCTATCTCTACAATGTTTGATTTGTTTCTTTGAATTGGTATAGGTGCACCCGCTCGGATGGAGGAGTCATTATTTCCATAAGCTGTAATTTCTACGATTATGGGAATAATCCTACTCTACGCAATATTGTTCAAATTGGAAGAATTACGAAGGTTTTTCATATGCTAACACGGAGAATGTGATTCCACCACCATCGAAGCTTCAATGTAACGAATGGGTTTACCAACGCAGGCAAAGCCATCATTGGAAGACGTCCTCATTTCACTCATGAATCAAAAGACTTCATTTATAAGTGAGACAAGGAACCAGTTCGATGCACAAGAGGCTAGGATGGACAAGATAGAGTTGCAAGTGACACAGATGGCCATTTCGATAAAAATCTTGAGACTCAAGTGGGCCTATTAGCTACGATTATTGGCGAACAACAACAAAAGAGCCATTTTTCGAGCACCACCGAAGTGAACTCAAAGGAACAATATAGTGTCATTTATATAAGTAATGGTACTGAATACGAGGAGTCGAAGATCCTGGAAGAGCAAGAAAGTTCGGAACCACACATAGATTGTGTGTCTATGTATGGTCAAATAGTTTACGGTGCCAAAAGGAACAAAAAAGACAAGGAACACACAACTCATGCGTGTACGAATGAGCAGTTCGTGCGAGATATCATAAGAAAGTTGTTCCACAATGAGACAAGCACGAACTATGCGTATGCACACGGACAAAATGCATGTAATTCAAATCAAAGTGTTCCAACATCAGGACTCCAATACTTGCTTGGAAATCGATTATGCATTTCTAGATGCAAACAATGGAAAAACGGTTCTTTACCACGATCCAAAGCAGCTAATATACGTATTCAAAGGTGGTACGAATCAAAATTATTAGGCGTCAAGCTAAAGACGTTAAATATAGCGCTTGTTGGGAGGTAACCCAACGGTTTGTGGTGTGATTTTTGTTTTTTTGTTTGTTTTCTTTTTGTTAAAAAACCTGAGTGTTGTTATGCGGCATCACACACGGGTGACCACGTCTTAGGCGCACGACCACGTCGCGTCCTTCAAACCGAGACAATATTAAGGTACAAAACTTGAAGTGAAGGTTGAGAGAAGAAGTCCTAGCGATAGGAGGAGATGCCAGGAGGGCCATTATCCACCACCACCCGCACGATGAATCGAGGTAAATCCACACGAGTTCTATATTGAAATTCTATCTTCTCTTACGTGCGATATAATTTCATTTAAGTTTGGGGAGAAATAGTTATTTTGATATGAAATGTGTGGATAAAAAAATTGCATTAATTTTGTGTGTTTTCATATAGTTGCATGTAGAGCATTTTTAGGTTGCATTTGCATTAGAAACACGTTTATTGGTTTAGCACGTTTATTGCTTTCATAGATTGTAGGGAGTGAGTTGATCTCTTGATTTTAACTTGTGCTTGATTTTGAAAAATTTGTATTGTTTGGATTGGGTGTTGAGCATGAGTTGATTGAGCCATGAATAGGTGATATTGAGCATGTGGATATTGATAACATGATTTGATGCTTTGAATTACATATTTGCAAGCCTGTGAGCTTTTGAGCCTTCTTACTTTCATCATATGCGATCTTGTTTATTGATTTGAGTGTATCATTCATGTTGTTAGAATTCTAGAACTTGCTCTGGTATCTCTGTCAAGGTCACATGTTGTATGCAAATTGTGAAAATGATCAAAGGCCATTTTTGTTAGCCCTTCAAGCCTTTTGCTTACCTAAGATGATATTGAAATCCCTAGTTAGCCAACTTGAGCCTATTGCCTAATTTCTTGATAGCAACAATTGAAGCCTTAACTTTATATATTTGTTACCCTACACTTGAGCGTATAGCATTGAGTAGAGGGATTGAATGAGGTTGAATGGGTTGGAATTGAAAAATTGGATAATCGTGCAAAATTGGTTGATGGGAACAAAAAAAAAGAAGAAAAGGAGGAGAAAAGAAAGGTTGAAAATTCATAAAAGAGTCAGAAAAAAAAAAAATTTGACTTTATGATGTGAGTTTTCATTGAATGAACTAGGAGGCTAGGAATTGTATGTGAGGTGATAATGTTTACAAAATAAAGGGGATGAAGATAAGAAGAGTTGGTGAAAATGAATGATGATTTGGGTAGCATATTAAGCTTTAACGTATATGATTTATATGCTCACCGGTCTATACGCTCGAGTTTGAGTCACTCTATCTGTATTTTCCTACTCTAACCAAAGAGCCTTCATTACAACCAAAGAGAGAAGTCCTTTTTGATTCACAAATTACATACATTCTAGTGGCGGAGATATGAGACGATTTTCAAGCCTATGGTAATTCTTCAACATTGAATTAAATTGAGCGTAAACATATCCTATATTCATTTGAGATGAGAGTATACACTTGATCTTTGTGAGGCGTAATTATTAACATTTACCATGGTTTCTTTAATGTGTGCTCTATGATAGATGTTTGAGGCTTAGTTGATTCGTTGCTTGACACCTACGATAAACAATGCAAATTTTATGGAGTTATTGTGCATTCTACTTTTCATTACTCCCAATTATGTTTTGTCTAGTTTTTAAAAGCGTTGACCGGGACGGCCAATAGTTTAAGTTTGGGGGTTTGTTGAGTGTGAGTTTTGCATGTATTTTAGGTCATATTTATGGATATAATTGTTTATAAACATGCAATAACGCGTATGAAATGGTATATATTCGCTCTTTGTGGAAAAGATATTACGCTTGTTTGTTTTGTAGGAATTTAACGATATTTGGGATGATTTTGTGACAAATACGAGCATTGCTACCTAGAATCATCAAGAATCGAGCGATTACACCCAATTGGAAGCCAACTATATGGAGTCTAGAGTCATAGTAATGAGTCGTGTGGCAAAAGAAGCATGGATGATCAAACAACAAGGAGATTTATCTCAAGGAGCATCCAAACGCGTATGGAATTTCCAGCACTGGCAGGGTTAAGTATTTTGGCCATAACTATCTCTAAAACATTGATATTGAGCTGATTCAAGTGGATATGGAAAGCTAAAAGAGAGGGCTACAACTCTTATGAAGACCCCGTAAGCAAATTCGGAAGTTTGGGTGGCGCACGGGCAACCCGTGCGTGGACACACGACCCGTGCGCACCTGAAGGCACCTGAAGCTTTTGAGCATGCCTACGGCTTCGAGCACGGGTAACCCGTGCGTGGACACACGACCCGTGCGTGGGTCACTGAGAATTGATTTTTCTACGGATTTGAGCACGGGTAGCCCATGCGTGGGCGCACGACCGGTGCGTTCTTGCAGAAAACTCCAAAAATGACAGCAAATTGACCTAGGCTTCTAAAAGCGTATAAATACCACTTTTTGGGGCGCGCACCAGGGGAGGAAGGCTGGAAATACACCCAAGAACACAAGAAACACATCAATTTAATCAAGGAAGAATCAAGGGAAGAATAGGGTCGAATTAAAGCTTGAGGATTGAAGATTAATCGAGAGGTTATCCATTTCCCTAAGTTTTCTCATTCTTTGTGCTTTAATCTTTCATTTTAGCTTGTCATGAATATGAACAATTTGTCTATGGGTTGTTTATTTGTAATGAGTAGCTAAACTTCTTAAGATTTCTGGGTTTTGGAAGTACATTAATGAACTCTTGTTGAATGTTTTAATCTTAGTTGAAGTTATTGTCTTGAAGCCTATTTGAGTACTTTGAGTTTATTCTTGTTTTATCACTTGGCCAATGATTTAGCATGTTTGATATATTGATTCATAATTCGAGAGATGAGTTTCAATATTAGATCTTGAGTACTCGACACGAATATTTGCATGAATCGAGAGGTTTATAGATATTTGTGAGGACATTTGATCTTTTGTGCATTTGGGAGTTGTGTATCTTATGTTGAGTAGAGATGTTAGCATAGATATTTCAATCTACACTTTATATACATCTCGAGAGGGAGGATAAAATACCGTTGTGATCGTCTTATAGGTGTATTGATAATAACATTGGCTTTGATTAAATTGGACAACAAGAGGAATATTAATTGAAACCATAACCCGGGAATCCATTTCATTCCCTTGATAATTCCATTATTACTTTCATCTTGTGTTTTTGTGGTTGTTCTTGTCTTTACCTCCACAACAATCATCCAATTTCGATCGTCTAAATAAAAATAAGTCTATTTTGGTTCAATACTTAGCGCATAAATTTATTAGTCTCTGTGGATACGACCTTGCTTACCCTATTCTATAAGCTACACCGTACACTTGCGGTGAAGTTAAAAATAAGACGAACAAGTTTTTGGCACCGTTGCCGGGGACTAATACAATTTTTGGTGCTAATATTGCGATAGATAGAATTATTTTTAATTTAGACATTTTTTTATTTTATTTCATTTTTCTTTTGTAAATTCTATCTCTACAATGTTTGATTTGTTTCTTTGAATTGGTATAGGTGCACCCGCTCGGATGGAGGGAGTCAATTATTTCCATAACTGTAATTTCTACAGTTATGGAAAAAATCCTACTCCTACGCAATATTGTTCAAATTGGAGGAATTACGAAGGTTTTTCATATGCTAACACGGAGAATGTGATTCCACCACCATCAAGCTTCAATGTAACGAATGGGTTTACCAACGCAGAGGCAAAGCCATCTTTGGAAGACGTCCTCATTTCATTCATGAATCAAAAGACTTCATTTATAAGTGAGACAAGGAACCAGTTCGATGCACAAGAGGCTAGGATGGACAAGATAGAGTTGCAAGTGACACAGATGGCCATTTCGATAAAAAATCTTGAGACTCAAGTGGGCCTATTAGCTACGATTATTGGCGAACAACAACAAAAGAGCCATTTTTCGAGCACCACCGAAGTGAACTCAAAGGAATAATATAGTGTCATTTATCTACGAGGAGTCGAAGATCCTGGAAGAGCAAGAAAGTTCGGAACCACACACAGATTGTGTGTCTATGTATGGTCAAATAGTGTCTGGTGCCAAAAAGGAACAAAAACAGGACAAGGAACACACAACTAATGCGTGTACGAATGAGCAGTTCGTGCGAGATATCATAAGAAAGTTGTTCCACAATGAGACAAGCACGAACTATGCGTATGCACACGGACAAAATGCATGTAATTCAAATCAAAGTGTTCCAACATCAGGACTCCAATACTTGCTTGAAAATCCGAATTATGCATTTCTAGATGCAAACAATGGAAAAACGGTTCTTGACCACGATCCAAAGCAGCTAATATACGCATTCAAAGGTGGTACGAATCGAAATTATTAGGCGTCAAGCTAAAGACGTTAAATATAGCGCTTGTTGGGAGGTAACCCAACGGTTTGTGGTGTGATTTTTGTTTTTTTGTTTGTTTTCTTTTTGTTAAAAAAAAACCTGAGTGTTGTTGTACGGCATCACACACGGGTGACCCGTGCACAAGGTGCACGACCCGTGCATCCTTCAGCTGAGACAATATTAAGGTACAAAACTTGAAGTGAAGGTTGAGAGAAGAAGTCCTAGCGATAGGAGGAGATGCCAAGGAGGGCCATTATCCACCACCACCCGCACAGTGAATCAGGTAAATCCACACAGTTCTATATTGAAATTCTATCTTCTCTTACGTGCGATATAATTTCATTTAAGTTTGGGAGAGAAATAGTTATTTTGATATGAAATGTGTGGATAAAAAAAAATTGCATTAATTTTGTGTGTTTTCATATAGTTGCATGTAGAGCATTTTAGGTTGCATTTGCATTAGAAACACGTTTATTGGTTTAGCACGTTTATTGCCTTCATAGATTGTAGGGAGTGAGTTGATCTCTTGATTTTAACTTGTGTTTGATTTTGAAAAATTTGTATTATTTGGATTGGGTGTTGAGAATGAGTTGATTGAGCCATGAATAGATGATATTGAGCATGTGGATATTGAGAACATGGTTTGATGCTTCGAATTACATATTTGCAAGCGTGTGAGCTTTTGAGCCTTTACTGCTTTCATCATATGCAGTCTTGTTTATTGATTTGAGTGTATCATTCATGTTGTTAGAATTCTAGAACTTGCTCTGGTATCTCTGTCAAGGTCACATGTTGTATGCAAATTGTGAAAATGATCAAAGGCCATTTTTGTTAGCCCTTTAAGCCTTTTGCTTACCTAAGATGATATTGAAATCCCTAGTTAGCCAACTTGAGCCTATTGCCTAATTTCTTGATAGCAACAATTCAAGCCTTAACTTGATATATTTGTTACCCTACACTTGAGCGTATAGCATTGAGTAGAGGGATTGAATGAGGTTAAATGGGTTGGAATTGAAAAATTGGATAATTGTGCAAAATTGGTTGATGGGAACAAAAAAAAAACGAAAGAAAAAGAGGAGAAAAGAAAGGTTGAAAATTCATAAAAGAGTCAGAAAAACAAAAATTGACTTTATGATGTGAGTTTTCATTGAATGAAGTAGGAGGCTAGAAATTGTATGTGAGGTGATAATGTTTACAAAAGAAAGGGGACGGAGATAAGAAGAGTTTGTGAAAATGAGAGATGATTTGGGTAGCATATTAAGCTTTAACGTATATGATTTATATGCTCACCGGTCTATACGCTCGAGTTTGAGTCACTCTATCTATATTTTCCTACTCTAACCAAAGAGCCTTCATTACAACCAAAGAGAGAAGTCCTTTTTGATTCACAAATTACATACATTCTAGTGGCGGAGATATGAGACGATTTGCAAGCCTATGGTAATTCTTCAACATTGAATTGAATTGAGCGTAAACATATCCTATATTCATTTGAGATGAGAGTATACACTTGATCTTTGTGAGGCGTAATTCTTAACATTTACCATGGTTTCTTTAATGTGTGCTCTATGTTAGATGTTTGAGGCTTGGTTGATTCATTGCTTGACACCTACGATAAACAATGCAAATTTTATGGAGTTATTGTGCATTCTACTTTTCATTACTCCCAATTATGTTTTGTCTAGTTTTTAAAAGCGTTGACCGGGACGACCAACAATTTAAGTTTGGGGGTTTGTTGAGTGTGAGTTTTGCATGTATTTTAGGTCATATTTATGGATATAATTGTTTATAAACATGCAATACGCGTATGAAATGGTATATATTCGCTCTTTGTGGAAAAGATATTACGCTTGTTTGTTTAGTAGGAATTTAACGATATTTGGAAAGATTTTGTGACAAATACGAGCATTGCTACCTAGAATCATCACGAATCGAGCGATTACACCCAATTGGAAGCCAACTATATGGAGTCTAGAGTCATAGTAATGAGTCGTGTGGCAAAGGAAGCATGCATGATCAAACAACAAGGAGATTTATCTCAAGGAGCATCCAAACGCGTATGGAATTTCCAGCACTGGCAGGGTTTAGTATTTTGGCCATAACTATCTCTAACAAATTGATATTGAGCTGATTCAAGTGGCTATGGAAAGCTAAAAGAGAGGGCTACAACTCTTATGAATACCCCGTAAGCAAATTCGAAAGTTTGGGTGGCACACGGGCAACCCGTGCGTGGACACACGACCCGTGCGCACCTGAAGGCACCTGAATCTTTTGAGCATGCCTACGGCTTCGAGCACGGGTAACCCATGCGTGGACACACGACCCGTGCGTGGTTCGCTGAGAATTGATTTTCCTACGGATTTGAGCACGGGTAGCCCATGCGTGGGCGCACGACCCGTGCGTTCTTGCAGAAAACTCCAAAAATGACAGCAAATTGACCTAGGCTTCTAAAAGGGTATAAATACCACTTTTTGGGGCGCACACCAGGGGAGGAAGGCTGGAAATACACCCAAGAACACAAGTAACACATCAATTTCATCAAGGAAGAATCAAGGGAAGAATAGGGTCGAATCGGAGCTTGAGGATTGAAGATTAATCGAGAGATTATCCATTTCCCTAAGTTTTCTCATTCTTTGTGCTTTAATCTTTCATTTTAGCTTGTCATGAATATGAACAATTTGTCTATGGGTTGTTTATTTGTAATGAGTAGCTAAACTTCTTGAGATTTCCGGGTTTTGGAAGTACATTAATGAACTCTTGTTGAATGTTTTAATCTTAGTTGAAGTTATTGTCTTGAAGCTATTTTTGAGTACTTTGAGCTTATTCTTGTTTTATCACTTGGCCAATGATTTAACATGTTTGATATATTGATTCATAATTCGAGAGATGAGTTTCAATATTAGATCTTGAGTACTCGACACGAATATTTGCATGAATCGAGAGGTTTGTAGATATTTGTGAGGACATTTGATCTTTTGTGCATTTGGGAGTTGTGTATCTTATGTTGAGTAGAGATGCTTTAGCATAGATATTTCAATCTACACTTTATATACATCTCGAGAGGGAGGATAAAATACCGTTGTGATCGTCTTATAGGTGTATTGATAATAACTTTGGCTTTGATTAAATTGGACAACAAGAGGAATATTAATTGAAACCATAACCCGGGAATCCATTTCATTCCCTTGATAATTCCATTATTATTTTCATCTTGTGTTTTTGTGGTTGTTCTTGTCTTTACCTCCACAACAATCATCCAATTTCGGTCGTCTAAATAAAAATAAGTCTATTTTGGTTCAATACTTAACGAATAAATTTATTAGTCTCTGTGGATACGACCTTGCTTACCCTATTCTATAAACTACAACGTACACTTGCGGTGAAGCTAAAAATAAGGCGAACACACACACACACACACACACACACATATATATATATATATATATATATATATGATATGGATCAAATGAATCCTCCTACTTAGTGTGAGTCCATGGGGACACATTCTAACCATAGATTAACAATTTTGGGTGGTCTAGATTTTTTAGGGTTTTTTATGTTTATTTTTTTGTTTCAGCAACTAAGAAGGGTAGGGTGGTCATTTTGCATTATAGAATCAGTTATTGAGATTTCATTCACTCTTTCACGTTGATTTCACTCGCTCTTCATGCACACGTTTCTGCTCTTCCCCCTCTCTCTCCAGCGTTTCAGTTTCAAAAATATTTCTCACATATTTCGACTTTCAGTTTTTGAGTTCGATCTCAATCACGTTCAATTTTCTTTCTTCTTTCACGCGACACATGCTTTTAGTTTTTGAGTAACACATATCCCTCATATTCACGTTTTTTTTCTCCAGCGTATTCTGTTGTTAACTGCTTATGTAATATAATCATATTGCATGTGTAGTATACCCATATTGCATGTGTAATTTAATATATATGTGTTGCATATGTAGTGTATATTGTTGCTTATGTAGTATGAGTTGTTGCTTATTACTTGCTTATATAGTTAATGTATTTGTATTGCATATGTACTATATATTCGTTGCTTATATAGTATAGGCTTATCGCTTATGTAGTATGTGTTTGTTGCTTATGACTTGCTTATGTAGTTAATGTATATGTGGTGCATACGTAGTGTATATTCGTTGCTTATATAATATAGA
Organism: Rehmannia glutinosa; assembly: GCA_016081115.2. Lineage (NCBI taxonomy): Eukaryota > Viridiplantae > Streptophyta > Magnoliopsida > Lamiales > Orobanchaceae > Rehmannia > Rehmannia glutinosa. The sequence continues at coordinate 53,392,276 of CM071930.1, forward strand.
CTTTGTTGCTTATGTAGTATGAGTTTGTTGCTTATGACTTGCTTATGTAGTTAATATATCCTGGTGCATACGTAGTGTATATTCGTTGCTTATGTAGTATAGGTTTGTGGCTTATGTAGTATGAATTTGTTGCTTATGACTTGCTTATGTAGTTAATATATCTAAAAGCAGCATAACACATCTATACAAGCAACAAATTACATCTTCCTAAACAACCTTCGAACTATAGTTGAGCTCTAGCAACTATGGCGAGTTGTCTGCAACTTTTCACACAGTAGTGCATTGAAGAAGAAGGAGGGTAGATTTCTCACAGTAGTGCGTTGAATAAGAATGAGGATGAGGATTTGTTCATGTTGAATTTATTGTGAGATTTAGAAGATTGCGTGATCACAATATAATTAATTGACTTTGTTAATATTAGTTAATTTTGTAGGATGACTAAATTACCTTTTTCTTTAATTACTAGCATCTAATCTGCAATTTAAGCTCTAAAATTGCAGTCATTGAAAAATCTAGATATGTGGCTAGCATTGGTCCCTATGAACTCACCCTATAATGTAGTTTCATATAACCCCACTCTATATATATATATATGTAGCCAAGTATCCAAGTCTCGCCTAATTTAAGGCTGTAATCTAGCGTGTTTAGGTGGGTTGACACATCGGATTGTAAGTTTGAGGCAGAGAGAGGCGTTTTCTAAATTTGGTCAAACTTATTATTTCGATCTTTTTTAATATTCGACATTTGAACATGAAGTTGGCCGGCTCATTATTAATTATGTTGGGGTCATTTTCGGGGTCCTCCCTCACTCCATGCCATTAATCTATGAAACAATAGATTAAAATGAATCCAAAGGTTATTACGGCACTATTATCATATTGCCAAGAAAATTCAACTACCTAGTTTCGCATTTAAATCTTGAATTATCGAGAGATGACAAATTGTAGGCCATTCAGAAATAGAGAAACAACAAATTTTAAATCTACTCTAGAGGTTTGAGGTAATTACAAAAAAACCCTGAGAAGTTTAAAAATTACAAAAAAAATCATTAAATTTGATTATGTCTTAAATGAAAAGGGGTAACTGCAGAATTTTTATAACTGTAAAGGGGATGTTTGAAAGATTTTTGCATATAAAATGGGCAAAGTACAATATAAAATAAAACTTCAATGAAACTTTTGTAATTTTCAAAAACTCTGGCTATTTTTGTTATTAGTTCAAAAGTTAGGGTAGTTTATGTAATTATCCCTAAATTTTACTCATTTGAAACTTAAAAGGAGCATTTGTAATTTTCAAAAGTTCTGGGTATTTTTGTTATTAGCTCAAAACTTAGGGTAGTTTTTGTAATTATCCCTAAATTTTACTCATTTGCTGAACAACTGCCAATATGTAGACCATCCAGAAGAAGAGTACAACAAATTTCTGGCTTTCTGCTCATTTTGCATACAAACTGGTATAAACTGGTAGGTATAAGTCGCAGAGAAAACTAAAACTAGCTTTTTGAGAATTACAAATTTCACACCCACTTTATGATAGGTGACAAATAATGTAATCGTGTCGTGTTTTTGTTGGGGATATATCACGTGCAATATTATATTCGAGAATAAATCAGAAACTTACTTGGAATTCGGAAATACGAAATTATAGAAAATGCTGAAATTTAGACCGAGGCTAGAGTTCGACTCTATGTCTTTAATGAATGAATTGCCCTTACGGTGCCCATCGTTGAATAGCAAACGTCTCCCAAGATACAACGGTCTCCTCTTGCTGTAGTAGCACTCCAAACAACAAGAGACGGCGAACTTCAAATGTTTTGTACTCTCTCCTTTACGGGAAAATTTTGACAGAATGTATGCTTGTGTTTTTATGCAATAATGAATGATTAAATCTGCAGATCTTAGGGATATTTATAGATTGCCACAGGTTTCAAGTGAAACAACATAACTCTTGGACACACCTTTTCATTCCAAGAGTTATTATGAAGAGTTGCACCCTTTGTCTTGCAACTATTAAGAGTTTCCATGAAAAGTTGCATCCTTTGGTGAGTTGCCATGAAGAGTTGCACCCTTTGGTTTGCAACTTCATTTGTACTAATTAGAAATAATAGTCTAGATGCATTTGAATATAAAATTCATCCACAAATTTCATCTAGATTCATTGTCCAACATGGAATACCAAAGTTCCACTTGTACCTCAACTTGTCACCTTTAGGCAATAATTTTTCATTCACCCGGAAATATTCTTGTGAGCTCAACCATATTTCCAACAATCCCCACATGAATGAGAAATTATGTAAATCAATGCAATGCACATGTGAATGCAGACACTAAAGAGAGTACAAACGGAAAGTTATTGCATCAGGAGAGGTAGCTTCTGGCTTTGAACCTTCCCTAGTGGAGTACTATCGGATTTACTTGGCTAATCAGTGAACATGATGTCTTGAACTGTTCAGCCGTTGGTGTAAACCAAGACAACAACACCCACACAATAACCTCCCTAACATTTTCCAGTTCTCATGGTTGTGTTCATTTTGGCCTTGAACAACCTTGGGTTTCATAAGTGTTTTAGAGAATTCAAGCCTCAAAATTCTCATAGAAGCGGCCCCACTTCACACTTACATAGGTGACCTCCTATTAAGAGTATTCTGCCATACCCCACTTGGCTTAACCAAGCTATAGGAATCATTAAAAGTTGAACTTAACCTTATATACTTCTGCAGAAAGCACTTTTGATCATAGGAATGGGTAGGAATTTATCCTAAGTGCTTAACTGAATCTTCATAACTTAGTTGTCCCATTGAACCAAGTTCTTGGGAGCTCCAATCATCACGGTTGGGTTACCATTACAAAGATTCATGCGTAATATGCTTTAATCTCATTCCCTTTGATAATCGGTATACTTGATCTCTTGGTAAACCTTTGGTAAGCGGATCCGCGAGATTCTCCTTAGATTTTACATAATCAATGGAGATAACACCACTTGAGATCAACTGTTTAATGGTATTGTGTCTACGACGTATATGTCTAGACTTGCCATTATACATGCTATTTTGTGCCCTTCCTATGGCCGACTGACTATCACAATGTATACTGATAGCAGTGACTGGCTTTGGCCAATACGGAATATCCTCCAAAAAATTCCGAAGCCATTCTGCTTCTTCTCCAGCTTTATCTAGAGCTATAAACTCAGATTCCATCGTTGATCGAGCTATACATGTTTGTTTTGAGGACTTCCAAGACACAACTGCACCACTAATGGTAAAAACATAACCACTAGTGGATTTTGAATCATTTGAATCTGATATCCAGTTAGCATCACAATATCCTTCCAAAACTGCTGGATATCTTGTAGAATGTAATCCAAAGTTCAAAGTATATTTTAAATATCTCAAAACTCTATTCAGAGCTTTCCAATGATCATCGCGTGGATTACTAGTGAACTACTCGGTTTATTCACAAGACATGCTATATCAGGACGAGTAGTCGCTTTTGTTATGTACATTAAACTGCCTGACCTGACATGAATATTTCAACTGAGACACTGGTTCACCTTTATTCTTGACTAAGTGTAAACTTGTGTCAATTGGAGTTTTAACTGGACTTTCACCATAAACGTTGAATTTCCTGAGAATAGATTCAACATAATGAGATTGAGATAAAACAAGTCCACCAGATGTCTTAGAGATTTTAATCCCTAGTATAACATCCGCCACTCCCATGTCTTTCATATCAAAGTTTTGTGTCAACATTCTCTTAGTATTCATGATAATATCATGATTATCGCCTATTATCAACATGTCGTCAACATATAGACATACAATAACATAGGCATTCGGTGTATTTTTAATGTAGACACATTTATCACACTCGTTAATTCTAAATCCATTTGATAACATAGCTTTATCAAATTTACGGTGCCACTGTTTTGGCGATCGCTTCAATCCATAAAAGGACTTAACGAGCTTACACACCTTTTTCTCTTGTCTGAAGCAACAAACCCTTCGGTTGTTCCATGTATATTTCTTCTTCTAACTCACCATTTAGAAATGTTGTTTTGACATCCATTTGATGAATCTCGAGATCGTATAAGCGCAAAGAATTGCAACAAGAACTCTAATAGAAGTAATTCTTGTAACCGGTGAGTATGTGTCGAAGAAATCAAGGCCTTCCTTTTGCTTATAGCCCTTAGCTACCAACCTAGCCTTATATTTATCAATAGATCCATCCGGTTTTAACTTCCTTTTGAAAATCCACTTACAACCTAGAGGTTTATTTCCAGGTGGGAGATCAACCAACTCCAAAGTGTGATTTTGCATAATGGATTCTATCTCACTGTTGATAGCTTCTTTCCAGAATGGTGCTTCTGGAGTTGACATTGCTTCTGCAAATGTCTTAGGTTCATTTTCTACCATGTAGGTTAGAAAATCAGGACCAAATGATGTAGACTTTCTGGCCCTCTTACTGCGCCTTGGTTCTTCATCATTTTCATGATCAAGATTTGCAGTATCATAAGTCCTCTTGTGTGAACTTGTTTCTTCTTTATCCCTGTCTTTACACGGAAAGACATTCTCAAAAAACACAACATTCCTTGATTCAATAATTACATTTTCATGAATATCAGGAATGTCCGACTTGTGCACAAGGAATCGATATGCACTACTGTTATGTGCATATCCAACAAATATGCAATCAATTGTTTTAGGCCCAATTTTTACTTGTTTAGGCTTAGGAACTTCTACCTTCGCCAAACAACCCCACACTTTCAAGTGTTTATAGCTAGGCTTATGTCCTTTCCACAATTCATATGGAGTTTCATCCATTTTCTTTAGTGGAATTTTATTAAGAATGACATTGGCCGAGAGAATTGCTTCTCCCCACAAGTTCTGGGGTAGTCCCGAACTTATCAACATAGAATTCATCATCTCTTTAAGAGTTCGATTCTTGCGTTCAGCAATTCCATTTGATTGAGGTGAATATGGTGCAGTAGTTTGATGAATAATGCCAAATTCTGAACAAAATTCATCAAATGGAGCATCATATTCTCCACCTCTATCACTTGGAATCATTTTGATTCTCTTGCTAAGTTGATTTTCCACTTCATTCTTATAATGCTTAAAAGCATCCAAAGCCTCATCTTTGCTTCTTAGCAAATATACATAACAGTATCTTGTGCAATCGTCTATAAAAGTAATAAAATACTTTTTACCACCTCTTGTTTGCACAAATTTCAAATCACAGATATCACTGTGAATTAACTCTAAAGGAGTGGTAGTCCTTTCAACAGAGTTATATGGTGTTCTAGCTAACTTAGCTTCAACACATATTTGACATTTATGATTAGGATGAAATTGCAAATTAGGCAACAAGTTCAAATTCATCATTCTACGAACAGATTTAAAATTTTCATGCCCTAATTTATTATGCCATAAACAAGAAGACTCAAGCATATAAGCAGAACTACTAGTAGTATTATTAATATTTGTTTTTGGTACAATAGTAAGAATGTTCATCTTGAACATTCCATCACAAAGATAACCTTTCCCCACATAAACATCATTCTTGGTGAGTACAAACTTATCAGCTACAAATACAAGCTTAAAGCCATTTTTGCTAAGCAAAGAACCGGATACAAGATTTTTGCGAATGTCAGGCACATGTAGCACATTATTGAGGACGAGCTCCTTTCCAGAAGTCATTTTCAAGGTTATTTTCCCTTGTCCTTCAACCTTTGAGCTTGCGGAATTTCCCATGAACAGTTGTTCTCCACTGATTGGCTTGTAGTTGGAGAACATTGCCTTATCAGCACAAATATGGCGGGTAGCCCCAATATCTACCCACCACTCCCTGGGATTTCCAACATTGTTGCACTCAGAGACAACAACAGCTAAACTCATTTCTTGTACTCCATCCGAAAGTTCATCAACTTCAGTCACATTAGCTTGTGCTTTAAGTTTCTTCGGATTGCGACATTCACTCTTGCGATGTCTAGGTTTACCGCAATTGTAGCAATTTCCTTTAAACCGCTTAGCATTCTTCTTGTTGTCCTTTGGACCCTCACCAGAAAATTTTCTTTTCTTGTTATTGCTCTTTGAACTGGATTCAACCACGTTGGCTTTTGCTTGCCCAAATTGTCCTCCAATCTTCTTATCCGACTTTCTGTTATCTTCCTCAATCCTCAATCGGACAATCAGTTCCTCCAAGTTCATCTCCTTCCGTTTATGCTTGAGATAATTCTTAAAATCTCTCCATAAAGGCGGAAGCTTTTCAATGATGGCATCAACTTGGAATAACTCGCTAAGAGTCATGTTTTCAGCATGGATGTCATGGAGAAGGACTTGCAATTCCTGAACCTGACTGATAACGGTTCTGGAATCCACCATTTTGTAATCAAGGAACTTTCCGACAATGAATTTCTTCGTGCCGGCATCCTACGTTTTGTATTTCTTCTCCAAGGACTCCCATGACTCTTTTGCAGTTTTCATAGTGCTACACATATTGTAAAGCGTATTGTCCAACCCGTTAAGGATGTAATTTTTGCACAGAAAATCCGAATGCTTCCAAGCATCCAAAGCAATGAGAGATTCTCGATTGTTCTCTCCTTCTTGCACAGTCGGAGGATCCTCCTTAAGAAACCTCGCCAAACTCACTGTTGTGAGATAAAACAACATTTTCTGTTGCCATCTTTTAAAGTCAACACCACTGAATTTTTCCGGCTTTTCTCCATGAGGAACATGAGCCGACTGAATAGGAACAACAAGTGGTGGGGAAACAATAGTAGTTCCTTCCATTTCTGTTACGAAAATAGAAGATAGACAATATATCATAATTCGATCACTTATTTAGCAAATTGAAATATGGTTCTGCATGTACGCTATTGCATAAGGCAAATATAATATATAATAATACTAACTGAGATGAGATTCACAAAAATATTCTCTGTCAAACCAATATACACAAATGACAGATTTGAGAAACACTTAAACTACACTGTTGAGTACGATTTATAGCTATTAATATATATATATATATATATATATATATATATATATATATATATTCAACACATACACATATATAATCACGCTATAAATATAATGATACAGATTAAGAACAAACTAGAATTAAGAAACTTAATGCTCAATTTTCAGATACCAATGCAATCAGACTATGCACTTAAATATGGATACATAAATTCTAGTAATAATATGCCTATTTCAAATAGATTCAGAATTAATAAATTATAATTAAGAATCATAAACCAGAAATATATATAATAATATATAATCACAAACTGAAATCAAATGTTTAAAACATTGAAACCAGTAGAAGGTTTGAACAGATTTAGATATGCGATCATATGCAATTAACGATTAAGGGCAGACAACATACATATATGAATTAGATTTCAAAATACAGATTCAAACAAGATCATGCCAGAATAATATAACATATATATATATATGTATTATTATTATTATTATTACTATTATTTTTTTGAACAGAGAACTATATCCTAATGAAACAGAACAGAGGTCTTCTGTTTGAACAATGCAGATACAATTAAAATCTGGAACTTAGTAGATTCCTAAACACATGTTGTTTGTAAACATACAGAATATAATACGCACAGAAAAGCGGATGAAGAAATTCGTCTTAAAATTGTTGGGGATATATCACGTGCAATATTATATTCGAGAATAAATCAGAAACTTACTTGGAATCCAGAAATACGAAATTACAGAAAATGCTGAAATTTAGACCGAGGCTAGAGTTCGACTCTATGTCTTTAAGACGAATTGCCCCGCTACGGTGTCCACGGTTGAATAGCAAACGTCTTCCAAGATACAACGGTCTCCTCTTGCTGTAGTAGCACTCCAAACAACAAGAGACGGCGAACTTCAAATGTTTTGTACTCTCTCCTTTACGGGAAAATTTTGACAGAATGTATGCTTGTGTTTGTATGCAATAATGAATGATTAAATCTGCAGATCTTAGGGATATTTATAGATTGCCACAGGTTTCAAGTGAAACAACATAACTCTTGGACACACCTTTTCATTCCAAGAGTTATTATGAAGAGTTGCACCCTTTGTCTTGCAACTATTAAGAGTTTCCATGAAAAGTTGCATCCTTTGGTGAGTTGCCATGAAGAGTTGCACCCTTTGGTTTGCAACTTCATTTGTACTAATTACAAATAATAGTCTACATGCATTTGAATATAAAATTCATCCACAAATTTCATCTAGATTCATTGTCCAACATGGAATACCAAAGTTCCACTTGTACCTCAACTTGTCACCTTTAGGCAATAATTTTTCATTCACCCGGAAATATTCTTGTGAGCTCAACCATATTTCCAACAGTTTTATGTCGATATGATAAAATCACGTCACAATAAGCTCAAACATGACATTATAAGGGACTGTACCTACACGAACACGAATTGTTTTGTGTTGACACAACACGATTTGATATGATAAGTTAAAAAAATTGATTTACACGTTAATACATGACGATAGCAAATTACAAAGTGTCCAATAAAAACATACAAAATATTAGGTTATCGTGTCATTATCGTGTCACTAAAAGATAAATATGTCATTATCGGATTAATAGATCATTAACAGGTTAACGTTCTATCGTTATCTTTTATCGTGGTTATCATGTTTACATGAACACAATATCACATCGACATTCATGTTTGGTTAGAAGAAAATAATACTAAAATTGGGTAAATTGTTTAAAAATTTCAAATTTAATTAGCATAGCCAATTTTGTCACACCCTAAATTATATAAGTTTGTTTGATGTTGCAAATCTCACGACAGTGGCCCGTATTCCTATCCACTTTCTCTCATTCTTTACCCTAGCAACCCCTAAATAGTTAGTTAGTTCCTTTGGTTTAGACAATTTTTCTTCAAAAAAAATTAAAAACTACTAGACTAATTTTTGCAATTTTGCCTATGACAATTTTGTGTACAAAGTTTAAAGTTTCCAGTTTCCACGGCATGTTTTAAGTATTGCACACACTTCAAACAACCACTTGACTATATTCACTACTTATCTACTTCCTGGATCTGGACGGCTGGACTTTCAATTCCATCACAATTCAACCAAAACACACATGTAGTAAGTACATCATTGAATTCAAACTTGTTGGGTAGAATTTAGAAAGGTTTCTATTTCAAAGAAAAATGGCCGGTGTTTGAAGTGTATGGCTAAGTCGAGGCCTGAATTATATTCAGCCTCCGCAAGACGAAAGACGCCCTGTATACAGAGTGCTTACGGTTCCAGCGTTCGTCTCTAATATACAACGACTTTTACTGTTCCGATTTAGTAGCACTTGCAAAAAACCGGAACTACAGCGAACAACAGGTGTTTAAACTTTCTAACTTTTGAAGGAGGGAAGTCAATATAAGCTCGAATGCAATGATCATTTTATTAATCTGATTATTTTCGTGTGTTTCTTCCTGCAAGGGTCGAATAATATAGGCCTCAGGTGCCTCGTATGGAAAGATCACGTCTTTTGGCTCGAAAAGACAGATTTTCAACGAACAGACGCATCTGTTCTGCACTTCACATCGACGCACCACGTGGCGCGCGTCCCGTGCGCCTGCCCGTGCGAGGATGCAAACCAAAATGACAAAGTTACGACTGGCCGCGACCGTCGTCGCCGCCTGTCTTTCGGATGCGAACACTTCCCAGTTGAAAATTATGTTAATTAATTCAAAATTATTTAATAAATTATTTTAAAGGTTTTTGGTCCAAAAAGAATAAGGGCCTTGAAGCCCAAGCCCAAGCCCAGGCCCATGACCCACGACTCGGGCTAGGCCGGGCCGAGCTGAGCCAGCCGGCAGCGGAGGTGCGCGTGTGTGCTTTGAACCAAACCCACAAGCATGTAGGTCCTCACCTTTTAAAAACTTGGGTGCCCCCAAGGGCTCAAACCCATAAGTTCAACTTGGGATAAATATAGTGTGCAAACTTTGCCTCTTTATCCTATGTGAGATGGAGCATTTCTCCTTCCCCACATTTTCCATTTTCTATACCATTTACTTGTATTAAGTGGCTAACTTCTAGCATTAATTTCTCATTCACCCAGAATATGTTTTGAGAAATTCCAAATGCTATTCTCATCTACTCTTTTAGTAGAATTTTTACAAATAATATAATTCCAATTTTCACTAATGGAAACCACTTAATTATTTGGTCATAATCGGGTCAACACCTATTTTACAAAGACCAAATTCCAACAATCCCCCATATGAATGAATTAATGCATGCGTGTATGTAGATATGCTTGCAAGTCTCGACGAATCGTTATTGCATCAGGATAGGTAGCTTGTGGCTTTGAACCTTCCTTAGTAAAATACTATCGGATTTACTAGCTATTTAGTGACGCGATGTCTTGAACTACTCAGCCGTTTGTGTAACCCGAGACAACAGTACTTACATAATAACAACTCTAACACTTGTTGTTCTCATGTTGTGTCCATTTCGGCCCTGGACCATATCTTAGATTCATAAGTGTTTCTTTTAAGTTGCCATTACTTCTCACTTATATAGGTGATCTCCAATTGAAGAGTATCATGCCATACTCCACCTTAACCTCACCACATTCAGCAGGTTTTCATTCACTTGGATGTCTCGAGAATGAGCTAACACATTTTTCAAGTGTTCAGCTGAACATTCATAGCTTAGTTGTCCCATTGAACCAAGGTCTTGGGATCTCCAATTCACAAGGTTGGGTTAACGCTATGAACATTATTTAAGTTGTGGATTTTAAACCCATTCCCCTTAACAATTTATACAATTGATCTCGATTTATGCCTTTTGCAAGTGGATCCGCAAGGTTTTCCTTTGACTTCACGTAGTCAACCGAAATAACTCAATTCGATATCAATTGTCTAATGGTATTGTGTCTCCAACGTATATGTCTGGACTTACCATTATACATACTACTTTGTGCCCTTCCAATTGCTGATTGACTATCACAATGTATCATAACAGCAGACACATGCTTATTCCAACAAAGAATATCCTCTAAGAAGTTTCTAAGCCATTCTGCTTCTTCTCCAGCTTTATCTAAAGCAATGAACTCGGATTCTATAGTGGATCGAGCTATGCACGTTTACTTAGAAGACTTCCATGACACTGCTCCTTCACCTATTGTGAAAACATATCCACTCGTGGACTTGGAGTCTTTTTGAGTCTAATATCCAATTTGCATCACAGTATCCTTCTAATACTGCTGGATATCTCGTATAAAGTATTTCATAGTTAATGGTATACTTTAAATATCTAAGTACCCTTGTCACGGTTTCCAGTGATCCGTACTTGGGTTACTTGTGAACCTACTTAGTTTACTCACTGAATATGTAATGTCTGGACGTGTACGATTCGTTAAGTACATCAGACTGCCAATTAACCTTGCATATTCTAGCTGAGAAACTGGTTCGTCTCTATTCTTGGCCAAGTGTAGAATTAGATCTACAGGTGTCTTAGCCGGAGGACTATAAAAAGCTTTAAACTTTCCAAGTATGCTTTCGACATAATGGGATTGTGACAAAATAATTCCATATGAAGTTCTAGAGATTTTTATCCCTATTATAACATCGGATAATCCCATATCTTTCATGTCAAAGTTCTTCTTTAACATGTTCTTAGTATTCATGATTAAATCATGACTACTACCCATAATCAACATATCATCTACATAAAGGCATACTATGATGTAATCATTTGTAGTACCTTTAATATAGACACACTTGTCACATTCATTGATCTTGAAACCGTTTGACTTCATAGTCGAGTCAAACTTTTCATGTCATTGCTTAGGTGCTTGTTTTAGTCCATAAAGTGACTTAACAAGTTTACACACCTTTCGTTCTTGACCGGGTGCAACGTACCCCTCGGGTTGATCCATATAGATCTCTTCTCCAAGCTCACCATTCAAGAAGACAGTCTTAACATCCATTTGATGCATCTCAAGGTTATGCACAGCTGCAATAGCTATGAGAACACGAATGGACGCAATCCTCGTGACAGGAGAATATGTATCAAAGAAGTCATATCCCTCCTTTTGTCTAAACCCTTTAGCTACCAAACGGGAGTTATATTTGTCAATAGATCCATCTACTTTATACTTCCTTTTAAGGATCCACTTGCATCCCAAAGGTTTGCAACCCGGTGGGAGATCAACTAACTCCCAAGTGTGATTTTGCATGATGGAATCTATCTCATTATTGATAGCTTCTTTCCAGAGAGGAGCTTCTGGACTAGACAATGCTTCTTGAATAGTTCTGGGTTCATTTTCTAACATATAAGTTAGAAAATCAGGACCAAAAGACTTAGCTACTTTTGTCCTTTTACTGCGTTCTGGTTTCTCTTTATCATCACTTTGAGGTAACCTTGTAGTTTCATAAGTTCGTTTACTCAAACTTTCTTCTTTCCGTTCTTTGTTCGGAAAGATATTGTCGAAGAATACAACATTCCTTGACTCAATGATCATACCTTCATTTATATCAGGAATTGCTTACTTGTGCACTAAAAAGCGATATGCACTATTATTGTTAGCATATCCAATGAAAGCACAATCGATCATCTTCGGACCGATTCTAACTTGTTTTGGCCTAGGTACTTGGACTTTAGCCAAACACCCCCACACTTTGAGGTATTTATATGATGGTTTACGTCCTTTCCATAACTCATATGGAGTTTCATTTTACCTTTGTGTGGGATCTTATTAAGAATGTAGTTTGCAGAAAGTATGGCTTCCCCCCACAAGTTTTGGGGTAAGCCAGAACTTATCAACATCGCTTTCATCATCTCCTTAAGAGTACGATTTTTGCGTTCTGCAACTCCATTTGATTGAGGTGAGTAGGGAGCAGTCGTTTGATGAATTATACCCGCTTTCGAGCAAAATTCTTCAAACGGAGCAACATACTCTCCGCATCTATCACTTCGAATCATCTTAATTTTCAAATTAAGTTGATTTTCAACTTCATTTTTATAAGTTTTAAAAGCTACTAAAGCTTCATCTTTACTTTTCAAAAGTTACACACAGCAATATCTTGTGAAATCGTCTATAAACATTATGAAGTACTTTTTCCCACCTCGAGTTTGCACAAGTATTAAATCACACACATCTGTATGAATTAACTCGAGTGGTTTGGTACTTCTCGTTACCGAATGAAACGGTGCTTTGGCCAACTTTGCTTCAACACAAATTTCGCATTTGTCTTGTGAATCGGTTTTAAATGTAGGTATTAAATCCAGATTCACTAACCTTTTAATTGTGTTGGAGTTTACGTGTCCTAATCTATCATGCCATAAATTAGAACAATCCAACAAGTAAACATAAGTAATAGTTTCATTCTTCGCCTCTTGGCGGAAAACAGACATTACAGACATCTTAAAAAGGCCCTTATCAAGGTAGCCCTTACAAAGAAACTGATCATTCTTGGTCATTACAAACTTGTCGGACTCAAACACTAGTCTAAACCCGGCTTTACTGAGCAAAGGACCGAAAACCAAATTCTTGCGGATGTCCGGGACATGCAACACATCTACAAGTGTAAGCTCCTTTCCGGAAGTCATCTTGAGCACAACCTTGCCAAGCCCCACGATGTTGGAAGTCGAGGAATTTCCCATGAAAAGCTTCATTCCATTTATCGGAGTGTGGGAGGAGAACATCTCCTTATCGACACAAATGTGATGAGTAGCCCCGATATCTATCCACCACTCCCTTGGGTTATCCACCATATTGGCTTCAAACACAACGGCGGTGAGATCGAGCTCCGACATGTTGATTGGAATCGACTTGTCCTCCGTCACATTGGCTTGTTGGTTGCCACCTTTATTTCCCTTTTTCGGGTGTCAGCAATCCTTGGCCATGTGGTTCGGTTTGCCACAGTTGTAGCAATTCCCTTTCAACTTTTTGTCCTTTCCCTTGTCTTTCCCAGAGTGCTTGCGTTTCTTGCTAGTGCTCGATTCAGCAAGATTGGCCTTGGCCTCCATTCCAGACTTACTAGATTTAACATCTAATTTTTGATTGTCTTCTTCGATCCGAAGCCGAACAATCTGATCCTCAAGCCCCATCTCTTTGCGCTGGTGCTTGAGGTAATTCTTGAAATCCTTCCACAATGGCGGCAATTTCTCGATTATTGCAGCCACTTGAAAAGATTCATCCAAAATCATCCCTTCAAACACTAAGTCGTGAAGTATGATTTGAATCTCCTGAACTTGGTTGATCACCATCTTGGTGTCAACCATCTTGTACTCGAGGAATTTGCCGACAACAAATTTCTTTGTGCCGGCATCTTCAGTCTTGTACTTCTTCTCCAAAGAATCCCACAATTCTTTGGACATTTTGAACGTGCTATAGACGTTATAGAGGGTGTCTTCTAGCCTGTTTAACACGTAGATTCAACACAGAAAATTGCTGTTATACAAAGCATCCACTGTGATTCTCCAATTGTTGTCGATTTCTTCAACGCCAATGGAAGGGGGGTCGTCCTTCAGAAACCAGGAGCCCCAAGGTCGTCAAGTAAAACAACATCTTCTATTGCCAACGTTTGAAGTTGGCGCAAGAGAACTTGGTCGGCTTTTCACCGTGAGCAAGAGCAGCAGCCATCGGTGTGAATGAGATTCAAGCCATCATCTTGAATGGAAACAGATCTTTCGTCTTGCGATTGTTTGTTAAAATTTAGAAAGGTTTCTGTTTCGAAGAAAAATGGCTGGTGTTTGAAGTGTATGGCTAAGTCAAGGCCTGAACTATATTAAGTCTCCACAAGATGAAAGACGCCCCGTATACAGAGTGCTTACGGTTCCGGCGTTTGTCTCTAAGATACAACGACTTCTACTATTCCGGTTTAGCAGCACTTGCAAAAAACCGGAACTACAACGAACAATAGGTGTTTGGACTTTCAAGCTTTTGAAGAAGGGAAGTCAATATGCTCCAACGCATTGACCGTTTTATTAATATAATTATTTTCGTGTGTTTCTTCCATCTGCGGGGGTCGAATAATATAGACCGCAGGTTCCTCGTATAGAAAGATCATGTCTTTTGGCTCGAAAATACAGATTTTCAACGAACTGATACATCTGTTCTGCACTTCGCATCGACGCACGACCTGGCGCACGGCTCGTGCGCCTGCCCGTGCGAGGATGCAAACCAAAATGACAAAGTTACGACCTGATGCACGACTCGACGCACGGGCCGTGCGTCCGCCCGTGCTTCGGTGCGAACACTTCCCAGTTGAAAATTCCGTTAATTAATTCAAAATTAATTAATCAATTATCTTAAAGGTTTTTGGTCCAAAAAGAATAAGTGCCTTGAAGCCCAAGCCCAAGCCCAAGCCCAAGCCCATGACCCACATGTCTGTGTCCGGGCCGAGCCGAGCCGGTCGGCGGCGGCGTCGCGCGTGTGTGCTTTGAACCAAACCCATAAGCATGTAGGTCCTCACCCCTTTAAAAACTTGGGTGCCTCCAAGGGCCCAAACCCATAAGTCCAACTTGGGATAAATATAGTGTGCAAACTTTGCCTCTTTATCCTATGTGGGATGGAGCATTTCTCCTTCCCCACATTTTCCATTTTCATACCATTTACTTGTATTAAGTGGGTAACTTCTAGCATTAATTTCTCATTCACCCGAAATTGGTGTTGAGAAATTCCAAATGCTATTCTCATCTACTCTCTTAGTAGAATTTCTACAAATAATTTAATTCCGATTTTCACTAATGGAAACCACTTAATTATTTGGTCAAAATTGGGTCAACACTCATTTTACAAAGACCAATTCCAACAAAACTTTGTATTCATACGTAAAATTTAGGATGATACTATGAATGTATAATTGGTTATAATTCCCAGTCAAGAAAACTAGTCAAAAACTAGTCTTCGATAATTACAAATTCACACACCACACCAGAGTCAAATATGTTGGGTGCGAAAGCCATGATAGACTTGAAAAAGTAGGATTTTATTGATTGAATTTTTAGTTGAGTTGCTACAACACACTCTTTGTTTTACAACTGGATTTTACTCACTTCACTCTTGTTTCTTCCAACTACATCAAGCCTCCTGTTTATACAAGACAATAGATTATTCTAGAGACAATGTAATACAAAGAGACAATCAAAAATATTACAAATATTTTCTAGTTTCCATAACTTTATTCCATTTTCAAGGTCTTGAATTCATCTTCCAAAGTTTGAATGTTTGACTCCATTATTCTAATGTTTCATCCCAAAAGTCAAGATTGCAAATTAACATTTAACACCCCCTCTTAATTTGTAATCTTGAGTTGCTTCTTGAACTTTTCAAACTTGTCACTTGGAATAGCCTTTGTCATAATGTCTGCTGGTTGATCATTGGTATTGCTGAACTCCATGCAAATTTCTTCTTGATTCACCAATTCCCGAATGAAGTGATTCTTAAGATCAATATGCTTGGACCTGGCAAGAAAGACTGGATTTTTTGTCATTGCAATTGCAGACATATTACCACAATGAACTATGATCGGCTTGTCTAGCTCATACTTCATATATTTCAAAATTCTTCTTAACCAAATTGCTTCGCAAGTTGCATCAGTAGCTGCTATGTATTCAGCTTCAGCTGATGATAGAGCTACTGATTTTTGCTTCTTTGAGCTCCAAGAGATAATATTTGTTCCAAGATAGAAAATATAGCCGGAAGTGCTTTTTCTGTCATCAACCGATCCGCCCTAATTACTATCTGTATAGCCAACAAACTTGCAATTGTTTTATTTTTTAATTTCAATGCCTTCATTCTTAGTACTTTTTAGGTACCTCAAAATTCTTTTTGTTGCTGTAAAATGAATTTTACTTGGTTCATTCATGAACCTGGACAATAGGCTGAATGGATAAGCGATGTCAGACCTTGTATTGAGATAGAGTAATGATCCAATCAATTTCCTATAAATTATAGGATCAATCTTTTCAGCATCATCATGAACTTGAAAATTTTCATTTAACGCCATAGGAGTCGAGATTTTCTTGCACTGGCACATGTTGAATTTCTTGAGAAGATCATCAATGTATTTTTCTTGAGATAGAAAAATTCTTCCTAGCCTTTGTTTTACTTGAATCCCAAGAAAATACTCCATGAGTCCCAAATCTGTCATCTCGAAATCTTCCATCATTTTATTCTCAAATTCTTCTACCTTGCCTTTATTTGTGCTGAAGTGGATCATGTCATCCACATAAAGGCATACAATAAGAAAATCATTACCAGAACTCTTTACATAAAGAGATGTTTCACTTAAACTTCGATTGAAGTCGTTTTCAATGAAATAACTATTGATTTTGCTATTCCATGCTCGATGTGCTTGCTTCAGGCCATATAATGCTTTTTTGAAATGAAAGACTTTTTTTCTTGACCTTTGGTTTTGTATCCCTCCGGCTGCTCGATAAAAACTTTTTCTTGGATTTCTCCATTTAGAAAAGCTGATTTTACATCAAGCAGGTAAACATATTGCTCCGATTGAACTGCCAATGCTAGAACAATGTGTATCATCTCCATCCTTGCAGCTGGAGCAAAAGTTTCAGTAAAGTCAATTTCGGGCTATTGAGAATACCCTTTTTGCGACAAGTCGGGCTTTATATTTTTGGATTGAACCGTCTTCTTTGTATTTGATCTTATAGATCCATTTTAGCCCGATAGTTTTCTTTCCTTCAGGCAGTTTAATGAGCTCCCAGATTTATTCTTCTAGGTGGTGGACATTTCTTCGTTCATCGCTTTTGTCCAACATTCTTCTTTTGATGCTTCTTCAAATGTTTGAGGCTCACTTGTGAACAAAACAAGTTCACTTGTTTCATAAATTTCTCTTAGTGAACGTGTCTTTCTTATAGGACTTTCATGATAGTTTTATAGGTCCCAACGTTCTCAGAATAAAGTGTTGCTATAAGTGCTAGTAACACTTATACCAACTAACAGCATATAAATATAAAAACACAGAGATAACATTTGCCTACAAGTATAAAAATACTTGTAAACGTGCTTGCAGGGCGAAATAATTCACTAGTTGAAGTATCGTTTACAGAACTCACTTTGGATGACTTAACTAGTATAAAAACTATTAAAACTCCTATCTATGACTAGATCTATACTATGTAAAACAACTCGTCCAAAAATAAAGAATATATCTTATTCAGAACTTCAATGAAAACAAACCATGGACGAAAAATCAAAGAAACAAAGACTCTCAATCTTCAAGGTGTTATACTAAAACTGCAGCAGCACTTCATATAACACTTCGATCCGTACAGACTTTCGATCTTTGTTACATTGTGCAGAACTCGAACTCTCTCGTGTATATTTTCTCTCTCAATTGTAATTTTGCATGCTTGATTATGTGAGGGATGATCTTATATAGGCACTCCTTCAAGATTTATTATCACATATAAGGTAGGACTCTAGAATCCTCCCTTATCAATATGACCTAAAATATCTAAGAATAAGATATTTTCTTATCAACACAATACTTGAGAGTCAAGTTTTTAAAATAATCCTTTCATAAATCAACTTTCCTTATTTAATAAATCCTACTACAAGAAGTAACCAAGAAAGGCAAAACACTAAATTTTGGAATTTTTGTAAATAAAGAAAAATATTAGATGATGTATAAAAACATGTATATAATATTCTCCCCCTTTTTGCCTTTCTGGACAAAACATAGAAAATCAATCATAAGATTTAGAAAACAAGCAAGTAACTCCCGTTTAGTTAAAAACAGAGTATCTCCCCCTTAATAAAAAATGCCCTGCTTCAAACGGTGTTGTTACAGATGTCAGAACACTTCCATGAACACTTAAGATCTGCAAAATTAATTAATACTCAAACATGATATCAAAGTATAAGAATAAGATTCATCAGAATACTAACTTCAAATTCAGAGTATTATTATTCAACAGTTCAATAAAAATAGAAAACATAAAGTGTGAGAACATCAAACCAAAATATTAGTGTATCAAAAGATAAAAATAAAAACAGAAAACAGATCATAGCATCATTGTTTAGTTAAAAACATCAACAAAGACATCATTTATTAAATTTATACAATTCATCCTCGAAATCAAATTCCATGTCCATGTCATTATCAACTCCTTTCTTGGAACCACTTGAACTAGCTCCCCCTCCACTTGTGCTAGGTTCATCACTTATTCCATCACATTCAGCAACTCCATCTGCCCCCTTTTTGTCCAGAAAGAGGTGAGAGCAGGCTATTGAAATGAGCTTTGAATTGTTCGTAATACTGGATATGTTGTTGTGCCAATGTAATTTGTTGATTAACAAATGCAAGTTGTCCCTGCATAAAGTCCATAGCAATAGATATAGCAAAAGAAGAAACAAATGCAGGTGAAAAGATATCAGGAGTGTTGGAACACTTGTAGGAACACGCTGAGAACTGGCAGGAGCAGGTAAAGTAGTGGCAGGAGCAATGTCTTCAGTTTCTTCCTCCTCTCCAGGAAATCTGAGTGGAAAATATTTCGCCTTTGAACAATTTGTGAGAGATTGTGAAGAGTTCAGGCTCAGGAGTGAAAGAGTCAGTGCTCCACATATTCAGTCCCTGGGAACTTAAAATCATACAAATCAGAGAAAGATAAGGAAGAGCATGAGACACATTTGATTCCGAAAACCCCATAACCATATCAAAGACCAACTGCCCGAAATTTAGTGGAATCCCAGTTCCAACCTTGAATAAAACCACAATTTGTTCTTTTGCCACTGAAGTACTATGGGAAGTAGGAATCCAATTCTGAACATAAATTTTATGCAGTACATAGTATAGAGAAATCAGCTTAGAAGAAGGTAGTTTAGCAGGGAGGACAGGCTAAGAGGTAACCTTATGAGCAGTCATAGTTCGAACCACCTTATTGTAATCATTTATCAGTGCCCCTTCCTCAAAGTCAGGTGTTCCAAAGAAAGTGTTAATGACACTTGGAGAAAAGTCATAAATCTATTTTCTAACATACACTTTCCCATACTTAGTTGATCTTCTATTCTTAGCAGTGGACTCCAGATTAGCATAAAATTCTAATATCACATTTCTCACAAAGGGCATAGCAGTGGTCACTGTACTCACTAAATTTCACTTTGGAAACAGACGAATAATATTATTCTTTTCAATGATATCATACTCAATCCTCTTTTCACAAATAAACTTTCCATCATGCAATTTTTCAAAGAGAGTGGAAGTAGCCTCAGTATAGAAAGAATCAGAGAAAGCTTTACTTATCTCATACTCATCAGCCAGGGCAACAGAAGATTCAGGGGATGCAGCAGAGGGAGGAGTTGCAGCTGACTCAAAAATCTTAGTTGAGTCAGGTGTTGTAGCAGGAGTACCAACACTTTGAGTAACACCCTGTTAAGTTGTTTCAATCTCTGTATCAGGCACCAAATCGAGATCAGTGTCGTCATCCTTATCATCTTCCTTTCCAGCATCGAAATTCTCATCGCTGGAGTAGTCCGATTCTGACCGATCCTCTGACTCAGAAAGTGTTGCAACTGGTGTGGCAACACTTTTTACAGCTCTTCGTCATGTACTTGCCCCTATACGTTTTTTCAGAGATTCTAAAATTCAGTCCCTTCATCCATAGAGCCCTTCTCTGTGGAACTTCCCTGTCCTTTCTTACCAGACCCAGACCCAAATAAAGCACTTTTCTTACTCGGAGTAGATGTAGACCCTTTCTTGATCGGAGTTTTCTTGGCCAGAGTTTTCTAGACTGTAGATTTCTTGACTGAACTTCTTGTTCATGACCTTCTTGCCATCAAAAACCTAGAGACATCATCATCGGAATCAGACTGCAAAATGATGTCCAGAAACAAAGATGGTTCTCCCTCTTTCTTTGAAGATCGTGTTACTGCTTTCTTTTCTCATTTTGGTATACCTTGAGACGGAGTACCACCACCAGACGACGGAGCAGAGGAAAAACCCCTTTTTTTCAAAACTTTTGATTTTCTAGGGTTCGAGGGTTTTTCTTGCTCGGCCAAATCGATCACATTTTCTGGATCCCTAGGAGGAAAAACACCAATCAGAGTTGGTGCTTTAGGGGCAATCACCATTGTTGTCGTTTCATCAATATTTCCAAGGTTTTCTTATGGGATTTCATCTGTAGAGGTGATGTTTTTAGGCAGCTCCTTGGATTCTTGAATTGAAGTGGAATGCTTAAGTGATTTTGGGGGTTCTTCCATCAGAGTACTAGGTTCAGTTGAATCAACATGGGTTTCAAGAATAGGAGCAGAGGGTGCTACAGAGGGTGTTGCAGCACTCAATTCGAAACTGGAAATAGTAGGTAGAGGAGTAGTTTGAACTTGGGGTTCTACCATTGAAGGTTCACCTGTAGATTTTTCAGGGGTCGATGGAATAGACCATGTTTCTTGTGAAGACGATGAAGACGAAGCCGGACTAAAAATACCTGAAATTCCTTAAAATATCCTCTTCATATTTGATTAGTAAAGAATGTATGTCAAAGAGAGAAGAAATCACTCAAGAATTTCAGAGGAAATACTAGAGAAGATGCACAGTAATAGTCGAAAAAATTAAGAGAAGAAATAGAGTAATGAGAGAATTATGAGAGGTAGAGTGATGTGAGGTATGATTTGAAATAAGTCAGTCATAATGATGACTCTATGTTGGGAAATTTGTTTATTATATTTTGATGAATGACATGTAAAACTTAGACTAGAAAATTGGCACCTCATTTTCCTTGTAATTTGCATTGTAATAGATAGGGATGTACGAGCTGAGTCAAGTCAGCTATGCCTGGATATACAAGAAGTCAACTAAAGGCTAAAATGAAGACTCATTTGTGAAGCAAGAGTATGGCAAGAAGGAGAAGTCAAGAACTCGATCGAAGGAGTATCACCGGTACAAAGCGTGTGAAGTGTCAGTTAAGTCAACTCAAGATAGCCAAGTCTCAAGTTGAAGTGAAAGATGAGTCTTTCAATCATTGGAGCAGACTCAAGTCACCTGGGGAAAAGGCAGTCAAGTCAAGACAACTGAAAAGAATCCATTGCACAGAAGTCAAGAATATTACCTAAACAAGTAATACTTCCATGCTGCCATGTCTTAAAGTGCTCAGTCCCAGAAGCGTGCAAAAGGAATAAAACAATGGGAAGCACTGCACCTTGTGTCAGAACCTGGAAGGCTGCAAGTCATTTAATACGAGGAAATGTCAATATCAAGGACTGCAACAAGACAAGCCAACAAACACAAGTGACTTTTGAAATCAGCCTATCTCTTCAACGGTTTTAAAAGTTCACTATAAAAGACTGAGGAATCACTTTGAGAAAAGGTTACCTGAACCACGAACATTAAAGCTAACATTCAAACTGTAACCTCGCAAAAATATTCTCAAGTTATTCAAGCAAATCCTCAAGCCTAAACTTGAAGGAAATCGATCCAACACCAAGTCGTGAAGGAAAAACAACTTCAAATCAGAAGAGAAACTTTTGAAGAATCAAAAGGGGTCTACATTCCAAGGAGGACAAGAGAAAGGTTCAAGGTCGAACCAGTCTCAAGTTATTGGAGGGCTTCGTGATCAAATTCAAGAAGCTTGAGCAAGTGAGTCAGTAGTAAAGCGCAAATGCCTGTGAAGAAGGCTTCGAGTCGCACGAGAGAGCCACCAGTGTGTGACCAAGGCATCTCCGGCATCGAGTCCCAAAGGATCAAGTCACCGTGTGATCAAGACTTGTATTTGACCGATAACCACTTTGTACTCTGATCAATACTTAGTGGATTCCTCCAGGAGTTGGAGAAGAGAGGTGTAGAAGAATTACCCCATCTTCGAACCTCTATAAAAATTATTGTGTCATTTACATTTCAGCATTTTATTTCTGCATATTACTTTATATCTGCTGATAATTTACATTCCAACTGATAATTAACAAAGTGCTAAACCAAGTGTTAGGACAAACGTAAACCAAATTTAAGGGTGTTAAGTCTTCCGCTGAAAATCTCATCACAACCAAGTTAAGGTTTAGACTAAACAGTTGACTTATATTATCAACAACTCAATCGAGTCTGTTGAGTGGCTAACTCTGCTGGTTAACTAACTTAGATGTCCCTCAAGGACATAGCTGTGTATTTAACTCTGTATTATTTTAAAAGGACTAAAATCAAAAAGTTGGTAAGGTTTATTCAACCCCCCCCCCCTTCTAAACCTTACTCACACCCCTTGGGACCTACAAGTGGTATCAGAGCAGTTGGTTCACTGAGCCTTCCGCACTGGTTACTAAACTAGATCTCCAATCTTTCAAAGAAGCTTTTAACACTTGTTCTTTCAAAAGCCATTTTTAAAACAGCAAAGTTATTATCATGGAAGCAAATTTGACACGCATTCCTATGTTCACCATTGAAGAATTTGATGACTGGAAAATACGTATGCAGGCTCATCTATCAGCTTTACATGATGAGATGTGGATAGTGATAGAGGATGGGCCACTGCAAATAATGAAAGTGAACACAGCTGCCAGGAGAGCTGCTGCAGTGAGGAAGAGGAGGTCGCTCTTCCCACTGGCCATGGTTGAAAAGCCAAGAGCTGAGTGGACAAATAATGATAGAAAAAGATACAACCTTGACAATGTGGCCAAGGATATACTTTACAAGACATTGGACAAAGTCATGTTCAACAAAGTCAAATCTTGCAAGACAGCCAAAGAAATCTGGGATAAATTAACCTTAATTTGTGAAGGATCTGAGCAAATTAAGGAAAACAAATTATCTGTTGTTGTTCAAAAATTTGAAAACTTTAAAATGCTTGCAGGTGAAACGATGGACCAACTGGATGCTAGATTCACTGAAATTACAAATGAGCTCTCAGCACTAGGGAAAGAATACACACAGAAGGAGATGTGTATGAAGATACTAAGGAGCCTCCCAGCTGAGTGGGAAATGAAGACCATGGCTCTAAGGCAGTCGATGGACCTATCAAAGACATCCAATCATGAACTATTCTTAGACATCAAAGCTTATGAGTTTGAGTTGAGAAGAAAGGATCAAGAGGAGATAGTTGTACCCAAAACAGCTGCACTCATAGTCAAGGAAGGGAAGAGAGCTGAGACCAAAGAAGTCATTGACCAGGAGGAAATTGCCTTGATGGTTAAAAGATTCAACAAGTTCTTCAACAAGAACTACAAAAGAAACAAAGGTGAATCCTCCAGAAGACATTCAGCTCCCTCCATGTCAAGGGAAGATAGGACACCAAAGAGAGCTGAGTATCAAAAGGTCGAATATCAAAGAGTTGACAACCCAAGAAATGAAAGAGCTGATCAAAAAGTTGAAAGCCTGTGTTGGAATTGCAGACAACAGGACACTTTGATATTGACTGTCCATATCCTGTAGTCAATAAATACAGGAATGAAGAAGAAAGAAAAGTCTTCAGAGAAAGAAGCAAGAAAAGAAAAGAGCAATGTTGGTGTTGAAACCGCCAAACAACTAAGTCAAAGGACACAACATGACTCGAGAGTAGTGAAGTGACTACACAAGTGATTACTCAGAAGAAGCTATGATTTGTCTAATGGCTAAAGAACAAGATCATCCTGACCAAGAAGATGAGGTACATTCTAACTCATCTCATTCAGATTCTAGTGATAGTGATTGTGACACACACACTTCATCACCCAATGATCTTTATGATTCATTAGGCAAAATGATGAAAGACTTTGAGCACATCAAATCCTCACACTTACTATTAAATGAGGAAAACAGCCAGCTCAAAAGCCAAAACTCACAGCTGACTAAGGAGCTGAGTATTCTAAGTCACATAGCTGATGAGAACAAAGAGCTGAAGGCTGAAAATGCTAAACTAACAGCAGAGATGGCTGCTATAGAAAAGAGAGAAAATGATCTCAAAAATGTGATTGCTTCATTCACAAAGGCATCTAAATCATTGGATGACCTTATCATGAGCCAAAAAGAATGTGGAGACAAGACAGGCATAGGATTCAATTCCTTTGTGCATAGTCAAACTCCAAGAGTGATCTTGGAAAAAGTATCTTCAAGTAATGAAGCATCTAAAAAAGCCAATACATCAAATGTTGCACACAAACTCATTTCAAAGAACAATCACAAACAAATTGGCCTTGGATATAAAGGAAAAGGAAAACAACCAGTTGAGTATACTGAGACGACAGCTGAGAAGAAATCCAGCAGAGTTCCTCAGCAAACTCCAAACAGGAAGTACTCTGTGAAGAAGAAACAGATCTACCAAAATCCCCAGAAGTTCTATCAGAGGAACACAGATGATGGGAATGGTAGAAACTACCCAAGTCAAGCTGATTGGAATAATGTGAAATATCAGCCAAGACCAATGGAATACATGCCAAAATGGCAAAGACCTAGAACTCAGCAAAGGTCATTCCAAAGGCAAAAGAGCTATTATCAGCACACTTATGCACCCAAGCACTACACTCAGAAATATCATAATTACCCAAAGAAGGCAATTGCTAACATACACACAAAGGCATACAGACACAAGAGACATCTGTATGAACCTAATGCCCCCAAGCAATTTGCCAAAGTGAATTATGATTATGGCACAGATAGATGGCAACCTCTTAGAGTCAAATCATTTGGCTATAGGTTGGTTGGATCATCTTACAACACTAACCCCTCAGGACCCAGGCAAGTATGGGTACCTAAAAACTAATTTCCTTGATTGCAGGTTCAAGGAACAGCTGAATGCCAAGGAACCTGGTACATGGATAGTGGTTGTTCCAGACACATGACAGGAAACAAGAAAAATCTATCAAAGTTCAAGGAAATTAGAGGTGCAAAAGTCATAGTTGGAGGAAATGAAGCTCCAGGGGAAATAAGAGGCATTGGATCCATCAAGAAAAATGGATTAGAAATCACAGATGTTGCATATGTTGAAGGCCTCAATTTCAACTTACTAAGCATCAGTCAACTCTGTGACAAGGGCTATAATATTGGATTCAATATGGGAGTATGCTAAATCAAAGACACTGAATGAAATGAAGTAGTGTTGCAAGGATCCAGACAAAAGAACATGTATGTGGTAGATTGGTCGACTGCCACACCAAGCATTTGTTTATTAGCAAAAAGCACAGTCGAATTAAGTTGGTTGTGGCACAAGAAGCTGAGTCACTTGAATTTCAAGACAATTAACAAGCTCGCAAGGAGTAATCTTGTAGAAGGACTTCCAGACTCAGTGTACAAAAAGGAAAGTGTTTGTGATGCATGCAAGATGGGAAAGCAAATCAAATCATCATTCAAAGAAAAGTCAAGTCCATCTTCAACAAGGATTTTGCATCTATTGCATATGGATCTATTTGGTCCAGTTGAGCCAGCCAGTATAAGTGGAAAGAAATACACTCTAGTAGTGGTGGATGATTATTCAAGATATACATGGACAATCTTCATGTGTAAAAAGAAAGAAACTTTGCAGAAGTTACCTCAGCTGATGAAAAGAGTTCAAAATGAGAAGAGTCAAACCATTATAAAGATAAGATCTGATAGAGGAACAGAGTTTGTCAATAGAATAATAACTCAGTATTGTGTTGAAAATGGTATTGCTCACGAATTATCTGCAGCAAGGACTCCACAGCAGAATGGGGTTGCAGAAAGAAGGAATAGAACTCCCAAGGAAGCAGCAAGGACCATGTTAGCTGAAGCAAGGTTGCCTAAAAGATTTTGGGCTGAAGCCATCAATACTGCATGCTATATTCAAAATAGATGCATGATAAATAGACAGCTGACAAAGACTCCCTATGATATTTGGACAGGGAGAAAGCCAAATGTTGCATATTTCAGAATATTTGGATGTAAATGCTTCATCCACAACAATGGCAAGGATAATCTAAAGGCTTTTTATGCTAAAGCTGATGAAGGTATCTTCTTAGGATACTCAGCTGAAAGTAAAGCATATAGAGTGCTGAACAAAAGGACTATGGTCACAAAAGAGTCTATCCATGTGGTTTTTGATGAACCTAATGTAAATGGAGAAGACATTGAGGAGTTAGGCGATATCTTTGAATCAACCAACTATACGAAGAGTCCTTATGTTGAAGCCGGTGGAGTAATTAATCAAGGTGAAGATGAGATAGTCAATCTCAAAGACAATTGGAAAATCTGCTGACTAAGTGATGATGAGAGAGCTGCTCAAGATAACACAGCTGCAAGACAACTTAACCCAGCTAACTTACTCCAACATGATGTGAAATGGCTGAGAGACCATCCACCAGAGCTAGTCATTGGAGATGTAAGAGATGGTGTAAGAACCAGATCCAGAGCTCAACAAGAAGCAATGTTCACTTGCTTTATCTCCCAAATAGAGCGAAAAGATGTGTCCTAAGCATTGGATGACACACATTGGATTCAGGCCATGCAAGAAGAGCTGAATCAGTTTGAAAGAAACAAAGTATGGGAATTGGTTCAAAGACCAACCCATCAAAATGTTTTTGGTACAAAATGCGTTTTCAGAAACAAGATGAATGAAGAAGGTTCTGTGGTAAGAAA
This sequence comes from Rehmannia glutinosa, assembly GCA_016081115.2. NCBI lineage: Eukaryota > Viridiplantae > Streptophyta > Magnoliopsida > Lamiales > Orobanchaceae > Rehmannia > Rehmannia glutinosa. The sequence continues at coordinate 53,419,774 of CM071930.1, forward strand.
CAAAACAAGACTTGTAGCCAAAGGGTATTGCCAAGAAGAAGGAATAGATTTTGATGAAACATTTGCTCCTGTTGCAAGGTTAGAAGCAATAAGGATGTTTCTTGCCTATGCTGCACACAAGAACTTCACTGTATATCAAATGGATGTGAAAAGTGCATTCTCGAATGGACTATTGGAAGAAGACGTCTATGTTGAACAACCTCCAGGATTCGAGCAGAAGACTCTTGGAGATAAGGTGTACAAGCTCAAGAAAGCTCTATATGGGTTGAAACAGGCACCTAGAGCATGGTATGATACATTATCTCAATTCCTAACACATAATGGATTCACCAAAGGCAAAGTGGACAGAACACTCTTGAAATTCAAGATGGAGAGAGTATCTTTGCTTGTCCAAATATATGTGGATGACATTATTTTTGGATCCACAAACAAAGAGCTATGTGATAAGTTCTCAAACCTCATGCAAGGCAAATTTGAAATGAGCATGATGGGAGAAGGCGACATTCTTTCTAGGACTTCAAGTTAAACAATGAAGGATGGAACCTTTATAAGTCAAACAAAGTACACCAGAGATTTAATGAAGAAATTTGGTATGGAAGAGAAATCTTCGTGAAAATACCAATGAATACATCGATCAAAGATGGATATGGATGCGAGATGGCAAGACGTGGATCAAACAAGATCTGAGCACTTATTGGATCATTGCTCTATTTAACAAGAAGCGAGGCCAAACATCACCTTTGCAAAGTAGGTGTATGTGCAAGATTTCAATCTGCACCAAAAGAAAGCCATATCAACTGCCGAAATAAGAGAATCCTGAGATATTTGAAGGATGCCAGGAAGTCGGCTTATGGTATCCAAAGGAAGGAGGATTCAAGCTTATTGGTTACTCAGACTCTGACTATGCTGGATGTAGAGTTGACAGGAAAAGTACTTCAGGTACATGTCAAATGCTTGGAAACAGATTGGTTGCCTGGTTTAGCAAGAAGCAAAATTCAATAGCCACATCCACAGCTGAAGCTGAGTACATAGATGCAGGCAGCTTTTGTGCCCAAGTCTTATGGATGACACAACAGCTGGGAGATTATGATGTTGAAGAAAAAGAAATTCCAATTATGTGTGATAACACAAGTGCTATTGCAATCACTCAAAATCATGTGCTGCATTCTAGAACAAAGCACATTGATGTCAGATATCTTTCATAAGAGACCATGTTGAAAAGAAGGACATCACTTTGGAATACATCTCAACTGATAAACAGTTGGCTGACATATTCACAAAGCCCTTATGTGAATCAAGATTGAAGAACTCAAGCATGAGCTAGGGTTAATTGAGCTGAGTTAACACCCAGAAGACTCGAGGAGAAGAGATGAAACAAGAAAAGATGAAAATAGAGCTGAGCTCGTGAATCAGCTAAGTGAATCAGCCATATCGGAAGGTCAGCTGTATCAAGTTAGCTGACAGCTGAGTCACTATATGAACATAGAGAAGAAGAGTTGAATCAAATAAGGAGTAAGCTGAGTCATTTATGAGCTAAGTGACAAAAACCTAGTCATTTTTAAATAAACGGGAATGTTTTAAGGATGACGTCAGCGTAATAATGACAGGTACAGTCAAAAGCTGCACGACAAAGCATATGATTGGATATATATGCTGCCGCATTAAATACGAGCAATTAAATGCTAATCGGCGTGCTAAATCTGAGCCGTTGATCTTGATCAAATTTCAAAAACCGTATGCACGTCCTTTCATAACCCATACATATACCATTTCGTCCATTTTCTCTCTCACATTACTCAAATTGTTCATCTCTCCAAAAGCAAAGAAAGCCTTTTTCTCTCAAAACCCTACAAATCTTCAAAGCAAGTTTCTCAAGATCGTTCGGTAAAAATCACTGAAATGGCAACTACTTATGATTTCACTAAGTTGGGAAACCAAATTCACACTAGTTCCACCGTGGATTTCGAAAGGATGATCAAACAGGGTTCTGATGAAACCCTCGTGAAGAAGATAGACGATAAAATCGAGAAGTCTGGACTGAAACCCTTTTAACAATGGAGTTTCAGATAACATACGTTGAAGAGGCCGCTAAGTTCTACGTGAACGCTGAAGTTCATGACGAGGGCATCAAGTCCTCTATTCACGGAAAGGAGTTTACAATCACTGCTGAAGACCTTGCGGAGCATTGCTTGCTGCCGTCGGAAGGAGTGCCGGAAATTTTCGAAGCTGATGTAAACTTGGCTGCTGCATGGAAGGAAGTGGCCAAACCTGAATGTGCTGCTAAAGTTGTCTACACAACAGACAAGAAGCTGCTGAAGGAAGATTACCATAAGTTGTTGGACATTGTTGCCAAGTGTGTAGACATAAAATTTGGAAGCTTTAATCAGCTGTCCAAAACCAAGCTGATCGTGATGGCTGCGATCATGGAGGAGAAGAAAGTAAACTGGGCTGAGTTTGTATACAGCAGACTCTGCCAAAATGTTGGAAATAAGTCCTTCAAGGACGATGGTTCGTTTGGAGGATCCCTGGGGTATGGCCTTGTAATTGGCCGGCTGATGGAGGTGAAAGGTGTTCCACTCCGACATGGAAAGGCGTTCCATGTCAAAAAGAAAATGTTCCGATCGAATCTCTCGGGAGCTCAGAAGAGAGCTTATGCCAAGAGAGTGGATACCAGTAAGGGGGAATTAGCTGACCCCGAGGAAACAGTTGTTGCCTCCCCTCCGAAGAAGAAGAAAGCTGCCCTTACAAACCGGAAAGAAGATCACGCCCCAGACAAAAAGAAAAAACCGCACTTTTTGCGGGGCCGAGTCACCTACCCCTGCATCCGTGTCTCCTACCCCTACAGCTGCGGTGGATAAGGAATCTTTAGTACCTTCTCCAGGAATGAAGAAGAAGATGACTGCCAAGACGAGAAAGGCAGCTGCCTCTAAGGCAACCTCAAAGGCCTTTACCGTCGAGGAACCGGAGGAAATAGAACCAGACGTTCCTCTAGTGAAAACCAAAAGAAGAAGAAGAATCTTCAAGCGTTCAGAGCTTGAGAAAACAGCTGAGTCTGCCACTCACCAGTATGAGCGATCACGAGACAATTTGGAAGTAGAGTCTCCGAGAAATTATTGATGAAACCGCCAAGTCTGCTGAGACCGATCAGCAGAGGCAAGTCGAAGACCCAGCTGTGGATAGGACAGCTAAGGAACAAGAGGCAGCTAAGACAGTTGAATCTCCTATTGACAGGACTGTGTCCCCGCCTGCGACAGACGCTGCTGAGGGTTAAGAGCAGCAAGCTCTGCTACCATCCATTCCTGAGAAAGAAGTATAACAGGAAGATGATGACGATGATGTGATCATGCTATCTCCACCATATCCAGACATCCAAAATCATCTCATGCGAGAATGGAGGAAGTGAAAGCCGAGTCGCTCAAGGAAACAGATTCAAAGACTCGAATTTATTGAAAAAGAAGAAGAAGCGATGAATTTCCTCGGATTGACCACAAAGATGGTCCGAGCAAAGTGAAAAAGAGAAGGAAAGGTTGGCAGAAGAGGCTGAAGCTCGTGAGAAGGCCAACATCTGTCCCTTCACTGGAACCACTGATCACACTCATCCCCACCTCGATGTTCTCTCAGGAAGTGATGAGGATCTAGACCCTGCTGCTGCGACAGAAGAGCTAGAGACGCAGCAAGCCATGCGAGAATCCAGGATGATGCATGAGCAACAGCTGATGGAAGGACCAGGAGAGTCTTCCAAATGCCAGCTGGAAATTGATCCATTAGGAGTGGTGCACCAAATTGCCACTGTTATTGCTGCAACCACTTCCCCAGCTCACTCAGATGATGGATCTAGGGGACTTGGTAATGAAACTGGGAACCTGGGGACCCAAGTCGAGCCAACCCCTATTGAATGTGTTTTACCACCTGCCCCAATGGCTGAAAACTCACAGGAAACAGCCGGGATTTTGGAGAAGAGTGACCCCAACCCAAGTCACCCACCGGTGTGCCACCGGGGGGAAACTCCTCCACCTAGCCTAGGTCGGAGGTTGTTGCGAGATAACTCCACCATGGATCTCGGAGGCAAAGTGGAGAAGGAACAAGAAAAAGAAACACAACAAGTTGTCACTGAAGAAGCTCGGACAGTTGAGTCTGTCTCAGCTAAAGTGCCAACTACTCTGCAGGCTGAGGACGCTGCTGACGTAGTCGAGGCATAGGATGGAACTGCCCTGGGAGTTAACACTCTGGGCACTGAAAGTGCAATCCACGGAGTTGAGCCTCCGGTGGATGCCACAGTAGAAGACCCTAACACAGTTGAGTCTGTCGAAGGGAATGTCCAGGCCTTGCTGCGATTGAGACTGCGGGAGAGGCATCAAGGCTTACGGGAGGTTGAGACTTCCCGAGGTAAAGAGGCAGAAACACAAAACATCCCTCCTGTTATCATTGATGCATCTGAGAAGGAGATAAGTGCCCTTCATGATTCCCAAGACAACCCTGATATAACTTTTCTGGGCTCTGAAGGTGAAGATGTAGCTGAGTCATCCCCCGTTGCAAATCCAAAAGACTCAGTTGGGGATGTTCTTCCAAGCACGAGTAAGTCAGATCTCAAGGCTACTCGTCAAACACTCACTTTCGATGATGAGCCACCACTTCAAATATCATCATCTTCCGATGACGCTACTGATACGGCCGAGGAACAGATAACTCAAAATGAAAAACCAGCTGAGACCGATGAAGCTGTTGAGACAACTGAGGCTCAGCCAGCTGGGTCCATACCACAATAGACCCCAGCTGAATCACAATCAACTGCGCAGGCTCCCAAAAATGCAGCAGAATCGACTCAACCGGGCACATCACGGCCACAAGTCACCGTTGAACACATTCCCTATGTCCATGATGATGCATTTGAACAAACATTCCCCTTCTCACTAGAGCTGCCTGATGTTGATGAAGAATGAGCTAGAGATCAGAGACGTTTCCACAAACCTGATCCAGTCATTCCCACAGATACCATCGTCCCAGCAGATTTTGATTTTGATGCTGCTTGGCCGCCAGCTGAGACAGAGGTGACAGCTGAGGTTCGAGAAGTCTTCAAGGCAATATTTGCAGAGATTGAGAAGATGGAAAGGCACCAGGCCTCATTGGACATGCGGCTGGACAACCAAGATGCAAACCTTACAGCCGATCTGCGTGGAATAGTGGTCAGAATCTGGGAATGGTGGCAACATCAGCAGACAATGCGTGTGGAACAGGTTCGATACTTTAAGGCATTGTACAATAAGATGCTAATCTGGAGCGCTGATAATGCTGACATGAAGAAGAGGATGCAAGAAAATATTGATAGGATGCATGCCTGTCATACCACTGAAATGGAATTGCTGCGAGAATTTCATCGAAAAGAACTTCTGCGCATAGAGGAGAATACGAATGAAAAGTTCAGCCTTCTTATGGCTGAAATGAAGTTGGTGACAGCCGAATCAAAAGTCACCGCTCAGAATTTTGGACAGCATACTCCGCAGCAGAATCCAAGCAGAGCTCAGCTATCAGCCGCCTAGATTTCATGCTTGCTGGCATGTTCCCAGGGGTTCCTCTCTCCTTTGATGACGCCAAAAAGGGGGAAGAGGAATACCTAAAGACGTTGAAAGAATCGTCGATTGAGAAGAAGGACGCAACTGTTGAGAAGCAGAAGAAAACAGCTGAAGAGCAGAAGAAAGATAAGGGAAAATTCGTTGAGGGGGAAGGTTCGAAAGACATGACTTTAATGGTTGCTAGAACCCCTCAACAAGGACTTGTCACAATGACATCATCGTGAACTTCAGCCGACTCTGCTCTCCAACACTGTTGTGCCCATGTATGAGAAAAGGAAAATAGTAGAAGCACTGATGAAGGAGATTGAAAGAAAAATGGATGCCCGTGCGATGGACATACTAAAATAGTACGGAGGCATTCCGACAGGAAGAGACACAGATGCCATTTCAGACGTCGGAACCGAGCCTAGATCAGTTGATGAATTCAAAATGCTCACATCCGAGGGATACTTCGAAGGCATGACCGTGGCCCAAGCCTGGGACTTGTATTGGGAAAAAGGGCTCAAGTCAGGCAAAGAAGGCCGACAGCAAACGAGACTCTAGCAATCGCTCTGGGTCACTCTCTTGGAAGGAAGAAGGCCCCAAAGACAATACACACCCGGAGGAATAGGTAGAAGCGAGTGGAGGAAGAGGTTTCAGACCTAGACCTCTACCCAAAAACATCGAATACATAGATCCAGGGAAGAAAGGAGGGATCTATTGGGCTGGGTATGACGAAGTAGCCAACAGGGAAGTGGCAAGGAAGAATGTTGACTATGTCAAAAGGATTGAAGAAGAAAATAAGAGACAAGATCAGCTGTGGGAAGAGAGTCAGAGGAGGCAAGAAAGGAAGAGAAAAGACGAAGCTGCCAGAAGAGCTTACGAGAAAAAGAAAGCAGCTGAAGAAGAAAAGAAGAGAAAGAGACCAGAAGACGACAGAGCTGAAGAAGAAATAAGGAGACAGCGAAGGTGATGAAGTGTTGCTGTCCACCCCTTCATGTATTTTACTATTGTAAATACATATGTATGTAAGTCTTCTGTACATTGAATAAGAATCTGGAATTTCTATATTTTTTGCGTAGATATAAAACACTATGATTGCTCTGATACACTTTGTAAACAGCTGTGTAAAGGACAAGAATGTTATGATCAATAAAAAGATCGATTCTACACATACATTCTCTATTTCTATATTGCCTGTATGTATCTTTGCTATTTACATTTTGTATGTATGTTTTAAGTTTTGGCATCATCAAAAAGGGGGAAATTGTTGGGAAATTTGTCTATTAGATTTTGATGAATGCCATGTAAAACTTAGACTAGAAAGTTGCCACCCCATTTTCCTTGTAATTTGCATTATAGTAGATATGGTTGTACGAGCTGAGTCAAGTCAGCTATGCCTGGATATACAAGAAGTCAACTGAAGGCTAAAATGAAGACTCCGCTGTGAAGCAGCTGAGTATGGCAAGAAGGAGAAGTCAAGAACTCGACTGAAGGAGTATCAGCTGGATACAGCTGTGTGAAGTGTCAGTTAAGTCAACTCAAGATAGCCAAGTTTCAAGTTGAAGTGACAGATGAGTCTTTCAATCATTGGAGCAGACTCAAGTCACCTGGGGAAAAGGGCAGTCAAGTCAAGACAACTGAAAAGAATCCGTTGCACAGAAGTCAAGAATATTACCTAAACAAGTAATACTTCCATGCTGCCATGAATTAAAGTGCTCAGTCCCAGAAGCGTGCAAAATGAATAAACCAATGGGAAGCATTGCACCTTGTGTCAGAACCTGGAAGGCTGCAAGTCATTTAATACGAGGAAATGTCAATATCAAGGACTGCAACAAGACAAGCCAACGAACACAACTGACTTTTGAAATCAGCTTATCTCTTCAACGGGCACATTTTTAAAAGTTCACTATAAAAGGCCGAGGAATCACTTTGAGAAAAGGTTACCTGAACCACGAACATTAAAGCTAACATTCGAACTGTAACCTGCAAAAATATTCTCAAGTTATTCAAGCAAATCCTCAAGCCTAAACTTCGAAGGAAACCGATCCAACACCAAGCTGTGAAGGAAAGACAACTTCAAACTGTTGAAGAGGAAACTTTTGAAGAATCAAAAGGGTCTACATTCCAAGGAGGATCAGAAAGGTTCAAGGTCGAACCAGTCTCAAGTTATTGGAGGTCTTCGTGATCAAATCCAAGAAGCTTGAGCAAGTGAGCTGTAGTAGCAAGGCAGCTGCCCTGTGAATAAGCTTAGTCGTACGAGAAGCCAGCTGTGTGACCAAGGCATCTCCGACCGAGTCCCAAAGGATCAAGTCACCGTGTGATCAAGACTTGTATCCGGACCGATAACCACTTTGTACTCTGATCAATACTTAGTGGATTCCTCCAGGAGTTGGAGAAGAGAGGAGTAGAAGAATTACCCCATCTTCGAACCTCTATAAAAATTATTGTGTCATTTACATTTCAGCATTTTATTTCTGCATATTACTTTATATCTGCTGATAATTTGCATTCCAACTGATAATTAACAAAGTGCTAAAACCAAGTGTTAAAACAAACGTAAACCAAATTTAAGGGTGTTAAGTCTTCCGCTGAAAATCTCATCACAGCCAAGTTAAGGTTTAGACTAAACAACTGAGTTATTCTATCAACAGCTCAATCGAGTTTGTTGAGTGGCTAACTCTGCTGGTTAACTAACTTAGTTGTCCCTCAAGGACATAGCTGTGTATTTAACTCTGAATTATTTTAAAATGACTAAAATCGAAAAGTTGGTAAGGTTTACTCAACCCCCCCCTTCTAAACCTTACTCACACCCCTTGGGACCTACACTCTAAAATCGCCTATTGGGTGGATTTCTAGTGAAGCCCAACAAAATCAAATATCCAAATCGGATCCTTAAAAGTAGGGATAAAAATCTTTTTCAAATTGATTTTGGATTTCAAGTCTTTGAAAATAATGAATTACTTAACCTTATATATATATATAAGATAATGCTGAAGATATTTCAAATCATTCAATGTATATCACAAACCATATAACACCACGAGACTTCAAATACCAAGAAATCCAAAAAACTAAGAAATTCAATAATTTAGGCAAGAAAATCCAAGATCGCATACAATCCAAGGGAATCCGAATTTCAGTTATTCTTCTAATTTCACCAAATATGCATGTCTTAATTATGCCTAGATATGTGACAAAACCAAAAAACGCACACACAAGTGGGGGACTTATATCAGCTGGCATCGCACCTAGTGTTGTAACACCTTGAGAGATACCTTTACACCAATTCAATGAATTGCAATCCGCATACTCAGCATATAGGATTTCTCAATTTTTTTTAATGTTTCCAAGGCACATGCCAAATTTATCCAGTGGGTAGCTTTCACATAAAATCCCAATGGTAGCTTTTTCTCACAAGACCATGCCGCTTAAAACACTTTTAAAAAGGTAAGAATTGGTCAAAACGATTAGATGCACTCAGTGGGGTAGGTAGTTGTTTCCTTCAAAGGCCTTAAAACATGGTCGATTTTTTTAAACTCATCGCCTGAGTAAAAAATAGGAATTTTGTAGATCGGAAACATCAGCTCACACAACTTATCAAGTGAACAATCTTGGGTACATTACCAGAACGCTGTCAAACTAATTCAGTGGTGCAAATGCAAATCTAACTAATGCATGAATGCAAACAGCAAAAAGAAAAAAAAAACAAGAAAACATAGGTGTTGTAACAAGTGCTACTGTGAGTGTTGCAACACTTTCAGAGACAGTGTCAAATAACACACAAACCAAGAGACTTCGTCAGAGTGGAAAATCTCTCAAAATCTAAAGCTTTGGTGAAAATGTCAGCCAACTGATTTTCAGTTTCAATGTACTCTATGGGAATAAAATAGTGTTTTATGTCTATGTGTTTTGTGTGAGAGTGTTGTACCGAATTCTTTGAAATATCAATATCATTTGAATTATTACAATAAATGGTTAAGATATCACTATGAAGACCATAATCCTCAATCATTTGATTCATCCAAAGTATTTGGGAACAACAACTCCCAATAGCAACATTCTCATATTTGGCAGTCGAAAGAGAAACACAATTTTGTATACGACTGTACCAAAACACCAAATTATTTTCAAGGTAGAAACAACCACCTGTAGTACTTTTTCTATCTTCTACATCTCCAGCCCAATCTGAATCACTAAAACCAACTACATTAGTGTTTGTATCTTTAGTATACCAAATCCCTAGATTAGTAGTGCATCCAACATATCGAATAATTTTTTTTAAGGTTTTCAAATGAGTGATCTTAGTATTGGCTTGATAACAAGCATACAAACACACACTATACATGATACCAGGACGACTAGCAGTTAAGTACACAAACTACCAATCATGCTTCTATATAAAGTGTTATCAACACTTTCAGCAACATCTTCTCTACTTAGTTTTTGAGTACCCATGGGAGTTTTTAAATAAGATGCACTATCTATGTTAAATGTCTTTACCAAATTTCTTGCATATCTACTTTGAGAAATAAAAATCCCATCATTTGACTATTTGATTTGTAAGCCCAAAAAACAATTCAATTCACCAACCATACTCATTTCAAATGCAGAAGACATGCATTCAACAAACTCATTCAAAAGTTTTGACTAGAAACACCAAACACAATATCATATATATAAATTTGAGCAATCAAAATACCATGATTAGTTCTTTGAATAGAGTCTTATCCACTTCACCACGTATAAAATCCATTTGGAGGAAATGCTCAGTCAATCTTCCATTCCAAGCTCTAGGGGCTTGTTTAAGACCATAAAGAGATTTTTTAAGCTTGAACATATGGTTTGACTTATAGGGATATTCAAAGCCTTTTGGTTGTTTAACATAAGCTTCTTCATTTAAAATACCATTTAGGAAAGCACTTTTGACATCCATTTGGTGAAGTGTAAGACCAAGATGACAAGTTATAGCAATAAGAAGTCTACTTGACGCAATTGGGGCTACAGGAGCGAAGGTTTTATCAAAATCCACCCCCTCAACCTGTGTATACCCTTGAGCAAGTAAACGAGCTTTATTACGCACAATGTTCCCAGACTAATCAGTTTTGTTTTTGAAAATCCATTTAGTACCAATCACATTCACATTTTCAGGTCTAGGAACTAAATACCACACATTATTCTTAGCAAATTGATCAAGTTCATCTTGCATAGAATTAATCCAAAACTCATCTTTCAAAGCCTCATTGACAATTCTTAGGCTCAAAATTCGAGATAAAACAACAAATTCTCACCAGAGTGCAGTTTGAGGATAGGTATGCGTTTCTTACCATATCACGGTGGTTTACCTTTTTTTTCCTCTGTGTTCGTACACATTCAGTTATACATCACCTATCACTTGAGTAGTTGGGTGATTTTTCTAAATTCTACTTGGCATGTCTCTGGTACGACCAGTCACATGATCATCAAGTACTTGATTATATTCACTCTCATGTTCAGATTCAGTTTCTGAGTCAGTTTGTGTAGGTGTGTTTACAGGTGCTGCTGCAGGTGTTTCAACATCTGTTGGAACACTTGTAACAACACCTGTTGGAACACTTGCAACAACATCTGTTGTAACACTTGGTTCAACTTCAGATTCAGGTACTGACTCAGATGTACCACTTGTCTTAATCAGATCAGAGACAAAGTCTTCTTCAGTCTTTCCTGCAAGGTTAGCCAAATCATTGAAAACAACATTCATATTTCCATAACAGTCCTTGTTCGAAGATTAAAAACTGTATATGCATGACTATTAGTGGAATAACCAAGGAATAGACTCTTATCACTCTTGGAATCAAACTTAGCAAGTTCATCTCTATCATTTAACACATAGCACACGCATCCAAACACATGAAAATATCTAAGGTTAGGTTTTTACCCAAAAGAATTTCATACGGAGTCATAATACTTCATATCCTTAAATACACACGATTAGTAATATCACATGCAGTGTTTAAGGCCTCATCCCAAAAATGTTTGTTCAAATTTTTCGAACTTAACATAACGCATGCTATTTCTTGCAATGTTCGATTCTTTCTTTCTGCCAGCCCATTTTGTTATGGAGTTTTGGTTGCTGAGAATTCATGAAAAAGATGAATTTTCAAATTCTTTTCCATGATCAGTTCTAATCCTAGCAACCGTGACACCTATACAAATTACACACCTTTTTATGCAAGTTTCTGAAAGACTCAAAAGCATCAGATTTTTCACGTAGAAAATGCACCCAAGTAAAACGAGAAAAGTCATCTACACATATAAAAGAATATTTATTTTCTCCAATACTTTCAACCTCAATAGGACCCATAATATCCATATGGAGAAGTTCGAAACATCGGGTCGCATTAAAGTGTTGAGACACTTGGTGCGATACTCAAGTTTGCTTACCTTTTTGACAAAATCTACACATAGAAGAAGTTTATCAATCATTCTAAAATTCACATGTCCTAACTTTTGATGCCACAAATCTATCTCGTTTATCTTAACACTATGACAAGCAGTAATGCCACCAAATTGGTAGCAATTATCAATATATCTGAAACCTGCTAAGATGAAAATGTTAGAATTATCAAAGACTTCACAAGAATTCCTATCAAATTTAACATATAAATCATCATCACAAAGTTGGCTTATACTAAGAAGATTTGTCGAAAGCCCTTTAACATGTAAAATGTTTTTGAGCTTTGGAAGACCTTTTACATTCAAAGTACCCTTACCAACTATCTGTCCTCGAGCACCACCAGCATAAGTGACTTTACCTCTATTAACCAACTCATAGTCCGTTAGGTATTCGATGCTACCTGCCATATGGCGAGAAAACCCTCTATCGAAGTACCAAGACCCTGCAACGTTGGACCTCAATGATGCATAAATAACATTACAAGTCATCTCAATTTTGCGAACCCAAATAGTTTTTTGCACAACTAGGGTGTTGCTAGAAGTGTGTGAGGACACTTGTGAAGACACCTGACATGAAAAACTGTGAAACTTCATATCAGATTTTAGCTTATAACAATATGGTTTAATATGGCCAGGTTTATAGCAGTAATGATAGACATAATTCCTTTTTCTTTTATGTGGCTTTTGATTAGAATAAATGGGTTTTTCAATCGAAGAATTTGAAGCCTCAGAGTTTTCAGTTCCTTTAACAAAAATAGGTGTTTCGTATCTTAAACCAATCTTGTATGTACTTCCTAATGCCAGAATTTCATCAAGTTTAGCTTTGCCAGTATTTAGCCTTTGCAAGGTTTCAAGTAATATGTTAAGTTCAGATTTTACCTTTTTGAGTTCTTCATCCCTTCGTGTTAATAACATTTCCAGATGTGTTAAAGTACCATTCTGCTCCTCGTTCTCTTTGGTGAGTTTTTCATTTTCCTTCGTTAGACATGCAATATGTTGGACACGCTTGCGCCAATCGTGATACAACTCTTGGTAAGCGTCCACAATATTTTGTTCTTCACTATCGGAACCTCAACAACCTGATTATCTGTTTCAACTACAGAGGTAGGTGTTAAACAAATAGTATCTGAAGTGTAGAGAAAGTGTACCTGTCAGGTCTTGGAACATCACAAGCAACACCTCGAGAGATACCTAGTGGATTAGTTTACGTCGAGTTTTTCCCTTTGATGATTGTCATGAGGGCAATATTATCATTCTGGCTTGGGTTTTCCTCCTCAGACTCATCATCACTCGAAGTAACACTTAGATTCATACCTCTTTTCCGTAAGGTGTTTGCACATTCATTGGCATAGTGCTCAAAACCAGTGCATGCTCTATATTTAAATATTTCAATGTCAAACTGATTTTCAGATTTCTCTTGGTTCCTATCAGACTTATTTCTTTGAGGATATTTGGGAGCATTAGGTTTAAAAGACTTTTTGGCTTTGGAAGAAAATTGATTTTTGGTTTTGTTTTTCATGATTCTATTGATTTTTTTAGCAAAGAAAGCCATTGACTCCTCATCTAATTCAGATTCCTCAACCTCCTTATTTAATTGAGTTAATTCATCAGATTCATCGGGTAATACTTGTAGAGCAATGCTTTTCCCTTTAGGCCTTCTTTTGTTGACAAAATTGAGTTCCCAGGTTTTGAGTATGCCAGCTAACTCATCAAGTTGCAGTGTAGTGATGTTAGATAATTATTCAACAACAACAATCTTCACATCAAACCTTTTAGGAAAGGAACCCATCATCTTACCAACAATCTAGAATTTGAAATAGGCTCACCCAGAGATTGAGACTCATTAGCAATATCACACAGTTTTCCATGATATGATGTGATGTATTCATCTTCTTCCATCTGCAAATTTTCAAACCTCACATTCAAATGTCGTACCTTGGAGAGACAAAGACTTGCAAATCCTTCACAATGTTTTTGTAATGCCTCCCATGCATCTTTGGCTGCAGATTAGTTACAGACAATTTTGAACATGTTGAAATCTATTGCACCAAAAATTGCATTGAGAGCATTTGAAATGCAGTTTGCCAATTGGATTTCTTCATTAGACTATCTAGTTTCATTCGATTTATTAAGTCACTATAAACATCTATAATTTTGCGGAGCAGTCCATCCAATTAGAACAACACGCCAAGCTTTCTCATCAATTGATTTAATGAAAGCCCACATCTTGATCTTCCAAATAGAGTAGTTTGTTCAATCTAGCATAGGAAGACGAAACATGGCCGCAAATTGACTATCCATCGCTTGCTCGAACTCAGGATCAACACTTAGTGAAATCAAGTGTTGGCCATGATACCAATTGATAGTTTTATAGGTCCCAACGTCTAAGAATAAAGTGTTGCTATAAGTTCCAGTAACACTTATACAACTCGCAGCGGATAAATATAAAAACATAGAGATAAAATTTGTCTACAAGAATAAAAATACTTGTAAACGTGCCAGCAGGGCGAAATAATTCACTAGTTGAAGTATCGTTTACATAACTCACTTCGAATGACTTAACTATTATAAAAACTCCTATCTATGAGTAGATCTATACTATGTAAAATAACTTTTCCAAGAAAGAAAGAATATAGCTTATTCAGAACTTCTATGAAAACAAACGACGGACGAAAATTCAAAGGAACAAAGACTCTCAATCTTCAAGGTGTTATATTGAAACTGCAGCAGAATTCTTATAACACTTCGATCTGTGCAGACTTTCGACCTTTTTTACTTTGTGCAGAACTCAACTCTCTCGTGTATATTTGCTCTCTCAATTGTAATTCTGCGTGCTTGATTATGTGAGGGATGGCCTACTTATATAGGCAATTCTTCAAACTCTAAGTCCCTACAACATAAGAAAAGAGAGACATAATAGAACTAATATTCATTATAGAATCCTTCCTTATCAATATGACCTAAAATATCTTAGAGTAAGATCTTTCCATATCAACACAATACTTGAGAATCAAGTTTTTAAAACAATCCTTTTATAAATCAACTTTCCTTATTTAATAAATCCTACTACAAGAAGTAACCAAGAAGCAAAACACTAAATTTTGGAATTTTTTAAAATAAAGAAAAATACTAGATGACATGTAAAAACACTAACATTTCATAATCAAATTCTTCTTCAATTCTTGTAGTAGGGACTGTTGTATCTCGCTCAACATTCTGAACTTGTGAAGAAGCTTGAGAAGTTGATGGATCAAGATAGGAGGTCGAGTCAATAACTTGCTTTCCTTTCCAGTCCCAATTTGCAATTTCATTAAAGACAATATCTCGTGAAACTATAATTTTCCTTGTAGTAGGATCCAACTAGCGGTAGCCTTTGGACTCATCTCTATAGCCAATAAAGAGAAGCTTTTTGTCTTTCTCATCAATTTTTTAATGGATTTGCGATAGAATGTGGGCATATTCTATGTTCCCAAAGATTCTGAGATGATCAACTCTTGGCTTTTATTTGTACCAGGCTTTGTAAGGGGTTTTATTCCGAACAACCTGCGTAGGAGATAGATTGAGAATATACACTGTCATGTATATAGCTTCTGCCCAGTATAAATTTGGAAGCCCTTTGCCTTTTAGCATGCTTCTGGCCATTTCAACAATTGCGTAATTTTTTCTTTCGGCAACGCCATTTTGCTGAGGGGTTTTGCTCAAAGTCAACTATGTATTAGTCCCATTCACTTTGCAATATTCGATGAAAGGATTATAGAGAAATTCTCCTCCATGATCGGTCCTCAAAATTTTTATCAGAAAACCACTTTGCCTTTCAACAAGTGCTTTGAATTGTAGAAATATAGAGAATGCTACTGATTCTTTATTCAGAAAATAAATCCACACCATCCTTTTGTAATTGTCAACAAAGAGAATAAAGTATCTCTTATGTCCATGTGTGGGAGTTTGCATTGGCCCACAAATGTTTGAATGAATAAGCTCCAACGGCGCCTTTGCTCGCCATGAATTTTTTGGGAATGGAAGCTCGTGCATTTTCCCGTAAATGTAACCTTCACAAACTTGATTTGTTTTTTGAATATCAGGAAACCCGATCACCATGTTTTTATCCTTGAGTAGTGGAAGACCTTTGGCATTAAGATGACCATAACGCAAATGCCATAGATTTGACAAATCTGTATTTTCAACTTTAAGTGCACAGTTCTCATTTAGCGGCATCGTCAGAGGAAATATTTTATTTCTCATCTTAATGTTTGCAATGATGGTATTCTTCTTCTTGTCAAGGATTTGGCATTTTCCGTCATCAAAGCGGACAGAGAAATCCTTTTGAATAAATTGTCCAACACTAACAAGGTTGTGCGTAAGATTTGACACATAAAGAACATCCGTAATGAGTTTTCTGTTACCATCCTTAGTTTGGACAGCAATAGTGCTTTTTCCCTTTGCACTCCTTTGCGAGCCATCACTGAGAATTATTTGAGAAGTAATGTTCAAATTGAGGTCCACAAAGATATCTCGATTTCCGGTCATGTGGTTGCTGCAGCCACTATCAAAATACCACATGTTTTTGGATTCACAATCAGCAATTGAGTAGAATAATGATTCTTCTTTTGACTGCTCCAAAAGTTTGATTCTTTTACTTCAGATTTTCTTTATTTTGAAACGAACAATCCTTTTGTGAATGGTTAGGAATTTTGCATCTTTTACATCTAAAGAAACAATCTTTAGACTCATGATTTGACTTTTTGCAAATAACACAAGTAGGATTGTTATCGGAGTTTTGTGGTGACTAGCCTGTCCAATTGCTTTTCTTTTCACTTTGCCTCCACTTGCCATTTCCCTTTTCGTAATTTGAGCCTCCTTTGAATTCTCCTCGATTGTCGAACTTGATTTTAATGCTTGCTTGGATTTAAAGGCTTCTCTGGTTGATGGATAAGCCGAATGGTTGATTATTTGCTCATGTGCAAGAAGCGATCCGGTCAACTCATATATGGTCATTTTAGACAAATCTTTTGATTCTTCAATAGCGACAACTGCATGGTCGAACTTGGGGGAAGACATCATATCACTTTTTCCACGACTCTTTTATCTTGGATAGTGTCTCCACAACGTTTTATTTGATTAACAAATTTTTGTGACTCGTGATGAGAAGTCACGAACTGCCTCCCTTTCATCCATTTTGAGATTATCAAAATCTCTCCATAATAATTGGAGCTTCAAGGCTATTGTTTTTCAGTTCCTTGAAATTCTTGCTTCAAATTTACCAAACATCTTTGGCTTTTCTAACACCAAAAATACGAGGAAAAATATATTTTCCAACATCTTGCTGAATATATCGCAGCGCCCATTGCATCTTTTTTCTTGAGCTCTTTTTGCATTTTTTCCGAATTTTCTTCCTCTGCGGTTAGTTCTTCATCATCAATCACATCCCAAAGATCCAAAGAGATGAAGAAAGTTTGCATTTGGCTACTCCAATAATCATAATGTTATCCTTCAAAGATTGACACTTGACTTGGAGAATATGAGAATAAGGAAGACCCCAAATTTAAAGCCATTGGACGAGGTTGCTTTGAAACTTAAGCACTACTCCGACAAGCTAGATGAATAAATTGAAGAAAATTCACTTGCTGAAAAAAACAATGTCCAGCCGTTGGCTTCACCAAAGTATAGGAAATAGATCACTTGCTCAGAAAATGTCTCTGTGGTGGATTACTTGCTGCCCAAAATGATAAGGTCTCTGTGGTGGGCTATTTCAACTTCCAAATTGGCTTGCAACTCTATTTAAGACAAAGAATTAGTTGTTCATTTGATGCTTGCTGGACAAACTGCCGTGGACCACTTGGATCAACATGAACTTTTATATATTTGTGTGTGCTATGGCTGTAACATTGCAACACTCGGTTGGGACAAGTTTTGCATTATGTGGCACTAGATACCAAATTTGTTGGGTGCGGAAGCTATGATAGGCTTGAAAAATTAGGATTTTATTAATTGAATTTTTAGTTGAGTTGCTGCAACACTCTTTGTTTTATAATTAGATTTTACTCACTTCACTCTTGTTTCTTCCGACTACATCAAACCTCCTATTTATACAAGACAATAGATTATTCTAGAGACAATGGAATACAAAGAGATAGTAAAAAAATATTAAAAATATTTTCTAGTTTCCAATACTTTATTCCATTTTCAAGATCTTGACTTCATCTTCCAAAATTTGAATATTTGACTCCATTATTCCAATGTTTCATCCCAAGAGTCAAGATTGCAAATTACCATTTACCAAAATATGCCCCTGTACTATTCTATGGCCATACCACTTTAAGGACAAATATATGAGCAACTTGCTATTCATCAATATATGATGTCTGTCTAAACGTCCGTCTGAGCAATCTCTTCCATATGGGCCCGCAACCTGAAAGCATGAAATAATGCAAAATTACAAGCAGTGTCTGTACTAGTATTATAAAGAGGAAAAATTCCAAAATAATACCAAAGGATCAAACAAAAGATATGAATCACAATTGCTTTTATCACAAGAAGATATTAAAATTTCCGAAGCAACAAGAGAAATAAAAATTGCAGTCGATGTAAGATGAAAGAATCATTCACCACGTTTTTTGTCATCTTCAAGAGATTCCTTTGGTGGGGAGCTAAGAGGACCTGCAACTGTAATGCAAAACAGTATATATAAACATTGTGAACTAATCTAAAGAGTAAGGGAGTGTTCGCAAGCACTCTTGGTTTTCTAGGAAGTGAATTATTGTAGTAGAAGTAAAAGTAATTGAGTATTATAAATTAATAGAATTTGTAAAGAAAATCTAAAGGCTGAAGAAATCTAAATTGGAGTGTTTGGGGAAAAAACACTTTCAAAATTAGTTTTTGGATAGAAAGACATAAATATACATGTATGAATTACATGAGTATATACGAAGACAAAGGAAAACTTTGGATATGATAAACATTTGAGAATAAGAATATCAAAAACAAATTCTTATATACAAAAATACCAAAACCACTTTTCCATAATGAGAAGCACCCCACTTCTGGTTTTCAGATTTTGATTCAATGAAGCAAAAGTTGGTATTTGCAAAGACCAAAAAGTGATTTCTTTCTTCTAAAAGCAAACAATAAGTCACTTTTTTTTGTATTTGCAAACACTCTCTAGATATTGTTTCAAAAGCATTACTTAAGCTATCTTGTTCACGTGCAGATTTCTCTCTGCTGCTTCACCTTGTCCTTATGAGGTTTATTTTGGATTCTGTAGGCCTTCACTTCAGAACTAGTTTTTGAGTTTGCAGCATTCCTTTTCGCCGTTTTTTCTGGTTTTTCTCGTAGAACCATTCCTCTTGAGTAATGTAAATTTCATCATCATCTATGCTCACTTTGACTTCATCTTGTCAGCATCCGTTATAGAAGTAGAGGAGCTGTTAACATCATCATCAAACAACTGGTTGCCTTCAGCAGGCACTTCAGAACGATTACTGGAGAGTGTAACTGCTCAAACAATTCTTTCACGGATTCTCCAAGTTCAGAAAGTTTGTAACAACCCAGGTATGAATTTAGCTCATCACGCATACGCTGTATAGGCTGCACATCATTGGAAATCTGTAGTGAGAATAACAACCGGTCTATTTCCTCTATAAAAATTTCATTACCATGTCAAAACAAATTCTTACATTTTCATTTCAAAACAAACAACAAATATTGCAGTGTATTTTTGTGAAATCCAGATATTAATCTTCCATTGAAAATGAAACAATTGATTAGCATACTTTCCACATACCTCACATCCAGCTTCAAATCAAGCTTAAAGAAACAAAGTGAAATTGAATGGTTAGTGGCAAATTCAGAGAGCTTGTGCGATACCCTTAATGCAAAAATCGTATTATAGTGAAATATTACAAAAATTACAAAAACAAGAACAAGTCAAAAGCTCCCCTTTCTTCCTTGTTCCAGCAAATACATTTCACAGCAAAAGAGAGAACGCAATGAAATCAATTAATTCTAAGGAAAGTGTTGTAAAAGGTGATGGCAACACCACTGACCTCACTTGGCACCTTCCAGTAAAATTGTATCATCAAATCATTTGAGCATTCTCTGTATGATTAATTTGATTCTCGGTTCTCCTACCAAACTTTTCCATCCTCCAGCATCTTAAATAGGCTCAGCAATAACTTCCTAAAACCTGTAAGAAACTGCATGAAAACAAGTAACCTCAATGTAATAGGTTAGTGGGTTAGTTTTTTTAAAAAAAAATCCATCAAGCATTATCTACCAATGAAAAACTGAACATGGTTATACATAACCATAAATTTCAGAAGTGGCAAAACTCAAATAGAGTTTGACTTAGCACAAGTCAACTCTAACAAGTACACCACCATCGGCACCTAGAAAAGGGAAAATATACATGACTTTTGTACAAAATGTACAGTCAGTTATTTATATGTGTGCAGCTATGAAACATGAAATTCGGTGGAAAAACAGTTCGAGTTTTCAAATTTCCATTACTCGAACCCTTTGGGGTTATAGAAAAATAACTTTCTCAGTTTCCCTTCTTGTTTTTCCTATCAGTTTTCTATGGATCAATAACAGAATTCAAGTACTCCAACGTAATTTACAATTGTGTGAGATCATGCTTAACTTTGTTATTTTGTTAATCAAAACTTATTCCACATATATACACGATAATGCATTAGAAAATGGATTGCATAGTTGTTTCAATCACAAGGGTGTTAAATTAGATAGAAGATATTATAGTCTACACATAAAACTCATAATGAAGAGATGAAATGAACTTGTTATTCATCAGCTTGGTGTATGTATTTATACAAGATTGACAAGAGCATCTTTACTGATCAACTAACAACTTGTAACTGAATTGGTTGGAAACTAACTAACTAACTCTACTGTTACAACTAACATAACAGAAAATATAACAGAAAATATAACCAATACTCTAATATACCCCCTTAAACCGAACCAGGGGGCTGACCAAGAGACAGCTGAGAGCAGAGGGACTGAAACCGAGCCAGAGAGAGAGGTTTGGTTAGAACATCAGCGATTTGGGATTCGGACGGAACAAAGCGGACATCAATAATTTTATCACGCACTTTCTCACGGATAAAATGAATGTCGATTTGAATATGTTTGGTTCGTTGATGGAAGACGGGATTAGAAGCCAGAGAAATTGCACTGGAGTTGTCACACCACAAAACAGTTGGAGATTCAACATGTAAACCAAGCTCATCAAAAAGAGATTTTATCCAAATTAAATCAGTCGTAGCCACTGCCATAGACCTATATTCAGCTTCTGTACTACTTCTAGCAACCACCTGTTGCTTCTTAGAACACCAAGAGATGAGATTTGGCCCCAAAAACACACAATATCCACTGATAGATTTTCGATCATCACAAGAACTGGCCCAGTCCGCATCAACAAATGCTTCTAAATTCATACGAGGGAAAACCTTAAATTTAATACCCAAAAACCTGGAACCCTTAAGGTACCTAAGAATCTTCTTGCAGGCAGTCCAATGATTTTCTGTTGGAGCCTGAAGGAACTGACTCAGCTTATGGATAGCATAAGCAATGTCAGGGCGTGTCATTGTAAGATATTGAAGGCTTCCAACGGTGCTGCGATAGAGACTAGGTAGAGAGAAGGGAGAGCTATCACCCACAGAGAGCTTTTGGCCAGAACAAAATGGTGTAGGACTTGGCTTGCAATCAGTCATGATGGTCTTAGCTAAAATATCAGATATGTACTTAGGCTGATTCAGTAAATATCCACCAGAAATTTTGTGAGCCTCAAGACCAAGGAAGTAACTAACTTGGCCTAAGTGTTTGAGAGCAAAGGCTGCATTCAGTTTGCTGATTAATTCCAAAACAAAGGCAGAATCATCCCCAGTAATGAGTATGTCATCAACATAAACAAGCAGCAATGTGAGCTTACCATTGGTCTGCAGAAAGAACAAGGAGTTGTATGATGTAGATATATTAAAGTGTAGAGAAAGCAGAAAATCCTTGAGTTTCTCCAACCAAGCACAGGGAGCTTGTTTGAGACCATACAATGCCTTAACCAGTTTACAAACATGATGAGGTTTATCAGGATGTACAAAACCCTCCGGTTGAGCCATGTATACTACCTGTTGAAGGGAACCATTTAAGAAGGCATTATTGATGTCAACTTGTTGTATGAGCCAACCTCTAGAGACAGCAAGTGAAAACATAATCCGGATAGTTAGAGGCTTAACCACGGGACTAAAAGTCTCAAAGTAATCAAGGCCTGGAACTTGTTGAAAACCCCGTGCAACAAGGCGAGTCTTAAGCCTTTCAACTGTACCATCAGCATTATGTTTAACTTTGAACACCCATTTGTTAGATATCAGATTCATGTCTTCAGTATAAGGCACTAAATCCCACGTATGATTTTTGATCAGGGCAGTAAACTTAAGATCCATAGCGGTTTTCCAACCCGAGTCTGATAAGGCTTGACATACAGTAGATGGTTCACTGACAGAGGAAAGAGCAACATGGAATGTTTTAGGTTTATAGATACCACTTTTGGACCTAGTTTGCATAGGATGAATAGGAAGAACTGGAGGGGGAGTGGGTGAGGGAGAAGTAGGATGAACAGAGACACTTGAATGAGAAGAAACATTAGAAGGGGAAGGATGCTGCAGATTTTGAGTCTGCTGCAGAGGTGGAGTCTGCTGCAGAGGTGGAGTTTGCTGCAGATTTGAGGCAGATGACTGATGGGGAGAGGAGAGTATGGGACTGACTAAGGAAAGAATAGGAAGAGAATGAGGAATAATAGAAGGGGAATTGAGAGAGGGAGATGAGTGTGTAGGAGGAAATAATTGAGAATAAGGAAATTCAAGCTCATTGAAAGAAACAGTCCGAGCAATATAAATTCTTCCAGAGGAATGCAAGCATTTGTATCCTTTGTGTTGTGAACTATAGCCCAAGAAAATACATTTTGATGATCGAAATTGAAGTTTATGATTGTTGTAAGGGCGAAGGTATGGATAACATGCACGCCCAAAAGCTCTTAAGAAGTAGTCAGGTGGCCTATTGAATAATTTTTGAAAGGGACGCATATTTTGTAATACAGGAGAATGGAGAAGATTAATGAGATATACAACAGTAGAAAAGGAAACCCACCAATATTTATAGGGAAGATTAGAATGAGCTAAAAGTGTAAGGCCAAGATTCACAATATATTGATGTTTTCATTCCGGCATACCATTTTGAGAATGAGTATGGGGACAAGGATGTCTAAACACAATACCTTGAGACAGAAAATGAGAAGAAAGCTTTCTACACTCACCACCCCAATCACATTGAAAAGCTTTAACTTTAGTTTGGAATTGTCTCTCAATATAGGCAAGAAAATGCAAAACCACAAGATAGACATCACTCTTAGATTGTAGTGGATAAATCCATGTAAAACGTGTGAATTCATCAAGAAAATGGACATAATATTTGTAACCATCACAAGATGTAGTAGCAGCGGGTCCCCAGACATCATAATAGACAAGATCAAATGGAGCAACAGATTTAGATTGGACTGAAGGAAAATGCATTGACTGTAACTTTCCAAGTTTACAAGCTTTGTAGGTCCCAAGGGGTGTGAGTGTAAGGTTTAGAGGGGGGTTGAATAAACCTTACCAAATTTTTGATTTAGTCCTTTTAAAAGTTCGAGTTGATACTACACACCGTGTCCTTGGTGACTGACCAATTTAGTTAATCATTAGAGTTAGTCACTCAGCGGACTCGAGTCCGTTGATAGAATAACTCAAATTGTTAGGACTCAATTAGCTCAATGTGGTTTGTTTTTTTATTGGAAGACTTAACACCCTTAAGTTTGGTTTAGTTATGATTTAATACCTAGTTTTAGTACTTAGAGATTATCGGTTGGATAGCAAATATGTCGCCAGAATTAAACAAATAAGATGCAGGGAATTAAAGTCTTTGAAATGTAAATGACACGATAAGTTTTTATAGAGGTTCGAAGATGGGGTAATTCTTCTACTCTCTCTCTTCTCCAACTCCTGGAGGAATCCATAAGTATTGATCAAGATATACAAAGTGGTAGCATGTCCCGATACAAGTCTTGATCACACAACATGACTTGATCCTTTGGGACTCGATGAGATGCCTTGGTCACTCACCGGCTTCTCGTCCGACTCGGCTTCTTCACAGGGCGGCTATCTTGCTACTACGACTCACTTGCTCAAGCTCTTAGGATTTGATCACGAAGCCCTCCAAAAACTCGAGACCGGTTCGACCTTGAACCTTCCTACAATCCTCCGTGGAATGTAGACCCCTTGATTCTTCAAAAGTTTCCTCTTCAACTGATTGAAGTTATCTTTCCTTCACAGTGAGTGTTGGATTGATTTCCTTCGTAATGTAGGCTTGAGGATTAATCTTGAATGATTTGAGAATGTCTTAGGTTATAGTTCAAATGTATACTTGAATATTCGTGGTTCGGGTAACCTTCTCTCGTTCATTCCTCGGCCTTTTATAGTGATCTTTCAAAAATGCCCGCTGAAAGAGATAGGCTTATTTTTGAAAGTCACTTGTGGTCGTTGGCTTGTCTTGTTGCGTCCTTGGAATTGCCACTTCTTCGTATGAATTATTCTTGACTTTTTCGAGCAATCGACACAAAGCAGTGTAGTGCTTCCTATGGTTTATTTCCCTTGCACGCTTCGTGGTCGAGCACTCAGAAAGGTAGCATGGAGATATTACTTGTTTAAGTAATTCTCTTGATTTTTGTGCAACGGATCTTTTTCGATTATCTCGACTTGACCGCATTTTCTTACTTTCCCCGGGTGACTTAGAGTCGACTTCCAATCATTAAATGACTCTTGTCACTTCAACTAGAGACTTGACTATCTTGAGTTGACTTGACGATGTTTTACTCACCAGCATCTCACCGCACCTTCATCGAGTTCCGTCTTCTCTTCTTTTGCCAAACTCAAATTGCCTCTCGCGGCGAGTCTTCCTACTAGTCTCCGATTGTCTTCTCGGCATGTTTGGGCATAGGCCGACTTAACTCACTTGACCCACCTATTTATTACAATGCGATTTACAACGAAAATGGGGTGCCAACTTCCTATTCTAAGTTTTACATGGCATTCATCAAAATCTAAACAATAAATTTCCCAACAATTTCCCTCTTTTGATGATGCCAAAACTTAAAACATTCAAAATGTAAATAGCAAAGATACATACGAGATAGTGCATTCACAGAGAATGTATGCGTAGAATCAATCTTTTTATTGATCATAACATTCTTGTTCTTTTACACAATCAAGTTCATACAGGGTGTATCAAAGCAAACATTTATGTCTACGCAAAAAAATAGAGAATTTACAGATTTATTACATAAGACTTACATAGTATGTATTTACATAGTAAAATACATGAAGGGGTGGACAAAGAACACTTCATCTCCTTCACGCCTCCTTCTTTCATCTTCTTGATTCTGTCATCTTCTTACGGTCTTCTTCTCTTTTTCTCATCTTCACCGCTTCTTCTTCTTCTTCTTTTCATATGCCTTCCGGCGACTTCATCTCTTCTTAATCTCTCTTGTCTCTCCTCCCATAGCCGAGTTTGTCTTTTATTTTATTCTTCGATTCTTTTCACATACTCGATTGTTTTTAGCCACTTGCGTTATTGGCTACTTGGTCAAGACCACCCAAAGATCCCTCCTTTCTTGCCGGATCTATGTACTCAATGTTTTTGGGCGCGAGGCCTGGAGGTCCAAACCTCTTCCTCCACCAACGCTTCTTCCTCTACCTCTTGGCGTGTATTGTCTTCGGGTCTTCTTCTTTCCACTGAGTGACCAGCAGAGCGATGCCGGTAGTCGGTGCTGTCGCTTCTTTCACATAACGTGAGACCCTTTTCCCAAGATAAGTCCCGGCTTGAGCCATAGACATGTTTGCGAAGTATCCTTGGATGCGGCGTTTTAAATTCATCAACGATCGTGGCTCGGTCCCGACATCCGAGATGGCATAAGTGTCTCTTTCTCCGGAATGCCTCCATGTTGTTTCAAGATGTCCATAACTCGGGCATTCAACCTTCTTTCCACTTCCTCCATCCCTCGCTTCAATCGTCTTTCTCTTTTCGGCCCCATAGATGCGGTAGAGTGTTGGAGTGGCGAGTCATGGGAGTTTGCCACTCGATAATATCACCGTGACAAGACCTTGTTGGGGGTTTGTGCAATCATTAAGGTCACATCTCTCGATTCTTCCCCCTCAAATGCAGACTTTCCTTTCTTTTGTTTTGACACTTTCTCACTGTCTTTCCCTTTGCAAACTCCCTCCTTTTCACCTTCGATCTCTTTAGCGCTTTAAGGTATTCCTCTTCCCCTTTTTGGCATCATCAAAGGAGAGAGGAACCCCTAGAAACATCTTGGCAAAGGGAAGTCGAGCACGCTAATAGCCGAGTTCGCCTCGATTCTCAAGCTGCGGAGTATGCGGCGCGAAATTCGAGCGAGTAGCGTTGGACTCTCTTGAAATTAGCTTCATCTCGGCCATGAGAAGGCTGAATTTTCTATCCATGTTTGCTTCCGCACGCCAGAGAGATCACTCTTATTTTGCTCACGCAGCAGCTTTATCTCGGCGGTGAGCTTCATGCATGTGCTCAATGTGTTCTCTCAATTTCGTCTTTTGCATCGGCGTTCTCGGCTCTCCAAACCAGCTGACTTGTTGAACAATGTTACAAATATCTAGCTTGTTCCACGCGCATTGTTTGTTGTTGTTGCCACCACTCCCGGATTCTCTATTATGCCTCTCAAGTCGGCAGTGAAGGTTGGCATCTCTCGTTATCGATCTCATGTCCATCGAGGCCTGGTGCCTCTCCATCCGCTCAAATTCTCGCAAATAATGCTTTGAACACCTCCCGAACTTTAGTTGTTTCCTCTATGCGGTGATGGCCAGGCCGCGTCAAAATCATAATCACCGAACGATGGTATCGATGGAATGGCGGGATCAGTGCGGAAGCGCGAGATCTCTTTCGACTCTTCGGGAGGTCGGGTACCTCCAGAGAGAATGGAAATGATTCTACAAAGGAATCATCACGGGCAATCGGATTTGTTCAATGATGAGTGGTGCGCATGAAGTTCCCTTTGGGTCGAACTCCGCCGGACTTGGGAGCTGCGCAGCGGACTGGACTCTGTTTGTCTGGGTGCATTGTGAAGTTGACCCGACTTTGCCGAGCCTCGGCTATCTCAACGGCCTTCGTCGGTCTCAACTAGTTTTTCCAATTGAGTTGGGCCGGTCCTTGCCTTATCGAGCGTCATCGGATGATGATGAGATTTCCATGGGTGGCTCATCATCAAAATTGAAAGTTTGACGAGTAGTCTTGAGGTCGACTTGCTCGTGGTTGGAACATCCTTAGGCCGAGTCTTTTGGATCGATCCACAGGGGATGACTCGGCTTCATCGTCTTCTTCCGATCCCGGAAAGGTTACATCGAGGATTATCTTGGGAGTCATGAAGTGCGCTAATCTCCTTTTCGAGATGGATCAATGAGAGCGGGAGGGATGTTCTCTACTTCACTTCTTTACCCCCGGGAAGTCTCAACCTCCCGTTGGCCTTCATTACCTCATGCGATCCCAACTGCAGTGAGGCCTGGACCTCTCTTTCGATAGTGTCACTGCCTTAGGGTCTTCGTGGTGGCATCCATTGGAGTCTCAACCCCATGGATTGCACTTTCATCGCCAGTGTTAACTCCCGGGCTCTTCCTTCCTCGTGCCTCGACCGCATCGCTAGCCACATTAGCGTCGTGAGCGTTGAGCGGTTGGCACCTTCACCGAGACGATGAATCGTCTCGAGCTTCGTTGATGGCAACTTCTTTGTGTATTTTGTGTTTGTACTTTCTCCACTTCGCCTCCTAGATTCGTTGTGGAGTCATCTGCAAGCATCCTCCGACCTTGCTGCAGCCGGAGGGAGTTTCCCCTCGGTGGCGCACCAGGTGAGTGACTTGGAATGGGGTCACTCGTCTCCAAACTCCCTATTGTTTCTCTACCGAGTGTTCGGCCGTTTGGCGGTGTGGTAAGACACCTTCATTAGGGGTTGGCTCGACCGGGGTCCCCACTAACCCAATTTCATCGCCAGTTCCTCAATCCCTTCTTCCGAGTGAGTGGGAAGTTGTGGCGGAACAATCGTGGCAATATCTCGCACCACTCCCATTGGGTCCAACTCGGTGTGTTTTGGAGGACTCTCCTGGTCCCTCCATCATTCTTTGCGCATGAAGAATTCGGATTCGTGCATTGCTTCTTTGCATTTGCAACTCTTACGTGGCGGCAAAGCGGGGTCCGATCCTCATCACTATCGATAAGACGTCAAGGAGATGATGTGTGTGTTACGTGGTGCCGGTGATAGAGGCGGTCTTGGCCTTCTCACGTCTTTAGCTTCCTCTCGCCTGTCTCTCCTTCTCCTTGTCCTTGAAGATCGTAAGATATACGTGCGCTTTCTTCATCCAATGCTTGGACCACAAAGTGGTCACTCCAAGAAAGTTCATCGATTCCTCTTCTTCTTCGATAAACTCAAAGGCCGTTGGAACTGTTCCTGGATCGACTCAATTTCCACTTCCTCCACTCTCGCATGACGATTTTGGATGTCCGGATAAAGTGGGGATAGGATCATCACATCATCATCTCTTTCAACTTCTTCTTGTGTCTCATTGCTTCGAACTACACATGGGTCTTGATTTGCCTCTGTGACGCGCTTCAATGAGACTTAGTATTTCATCAATAATATCCGGGACTCTACTTCTTGGCCGGTTTTCGGTGTTTGCTCCACCGAGTGGTGACTCAAGGTTTCTCAAGCTCGTAGCGCTTGATGATTCTTCGTCGTCTCTTAGTTCGTACTGCAGGGGATCTCGATTGAGAGAGTTTCTTCCTCGAGTCTTGGCGGGCCGGGTCTTTGGTGTTTTCTTACGAGGAGCGGTTGTCTTGGCTTATCGGTTCTCCCTCTTTTTGACGACCGGAGAAGGTATTTGAGGTTCCTTCTCGGCATCACTTCTTTGGCGGGCGGGAGACACGGCTACGGGGTAGGCGACTCGGCTGCGAGGGGGAAGATTTGTTTTTCTTAGGCTGCAGGGGCAGCGATTTTCTTAGCAAAACTGTAGGGCAACTTTCTTCTTTGGTGGAGAGGAAACATTGTATCTTGGGTCACCGATTCCCCCTCACTTGTATCGGCTCTCTTGGCGTGGGCTCTTTTACGTGCGCGCCGAGAGGTTTGATCTCGAACATCCTCTTGTTTACATGGAACGCCTTTCCATGTCGAAGAGGGACTCCTTTCACCTCTATCACCGGCCAATCACCAGGCCATATTCCAGGGATCCTCCAAATGCACCATCCTCCTTGAAGGATTTGTTCCCTATATTTTGGCGAGTCTGCTTGCATAAACAAACTTCGGCCATTTACTTGCTTTTCTTCAATGATCGCGGCCATTACGATCGGTTTTGCTTTAAACGATTGGTCAAAGCTGCCAAATTTGATGTCTATGCATTTGGCAACTATGTCCAACGATTTGTGGTAGTCCTCCTTCAAAGCCCCTTTTTGTTTGTGTAGACTATCTTTTTCAAAGATAGTTGGTCTTGGCTACTTCCTTCCAAGGCAAAGACCAAGTCTCGTCGCTTCATTGATTTACGGTGCTCCTTCCGCCGGTAGTGAGCGGTGTTACGCGATCCTGGCGAGATGATGAACTCCTTCCCGTGAACAGAGGATTTGATCCCTTCATCGTGAATCTCGGCGTTCACGTAGAACCGTGCGACCTCTTCCACATAGGTCATCGAGAACTCCATCGTCGAAAATGGTTTTAGCCTGGGCGTTTGAGCTTTTCAGCAATTTTCTTTATAAGGGCGTCATCGGACCCTGTTTGACCATTCCCTCGAAATCCACAGTAGACCCAGTATGGATTTGCTTCCCTAGCTTAGCGAAATTATAAGTTGATGCCATTTTTCAGTATTTCACTAAAAGAAACTTAGAAGTTGATTTGAATATTGATAGGGTTTTGAGAGAGTTTTGCCTTTTGCTTTCGAGATAGAAATGAACCGTTTTGGTAATATGTGAGAGAAATACTGACGAAAATGGTTTAAGTATGGTTTTGAAAGGGCGTGCGGGTGGTTTTTGAAATGTGATCGAAATCAACGGCTTAGATTTTGCACGCCGATTAGCATTTAATGTCTCGAATTTAATGCGACAAGATTTATATCCAATCATAAGGTTGGTATGCGGCTTTTATGTCTCACACATCATCATTATCTTTGACGTCATTCTTAAAAACATTCCCGCTTAGTAAAACGATTTGTGTTTTTGTCACTTTGCTCATAAATGACTCAGCTTATCCCTTAGCTGATTTAACTCTTCTGGTCACAGTTCTCTTAGTGACTCAGTTGTCATCTAATTCGATATAGTTGTCTTTCCGACATGGTGATTCATTTAGTGATTTTGAGAATTCAATCCTTTTTCTTTTTTTGTGTTTCATTTCTTTTCTTTGAGTCTTCTCGAGTGTCACTCACTCAATTAACCCTAACTCATGCTTGAGTTCTTCAAATATTGATTCACATAATGGTTTTGTAAATATGTCACCAACCTGTTTATCGGTTGAGATATATTCCAAGATGATGTCCTTCTTTTCAACATGATCTCTTATGAAGTGATATCTCGACATCGATATGCTTTGTTCTTGGAGTGCAACACAGAGATTCGAGTGATTGCAATTGCACTTGTGTTATCACACATGATTGGAATTTCCTTTTCTTCAACTTCATAGTCTCTCACCGCCTCATCCATAGGATTTGGCACAACACAAATTGCCCCCAGTATGTATTCTGTTTGTTGTAGAGGTGGCTATTGAATTTTGTTTTTGCTAAACCAGAAATTAGCCTATTTCCAAGAATTTGACATGTGCCTCGAAGTGCTCTTCCCAACTCGCATCCAAAGATAGTCGTAGTAGTCTGAATAGCCAATTAGCTTGAATCCACCTTCCTTTGGATACCATAAGCCAACTTCTTGCTTCCTTTCAAATATCTCAAAATCCTCTTAGTCTGCGATCATATGGCTCTCTTTTGGTGCGATTGAAATCTCGCACATACACCTACAAAGAAAGGTGATGTCGGCTCGCTTTGTGAGATAAAGCAATGATCCATAAGTTATGTATCTTGTTTGATCTATAAGCTTGCCATCCGCATCCATGTCCATTTTGATGATGTATTCATTGGTATTTTCACGAAGACTTCTCCTCCATACCAAATTTCTTCATTAAATATCTGTGTATTTTGTTTGACTTATGAAGGTTCCATCCTTCGGTTGTTTTACTTGGAGTCCAAGGAAGAATGTCAGCTCTCCCATCATGCTCATTTCAAATTTGCTTTGCATGAGGTTTGAAAATTTTTCACATAGCTCTTTGTTTGTGGATCCAAAAATTATGTCATCCACATATATTTGAACAAGCAGTATACTCTTCTTGTCTTGAATTCTGAAAAGTGTTCTATCTACTTTTCCTTTTGTGAATCCATTCTCAGTTAGAAATTGTGACAAAGTATCATACCATGCTCTAGGTGTCTGTTTCAATCCATACAGAGCTTTCTTGAGTTTGTATACCTTATCTCCAAGAGTCTTCTCGCTCAAATCCTGGAGGTTGTTCAACATACACTTCTTCTTCCAATAAACCATTTAGGAATGCACTTTTTACATCCATCTCGATATACAATAAAATTCTTGTGAGCCGCATAGCTTGAATCCAATGTGTGTCATCCAATGCTTGTAACACATCTTTAGGCTCTATTTGTGAGATAAAACATGTGAACATAGCTTCTTGTTGAGTTCGATCTTGTTTTGACACCTTCTCTTATATCTCCAATGACAAGTTACGTGGATGGTCTTTCACCATCTTACATCGAGGTTGAAGTAAGTTAGCCGGATTGAGTCGTCTAGCAGCATGTGTTGCTTTGACCAGCTCTTTGCAATCACTTAGCCGCAAATTTTCCAAAGATTTTATGAGACTCGGCTATCTCATCTTCATCTCGAGTTTATAATTCCAAACGACTTGATAGGGACTCTTCGCATGGTTGGTTGATTGACTTATCACCGACTCTTGAATGTCTTCTCCATTTACATTTGGCTCATCGAATACCACATGAATGGATTCCTCTGCAACCATAGTCCTTTTGTTGAGTACTCACGAGGCTTTGCTTTCGGTGAGTATCCCAAGAAGTACTTATTTGACTTAGAGTACTCGGCTCCTTAGTCACCGTGAGTTTTGGCTCTTGAGTAGGTTGTTTTCCTCATTTAGTAGTGTGTGTGAGGATTTAATGTGTTCAAAATCTTTCATCATTTTGCCTAATGAATCATAAAGATCGGTGGGTGATGAAGTGTGTGTGTCACGATCACTATCACTAGAACCGAGTTTGATGAGTTAGAGTGTACCTCATCTTCTTGGTCGGAGTTGATCTTGTTCCTTGGCCATCAAACAGATCGGGGGCTTCTTCTTCGAGTCACTTGAGTAGTCGGCTTCACCGCTCTCAATCGAGTTGTCTCTCTTGACTTGGTTGTCTCGTGGTCTCTGCGGCCAACATTGCCTTTTTCTTTTCTTGTCTTCTTTCTCTCGGAGATCTTTCTTTCTTCTTCATTTTTGTATTTGTTGACTACAGGATATGGACAATCAATGGCATAGTGACCTGGTTGCCTACGTTCAAAGATAGATATTCAACCTTTTGATCGGCTCTTTCCATTCTTGGATTGTCGACCCTTTGATATTCACTTTTCGATGATCTGTTCTCTTGGTTGGCCTATCTTCCTTGACTTGGAGGAGAGCCGAGTGTCTTCTCGGAAGATTCTCCCTTGCCTCTCTTGTAGTTCTTATTGAAGAACTTGTTGAACCTTTTAACCATCGGGGCTATTTCTTCGGATCAATGACTTCTTTGACCTCGGCTCTCTTTTCATCCTTAACAATTAGAGCAGAGATGTTTTGGGTACGATTGTCTCTTCCTCGATCTTTTCTTCTCGCTCAAATTCGTAGGCTTTGAGATCCGAGAATAGTTCATGGTTGGAGGTCTTCGATAGGTCCATGGATTGTCTCGGTGCCATGACCTTCATTTCCCATTCACCGGAGACTTTTTAGGATCTTCATACACATTTCATTCTCGTGTATATTCCTTTCCAAGTGCGGATAGCTCGTTGGTGATTTTACGTGAACCGAGCATCCAGTTGATCCAGGTTTTCTCCTGCGATCATTTTGAAATTCTCAAATTTTTGTACACCACCGATAATTTATTTTCCTTGATTTGCTCGAGCCTTCACAAATCAATGTTAGCTTGTCCCATTTCTTTAGTCGTTTTGCATGATTTGACTTTATTGAACATGGCTTTGTCCAAGGTTTTGTAAAGGATGTCCTTGGCTACATTGTCCAGGTTGTATCTTTTTTCGTCATCATTTGTCCATTCGATTCTTGGTTTTTCAACCATAGCTGGTCTAGGGCAACATCCTCTTCACCTTCGGTATAGCTCTTCTTACAGTGTTCACTTTTAAGATTTGCGGTGGCCCATCCTCTATTACTATCCACATCTCATCATGTAATCTTTGATAGATGAGCACGCATAATGAATTTTCCAATCATCAAATTCTTCAATTGTGAACATAGGGATGCGTGTCAAATTTGCTTCCATGATAATAACTTTTAATGATAAAAGGAGTTTTTGAAAACTTAAGTACTAAAACAGACTTTGAAAAGTTTGGAGATCTAGTTCAAGAACTGATGCGGAAGGCTCAATGAACCAACCGCTCCGATACCACTTGTAGGTCCCAGGGTGTGAGTGTAAGGTTTAGAAGGGGGTTGAATAAACCTTACAAATTTTCGATTTAGTCCTTTTAAAAGTTTAGAGTTGATACTACACAAATATGTCTTTGGTGGACAGACCAATTTAGTTAATCGGTAGAGTTAGTCACTCAACATACTGACGAAATGTTGATAGAATAACTCAAAATGTTAGATCGAATTAGCTCAACGTGGTTTGTTTTCAGCGGAAAACTTAATACCCTTAAGTTTGGTTTAGTTATGATTTAATACCTGGTTTTAGAACTTAGAGATTATCGGTTGGATAGCAAATATGTCAGAGAATTAAACAAATAAGATGCGAGGAATTAAAGTCTTTGAAATGTAAATGACACGATAAGTTTTTATAGAGGTTCGAGATGGGGTAATTCTTCTACTCCTCTCTTCTCCAACTCACCGGAGGAATCCACTAAGTATTGATCGGTATACAGTGGTAAAATCCAGTATACAAGTCTTGATCACACAAATGACTTGATCCTTTGGGACTTAGTGCGGAGATACCTTGGTCACTCGGTTGGCTTCTCGTCCGACTCGACTTCTTCTTCACAGGGCGGTGCTTGCTACTACTGACTCACTTGCTCAAGCTCTTAGGATTTGATCACGAAGCCCTCCAAAAACTCGAGACTGGTTCGACCTTGAACCTTCCTACAATCCTCCGTGGAATGTAGACCCCTTGATTCTTCAAAAGTTTCCTCTTCAACTAATTGAAGTTATCTTTCCTTCACAAAGTGAGTGTTGGATTGATTTCCTTCATAATATAGGCTTGAGGATTAATCTTGAATGATTTGAGAATGTCTTAGGTTATAGTTCAAATGTATACTTGAATATTCGTGGTTCAGGTAACCTTCTCTCGAGTCATTCCTCGGCCTTTTATAGTGATCTTTTCAAAAATCGCCGTTGAAGAGATAGGTTTATTTTTGAAAGTCACTTGTGGTCGTTGGCTTGTCTTGTTGCGATCCTTGGAATTGCCACTTCCTCATATGAATTATTCTTGACTTTTTCGAAATCGACACGGTGTAGTGCTTCCCATTGTTTATTTCCCTTGCACGCTTCTCGTGGATCGAGCACTCCGAGAAAGGTAGCATGGAGATATTACTTGTTTAAGTAATTCTCTTGATTTACGTGGCAACGGATCTTTTTCGATTATCTCGACTTGACCGCATTTCCTTGCTTTCCCCGAGGTGACTTAGAGTCGACTTCCAATCATTAAATGACTCTTCCACATCACTTCAACTAGAGACTTGACTATCTTGAGTTGACTTGACGATGCTTTACTCGATTGCATCTCACCAATTTGCACCTTGATCGAGTTCCCGTCTTCTCTTCTTTTGCCAAACTCGGCTATCTCGTGGCGGAGTCTTCCTACTAGTCTCCGGTTGTCTTCTTGCATGTTTGGGCATAGGCCGACTTAACTAAGCTTGACCAGCCCTATTTATTACAATGCGGTTTACAACGAAAATGGGGTGCCAACTTCCTATTCTAAGTTTTACATGGCATTCATCAAAATCTAAACAATAAATTTCCCAACAAGCTTCACAAAATTGCAATTTATTACATGAAAAGGGAATATGAAGGTGTCTCATGACATTAGCAAAAGAGGAATTACAAGGATGACCTAACCGATGGTGCCATACATCAAGACTAGAAGAACTGGTAGCAATACTGCAGTGTTGGCTGACAGCACCAGAAGAGAGGGCTTTGACAGGAAGATGACTAAGATCAAGTTGATAGAGTCCCTCCTTGAGAGCACCCTTCAGAAGAACTTGGTTGGTGACCTTGTCCTTGACAAAACAAAACAAGTCATGAAACTCAACAATGACATTGTTATCTTTAGTGAATTGAGAAATACTTAACAAATTATTTGTTATGTCTGGAACACACAAGACATTGTGAAGAGTAAGAGACTAAGAAGGTAAAATGCTAGGAAAAGAAGTTGAACCGTAATGAGAGATTGAGAGTTGTGAACCATTACCAACTGTCAACTTATCATAGCCATGGTAGGGAGCCTGAATATTGAGATTACCAAGCTGAGAGGTGACATGAGCTGAAGCTCCACTGTCAATATACCAGGATGAATCAGGAGTATGTGAGGGAGATGAAGCCAACAAGGGTTGAGACTGACCCTGAGTCTGATTCTGAAGAACATCAGAGAGATGAGCTTGAGCACCTGGAGATGGCAGAGCATCAATACCAACAAAACTAACATCAAAGCGTTTAAAACATTTTGATGCAAGATGGTTAGTTCTGCCACAAATTTGACAAGCCGGTTTGTTCCATCCAAATCGGCCCCGGCCACGACCTCGATTACCAAAACCACCTCTGTTACCCTGAGATTCAGCAAAATTAGATCATCTATTAACAAAATGAGCAGAAGGAGGAGCAACAGGAGTATGAACACTTGTGAGATGAGCCAATCTCATCTCATGTGACTGAAGAGAGAACTGCACTTCTTGAAGAGTAAGAGAGTCACATCTATTTGTCAAATTGACCACCACACTTTCAAATTCGAAGCCAAGTCCAGCTAGAATATAAAGAATCAAATCATCATCACTAATTACTTGATCAGCAGCAAGTAAACTATATGTGATACCACGCATTTTCATAACATAATCTTCAATAGAAAGGTCTCCTTTCTTAGTTGTTTGCAGCAATAATCGTAAATGCATACTTCTTGCTTTAGAAGAGGATTGAAAAAGTTTTTCTATGATATTCCAAACCTGAGCTGAAGTAGAACATCGATTCACATGCCCAAGCATACTCTCTGAAATTGAGGAAAGAAGCCAGCTAAACAAATAGGAATCTCTGCGAATCCATAGCTGAAACTCTGGATTAAGAACTGGAGGGGAATCGGAAGAACTCTGCAGAAACTGAGAAGGAGCAGTAGTTGTTCCGAGTAAAAAGTCATCGAATCCATGTATACGTACAGTGGCTAGAACTTGAGACCTCCAATAGGAGTAATTCGTACGATCCAATCGGAGAGAGATCATAGTGAACGTAGGAAGAGAAACCGTAGTTGCAGAAATCGCCATAAGAGAAAAAAAAATCTTCGCCGGAGAAGAGAACTGTAGCTGCCGGAAAATTCACCGGGCTCTCGATACCATATTATAGTCTACACATAATACTCATAATGAAGAGATGAAATGAACTTGTTATTCCTCAGCTTGGTGTATGTATTTATACAAGATTGACAAGAGCATCTTTACTGTTTGATCAACAAACAACTTGTAACTGAATTGGTTGGAAACTAACTAACTAACTCTACTGTTACAACTAACATAACAGAAAATATAACAGAAAATATAACCAATACTCTAATAGAAGAAAGCAGTTTAGGGGAAACATCATACTAGAATCATGATACACCTACCTAATTTCAGAAGTATCTCATGCACTTTTGAAAAATAATGACAATGCAAAATAATCCATCAAAACCATATTCATTTATAGTAAATCATTTCTGAAACCATGTCAAAGAGAGTAACAATTCAGATTCCTCTGTTCTAAATCATTCAAAGAAAGCGCAAGTGATCAAATCATAACAATTTTCATAAGACTATTGTTCAGTCCAAAACCTTAAAACATCCATACTCCATTAATTCTACAACAGAAAACACTCAAATACATGTACCTTTTAGGGGCATAGGAGTTTGAGGAATCGGAGACTAGTGACTTCTCTTTCTTTGATTTCATCGCTTATCGAAGAGGATATGGAAGAAATCTTGAAGCTGACTCGCCTGCGGTTCAGTTGCAAAAAGAAAAGAAAAAGTGAAATATTTTTTTTTATTCAAAAATCACCATCACACGCTATTGTTCTAAAAATCTATGCCTAGCTCCGGTTAGTCCCGCTTAGGCACTCTGCTCTCCTTGTCCGCCTACATTTTTCTTCCGATTAGGGCCCGCCTAACTCCGTTCAGGCTCCGCTTAGACGCTAGGCCCCAGTGTGCCGCCCGACTAGCGCCTAACACTTTTTAAACATAGACACACACCAAAATCAATTCATAAGTGAGAATTAACAAATAGTTTGCATTTATTTAATTTTGTAACATTTTAACAAAAGAAAAATGCGTATGTATATGTTTCTCCATCCTATTTTTGGCCACTTGGACGGCTAGTCCATATCACTATGGCCACATTCGTTTTTTCCATCTTAGCAAATCACTTAGCAGGTTAATCAATCAACCTCATCCACTTAGCCCCCGTTAAGGGGTCACATATCGGTCATATGGGACTTCTCGGCCAAAAAATTCGAATTTTCGACATAAATTGTCCTCAATTGGAGGGATCTTCTGTTCCAAAAGAGAGTTTCAACTTCTATTCTAATGCACAGATGATTGTCACATGTATAAAATCTAATATATTAATTTTGAAGCATAAATCAAGTCTAATTATAGTTTTTTAATATAGTAATTTTTATACACATGACTATCATTCGTACGGTGAAATATGTACTATTTTGAAACAGAAGATCTAATGAGCTCCTCAATGTACGATTATTAATTATGGTCCCAAAATTGCCACAACCTCATTTTAATGGAAGGAACATGCCCCTAGGGGAGTCAATTTGAGATACGATACGATAACCCGACACAAACTTAATAAGAATTTGGCAGGAACATGTACAATCCTTAGTAGGTTCGGGTCAAATTTGGGCTAGACACGGTTAACAAGAAAAATAAATAGGTCAGGTCAGGCCGACCCGCGTGTCAACACGATTGACCTATTTAACCCATTTAATTGTATTGTGTGACGTATTATTTTCATATTTAGTGAAGTTTTAGTTGGTTATATGATGTTGGACAAATTATTTAATGCATTTCTAATAATTTAATGTACTTTTTATTTACAATTTTAGGATTTTCTTCATTTTTTGTCATTTCAATTTCAAATTATATAGGTATTTTGTGTTGTGTCGGGTTACCCGTGTCATAAACAGGTCGTATTCATGTCGTACATTTTACACGAATAATTAGAGGAATTGTGTTTGTGTCAAACGTGTTATATCCATGCTAGAATACGACCCGTGAACATGAAACACGACATGATTGAAACCCCTAAATGCCCCCATCGGTTATGGGGCTGAAATTGTAATTAAGCCTTCCCCTGTATTATCATAATCCAAAAGTTGAAGATAGGATGACAATTTATTGAAACATTAACTTGAAGAACTTTTCAAATGTGTTTTGGTAATACTCGAGCAGAGCTGGACAGACATGTACATGTGGCAATTCAAGACCTGCTTACGTGGACCGATCAGGACATCAAGGCCGAGAACAAACACAAACACCAACACGACCTGGTTGGACTGAGAAGAAGACCATTAAGAAGATTTAGAGAACCCTTACTTCAAAAGTCAACGATGGCCGAGCAGAATCCCAGTGGCCGACATACCTGCCACTTGGCAGTACCACACCAAGACAACACAAAAATAATATTAAATACCTGTCATGCATGCAGGTTATGTAGAGTTTGGGAATGACAAGTGTCCCACTCAAATTGTAGATGTAATAATTGCTAGCCCATCAAATGTAATAGTATAAATTGGGCACATTTATGAGAAACAGACAACAGAAAAATACTATATAATTACACTGTACTCAAAATCCTGCTAGCAGATGATCGACCAAGAGTTCTGCTCGGTAAATTAATAGAAAAGTATTTCATTCCATCTCTTATTATTTTCCAGCTGTTATTAGAGTAGTTTATTCCTTGTTGAGCAAATCCAAGCATCAACATGTTTGTACTTCTATTATACTTCAAATTATGTTTGAATTAAATTTGCCTGTTATTTAAATTGCACTTGAACGAACTTTAATCGAGTTGAACGCTAATCGAACTCACATAATTTTATTTAATTTCTTGCACAGTCGTATCAATATTTTTGTACTAATTAAACGATCGTTGAACTGAGCTTAAGATATTGTGTTCATAATCTTTCTTTATTATATTTAAGAAACTGAGCTCAGCTAAGTATAATTAACTAATTTGTCAATCTTAGCTAAAGCTGTCCCGGGCACTAATTAGCTTATTTACTCGGAATCGGAAAATGTAGGTAGTTATCAATTAATATGAAATAAAATAAGAAAACTAGCAAAAATTGGAAATTAAAAATCTCAAAAACCCATCTTATAACATTAAATCCTCGTCTACGTACTAGAAACAAATTACTGAAAACTTGCAGTTGAGAAAAGGAAACAGTAAAATTTAAAAGGAAAAACAAATTAAAAGAGGGGATAAAAACAAAAAAAAACAACAACACACGAGTCTACTGTGTGAGCAATCTTCTGATAAGAGCTGCTTGAGTGGTGTCTGTGTTTGCCAACAATTCAGACAGCCTCTCACTTAAGTCATCCACTTCTCTGTGTAAGCTTCTAATGTAGTTGCATGTCTCCTGCAACACATTGGCTGCTGACCTCTGCAAATATTATTAAAATCTATGAATTAATTAATTAGCAGCTAAAAATATCTAATGATACAAGGCAATGAGGCATGTCCAGTACTTTTTGGTAAATCTACAAGTTACTATTCCCAGAATTTTGTAGGTAAATATTAAAAAATCGGGACTAAAGATGCGATTGAATTCCGTTAAACCAAAATTGCAGGTAAAATTGTTGTAGTTAAATGTTTACATTACAAACTAAAATTGTTGGAAGATACTTATAATATTTATGTTAGTAATTTAAAGATTATTGGTTATTTGTCGATAATTGATCAGCATAGTTTGCGGAAAAATAATATTATTGCTAACACATATATCTTTAAGAAATAATTAGTTATGATTGTTTAATTTTCTTTGGGCATACAGTGAATATGCTCCAACTACTGTTACTCTGACATTTTAAATTTTAATGCATTCATTGTTATGATAAAGTTTTAAAAGAATCTTTACTATTATATTAGGACTACATAATTCCAAGGCCATCTTTCAAAACCCTGAATACTTCAAAACATTGGGGGTTGTGATAATTTTTACAACTAAAATAAAATATGGGGGTATGCCAAAAAAATATTAACAGAAATATGTTCAAGTTAAGAATCTTTCTTTTGGGTTCTGGGCTATAGTTCCAAGAAATTTACAATATATCGAGGAAAAAATTGTGGTCGGTCCAAGACGGTAAAGTATTTAGACTTTTGATAAATGTATACCATTTTTCGGATCTTTATATTGTAATTTTCATTTTATCATAGGTTAAATTGCAAATTTGGTACAATTTTCGTCCACTAATTTAGGGGTGTCGCAAAATAGGACACTAACATATATTTTGTTGCAAATTGAAAATTGAGTACAATTTCTTCGGCAATTTGCAACAAATTAGATGTTAGTGTCATATTCTGCCATATCCCTAAATTAATGGACAAAAGCACAACTCGGTATAAATCAGTGGACCAAATGTACAGTTTTAAAAAAGAAGTTGTATATATATGGTCGCGATTTCTCATGAAATAAAAGATGAATCACAAATTTAGAAACCAAAAATGTACCTTATCTGAGCGCCGATTATTCATCTCAGGAAGAAGCTGCTGCAATTTGGAAACGAGCTCGTTGATTTGATCATCGGTGATTCTCGAAGATCCCGAATGCCTTGATCGTGATCTTCGGCTAGACATTTTATATATATGTATTGAATTATAACTTAGGAAATATACAAATTAATTAGTGTAGTAGAAGATGAGGTTCTATACTATATTGCAAGAAGTGATGTGCAACTAATTAAGTGAAAGTAGAGAAAGGTTATATATAGAGACTGTGAAAAGATGTTTGAAAAGAGAGAAAAAACAGTACTAGGTTCTAGTGTAGTAGAAACAAACAGTGGTGGTGTCTTGGAGTAAGGAGTAAATTAATACTGCTTGAGAGAGTGTCATGGGCAGGCTTGGCTTTAAATAGGATATCATTTTTCTGTTTGGGGGTGGGGGTGGGGGGTTGAGTGACATTTCAAATCTCGTATTTTCTATTTTATTTTATAATGATATTATCATATTATACACGTGACATTCACATGATCAATTTTTAATATAATTTGATTGTGAGAGAGGAGAGGACCACAAAGTGG
Organism: Rehmannia glutinosa; assembly: GCA_016081115.2. Classification (NCBI taxonomy): domain Eukaryota; kingdom Viridiplantae; phylum Streptophyta; class Magnoliopsida; order Lamiales; family Orobanchaceae; genus Rehmannia; species Rehmannia glutinosa. The sequence continues at coordinate 53,461,647 of CM071930.1, forward strand.
CCAAATCAACAGAAAAAATGAACAAGGCCCAACAAACCCAAACAATTCAATGTACACAAGTCCTAGAAATAAAAATAAGCAGTATGATGTTTACAGATATTAATCAGGAGATGAAAATTAAACCAAACGCCAATATCTTCATCAAGAGCTTTGCCATCTTTCAAAAATATCTGCCTAAAATTACATATTTACACATGTTATTTTTGGCTAAAATTTAGAAAAGAGTGAATTTTAGTCCAAACACTTTACGCTTTATTGATCATTTTAATAAAAAAATATCAAAGTTTCGTCAAGTTCTTTTATCAAACTATGGATTTTTTGCCCTAATTGTAACGGCCCCCTAAATGGGCCAAATTTTGGGGAACAAGTCCGTGACATAACGCTTCACACTCATGCATCGCTATTCCACATTAACGATGAAATTTATAATGGTAGAGACAAAAACTCCGTCGCTAAAATGCAAATTTGTTAGAGCGATCAAGTTTATCTAGATATCTCACATAAAATAATGGGTTTTGATCTATCAAAAATATATAATTGTATGCTTTTATTTCTTTCTCTCACCAAAATTCAAGATCCGAACATGTTGATGAGTTTTCTGGTCAAAATATTCATGCAAAAACCTCAGAGCAAATCGACACGTAGAACTGCAGCTTGCAAGCGTTGGACAGCCTTAATTTGTTACAGAACATAGAAGACATGTTTTTTTTTCTTAACTTGGGTATGTAGCGAATGTACTATTTTATTACTGCAATGAGGTCAGTCATGAGGCAGTTATCGTGGAACTGAATCCACACCCTTATCTCTTGAATCTTCACACAATTTCTTTGGTTGATCAAGTAGAATAAATTATCCTATTGTTGTTTGTTTAAGACCTGGTAATTCAATTTGGTAAAGTTGTAAACGAATCAAATCGAGTTCTAAGTAATTGCTTGTGTCGTGTCAATGTTTGAATTTCTCAAAATCACACGCGTATATCAAATGATTAATCCAGAGAGAAAATTCTAATGAATCAAACTTCTAATAATTTAGAGTGAATTAAATGATTCATCGTCGGTGTTAGAACAACAAAATTGCGGGGCTGCCGCCCAATAAGCGCCAAGCAATTTCTGCAACATTGTTCATCGTACGTGCATGCACCATTTATTATGGGGATAATGTTGCTTCTATTTAACAATAGCCCTTTTTGTAGGTGCTATATATGCACATGAACTCTTCTTGTTTTACTTTTTTATTTCACTTTCTGCTTTACTGTATTGGATGAATTATAATTGTACAATTATGATATTATTTTCTACATTTTTGTCATTCATATATAATAGAATAGAAAATATAATAGAAATGTGGAATATGAAATCTCAGTCTTGTATCTTTTATTAAGTGTTTTATTGATATTGAAAAAAAAAATGGAACAACAACCAATTAATACACCCAATAAATATATACTGACTAGACTAGCGACATGTTCATCTTGGTATTCTCAATTAAACAAGAGATTGTTGTATTCACAATTCAAATTTTGCTATATAATTCTTTCTTTTTTTAATTATCGCCCGACTCTTGAATTTGCACGTAATTAAATTTTTGAATCAAGACCCCATCGATCGACCAAGTGTGAGACCAACAGCGTGATAAAAGATATGTTAAAGCTTGGTGGCCAAATTAATAATTGGTGTGTAAGTATAGGGCCCCGGGTGGCAACATTGGTACTGAAAATCACATTTTGCATAAAAATCCTTCAGTTAAAAATGTTTGCGAATCGAATCTTCCTTTTATCGGAAATTATTACGTGATCGGCATGTGAACCCTCAATTTTCTGGCTGATTTTAAGTAATTATCCTGCATATCTTCATATTTTAAAAATATTAAAATCCCTCCTGGAATGATTAAAATGGATTACAATTTAATTTTTGATATTATTCCTATTCATCACTAAAAAAATACTAAATCTAATTTCTAAGTTGGCAAATTAACATGGTGTGCTGCTAATGTACTGTTTGTGATAATTTTATTTAAATATTGGTGAGTCTTATTTTTTATTTTCTAAGACACCATTTATATATGATGGGAGTAATATATTTTTAATTTATATTTATTGTTTTTCGTGGAGAATTAAAGTCTTGGACATGCATAAACACGTGCATAGAAGGTATCCAATGGTTGGAGGGTATGAGATTCCAATAATTGAAAGATGATTCGATTGTTCAAAAATCTATCTAATTTGCTCTTGATTGGTCAAAATTATCTGATTTATTTTAAATTGTATTCAAATCCAATATTATCTGTGTTGATTTTACCAGATCTTTTTTTTTCTTTTTTTTTTTTTTTTTTTGGAACTTTTCTCAAGGCATCTATTTTTCATAGTTGAGGACGATTGGAGGAAGGATGGGTCAAGAAATTAAAATGTAGACTTGTCCGTGGGAACAAATTTTGGAATCCAGATAATAATATGTTAACTGTAAAATTATAATTTGAGAATTATTTGAAATTGTTTGAAAAAAGTTCAATAAAATTTCGTTTATATTATAAAATTTGTATAAAAACTATTGTATTATGTTTGAGTTATTTTACAATTTTTGTTGCCGTGGCGTCTCCCTTTTAAGTAAAAGTCTTATGTCTTTTGAACTCGGTATTTAAGAGTACAGTTTTATCCGGCTAAATTATAATTTTAATCGTATAGTTGTAGGAGTAGCAATAATGGTATGGAGAAAATCACAATTTATGATTTTCAAAACTCTCGATTTTAGTCCTTTGCTCGACATAAATTGGAAAATTTATTGAAAATCCATGTGTGCAAAATTTCAGTTGAGCCTGTTGATGAATAAACTAATTTAGCTTATGTAGACATATTTCAAGTTAAGTGAGATGGCATGTTGATTGAGACAAAGACATTAAAAAGAAAAAATCACTTGGAGGATATCCACATAAGCAAAATTAATTTCCACCTTAGTAAGTTTGGCCGAAAATGTGGACACGTGGATTTTTCATCAAATTTTCCCATTTTCGGTGACCAAAGTATTGAAATTGAGAGTTTTTTCTTTAAGTATGAGACTTTTTGCCAAATCTTGATTTCTGCTGGCCATTATTGCTACTCTCATATAGCTACAGAGCCAAATTTGCAATATAGAGGTTTCACCCATATGAATATTCAAAAAAAAATGAGAAACTAATTAATTGTTCTACTAGACAAAAAGATAAATTTATTCTTACCGTTTGATAGAGGCTAAAAAGAAATTAAAAGATTGTGATAGAGATTAATCAAAGAAACACAATGGTATAAATCTTCTTTTATGGTTCAAACTACTTGCGACCAATCAAAATAGAACTATATCATATCATCTAAGAAAGACAAAATAAAATTCTTTCTGCAATTATGTATACATTTTACATGACTATGAACTATGAACATTAAAAATATGAGACTATGAGGGCCCATTTGGATGGAAGAATTTGAAATTCCAAAGGATTTCAAATGAATGGATTTCAAAGTCATTGGATTTGAAATCCACCGCTTGTTTGGATTATGTAGATTTGTGTAAGGGTTTCAAATCCATTGTAAGTTTTGATAAAAAAAAATTAGAAGCTCTATGTATTTTCGTAATTGATATGAAATAAATAAAAATAAAAGATATAATCTTATTATTTTGTGTGTAGTGTGTGTAAATGTGTGCAGTGTGTGTAAATGTGTGCAATGTGTATAAGTGTGTGCAGTGTGTGTAGTGTGTGCAGTGTGTGTAAATGTGTGTAAATGTGTGCGGTGTGTGTAAATGTGTGCAATATGTGTAAATGTGTGTGAATATGCAAGTGAGCATAAAGGGAAAAAAAGAATGGATTTCAAATGACTAGGTTTTGGTAGGGATTTGAAATCCTTTGAAAATGAACTAAAAGTTAAAGAGGATTTGAAATCCATTGATTTGGATTTATATCTTAAACAAAAGGGTGTGGATTTAACTAAGGATTTCAAATCCCTCCTCCCAAATCCTCCCCCAAATCCCCCCATCCAAATGCACCCTGAGAGTAATCTATCACACACAAACATGCACATACACAAAAACGCTTATAGTCCAAAGAAAGCAAGAATTTCTATTTAGAGAGCATCTCATTTTTAAGTAGAATAATTCTTGGTTTTTTTTTTTTTTTGAAAGGGAATAATTGTTCAAATAATGCTAAAAGGATTGTTATACTTCTAATACATATAAACATTATAATAACTTTTGATTCACCTTTACCAACTCCTAAATCTTTTTAATTTGTATCCACAATATTCTTTTCAACCTCATCGCTTAAGTCTACACACCCCAATTTGAGTTTCCAAACGACAGAAGAAAAAAAAAAGTTAAATAAAATAAAATCGTTAATTTTTTTTAATACAATTTCTTGGAGGAGTGGGACTGGTAGGAATCGATCACACGTCAATGATTTGGGTTATAAATGTTCAACTAACTGAGCTAAAATCAATTCTCAAAATAAAAAATAAAAGCAACATATAAATCAAAGAAAGAAAAAAAAAGTATAATCAATTATGACTTGATACACAAACCCACACACACACATATATATATAGTAAAATAAATAAACAAGTGAAATCCTGTGGGCTGTGGGGGATTAAATAAAAATTAGAGAGTGGTCAGCGTGCATCCCGGGGCACATGATTTGGATCCAATGGACAGCCAGGACTCCATTCGAGGTCACGAGGAACCCTAATTTCTTTAATTATTTCTCACTTACAAATCCAATGGAGTTGTTAAAAGAGTTTTTTGACAGTCCAAGAAAGATACTTGCTAATCTTCTAAGCATATGCTATGTACTAACTTCTCTTATATTTTATGTGGAACGACAATTGGTTTGATTTATGACACTTGATTATTTTATCCTACATTAGTCAGATTTTTTTGTGTCTGAATTTTATATTAATTTAATTTTTTGGCACTTAAAAGGTCGGTGATGAAGAAAGTTAAAACCCTTGGAATACGAGCATAAACAATACGAGCATAAACAAAAGTTTAACTGTCAATATAAACTGTCATTACCGACCATATGTAGTGCAAAATGTTGGAAGCTTAGGCCTATAATTTTAGTGGAAAATAATATTTTCGGTCCTTAACTTGGAATACTTGGAAATTTAGTCCTCTAAGTAGTTATTTTTTAATTTTAGTCTAATATCTTTCAAAATTTTGCACAATTACACTAATTTTGACTAGAATTATGTAATTTACCATAATTGCTAACTAGGACTGTTGAATTTTAATTTGTCTAACAAATTTACGGATTAACACATCAAACACCAAAAATTAACACAAAATATTGGAGATTTTAATTTTTTTGGTGGCAAAATTTTTGCCAAATCAACAAAATGACATGTTTGCACTTGCCTTGTCATAGTTAGAAATTTCCGATAAAATTACACAATTACGGTCAGAATAGGATTAAATGTCCAAATTATTAAAAGACATTGGACTAAAATTTTAAAGTGACTACTTAGAGGATTAAGTCTCAAAATAGTCCAGGTTACAAGACCAATAAATTATTTTCCGTAATTTTAACATGTTATAAGTTAAACCGTTTAATTTAATTATCCGAACGATTGGTGATTAATGAGGTAATATCAGAATGATTGTGGTACATAGATGAATTTCTTTATAAAATATAAATAATTGTATATACTTATATATATAACCAGCTCTCAATTAGTTGTATATATTTTGATTTTTCTACTTTTGGTGCAAATTAATTACTAGATTTTACATATGTAATTATTTAAGTTACATTTGGATGGAAGTATTTGAAAGTACATATATTAAACCCATAATAAAGTTACATTTGTTTGGCTAATCTCATAATTCAATAAATTTCAAATCCTTAATCAGCTCATATTTTGAGCTATTTTGCGAGTCATTGTGTTGGATGTAAATCTAATTTTTATAGGGTAATTGGAAACATTTTCCATAAATACGTCTGCAAATCCAAACCTTTAATTACATTCAAATTCTTATGTTATTCATGTTGACAAAAACTTCGGTTAGACCGTCTAACGGGTCTTTTCTATTAGACGGACCTAACCCGACCCGAGTTTTATTGTAATTTCATACACCGGTGGTATTTTCATAATACTCTGGGTCGGTATCATAGGATCTCTGGACTGGTGGCATTTTTGTAATATTATATATGAGTTGTTTTTCCCTGAAAAATATTAGTAGTGCATCTGAAAAGTATTAGTAGTGTATCTGAAAAGTATTAGCAATCCCCTTCAACAATATTTTCAGTAGCCCTCATGAAATGTGTTGATTTTTCCCCTCAAAAGTATTAGTAATCCACCTCAAATGTATTAATTGTACACTGGAAAAGTATTAGATAGTGATGTACGTACTATTAGGCAACCATCAAAAGTATTAATTTTTCCCGTGAAAAGTATTAGCAATCCCTCGAAAATTATTAGTAATCCACTGGAAAAGTATTGGTAACTCCTTGAGTAGTTTTTTAAGTAATTATTATGAAAAATATTGATTTTTTTTCCTGCAAAAGTATTAGTATACCCCCTAAAATGTATTAATAATCTTATTGAAAAATATTAGATTTTTTTATTAAAGGTATTTTAGTATTTTCCCTGAAAAGTATTAGTAGTCCTACCAAAACGTATTAGTAGCCCTCCTAAAAAGTATCAGCAGCGGCCATCGGATGTTGTTGTTGTGGTGTTAGTGGTTATGTGGGTCAATGGGCGGATTGACTGTGGATCAGGTATTTGGATCCGTCTAACAGGTTAGATCCTTTAGACGGTCTGACAAGAGACTTACCCATTCATGTTTGCTTCTCAGTTCCATTCAAAATAATTTAGACTGACTATCAAACAAAGACAGAATAAATGTGTGTGTGTGTGTATGTATGGTGACGGCAAAATTGCAATATTGATCCGATAACTTGGCTCATTTTTGTATTTAGTCTGTTAACTTTTATGGATGCTTGGTCCGATTTCAAAATTTCATGGATATCTTATTCCTAAAATGCTGAGTTGGTGGAAAGAATGTTGAGTTGGACTAAATTGCACCTTGTTTGTGTTAGATAAATGTTTTTATCATGATTTTGATGATTTTGTTCAAATAAGTTTTTAAACCAAAACAATGTCCCTAAATGTTGTCTAAATACTTCCGATCATCTTAAAATATTTTTACTATTTTTCGGAATATTTTTTGCAGTTTATTTTCGATAAAAAACTAGACAACACATTTGTTTCAAATCGACCGGTTGCCTATAGGCAACCCGTTACTGATTAAGTTTTAAAACAGAAAATGGGATGTAAGAAAAAAAAGGAAGAGGCGACCGATCGACCAGGTGGGCGACCGGTGAGGGCGACCGGTCGAACCCTGGGCGGCCGTGCACTGGAGCACCCTCTTGGTTCGAACTTCTCTGTTTAAGTAATTTCTTCAACTCAACCGTCACAACTAAGGGCGATTGGTCGCACCCCCTCCGACCCGGTCCCCTGTGTAAAAATTCGCGAAATTCAATTTCAATCTTATCTCTGCGCAAACTCGGTTGAACCCCTATTTATCAAAGAAACTATCCGTTGCGTTTTTAGAGACTTTTCCCTATTTTGTGGGATTGATTTCTACAAACTATATTGATCATTTTAAATGGTTTCTTTTGCGAAAAAATCACTCCCCAATGAGGAGCCATATCACGGAAATGAAAGCCAAGTCCTCTTCTATAAATAGAGGCTTCATTCAAGCAACAAGATACAACACTCTACACAAGCAAAGAGCAATCAAGCAAACACTTTCATATATCTTGTTGTATCAGCCTTAACACTTTCACTTGCACAAATTTGAGGTCTAGGCTTTCAATTCTTGATTACACTTGTACTCATATTGTATCAATCATTATTGAGTTGTAATCTTGATTTTGGTCATCATTCAACACAAGACATCCTTGTGAGTATTCTTGTGGTAAGAATACACTTGGGTGATCTAGGTGATAGGTGTTTGAGGGTTGTGGTAATCCTCAAGGTGTTGTAAGAGGGTTGTGGTAATCCTCAAGATGGTGAAAGAGGGTTGTGGTAATCCTCAAGGTGTTGTATTAATTTTTGGTAAATTAATAAAATCCTTTTTTCTTTTTGAAATCCATCCCGGATATATTGGGGTGGTAGTAGATTAGGCCCTAGATGGGTTGAACTACTATAAATCGACGTGTGCTATTTACTATCCGCACTTTTCATTTCATCTTTGCTTGAGTCTTTCGAAAAAGAGGGCAAAATATGAAAAACCGGGATAATCTATTCACCCCCCCTCTAGATTATTGTAGCCACTTGGACTTACAAGTGGTATCAGAGCCAAACGCTTTGGCTAGCTCGTTCGAGTAAAGAAAAGATCCATGGCTACAAATGATGCTCATCTCACCACCGGCGCCTCCACCAACAAGCCACCGCTATTCGACGCCAACAACTATGCATTTTGGAAAGACCGTATGGAGTGCTTCCTACAAGGGTGCGGGTTCGACACTTGGAATCTGGTCATTGAAGGAGTTGATCAACCAACAAAAAATCGGAGGATGGCACCTTGGCTCCTAAACCTTTAAAAAAGTTTGATGAAAACGACAAAAAGACTTTCTCTCTAAACGGTAAGGCCTTAAATATTTTGCATTGTTCTCTTACCGCCACCGAGTATAATCGCATAAGAGGCATAAGGTCGGCACATGAGGTTTGGGAAAAATTGGAGACAATCTATGAAGGGACTAAGAAAGTCAAGCAAGCAAGAAAGACCATGCTTGTTAAAGACTTTGAAAACTTTAACATGTATGATGGCGAAAGCATCTCCAAGATGGTGGAAAGGCTTGACAATATTGTCAATCCTCTTGTGGCCCTCGGTAAAGTCATTTTCGAAGAAGACAAGGTGACCAAGGTATTGAATGCTCTTCCCGGCTCATGGTCCGAAAAAGTAATGGCAATCACGGAGGCACAAAATCTTGAGACACTCAAGTTTGACGAGCTTATTGGAAATCTACTCATCTATGAAATCTATCTCAAGGAGAGGAAAAATTCCAAACCGTCCATAAATCAATCGGGTATGCAAATTATTCCTAAAGGTCTTGCTTCTTCTTCTAATAATGCATACTATGATAATGATGATGATGATGAGAGAGACGGCCGCACTTGTTCGAAAGTTTGCAAAATTTGTGAACAAAAATAAAGCAAAAAAACCAAGAGATAATGCTTGATTCAAATCACGGAAAACCCGGGCACTTCATTGCCGATTGCCCAAAGCTTCGATGAAGAGGAGCAAAAGAAAAGGAAGCCTTTCACGAAAAAGAAGGCTCTAAATGCGGAGGTCAAAACGTGGGATGAACTACTCGAAACAACCGATGAGGAAGGAGAAACCGAACATGGTCTCATGGCCATAGACGATGAAAATAATGAGGTACGCTCTAATTCTTCTACTTCCTCCATAGTTGATGACTTGCAATGTGATTTTGACGAATTGCAAATTGAGTTTCAAAATTTAATTGTTAAATATAAAAATTTGAAAAAGGAGCATGAGGAGCTTAAGGTTGAAAAAGAAAAATTATTTACCTCTTATGAATCTCTAGACAAAGCTCATGCTCTTACTCTTACTAGAGTTCACTCTCTTGAAACCGAAAAGGAATCGCTCACAAAAGATATTGAATGTTTAAAAAATGATGTTCATCATTTCAACATAAGCACGGATAAAGTCACAAAAATTTTAGATGCACAAAGAGGTGAGCATTCCAAATTGGGACTTGGTTATAAGCCATTTCAAAGTGTTTTTAAGAAAAATAACCAAGGTCCAACTTTTGTACGTGCTAGTAATTCTAATACTCCTACATGTTTTTATTGTGGCAAAGTTGGACATTATGCTAACAATTGCAAATTGAGAAATAGCTCTAGACATGTTTGGAGACCCAAAGGTCTCAAGACTAACCCCCATAGACCCCAAAACTATAGGGTACCTAAAATAAACTCTTTTGTAGGTAATAGGAGCTATAACAACAATGGAAGATTCAAAATGGCTCGTAGACAGCGGATGTTCACGCCATATGACCGGGAGGAGAGAACTTTTTACCAACATCAAGCTCCAAGAAGAGGGTATGGTCATGTTCGGCAATGGCAAAGGAAAAATTCTTGGAAATGGAGAAATTGGTAACTCTTCTTTCTCTCTTAGTAATGTTCTTTTAGTTGAAGGGCTTAAGTTAAATTTGATAAGTGTTAGCCAACTTTGTGACTCAAATTATGATGTTTCCTTTAATAAAGAAAAATGCCTTATACTTAAAAATGGTGAAATTATTTGTGAAGCAAATAGAAAAGGCAATCTTTACAAAATTTGTACAAGTGATTTGGTTAGTCAAAATGTTTCTTGTTTAGTCGCCAATAATAATTTAACTAGTTTATGGCATAGGCGACTTGGACATGTTGGATACAAAAATTTGAAAAATATTTACAAAAATCAACATGTGAAAGGACTACCTAAATTGAATTTTGAAAATCTTGGCTTATGTGACACTTGTCAAAAGAACAAATTAGTTAAAAGTAGTTTTAAGCCCAAAAATGAAATTTCCACAACCAAACCCCTACAATTGCTTCACCTTGATTTGTATGGGGATATTGGTACGGCAAGTCTAAGTGGAAAACATTACACTTTCATTATTGTCGATGATTTTTCTAGATATACTTGGGCTCTTTTTCTTACCAATAAAAGCGATGTCGTTAATGAGTTTGTTAAGTTGTGTAGACTTATTGAGAATGAAAAGAAAGACACTATCAAGTCTATTCGAAGCGATCTAGGTGGAGAATTTGATGGTGAATTTAGAGTATTTTGTGAAACCAAAGGATATGCTCATAATTTTTCGGCTCCAAGGACACCTCAACAAAATGGAGTAGCCGAAAGGAAAAATCGGACATTACAAGAGATGGGTCGGTCCATGCTCAATGAATTTTCACTTCCAAAATACTTTTGGGCCGAAGCCGTAAGTACCGCTTGCTATGTCATTAATCGAGTTTATATTCGTCCTAAAATGAATAAAACTCCATATGAGCTTTGGAAAGGTAGAACTCCAAATATTAGTTATTTCAAGATATTTGGGTGTAAATGCTTTATTTTGAATACCAAGGACCAATTGGACAAACTTGATCCTAAGGCCGATGAAGGGATATTTATGGGATATTCAACAAAAAGCAAAGCATATCGGGTCTACAATAAGACTAGTGGAGTTGTCGAAGAATCCATTCATGTCAAATTCAATTAAGCTTCGGGTGTTGAAAAAATACCCAATGATGAAAGTGATGAAGAGGATATTATTGAACCAATTGTTCAAGTTGATGTTCAACCGCCTACATCAAATGATCAACCGTCCACATCAAATGGTCCTCAAGAAGATAGAGGTGATATCTCGGATCTTCTCGTTGCATTAAAATTTAAGGGAGATCACCCAAAAGATCTTATTATTGGTGATCCCCTTGACAAAGTGATGACCCGGAGAAAATTTGAAAACTAAGTAATTTTTGCTGGGCCCTTATCATTTCCGGCAATTGATACCGAAAATCGGCCTTTTCAAAAGCATCCTTTGATCCAGCTTTCTCTGCTAGAAAGCTCTTATTTCTCAAAAGGAGCCTAAAAATGCTAAGGAGGCTATTGAGGATGAGGATTGGTTCCTAGAGATGCAAGAGGAGTTGAATCAATTTGAAAAAAATGATGTATGGGAATTGATACCTTGTCCTCATTCTCAAACCATAATTGGTACGAAATGGGTATTCCGGAACAAACTTGATGATCAAGGCAACATTGTTCGAAATAAGGCAAGGTTAGTAGCTCAAGGGTATTGTCAAGAAGAAGGTATTGACTATGATGAAACTTTTGCACCCATAAAGACGTTTAGAAGCTATTCGTATTTTTACTTGCCTATTCTTGTTTTAAAAATTTCAAACTTTACCAAATGGATGTTAAATCCGCTTTCTTAAATGGTATTATTCAAGAAGAAGTCTATGTAAAACAACCTCCGGGGTTTGAAAATTTTTCTAGGCCTAATGATGTTTATAAACTTAAAAATGCCTTGTATGGTTTAAAACAAGCACCCCGCATGGTATGATGACTTAGCTCTTTTCTTTTGCAAAATGGTTTTATAAGAGGTAAAGTTGATACAACTCTCTTTGTTTTTGAAAAAGGGCAAGATTGTTTACTTGTGCAAATTTATGTTGATGATATTATCTTTGGTGCTACTAATGATTCCTTGTGCAAGAAATTCTAAGTTAATGCAAGGTGAATTTGAGATGAGTATGATGGGGAACTCAATTTCTTTTTTGGACTCCAAATTAAGCAATGTCAAGAAGGCATATACATCTCACAATCAAAATATACAAAAGAACTTTTGAAAAAGTTCGGTATTGAAGAGGGAAGAACCGTTTCCACCCCCATGGCAACAAATGTCAAAATTGACAAAGATGAAAAAAAGTCCGTGGATGAATCAAAGTATCGAGTATGATTGGTAGTTTACTTTATTTAACCGCTAGTAGACCAGACATTCTTCATCTTTGTATGCCTATGTGCTCGTTTTCAAAGCAATCCCAAAGAATCTCATATGAGTGCCGTTAAAAGAATTTTTCGATATTTAAAAGGCACTATTCAATATGGTTTATTCTATCCAAAGAATGAAAATTTTTCTCTTAAAGGTTATAGTGATTCGGATTATGCGGGAAATATTGATGATCGGAAAAGTACTTCCGGATCATGTCAATTTTTAGGCGATTGCCTAGTTTCTTGGTTTTCAAAGAAACAAAACTCGCGTATTTCTCTTTCAACGGCCGAAGCCGAATATATTTCCGCCGCTTTTTGTTGTACTCAACTTCTTTGGATGAAACAAACCTTAGCGGATTACAAATGCTCTTTTGAAAATGTACCTATCTTTTGTGATAATATATCCACTATAAATATTTCTCAAAACCTGGTTCATCATAACCGTACTAAACATATTGAGATTCGACATCATTTTCTAAGGGATTGTGTTTCAAAACGAAAAATTGAGATATCTTTTGTACCATCTCAAGATCAATTAGCGAACATTTTTACTAAACTCTATCTTCCGAGACTTTTTTAAATCGATCACGAGCTCGATTAGGCATAATGCATATTGAATCGAGCTTACGTTTGCCTTTTGCATATTTTGAAACTTAGGGCGAAAAATCGGATTTTTGGTTGAAAATTCGGATTTCTTCAAAAATGTCAAAACAATGGGCTAAACAGGTTGAGGCAACCTGTCGCCCTCAACGTCGCCGATGGTCGCCCTCAACCACGACCGGCCGTCGCCTAAGACAATTTTTTGGATTAAAATGGTTCTGTCTTCAGCATTCACCATTTTACCTTATTTTTGCCATTTTTCATCCCCTTTGTCAAATTCACACAAATTTCACTCAAAATTTGTTTTCATGCATTCTATTCACAACTTGGCAATTATATAGCATGTTTATCATCATCATGGCTCATCTTTTCCGATCAAATGGTAAGAATTTCTCTTCCTTTACTCAATTGGGTTGAACCCTTGAGTTTATGACCTTCTTGTATAATTCTTGATATTTTTTGCATATGATCTTACTGAGCTTATTTATTATGTTGTATTGTATGATGATTGATGTGAATTGGTGATGAATTTTTTTTGGCTTGAAACATTTACAAGGGCTATATACAACCTCTTTTAATTTTCACGCCCACAATGTGTTCGATAAAATGTCGCAATGAAAATTTCAACTTCTACATGATTCTATTGTTTCCAAAAGCCTTCTCTACTTTTTGAGATCATGTTATTGGCAAATAAAACGAGCGTATGAACTCTTCATGATACATTTCTCCCATTTTCTTTGGCCTAAATTGCTCAACGGTTGATCAACCGACTCTTTTGCGCACCTTGATATAATTGTATGCTGTTTTTATCATCCTAACATTCTTTTTGATGATTCCAAAGGGGGAGAAACAGGAAATTGGCTCGTTAGCTAAAAGAAGCTTATTAAAAGCTCGCAATAAAAGCTATAAAATATGGCTTCCTAAAGCCAAGAATATCTAGTCCATGGCTTGTATTATGGACTCAAGTGCAAATGATTATAAGTATTGTGACAGGGGGAGCTTCTCAGCTCATGATATCTACACCTTATATAAGCTTGTTATAGCTTGTGCTTCTAACTTATAATAATCTTTTGTTGATATGCTCATAGATAGGGGGAGCTTTGTATGGAATGTCTTTAACGGATAGTTTACTTGTACAACTGGAAAATTTATTTGTTTTTCAAATCGTCCTCGAGAAAATTGTTTTGGTTTGTAATCATCAAAAAGGGGGAGTTTGTTAGATAAATATTTTTATCATGATTTTGATGATTTTGTTCGATTTTGTTCAAATAAGTTTTTAAACCAAAACAATGTCCCTAAATGTTGTCTAAATAATTCTGATCATCTTAAAATATTTTTACTATTTTTCGGAGTATTTTTTGGAGTTTATTTTCGATAAAAAACTGGACAACACATTTATTTCAGTTCTCGACCGGTCCGCCTCCTATAGGGCAACCCGCACTGAGTTGAGTTTTGAAACAGAAAATGGGACGTAAGAAAAAAAAGGAAAGGCGACGGCGACCAGGTGGGCGACTGGTGAGGGATGCACGGCCGACCCCTGGGCGGCCGGTACCGGAGAAGCCCTCTTGGTTCGAACTTCTCTTTTCGTAATTTCTTCAACTCCAACCGGTCATAGCTAAGGGCGACCGGTCGCACCCCCCTCCGACCGGTCCCCCTGTGTAAAAATTCGCAGAATTCAATTTCAATCTTATCTCTGCTGCGCGACAGTGTCGAACCCCCATTTGTCAAAGAAACTATCCGTTGTGTTTTCGAGACAACTTTTCCCTATTTTGTGGGATTGATTTCTAACAGACTATATTGATCATTTTAAATGGTTTCTTTTGCAGAAATCACTCCCCAAGGAGGAGCCAATGTCCGGAAATGAAAGCCAAAGTCCTCTCCTATAAATAGAGGCTTCATTCAAGCAACAAGATACAACACTCTACACAAGCAAAGAGCAATCAAGCAAACACTTTCATATATCTTGTTGTATCAGCCTTAGCACTTTCACTTGCACAAATTTGAGGTCTAGGCTTTCAATTCTTGATTACACTTGTACTCATATTGTATCAATCATTATTGAGTTGTAATCTTGATTTTGGTCATCATTCAACACAAGACATCCTTGTGAGTATTCTTGTGGTAAGAATACACTTTGGTGATCTAGGTGATAGGTGTTTGAGGTTGTGGTAATCCTCAAGGTGTTGTAAGAGGGTTGTGGTAATCCTCAAGGTGGTGAAAGAGGGTTGTGGTAATCCTCAGTGTTGTATTAATTTTTGGTAAATTAATAAAATCCTTTTTCTTTTTGAAATCCATCCCTGACATCTTTGGGGTGGTAGTAGATTAGGCCCAGGTGGGTTGAACTACTATAAATCGACGTGTGCTATTTACTTTCCGCACTTTGCATTTCATCTTTGCTTGAGTCTTTCAAAAAAGAGGGCAAAATATGAAAAATCGGGATAATCTATTCACCCCCCTCTAGATTATTGTAGCCACTTGGACTTACAGTTTGGACCATATGTTAAATTAAATTAAAGAAAATAGTCTAAATATATATTTATATTTTCCACTTTAAATAAAAATTAAAGAAAAATAGAAAATAAAAAAATGGTTACACATAATATATATTATTGGTATCTCAATAAAATTAAATAATAACAATAATATAAAATTAAATTATATTAAAGAAAATAATTTGTTGTTCACCAAAAATATTTGTTTGGATCTCTATACTGCAAGTGTACAGTGTAGTTTATAGGATAATGGCAAGCAAGGTCATATTCCTCAGGATTGACTACGAAACACATAGGCTATAATAACATCGCATTCCAAATTTATTGAAACGACCAAATCTCAAGAGTTTATAAAAATCGAAAATAAAAGAAATAAATTTGCGAACCCCACAAATATTTTCAACACATACAGAAGCAACCCTTGGCACATAATCTTAACATGCTTCTTCAATATTAAATTCAATTAATGTTTCAAAACTAATTCATGTGTTTCTATGGGCTCAATTCCTAAACTAGTTTATTCCCCCTCCCGGGTGGAGCATAAACAGTAGATTAATAATAATTGAAGTCTCCCGATCCATCACAACTATTATTAACTCTCAAAAGATCTTTGAATTGAAATACTCCCCACAAACAGAAGTAGTCTCCCGATATATTACCCTGTTTATGTCTGAATTCGATTTTCGTCTTGTTAGAACTCACCTCCCAGATTATGAACTAACAAGTATGACATTAAAATTATTGGACAAATAATCGACAATTAAAAATAATCACTCGAATTCATAAAATAGAACACATGAATCAATTAAAAAAATAATTAATCAAGATTTAACATGAATCCACAGTTTTGATTATGCCCTAAGATCCGAAATATTAGCCAAACATTGATAACAAATTCATAGACAAGCTTGAAATTAATATTGTGACATCGTTTAAGCACATACAAGAGATCTAAACTAAGAAAGAAAATCCCTTCTTGTCAGGATGGATCTTCCTCCCAAACCTTCGAAGCTCTTGTGCTTCCGTAGATGCGAAAGGCCTTTGTGGTGTTCTTCATAACCTAGCCCTCCTCTCTCAGAAGATCTTTGATCTTGTGTTCCTATGTAATTTGTTGTGTTGTATGGTGTATGAATAATGTAATTTTCGTGCAGCCCTTGGGTCCCTTATATAGGTGCTAGGAGAGATCACTTGTAGAGTTTGAATGGAAAAAGGACACAAAATTTCGCCACAGCTTGTCACACGGTCCTACCGTGTAGCTTCACACAATCACTCCACACGGCCGTGTGGCTCTCACACGGTCTGGCCGTGCGGTTTGCTTTCATTCCCTATTTCTTTTTAACTTCATACGGACATGTCATCTTCGCACGAGCAGATCACACGGCCGTGTGGTCCCACACAGTCTAGCCGTATGGTCCCATATGGTCCTGCTGTGTGACTAGTTTTTATCTGATTTTCTTGTCTTTTCGATCTACTCTTTGCACTCGTCAATCCTATCTGGGCTTTCCAACTGATATTTCTTCAATTAAGCTCAGTAACCTGTAAAAAGTTAAAAGAATACGCAGTATCATGCCCTTCTAAGGAAACCTAGTAAAAACACACTAAATATACATGAAAATGTATCCATTATATCCCATTTTACGCCCCAAAATGCACATATATTTTACACGTATCAAAATCCCCCAAACTTAAAGCATTGCTCGTCCTCGAGCAAATTAAAAAAATAATATCAAGGGGTACAAAGAACACACAAGAACACTACAAACATTTAATCTCATTTGACTTCATATTCAATTAAACTATGCAATTCATTATTAAGAAGTCATCATTCATAAGTTTGGCAAAATTAATACTCTCTCGGGTACTTGACATCGCTACTCACAAGTAATAGTAGTGTATCACTCATCTCTCAAAGTGTATGGCAAGTGTTCACGCTCAAAATCAATTCAATGAATGTAGAACTACCATAGCCTTGCAAATTGTCTAACATCTTGACCACTTTTGTGTGCACAATCTAAGAATCGAAAAGGACTTTCATTTGGTTGTAGTATAGGCTCTTTGGAAAGGGTAGGGAAAATTTGGATTAAATGACTTGACTTGAGCAAATAGAATTTAAGTACAGAGACTTGCAACTCACCGACCCAATTTCATCTAAAAATCATTCTTTCAAGATATTTTCTTTTTCTACTCAACTCCACTCTTTTCTCCTTTTATTTTTTTTATTCTTAGGCCTTTTTGCTTTCTTTTTTTTCTTTAGCCTCAAGCTCTCAATTTTTAAAATTTTCTTCTTTGCTCGAGTTTCTACACACGTACGCATCGTCGCGAGGAGCTTTGAGGAGCTTTAAAGTTTTGAAAAATCAAACTAGGGTTCGGTCCAGTGGCTCGGTGATGTGGTAGCTCAGGTGGTAGTGACTTGCAGAATCTCCCGGATGGCGACACGTGGTACGCAATGACGCTGATTTGGACGCGCCTGTTCGCCGATTGGACACATATGTTCAGTGTGCAGGGGTGCGTGCAGAAGCTTGTGTACCTTTAGAAGAGATGTCATCTGGACCATCAAATTATGCCTGTTGATCAGAAGGCACGGTCCAGCAGTCCAGATCGATCCGGACCAAAGGATGCACCTGTTCTGAAAGGGCATCCAGATTTCTATATAAATAGACTTAAGATGATCATTTTTTACACTGAAAAACTTGCACTAGCATATTGTTTCACCTCCTTCCTTTAGATCGTGGTAAGTTTAAGTTTTACAAGTGTTGTTAACTTAAACTTGGAAGTCGTTGTATCTTAGAGACGATTGCCTGAACCGTTAGCACTTTTATGGAGCAGTTTCATCGTGTAGAGATAGTATAAAATACTAGTCTCGACTGTAAATTATGTCCCGCTATTCTGTCCATTTTCCGAGAAAACCAAACACCGCAAATAACAGAAATATCCCCTCCAAATATCACGATTGTGGGTGCCTAAAGGGTTGGAACGCCCAGATCCGGAGAGCTCCTACTCGGTTGATTGAGGTGACAATTTCCTTTCTATGTAGCTTCACATAGACGCATTCGGTCTAGATGACCAGAAGCCTTAAGAACAGAGTTTGACGAGACGAGTTGGAAAAATGAGCAACGATCGAGATAAAGCTTAGTGGCAGACATACATGCCACATGTCAAGTCAATGCCAAGACAACACAACACATATAGTAAAATAGTGATGTCAACCATGCAAGTCATGTAAGACAAGAAAGTAACAAATATCTCACTCACGATGTAGATATAATGATTAATACCCCACTTATTGTACTAGTATAAGTATGACTCATTTATTGTGAGAAAAAGACATTTGACAGTCTTATTAAATGCTCAATAATTAATGCTCTTTGCTGGCAACCGACTTGTGTTCCAACTGGGTCCTAATCAATAAAATACACTTTAATTCCGATTTTCAATTTATTTCCAGTTATAATTGTCACTCTATCTCAATCCTAGTCACACGAAACGTGTCGTCGACCGAAACGTACGTCAACAAAACCTATGAAATAAATTATTACCCATGCACACCCCACCCCATATATATAAATATATACAAGCAATAAAAGATTTTTCTGTGAAGTTTGCGGAATATATTGATTGTAAATATTTGACTAAAATCGATAACTAGCTATGCCAAGTTTGAGTTTGTTTTGTTTTTTTTTTTTTTATGCTTTTTTTATTTTTTACTTTTTGGTTTCGCTATATACATTACACGAAATCAAGAGAAAATCTAATTCAGAACTTAAGAGAATACGCGTTTATATACAATTTACTCAAATATATATCTGATAAAATTAAGTTAATAATAATTGCCTTTTTCATTTGGCTTGTCACTGATCATGAGGCTATTTTGTTCCATTGCAAAAATTTCTAGAGCTACTTGTATTGCAATCAATTAATTTAAATATTTGATTTTTTTTGGGAATTGTCTGGTTGCCTAGTGGTAAGCCGTTTGTAAAACTAAATCATGTGTCTGGTTCAATTTCCATCTTGCTCCCTCCCTTCCGAAGATTTGAACAAAAGAAAAATTGCTAGGTTGGAATCGAACTTAGACACATGCCTGAGTAAAACAAATGTCTTATCACTATACTACCAAACGATTCCCATTTAAATTTCAATCTTTAATCTTAAAAAAGTTAATGTGAAATTCTAGAACCTAAGCATCTGTATTCTAACTTGTTGAGTTTATATTTGCCCACAGTTCTGTTAAAATTAGGAATTTTAAATTTATTTATAAATAAAAATACCACATAAATTGCAAATATAGTATCACTAATTACAAATTAATTAAAGCAGGGTGGAGGGTGAACTATTATGCGATGACAATAAAACTCGTGGAGAAAAGGAAAAAACAAACGAAAAACGTATAACCTTAATTTTATCCCAAATTCAATTTTAGAACACTTATTACGTGCCTGGTCAGTCATTTTAGAATGTAAATCAATATTTACAACAAATTATGAATATAAATATCCTTAATTAATTGTTCAGACTATGCCTGTCGATCGGGATATATGGATATTAATTAATAAAGTCATATACAATCGTCCTAATTGAGTTAGTTAATTTGTTTTCTCTCTGTGTGTGTGTGTTTTTATTTAAAAAAAAAAAAGCAATGAAGTGAAATATATTGTCCACCACCCCATAATCAAGTTGCAATTAAATTTCACTTATAGCGCAAGTTGATATAGTTTGGTTTCTGACATTCTAAAAAGGATTGGTGGCTGCAAATCTTGTACATAGACTTAACAGAATATAATATATACCATCAATTGGAAACTGCCTCATACGTGGAAACATTCATCTCTTTCATCCTTAACCAAAACCATCATGCCTATATCTATATGATATTTCCAACAGCTAGCAAAAAGCCAATATTTGGTAAATTTCTCGCAAGTGGATGTAATAAATAAAAAATATATGAACTGGGATCTAGGTTTTTTGTCTTAAAGAGATTAAAGAAGCTTAGATATTAGGGTTCTGGCTCTACGAGTCCAAGAATGTCTAGGTGATGCGGTGATATAATTGGTTGTCTGGAAGTTTCTTGCTTATTTTGAAAGGGTAACTTCTATTTTGTTTTCTTCCATGTAATTGCTGTCTTATATCGTGTTATTTTACATAAAAATGTACATGTGTATAGCATTGTAGAGGAGTCAAAATGGACTTGACTTATCGTGCTGGCCCAACTCATCATGCAAAATTAATCAATGATGGGTTGGTTTGTAATTTTAGTAATTTATTTTGAATTGGGTCAAAAAGGATTGGTCATCTTGAGGTGTGGGTCGAATAAATCAAGGCGGGTCGGTTGGTCCATCAATTATTTAGAAAATTTTAATAGTATATGTTGATCAATTATTGTGATTTTAATTTTGAGGAAATTACACAAAATGCCCTCATTTTTCAAAAAAAGACAAAAATGTCACCCTATTCCAAATATACCCAACCCGCTGTTTTTTTTCCCAAAAATACCCGATTTAGATCGCTATCTATCCAGTTTTACCCCTCCTTTCGTTTCATCATCTCCTTCTCCGCTGAGAATTTGCGTTTAATAACATGGATGTGAACTTCATGCTCGAACTCCGCATCGATTGCCTTCAAATCGTCCTCCACCTCAAACGTCTCGCCGTTGGAGCTCCTCAGAACGATCATCTTTGCTGCAGATGACATCGATGAGTTTTTGATTCAATGAATTTCAAAAACCCTAACCTAATTGAAATCGAGGGAGGAAAAAATGGGGAAACAGGAAAATTGAATAATTGAGATTTGAGACTAGGTTTTCTTGGCTTTTAGGATTATGAAGTGAGGACGAAAATCTCCTTCAGCTATTTTGACTCCTGGTTTTCTTTTTTTTGTGTGTGTGTGTTGAATGCAAATTTGAATGATTTGTTGATTTTGTGTTGCTGATGCATGATTTTTCTGTGTTCTTTTATTATTTTGTGTTTTGAAGTTTTCGTTTGTTTCGATGTTGTTTCAAAGTTGTTTCTTTTATGTTTCTTTTGTTCTAATTTATCTATTTTCCATTTATTTTGTTTTTTTTATTGTTTTTGATTTGTTGTGTTATCTATCTAACTGTGTATACTTTTTTTTATTTCTTTTGTAGTGAATGTGAGATTTTTTTGTTGCTTGTTATGCCAAGCACCTTATTGTTGGGAAGGTTATGGACGTCGAAGCGTTGGAGACAGAGAATGAACAAACAAGGGTCAGCCATCTGCATCACAATCATGTTAAGTTGAAGCTGCAAAATGGTGATGACGATGACAACGACATTGAGATTCTACCTCCACTTCCTATTGATTTTAGAGAATTGTTGTTATATAAATCTTAATGATATGTAATCGGTTGAAACACGTAAGAAATATAAATGAAACATGTAAGAAACAATTGTGAAACATGTGGTCATGTGATAAAAGTTTGTAGTAATTTGCTTTTAAATTTAGGGAAATATAGTGTAGTTTTTCCCCATATACTCTTCAGCTTTTTTTTTTGTCATCCTTGTAATTGTTGATCTTTGCTTCATTTCGATGTTTGCATGTCTAATCTTGAACTAAAGATCTCACGTACTCTAGCAAAGTTGTTACTAGTAAGTCTTTCCCCACTACATTTGATGCATTCAACAATTCTACGATGTTGGAAGTCAATACAAAGTATTTTTTGGTCTGACACTGGAGTCGTGTCCATTTCTCATAGCCGATGATGGACAAGTAAGCTCAAATTTTCTGAATTGAATTTGTTGTTTTAAGATTTCCCTTAGTGTGCTGAATGTGCTGTCCATTGGAATGAGTATTCCTGTTATCTCAAAGTTCCTATACTCTCCGTTTTCTCCCCATTGTCCATTGTGGTATACTACCGGGATTTGCTCCATTCAACTGTGGATTTCAATGAATAGTTGGCTAAGTGAAACATAAAAGAAACATAAATGAAACATGAATGAAACAATGTTCATGTACGCCGAAAAGCAAGGCGAACAAAACAATTGTGAAACATAAAAGAAACATATGTGAAACAAGAAAGAAACATATGTGAAACAATCACGTAATGTACGCATTCGATTTTTCCAGTTGACACGTTTTATTCTTAGATAATCACGAGAAGCAATGCTGTAAGATTTTGGATCATAATTAGAACTAAATAAGTAATTTGAAGCTTACAACTTCCAGGTTTTTGGATATGCATGCAAAATTATTGGTTCAATTCAATGTCAATCTCGGTCGATACACATTGAATCCTAAATTTCAATCAGAAAATCATGAAATATATCTAAATAAGGTATTCTCAGAACAAGATAAACAGATCGCATTTTTTAACCTGTTTTGGTCTTCTTCTTCCACGATATTGATCTTGAATTGTGATCTCTAACATCCAGTTTTTTCCCTTCGATCTGTGTTTCCTCGAATCATGCATTTCCTCTTTTTTCGTTAATATTTTGGGATTGTATTTTTGATCGAGATCTTCTTGTGATCGGACCGTGATTTTGGAGGGGAAACGCCGCAATTCACCAAGATCTTTGAAGATTAGGTAGTTTTGTCCTAATCTGTTTGAGTTGGGTATATTTGGGAACAATTTGGCCAAATCGGGCATTTTTGTGAAACATCCGGGCCGGGTGGGCATTTTGCTGGTATTGGACATCCAAAATCGGGTATTTATGTCCTTTTCCCTTTAATTTTTCGGTACATTTATCTTTGTGATAGGGGCCCAATTAGGTCGACCTACCTCTGGGGCCTGATGAAAGATTTGGGCCAAGGATGGCCTTAGACTGGGCCAACCTCTTGGCACTGAACCTACCTCTATGAGCGTGATGAAAGACCTGGGCCAAGGGTGGCCTTTAGGTCGGTGACCTCTTGGCACCGGGCGACCTCGATGACCGGGCCGATCGTGATGAATGGGCCAACCTGGGGGCCTCCGACTGTTGGTTGGACCTCGATTAAAGCCAACCTAAGGGCCTACCGACCTGTTGGGTTGGACCCTCGATTGGGCTAACCTAAGGGCCTACCGACCTGTTGGGCTGGACCCTCGATTGGTCCAACTTAAGGGCCTATCGACCTGTTGGGCTAGATGCTAAAATGAATCAACTTAATGGCCTGCCGATCTCTTGGGCCTGAAAGGTATGGCCCAATGCTGGTGATTAACCAAGGCCTGTGTGTTAATTCGGGTTTTAGTAGTGCTTGATGCTTACGCAACCCTAATTCCAAAACCTATAAAAGGGGCACAAGTAAGATACACCGCTAATTAGACTCTGGATACACTTCAATACATTTTACTATTCGATATTTCCTCTCTCTAAAATGATACTGACTTGAGCGTCGGGTGGGTACGCCGAAAAATCCTTCCGGCTCCCCTTCTAACGGTTGTGTTGCAGGTTCTCAGGTCAGTCGTGTGGAAGAGTGTGGATTATTGGGCGGTGATATTTCTAGTACCGACCAATTGGCGCCGTCTGTGGGAAGCTTTGAGTTTTAAGGCGTGAGTTTAAGGTAGCTATGGAGGATGTACGACGGAATTTGGAGAATGACCTGGATGAGGTTCCGATTGAGATGCCGGAAGTGGTGACTAGGGAGCGCAGACGACCGTCGCTTGCACCTAGTTTGGGAGTTGGTTGCCCTCCACAAGGGGTGGCCGGAGTTGCTGATCCCGTGATGGGAGTGAATGGTTTAGGACCTGGTTTCTTCCAACAGATGGCCTCCTACATCAAGGCCGCTGTGGAAGAGGCCGTGGATATTCGGATGCGAGAAGTGGTCCCGGCCTACCTGATGGGCGCAGTCGACTCGGGCATGGGATGAGCCTTCCCGGCCGGGAGCGAGGTCGAAGAACGGCACCGGTGTTGGAGGAGACTCTCCTCGCGCCAAACGGCCACGAGACGGATCCTGATGGAGTGAGAGGATGGATGATCCGCATAGGAAGATGAGTGAGTCAAGAAGAAGGTGTCCGGAGGTGGCTCGGCCGATCGAGGAGGGGAACCCCTTTCTCAGTGGAGATTATGGCTGATGAACTCCTCCCTCGTATCGTGCGCTGAACTTTGAATATGATAGCACCACTGATCCTTGGGATCATTTGTGCCGTTTTGCGAATGCCGCGATGCTCCATAGGTTCTCTGATAGAGTGATGTGTCGGGTGTTTCGACTACATTGACTAAGTCGACCCCATCAATGGTTTAGTCGATTCTTTCACTGAATTCGATCGGAGTTTTGATGAATTCAACTCTATGTTCTTGCACCAATATACCAAATTGCTGCGGAGGTACCGAAAACACCGACTTTGTTCAGCATCAAGCAACGGGATGGTGAAGGTTTGAGGAGCTATATCCAGAGGTTTACGGAGGCGAAGCTGGAGTTGCGCCCTCGGCGACTCAGGATATCTTGGCTAATGCTCTGGCCCAAGGTTTGAAGGATGGTGACTTCTTTGAATCCCTGGTGATAGAGCCAACGCGCACATTTGATGAGCTCCTGGCGAGGGCTGAAAAGTACATTAATGTTGAGGAGGCCAGGAAGATGAAGCGCGAAGAAGAGGGTAAGAGAAAGGAGAGGAGAGATGAAAGAGATGAAAGAGCTCCCAGTAAGAAGCCTAACCTCCCCAAGGCTGAGCTGATAGGAGAGAGGCCTAGGTATGAGAATATACACCCCTGGTGGCCCCCAGGGGGATGTTTTTATTGCGATTGAGCATCATCCAGATTTGAGGTGGCCAAAAACTTATGCTGAGACACCCAGGAAGGAGAAGTGCAAAGAGTTTTGTAGGTTCCACAATGAGTATGGGCACACCACGTATCAGTGTACCCATTGAAAGATGAGACAGAGAGGTTGATCCAGGCGGGTCACCTGAAGGAGTTTGTATATGTGGACAAGAGGAAGTCTAAGGGTAATTATCGTAAGGGAAATAATAGTTACCAACAGAGGCAAGAGCCTGAGAAGAAGCCGGATGAGGAGTGGGATCTCCCCCCACCGCCGCCGCGGAAGGGGGTGATTCAGATGGTGATAGGGGGTCCATTTGGCGGAGACTCACGACGGGCCAGGAAGAGCCATGTGAGAGCCGCTGCTGCCGAGCGTGCTCAAGAACGGATGAGGATAGAACAGGGGTCTGTGGGACCAAACATTCAGTTTGGGCCGAATGATAGTCGAGGCATTGCAACTCCCCATAGCGATGCCCTCGTTATCACGGCGACCATAGCAAATTATGATGTCCAGAGAGTCTTCGTGGATACAAGTAGCTCTGCTGACATACTATTCTTTGAATGCTATAGGCAGATGGATTTGCAA
Organism: Rehmannia glutinosa; assembly: GCA_016081115.2. NCBI lineage: Eukaryota > Viridiplantae > Streptophyta > Magnoliopsida > Lamiales > Orobanchaceae > Rehmannia > Rehmannia glutinosa. Next base: position 53,487,513 of record CM071930.1, read on the forward strand.
GTGGAATTGGAGATCGTGGATACGTTTTGATCGGTTTTGCGGGGGGCTCGATTCAGCCGTTGGGTATGTTTACTTTACGCATCTCTTTGGGTAAGGAACCATATAGGAAGATTAGGATGGTGCGATTTCTGGTGGTTGATGCACCATCATCATACAATGTGATGATCGGGAGACCTTCACTTAATCTTTTCTAAGCGGTTGTGTCAGTGTACCACTTAAAGATTAAATTCCCAGTGGATGACCAGGTTGGAGAAGTGGAAGGGGATCAATACATGGCAAGGAGGTTGTATGTAGAAAGTTTCCAGATGGCGGAGAGGGGAATAGCTCATGATGATGGTAAAGGCAAGGAAAAACTCATTAAATTAGATGAGGACCCGGTGGAGCATGTCATGCCAAACGAGGAATTGCTAACCATAGAACTGGTACCTGGTGATTCTAGCAAAGTCGCCAAAATTGGAAGCCACCTCAAGGAAGACCTGAGGGAGGAGCTGATCATGTTCCTTAGGAGGAATGTAAATGTGTTTGCATGGTCGGCCAAGGAATTGGTGGGTATCGATCCTAGCATAGCTGAGCACAAGTTGAACATAAATCCTTCACACCGACCTGTGAAGCAGAAGAAAAGGAATTTCGGCCCCAAGAAAGATGTGATCGTGCGTGCGGAAGTGCAGAAACTGTTGGAGGCCGGGCATGTTCGTGAGATACAGTTTCCAGAATGGTTATCCAATGTCGTACTAGTTCCTAAAAATCTGGACGATTGGAGGATGTGCGTGGATTTCCGAGATTTGAATAAGGCTTGCCCGAAGGACTATTACCCATTGTCGTGGATAGATCAACTGGTTGACTCGACTTCGGGATGTGAGTTACTCAGTATGATGGATGCTTCGCAGGGGTACCACCAGATCAAGTTAGCAGAGGAGGACCAGAAGCGGGTAAGTTTTATTACTTCTTTTGGCACCTTTTGCAATGTCGTTATGTCTTTTGGTTTAAAAAATATGGGGGTGACCTACCAGAGGTTGGTAGATAAGATGTTTCAAAACCAGTTGGGGCGAAATATGGAAGTGTATGTTGATGATATGTTGGTGAAGAGTGTGAGGGCCGAGAGCCACACTAGAGATCTAGTAGAAACGTTTGAAACATTGAGGAAATACCAGATGAAGCTGAACCCAATGAAGTGTGCGTTTGGGGTCAAGTCGGGCAAATTTCTGGTTACATGTTAACCAAGAAGGGGATTGAGGCTAATCCAGAGAAGGTGAGGGCAATAAGAGAAATGGCCCCATCCCGGGATGTGAAGGATGTGCAGAGCTTGATGTGAAAGCTGGCCGCTTTGAACAGATTCATCTCTCGCTCGGCGGAGCGAAGTTTGCCATTTTTCAAAGTGTTGAGGAAGTCTAGAAAATTTACTTGGGATGAGGAATGTCAGGTGGCATTTGAAGACTTTAAAGAATATTTGGCTAAGTTATCCTTGCTGACTAAGCCAACCCCAGGGGAGCCCTTGTATCTATACATTTCGGTGGGAGAGCAAGGGATTAGTACAGTGTTGCTGACAGAAGAAGGGTCGGTTTAGAAGCCAGTATACTATTATTTTCTTTCACATAAGATTGTGGTAAGAACTAATTTTCCTTTGAAGTCGGTTTTGAGCAAACTAGAGATTGCGGGTAGGCTGGTGAGGTGGGATATCGAGCTCAGTGAATATAAGATAGAGTTCCAGAGCAGAACAACAATTAAGGCACAAGCCTTGGCAGACTTTGTGCAAGAGTTGACAAAAGCCCCAAGTGAGGGAGGGGCATGGGTTTTATTTGTGGATGGTTCGGTGGCCAGCTCGGGATGTGGGGCCGACATCATGTTGATAAGTCCAGAGGGGGTGGAGTGACTTTGCAGTGAGATTGGATTATAAATTTTCCAACAACGAAGCCGAGTATGAGGCTTTCATCCGAGGCATTAGGATGGCTATAGAAATGGGTGCAACGAATATGCTGGTCCCTTTGGACTCACAATTAGTCTATAAACAAATCATGGGAGAATTTGAAGTTCGGGAAGAACGAATGAAGAAATATGTGGATGCATACAAGGCTTTAGATAAGATGATATGAAAGATACCGATCTGTCAAATACCTCGGGAAGAAAATGCCAGGACTGACTTTTTGGCAAAGATAGGTAGTTCGGCTGAATGTGCCCCGGAGAGGCATATTACTTTGCTCGAGGCAAAGGTTTTCGCTTTGAGCCTTGAGGTTGGAGCGTTGGAGGAGGAAGATGATTGGAGGGTCCCCATCATATCATACATAAAGAAGGGTTCCTTCCCGAAAGACAGGAAATAAGCTTCTCGGGTGAAAATTCGAGCAACTCGTTTTTGCATGATTGGAGAAAAGTTGTATAAGAAAGGTTTTGGGATGCCATTGCTGAGGTGTCTTGGGAAAACAGTAGGAGAATATGTGCTAAGAGAAATACATAAAGGTTGTTGTGGAAATCACATGGGAGCTAGGATTCTGATCAGGAAGGTGTTGAGGGCTGGATACTTTTGGCCGTATCTGAAGAGCGAGGCTTAGAAGTTAGTGAAATCTTGTGAGAAGTGTCAAGTACGTTTATACATCAGCCAGCTGAGGAGCTGATGACAATGAGTTCAACATGTCCTTTTGCTAAGTGGGCGATTGATAATGTGGGGCCATTCTCCCCGGCATCGGGACAACATAAATTCTCGGTGGTGGCGATAGATTATTTCAGTAAGTGGGTTGAGGCAGAGGCTTTAGCAAGAATTACTGAGGATGCGATGATGAAGTTCATTTGGCCGCACATTGTGTGCCGATTTGGAGTGCCGAGGGTCCTTGTTTCGGATAATGGAACACAGTTTAGTGGGGCTAGCATCAAGGCTTGGTTCGAAGAGATGAAAATTAATCAGCATTTCAGATCGGTAGCGCATCCACAAGCTAATGGTCAAGTGGAGGTGACTAATAGAATTCTGGTACAAGGACTCAAGACTATATTGGAAAGAGCTGGAGGAGCTTGGGTGCAAGAACTGAGCTCGGTGTTATGGGCATATCGAACAAACCCAAAGGAGGTCACGGGAGAGAGCCCTTTCAGTTTGGTTTATGGAATGGATGTAGTGATACCATCAAAAATCGGGATGGAAACCCATAGAATCCAGACATTTGAGGAGAAAGAGAATGAGATGTTTACACGCGAGGCTCTGGATTTGATAAATGAAAAAAAGAGAGATGGCCTTTTTACAGATGGAGAGGACAAGAGAAAGAATCATGGTAGCATACAATAGTAAGGTGATGAAGAGAAATTTCCAAGTAGGAGATCTGGTTTTGAGGAGGGCTGACGCGAGTAAAAACAAAGAAAAGTTGGACCCAAATTGGGAAGGCCTGCTTCGGGTGACCAAAGTCTTGGCTGGAGGAGCTTACGAGTTAGAAGAGCTGAATGGGAAGAAACTACCTCGAGCATGGAATGTTAGCAATCTGAAAAAATATTATCCGTCGGAATTCGAATGATGTAATGATGCAATTTCTACTTTTTGAAATTCAATGAAAAGCGTTCGCATCTGCAAATATTATTGAAAATTGTTCTGCTAAGTGTTTGGAGTTCGGCTTGAGCCAGTCCTCCAAACACTTCAGGCACGATAAGCCCAGAGGCAAGTCAAGCTCGAGCTTGGAAAACTTGTCCTCCAAAAAATGAGAAAAATTGAGCAAGTATTTGGAGTTCGGCTAGAGCCAATCCTCCAAACACTTCGGACATGATAAGCCCAGAGGCAAGTCAAGCTCGAGCTTGGAAAACTTGTCCTCCAAAAAATGAGAAAAATTGAGCAAGTGTTTGGAGTTCGGCTCGAGCCAATCCTCCAAACACATCGGGCACGATAAGCCCAGAGGCAAGTCAAGCTCGAGCTTGGAAAACTTGTCCTCCAAAAAATGAGAAAAATTGAGCAAGTGTTTGGAGTTCGGCTTGAGCCAATCCTCCAAACACTTCGGGCACGATAAGCCCAGAGGCAAGTTAAGCTCGAGCTTGGAAAACTTGTCCTCCAAAAAAGGAGAAAAATAGAGCAAGTGTTTTCCAAACACGTCGAGAACAATAAAGTAGAGAGAATTAGAAATAAATAAGTTCATTGATATGATGCGGAAAAGTATGAAAGAATCACAGATCGGGATAGGTACAAGAGCTACTACAAAAGACTTGCATTAAGGTGAAATTACAAAAAATCCCAGATCGGGACAAATACAAAGACTATTACGAAATGAGATTCTCTGAAGCATAGTCTTGGACTATGAGATCGGCCTCATTGCGGATGACACGACGGCGAGGCAGAAGCGGCGAGGGGAGATTGACATTTTGAGCAGAGGACAGATCAGGATTGTGAAGGAGAGGAAGATCTCCCTCAAAGGCCTTAGCAGCAGCAGCTCGGTTTGCGACAACCTGGTCAGCAGCGGCTTGAAGATCGGCTAACCAGGCTGAATCATGGAGAGCATTAATGAAAACTTCGTCGGATGAAAGCTTGACTCCATTAGCAACCTTAGAATAGACAAAGCCCTCGGGGTCCTGCATTAGAGCTCGGGGCCCATCCTGATCTAGGGATTCAGTTATTCCTTTCTCCTGAAGTTGGAGTTCGGCTTGATCAAAAGCGAACTCATACTGTTGGATCACTCTTATGGATAGGATGTCAATAAATTCCTCCGAGCTCTGGAAACACTTCTTAACTTTCTCCCGAATCCTGCCAACTAGAGCTCGGCCTTCCTCAGACTTGATGAAATCGTGTCAACCGATCTCGATCCCTTCCTCCCGAGCATGTACTATCCCATCCTTCAGTTCGGCCTTAAGGGTGGCATTCTCTCTGTCCAATTCCTTGATTTTGAGCTCAGAATTGGCAACATAGCGCTCAGCTCCGAGAAGTTTATCTTTGAGCTCGCGCACCTCGGTCAGCAGCTTGGCCTCTCTTGCCTTCAATTTTTTGTTATCCTTTTTAAGGGCCTCGAGTTCCCTCACCAAGGATGGATCAGCAAAGCCCACTCGAGCTCGAGCAATGAGAGCTGATAGTTTGACGTGAGCTCGGGCTTGGTCTTCGCATAAGGAGTTCACCAGCTCGGGATCCGAGAGCTTGTCTAAGCTAGCTTGGTCGGGATAAGTGCAGTGGCCCTGGATGTATTGGGCCGCCAGCACAGGGTTCGTATTCTTCAGGATGGAGTTCCCAGTCATCCATGTCTGGTTCAGAGTGTCAATAAGGCTCCGAATTTTCTCACGCTCTCCCGAGCTAGTCCCTACGCGAGTCTTTTTGGAAGGGGAGAGCTCGGTGTCAGAAGATCCACGTCGGGAGCCGATAGGGACGGGTCGACTACTAGGATCTGAGAGCTCGGCTAAAACGTCTTCGGCAGAGTCGGGCCAAGTGGTATGAGGAGATCGGGACCTAGATGCAGGAAGGCCCACAATGGCCCCACCAGTTTGGGAGGAGGAAGCTCGGGCCAGAGAGCTCACCTTCTTGCGAGCTTCAGTCTTTTGAGCAACAGCTCAGGACAACATCGTATCTGCAGTAATGAAACAAGTTAGAAATTAAATACATAAATTGTAAGTTAAAGTGGGAGGGAAGAGTATTACCGATGTCTATCTCTAGAGGAACAACTTCGGGACTCACTCCCGAGTAATGAAGCAAAGAAGGAGTGATGATTTTTGAGAGATCGTATTTGACAGCAATAAGCTTTTGGATCAAGTCCTGCAGGTCGAGAGGACATTTTTTGGGATCATGTTTTTGTTGTGGTGGTAAGGACCACACCCACTCATGGGGAAAAGGACAAGTCTCAGCTTAGGTAACGAAGAAATACCGATCTTTCCAAAACTTATTGGAGGTCGGGTACTTTCCCAAAAAATTGGTTTCATTATGAGCAGTAATGTAAAATAAACCCTTAGGGGAAGAAGATTTTACTTGGAAAAGGGAAAAAAATAGATCGGTCGAAGGGGTTATGGACAAGAACTTAGTGATTATTAAAAAACCGGCAATGATTCTAAATGAGTTTGGGGTAAATTGGTTGAGAGGAATTTTGTACATAGTGGACACCTTGGAAAAGAAAATGTTAATGGGAAATCTAAGCCCTCCGTCTAGTTGACCAACGAAAAAGGTAAGACCTTGGGGAGGAGGTCAGTATGGTCTATCGGTATAGCTCGGAAGAGATAATTTAAAGAGGGTTGGAATATCAGCATTTCTGCGGATGTTATAGAGAAATTGGGCTGTTATAGCCGAATGGGAAAAACCCTAATCCACCTCGGGAGGAGCTAGTGGATTGGGATTCCTAACTTCTATGGGGGAAAGAGGTATAGAAGATGAATCTGATTCCGTGGCTTCGGGATCAATCAGTTCGGGATGAGTCTCTCTAAGGCGTGTAGCGTCTAACTCTCCCGACCATCTAACTAGATCGGTTAGATGGGGGTTGGAATTGGTGGAGGAGGAAGCCATTAGTTGAAAGAAAAAATAATTAAAAAAGGAAAGGGAAGGAATGTACCTAAGGAATAAAAACGGAAAGGGGAGAGTGGAGGAGCACCATCGGAAAAGGCCCCCGGAAATTGCCTAGAGCACGTTGGAAATCGCTTGGGAGGGTGGAGAAATTTCGCTAGAAGGTGAAATGGTCCCCGCCTTTTTTTACTCTGCCTTATATAAGGAGAAATGAGGTGGGAAGATGATCACCACCCTTGATTTGAATCTCATCCAACGGTCTAGAAAGGACCTCGGGCAGAGGAAAGGACGTCTTGTCAATTGAAAGGACGTCCTTGGGACATAAATGAGCGGGAAATGTAGGGCGTAAAAACCCTAATCTAGATCGGGAGGAACAAATCTTGATGGAAGAAAACCCTAATCTATATCGGGATGAATGAATCTTAAGGGAAGAAAACCCCAACCTAGATTGGGATTAGTAAAATTTGAAGGGCACAAAGCCCTGAAATCAGATCGGGATTAATAAAAGTTGTGAGTTGTGAGGCCTTAATTAAGATCGGGATTGGCAAAATTGTGGAGACTTTAAGACCTCAAATGGAGATCAGGAGAATAAACTTTTGGGAATGCATCGATTATATAGAGGTTGGTCGAATGTATTACGAAGCAATTCTGTCCGAAGTAGAGGTTGGTTTTTGGTTTGGTTTGGTGAAAAAAAATATAATAAAGAGTTTAAAACAAAAGACAATTAAAAACTATATAAAGAGTACCATTATATAAATATATAAAAGAATTATGATAAAGTTTCCGGTTTGGTTCACCCAATTGAAACTAAAATTGAAATCGAAATTTAGAAAATGAAAATTTTAAAAGCAAATCGGAATTTTTGGTTCAATGGTGCAAACTTAATTGGATGGGTGAGATTAGAAGTATTAAAAGAGAATCTCTTTTCTACTTTCTAAGATTTGGTTTTAGTACATATATCCTGAGATGAGAGGGGAGAGTTGATAGGAATTAAACCCCGAACAGACCATGAGCAATTCCAATCTCCTATTCCACTTCTTATTCCACAAGACTGGATAAATAACACATTCCATTGAGATAAACATAGGTAGTTGACTGTTTGAGTGTATCTACCCGTGTCATTCATTCGGATGGTGGAATATAAAGTGGAATAGAAAATTTGAACAAGAATTATAAATCCCCCAGACATTTGCCTTGAGAGTCTTAGGCCTTGATTGTTTATGTTTCCAAGAGCCTCTTAAGCTTTCCATTTCCCAACTATTCATAAAAGTGGAATCATGTTAGTCCATAAAATTTCCAATGGAAATCATCATTTTCATTTTCAAATTTTCACATAAAATAACATCACAAACCTATACACTACCCGACATCACCAATAAATCACTATTCTAATATTTTAACCCAATTATACAAGTGGGAGCCACCACTATCAACTCTATCTACTTACGGCTCGTTTGGGAATGTGGAGAGGATTAGGTAGGAACTCAAAGATTAGAGCTGATTGTATTGTTCAAGATAAAAATTAGGAAAATTTATCTTTTGATTGGGATTAGTGAAAATATTTAAAACATTTATCCCTATCCTTTGTTTGACTACACAATTAAGATGGACAATATGTTGAAATTACTATCATGTCCTCTCTTAAAATAAATTGATATTAATTTTTTTTTTTGGGGGGGGGGGCTGTAGCACAAAACGAAGGTAACAAATCAACAACTTATTCGATTGAATTCCCCTCTTTGTCACTGTAGAAGACTAGTGTTATCGTCTTCGAGAGGTGGTGATTTTACCCAGGTACATGAATTAACGTGAATTTAGTATTAAAGTCACCTCCCTTTGTTTCGTTTGCACTTCTTGTGAGCAGTTTTTTTCGTAACATATATCAGCATCAATACTCTGCATTGGTTGATATTTGAATCGAATTTCTACTTAATCGTTGCTTTGATGTGTTTTGCTTCCTAATTAGGTCTTAATGGAAGTACAATAGATTTGATTTAGTTATGAAATAGGGCAGATGTATGAATATACAGTTTCATTGAAATTAGGGCAAACTTATGTTGACTTGAACTAGAGTTTGCGTAGTGCAATTAAATTTCCAAACATGATTACAAACATATTAATGTTGGCATTTACAAATTACGTCAATTTGTGTCCATATCTTTCAATATACGGTAGCATCTATATGAATCCTAATTTTCTTTATTTTGGTTGCGGTAATGACTCATATATCATTTTTATTGAATCTGCCTTTGATAGTAGATTGTTTAAATGAGTACTAGCAACAACAATAATCAGTCATCTGCCAGCGGTGACTCTTTTTGACGCCCTCTGTTTGGAGGCGATTCACGTGTGCAATGCTATTGTGGTTTTGATTTGAACGTGTATACATCGTGGACCAAGTCGAATCCTGGCCGACGTTTTATTTCATGTCCAGTCCGAGGGGTGAGTATACAATTATTTAGTGACTTAATTTTTTATGTTTCATGTGAGATTTTTAGAACCAATCTAACAATATGTTTTTTGGTTTATATGTGTGAAATTTGTTGACCAAAACTACTGATATGAGGCCAAACAAATGTGGCTTCTTCAAATGGATCAATGACGGCTTTGACAATCATTCTAAAGAGTTGTTATCCGATCTACACGACCGCCGCTATTATGGATGAATTGGAAAAGTGCAGAAAACGGCAACATTCATTAGTTCGCCTCACAAAGATGTCGTGGTTTATTACTGTTCTCGTGTTAGTTGTTGCTTACCTGCATTATAAACTTATGTGACAGTAAATTAGTTGCTTTAACTAGTATTTGTGAACTTCTTTAGTGAGAAACAACTATCGATTTGTTCCTTTCATAGGTAGTATTAACCCAAGGAACCATTTGGCCTGTTCATTTTGTGTGTTTAACTGTGATAAGGTTGTAAGAATATCTAAATCAAATAAAATAAAAGTTTACGCTTCAAGTAGTTGGAGAATCCTTATCTGTAATGCATATTTTAGATGCGTTATTTCAACATTAAACTGTGGTTGTAACTGTTAGCCTGAAATTGGCTCTGTAGTAGTCGCTTGGATGCATAATGTACACCACTTGGATGAAACACAAAATCTTAATATATTGATGCCCCCAGTAATTTGGCCAAAAATATCACTGACTGAATAACAGATGCAACTTGCACACCCTTAATCCATTCAAAGATTGTATGACTGATATAGAATCCACAATGAAAAGATTCTCTGTTTAACAGTTTTGTCGATATTATGGTTTGTGTTGTCCATCTTCTTTTTATTACCATCAAATCAGTCTATATTTGATAAAACAACTCTTTCCATTTTTAGTTATTGGCTGATATATATTGTAAGTTGTGTATGGAAATTATTTGGATGTTGATTTTTAGTATGACCCCAAAAAGGTGGAAATAACCCCAGCTTATTGCATATTCCCCATAATATAGTCATTGAGTGTTATTTATGTAGAATGGCTATAAATATAGAACAAAATTGAATTAAGTGCAGCAAAGCTTTGAGAGCATAAGTTGTTATAGGTTACTTGATATAAATCTTCAGATGGATCCAAGATTCAATGTGATTCAGGTAGACTACATTTACGATCTTGAATGGATGGAAAAAGCTGACAGATTGTTCATATCCGTGCTATTGGATCAACAAATGCTAGGGAATTTTAAGTATGGCGAGACATATGCACATGCGCTCCTTGTAGCCCAAGCCAACATGAACAAAGAATTGGACAAGTCATTTGATTACGAGTACATCCAGCACCATCTTCAAATCCTGGAGAAATGATACCGAACTTTTTATTGGATCAAAAGGAAAGATGGAGTAAGATATGACGAGGCAACCAGTACTGTGACAACACCTGACTTTGTATGGGATAAAATTTTCAAAGTTTTTTTCTTACCTTTGACAATGTAATTAAACTGTCATCCGTCCTTATAATAAGGTTGAAAATCTTCAGTCACAATTTCATTTTGTCTACTTTTTTTTAAACAGAAAGATGAATTCGGACTTGCATATCAAGAGTTGAAACTTTTGTTTGGTGAAATTCATGGGAAGCCTATTCCGGATGATGTGGAAGTTATCGACATTTCCTCATATGGTGAAACGGAGGACATTGGAAATCTCCAGGGGTTGCCTACACCAGACTCAGGTTGGAATAGAGCTAATAGGACATTTACTTGGCCTTCCCAAGATGAATCTTTCTGGAACTATCTGGCTAATTTTTGGCCTCAAATGTCATCCGGCTCTAAAAGTTCCGTCAACCAACATGTCAAGCCATGTGATAACAAAGACTACCCCGGTCCTTCGTTTTATCGTCGTCCGGAAATTGGATCATGGCCTCCCCGTCCACGTCTGCCTTCTCCTGCTGCCAGTGTTGAAACAAATGGTTCTGCTTCCAAGCCATCCTAACGTGATCTAGAGTCTCTCCATTGGTGGACTAATTTTCCAATATTGTCCACCAATATTTGCCGGCAAATAATTCTGAACTCTTTTGCTACTATAATTATATTTAAGTATGTTTTTTATATTTTAAGGTTGTGATGTTCGAAGGTAAATTATATTGCTTATTACGTATTTATAATATGGATTGTAGTAGTACTACTTTTAAATTTTTTATAGGAAAGTGCCTTCGAAAAGTCCTCATTCATTTACATAGAAATTTCACGTACTAATTATAATGACATGCTTATGAGTATTAAAATCAAATGCAGATGTACAGTCCAACACACCTTAATCGCCGATTAGTTCATTTAAAAAGTGTAAAATTTGGACAACAGGTAAAGTACTTAACATACTTACAAACCTAACATAGATTAAAAATAAAAACATAAAACATTATCTGATTAAATATACTATTATAACTTGACCACCTTAATCTACCACCATTTCCACAAACCCCCACAACCATCATCCTACCCCTTTCTCGCAAAGTAACCCCCACCGCATCAATTGTTGTCCACCACCGAGCCTTCCGGTTCCTCCGCATTGCCTCCATTGTCATCATTGTGGCCACCATTTCCACCTGGTACATCCTGGACATCCCGCTCCGGCATTCTCGCATTATGGTCCTCATTACCATCATCCATATTGTCATCAAAGGAACCGTTAATCTCTAGTGGGTGGTCTCATGTATACCCAGGCACACCATTGAAGTCAATGGTGGCAGCCTTCCTTATGTTTAAAACATAGAAGCATTCATTGTAACGAGGGAAGCCGTAATTGCGGAAGAACCGATTGATGTTGCTCTCCTACATTTATTTAAATGCACATGTTAACTAATGCAATTGGAAAACCATTGTATATGGAATATTCATATAAATTGTTTCTTACCACTCCAACATGTTCATAGTACTCATTTGAGGCGGTGACTTTGTTGCGAAATATATCGTAGTCAATTCCTGGAAGATTTATGAAATCACAGAAATCCTTGAAATGAGTTCTCAACATATGAATCCGCTCATTCACAACAGATATCTTAAAATTTCGTCTGCATTTGATGGATAGTTCGCGAGTAAGTGGAAAGAAGATATCGTTGAAAGCGTCGGGGTTTGCTATGTTCTTCGTTAACTGGCAATGACGGAAGAACAACCAGTAGCATTGTTCTTCTTCACCTTCGGTCCATCCAGGACCAATCATGTTGTTCTTCATGACCTGGTTCCTCATGCGTACCATCGCTATTGTCAAAGAATTTACGTTAATTTATGAATACATAAAGAAAACAAAAATAAATGAGTAACAATGGAAGGCAAAGAGACTTAATACCACCAAATCATAAGAAAAAGAATTGTTAAGAAAATTAAACTCACCTTCCTCCACTACGGCTTGTGTGTTGTCTGTTTCAGAGTTCACAAATACATTCACATGAATGAAAATGACTAAGCTCAGCCTTCCTTAAATAGAACAAAAAAGCATTCAATTTATTGTGTATGTTCACATCTATAAGATTTGGTATATTAAATTGTATGAATCTCCCACAAAACGGTGGGTAAGTAATGGTTATCCGAAAAGCCATCATGTTTACAAGTGAATAAATGCATGGAATGACCAATAACGGCCAAATGGAATCAATGCACAACCAAATCAAGGGATACAAACGGACATTAGTGCATGTTCAGAGTTATCGAGTATCCTTTACTGATTTTGCCATAAACAAGACAAGTTGCATTTAATCTTTAAACCACAGATGAGTATTGAATGGTCAAATCATAAGCAGCTAATACGGATTTGGATCTTACTATTTAATACAAAAAGAAACCTAGTTCGAGTGCAATTTTATACACTAAAATTTTGCCCAAAATAAAGTCTGGAATACTATACAAAATACTTCGCACCATTTACATGCCATAGGGTACGAACAGGATAATCTGCATACATGGATTTTCGAACTGAATGGAAAGACATGCTTTTGTTAAAGTACATGTCTTACATGCACTTTATATGCAATTCCATTCACAAAAAAAGGCATCCATAAGATGACCTTCAAATTGACCAGTTGTTAATAGAGTATTAAACAGAACAAAACATAATTAACAATTTGTTTTTTACAAAACATCCATAAGGCATCACTCCCAGTATCAGATCTTGCCCTCGCATATCATGCGTACCATAACAACCCTGTTCTCAGATGATAAGCTGAAAAAAAGGTCCATGTCCTTTACATCACCGCACAATCGCTTCGACACAACAATCTTATCTTCAACTAATATGAATTGAATTTCATTGAGACCATCAAACACGGCCAACCTTTTGGCTTAAGAATCTTGCTCAAATCTAATTCTGCGAGCTATGTCACCCAACCTTGATTCAGCTCTCTCTAGGAAGGAAGTCATTGCGTTTAGGAATTGGGCCTCTAGTGGGTCGTCAGTTGCTTTTCTTTTGTTAGACGTCTTACTTTTCGTAGTCCCGCTACCTTCAACACGGAAAGCTGATGTACCATCTGTCTCGCTACCTGGAGAAGGAGTATGTGAGGTATTTTTAGGAACGGTTTCCTCCTCGGCATCTTGGTGTCCACTTAGAATATCCTGAATAACGTCATCAAAACCTTCAGCATTTTGTCTAGTCGCTCTATCCTTCCCGAAGATTTCACACCAGTCCTTGTAATATGGCCATAATTTGAATCGCATTGTCTTTGCATTTGGATCAATCTGCAAACAAGTTAATGTTTTAATACAACAAATAACAATCTCATAATATACACCTATGTTTACATTAGGTCATAAAATTCAAGATTACCCTAACGTAGCAATTCCATGGCTCATCTTTGGCAATCAATGTGTGAGCTGAATCATTCCATGCAAACCCAGAACGACAAAGCATTGAACTCAATGAACCGTAGTCCTTCTTCCATACATAGATTTTCGAACTAATATGGGGTATTGCTCATAAATTAGTACCTGGAAAGGCTTTTTGCATTGATTGCTTCAAATCAACTTTGTTGGGAAATTAATTCTTAGATTTTGATGAATGCCATGTAAAACTTAGATTAGAAATTTGGCACCCCATTTTTCTGTTGTAAATTGCATTGTAATAGATAGGACTGGTCGAGCTGAGTCAAGTCAGCTATGCCTTAACATGCAAGAAGACAACTGGAGACTAGAAGGAAGACTCATTTGTGGCGAGTGTGGCAAAGAAGAGAAGACAGAACTCGATCGAAGGAGCAAACGGTGAGATGCAAATTTAATGAAGTATCGACCAAGTCAACTCAAGATAGCCATGTCTCAAGTTGAAGTGACAAAAGAGTCATCCAATGATTGGAAGCTGACTCGAAGTCACCTGGGGAAATTAAGAAAATGCGGTCAAGTCGAGATAACTGAAAGAGATCCGTTGCACAGAAATCAAGAGAATTACTTAAACAAGTAATACCTCCATACTACCTTTCTTGAAGTGCTCGAGTCCCCAAAAGCGTGCAAAAGGAATAAACCAATGGGAAGTATTGCACTGTGTCAGAACTCTGAAAAGCTGAAGAATCGTTCATACGAGGAAACGTAAATTCCAAGGACTGCAACAAGACAAGCCAACAACCACAAGTGTCTTTTGAAAATAAGCCTATCTCTTCAACGGGAAAATTTTCAAAAGAACACTATAAAAGGCTGAGGAGTTTATTTAAAAAAAAAAACCCTAGACAACCTGAACCACGAACATTCAAGCTAACATTTGAACTGTAACCAAAAATATTCTCAAGTTATCCAAGATCAATCCTCAAGCCTACATTACGAAGGAAATCAATCCAACACTCACCTGTGGAGGAAAGACAACTTCTATCAGTTGAAGAGGAAACAGTTGAAGAATCAAGTGGTCTACATTCCACGGAGGATTGTAGGAAGGTTCAAGATCGAACCAGTCTCAAGTTTTTGGAGGGCTTCGTGATCAAATCCAAGGAGCTTGAGCAAGTGGGCTATAGTAGCAAAGCGTGCCCTTTGAAGAAGCCGAGTCGCATTTAAGAAGCCAACTGTGTGACCAAAGCATCTCCGGGCATCGAGTCCCAAAGGATCAAGTCACCAGTGTGTGATCAAGACTTGTATCCGACCGTTAACCACTCGTATATTGATCAATACTTAGTGGATTCCTCCAGGAGTTGGAGAAGAGAGGAGTAGAAGAATTACCCTATCTTGAACCTCTATAAAAACTTATTGTGTCATTTACATTTCAAGACTTTAATTTCAAAGATATTACTTTCATATCTGGCGACATATTTGCTATCCAATTGATAATTAACTAAGTGCTTAAACCAAGTATTAAAACAAACTTAACCAAATTCAAGGGTGTTAAGTCTTCCATTGAAAACATAACCCGAGTTAAGTTAAGTCTTTAGTCAAAACAATGAGTTATTCTATCAACGGCTCGATCAGTCATTGAGTGATTAACTCTGCTGATTAACTAACTTAGCCGTCCATCAAGGACTCAACGTGAAGTATTAACTCAACATTTTAAAAGGACTAAATCGAAAAGTTGGTAAGATTTATTCAACCCCCTTCTAAACCTTACACTCACACCCTTTGGACCTACAAGTGGTATCGGAGCGGTTGGTTCATTGAGCCTTCCGCACCGTTATTGAACTAGATCTCCAAATTTTTCAAAGCTTGTTTTAGTACTCAATCTTTCAAAACTCTTTTATTCAAAGAAAGTTATTATCATGGAAACAAATTTGACACGCATCCCTATGTTCACAATTGAAGAATTTGATGATTGGAAAATTCATATGCAGGCTCATCTATCAGCATTACACGATGAGATGTGGATAGCGATAGAAGATGGGCCACTCCAAATCTTAAAAGTGAACACAGCTGCAAGAAGAGCTGCAGCTGAAGGAGAAGAAAATCTTTGCTCCCAGGACATCAACGATGGTTGAAAAACCAAGAGCTGAATGGACAAATGATGACAGAAAAAGATATAACTTGGACAATGTGGCCAAGGACATTCTTTACAAAACCTTGGATAAAGCCATGTTCAACAAAGTCAAATCATGTAAAACGGCAAAAGAAATCTGGGACAAGCTAACCTTGATTTGCGAAGGCTCAGAGTAAATCAAAGAAAATAAACTATCTGTGGTTGTACAAAAATTTGAATACTTTAAGATGCTTGCAGGAGAAACCTTGGATCAGCTGGATGCTCGGTTCACAGAAATCACCAATGAACTGTTTGCACTTGGAAAAGAATATACACAAAAGGAAATGTGTATGAAGATTCTAAGAAGTCTCCCAACTGAGTGGGATATGAAGGTCATGGACATGAGACATTCCATGGACCTATCAAAAACATCCAACCATGAGATGTTCTCAGATCTCAAAGCCTACGAATTTGAGCTGAGAAGAAAAGACCAAGAAGAGACAGTTGTGCCCAAAACAATTGCTCTAATTGTTAAAGATGGCAAGAGAGCTGAGGTCAAAGAAGTCATTGACCAAGAGGAGATTGCCCTGATGGTTAAAAGGTTCAACAAGTTCTTCAATAAGAACTACAAAAGAAGCAAAGTGAATCCTCCGAGAAGACACTCAAAGACCTCCAAGTCAAGGGAAGAAAGACCACCCAAGAGAACGAGCATCAAAAAGTTGAATATCAAAGAGCTAACAATCCAAGGATGGAAAGAACTGATCAAAAAGTTGAAAATCTATCTTTGAACTGAGTAACCTCGTCACTATGCCATTGAATGCCCGTATCTTGTAGTCAACAAATACAAGAATGAAGAGGAAAAGAAAAGTCTTGAAGAACGAAGACATGAAAAGAGAAAGGCAATGTTGGCGCAGAGATCTGGCGATCATCAAGTCAAAAGACACAACGGACTTCGGAGAGTAGTGAAGTGACTACTCAAGTGACTCACGAAGAAGAAGCCTTGATGCCTAATGGCTAAAGAACAAAACCAACCCGACCAAGAAGATGAGGTACACTCTAACTCTTCACACTCGGATATTAGTGATAGTGATTGTGACACACACACTTCATCACCCACTTTGATCTTTATGATTCATTAGGCAAAATGATGAAAGATTTTGAACACATTAAATCCTCACACACACTATTAAATGAGGAAAACAACCTACTCAAGAGCCAAAACTCACAAATGACTAAGGAGCTAAGTACTCTAAATAGGCGATGAGAACAAAAGTCTAAAAATTTGAAAATGCTTTAAGTTAACAAAGAGAGATAGCTGCTATAGAAAAGAGGGAGAATGACCTCAAAATGTGATTGCCTCATTCACTAAGGCGTCTAAATCATTGGATGATCTTATTATGAGTCAAAGAGAATGTGGAGACAAGACATGCTTAGGATTTAATTCCTCTATGCTATGTCAAGCTCCAAAAGTGATTTTGGAAAAAAGATCTTCAAGTAATGAAGTATCTCTAAAATCCAAAACTCCAAATGGTGCACACACATTTATTCCAAAGCACAATCACAAGAAAACTGGCTTTGGTTATAAAGAAAAAGGAAAACAACCAGTTGAGTATCTTTGGAGGACAATGAGAAGAAATCCAAAGCAGAAGTTCCTCAGCAAACTCTAAATAGGAGATACTCTGTAAAGAAGAAACAAAGCTACCAAAACCCCCAGAAATTCTATAAAAAAAACACATATGATGGGAATGGTAGAAAATATCCAAGCCAAGCCGATTGGAACAATGTAAACTATCAAAGAAAGATCTATGGAATACAAGCTAAGTGGCAAAGGCCTGGAACTCAAGAAAGGCCATTCCAAAGGCATAAGAGCTATCATCGACACATATGCACCTAGGCACTACACTCGAGATTTTCACAACTACCCAAAGAAGCCAATTGCTAAAACACATCTGAGAGGCATACGAGACAAAAGAGACAAAATGTATGAAACTAGAACCCCAAGCAATTTGCCAAAATTAATTATGATTATGGCACCGATAGATGGCAACCCCTTAGAGTCAAATCATTTGGCTATAGGATGGTTGGATCATCTTACAATACTAACCCCTCGGGACCCGGACAAGTATGGGTACCTAAAACTAATTTCCTTGATTGCGTTCAAGGAGCGGTGAGTGCCAAGAACCTGGTACATGGGACAATGGTGTTCCCACACATGACAGAAACAAGAAAAATTTATCAAAATTCAAGGATGTTAGAGGTGCAAAAGTCATATTTGGAGGAATGAAGCTCCGGGGAGTAATAAGAGGCATTGGATCCATCAAGAAAAATGGATTAGAAATTACGATGTTGCATATGTTAAAGGCCTCAATTTCAACTTGCTAAGCATAAGTCAACTCTGTGACAAAGGCTACAATGTTGGATTCAATATGGATGTATGTCAAATCAAGGATCTTTGAAACTAATGAAATAGTGTTGCAAGGATGCGGACAAAAGAACATGTATGTGGTAGATTGGTCAACCGCAACACCAAGCACTTGTCTACTAGCAAAGAGCACAAATGTGAATCAAGTTGGTACGTGTACAAGCTAAGTTGAGTGACCTGAATTTCAAAACTATTAACAAACTTGCAAGAAGTAATCTTGTGGAAGGACTTCCGGACTCGAGATACAAGAAGGAAAGTATATGTGATGCATGTCGGGAAGGAAAACATCAAATCATCATTCAAAGAAAAGACATGTTCATCTTCAACAAGAATATTGCACCTGCTACATATGGATATATTTGGTCCAGATTGAACCAAAAAGATAAGTGGGAAGAAATACACCTTGGTGGTAGTAGATGACTACTCAAGATATACATGGACAATATTCATGTGTAAGAAGAAAGAAACTCTGCAGAAACTACCACAAATGATGAAGAGAATCTAAAATGAGAAGAGTCAAACCATTATCAAAATAAGATCTATGAAGGAACCGAGTTTGTCAATGGAATAATAACTCGATCTTGTATTGAAAATGGTATTGGTCATGAATTATCTGCAGAAAGGACTCCACAACAAAATGGAGTTGCAGAAAGAAGGAATAGAACTCTCAAAGAAGCATCAAGGACTATGTTAGCTGAAGCAGGGCTGCCTAAAAGATTTTGGGCTGAAGCAATAAACACAGCATGCTATACTCATAATAGATGCATGATAAACAGACAGCTGACAAAGACTCCCTATGAGATTTAGACAGGGATAAAGCCAAATGTTGCATACTTTAGAATATTTGGATGCAAATGCTTCATCCATAACAATGGCAAAGATAATTTAAAGGCTTTTGATGCTAAAGATGATGAAGGTATCTTCTTAGGATACTCAACTGAAAGCAAAGCCTATAGAGTGCTCAACAAGAGGACAATGGGTACAGAAGAATCCATCCATGTGGTGTTTGATGAACCAAATGTAAATGGAGAAAACATTGAAGAGTCACCGATAAGTCTGAATCAACCAACCATGCGAAGAGTCCCTATGTTG
Organism: Rehmannia glutinosa; assembly: GCA_016081115.2. Lineage (NCBI taxonomy): Eukaryota > Viridiplantae > Streptophyta > Magnoliopsida > Lamiales > Orobanchaceae > Rehmannia > Rehmannia glutinosa. Next base: position 53,506,792 of record CM071930.1, read on the forward strand.
AAGCTGTCGAGTTATAAGTCCGATGATGAAGAAGAGATAGCCGAGTCTCAAAGGCAACGGAAAATCTGCAGCCTAAGTGATGATGAGAGAGTGATCAAAATAACACACAAGACGATCAATCCAGCTAACTTACTCCATCCCGATATAAGATGGGAGAGACCATCCACCAAAACTAATCATTGGAGATGTAAGAGAAGGTGTGAAAACTAGATCCAGAACTCAACAAGAAGCAATGTTTACTTTCTTCATCTCACAACAAGAGCTAAAATATGTGTCACAAGCATGGGATGACGCACATTGGATTCAAGCTATGCAAGAAGAGCTGAATCAGTTTGAGAGGAATAAAGTGTGGGAATTAGTTCAAAGACCTACCCATCAAAATGTTATTGGCACTAAATGGGTGTTCAGGAACAAGATGAATGAGGAAGGTTCTGTGGTGAGAAACAAAGCAAGATTGGTAGCCAAAGGGTATTGCCAAGAAGAAGGAATAGATTTTGATGAAACGTTTGCTCCTGTAGCAAGATTGGAAGCTATAAGGATGTTTCTTGCCTATGCAGCTCACATAGACTTTATTGTATATCAAATGGATGTAAAGAGTGCATTCCTTAATGGGTTATTAGAAGAAGAAGTATATGTTGAACAATCTCCAGGATTTGAGCAGAAGACTCTTGGAGATAAGGTATACAAACTCAAAAAGGCTTTATATGGATTGAAACAGGCACCCAGAGCATGGTATTATACATTATCAAAATTTCTAACTGAGAACGGATTCACAAAAGGCAAAGTGGATAGAGCACTCTTCAGAATTCAAGATGGGAAGAGTATACTGCTTGTTCAAATATATGTGGATGACATCATTTTTGGATCCACAAACAAAGAGCTGTGTGATAAATTCTCAAATCTCATGCAAAGCAAATTCGAAATAAGCATGATGGGGGAGCTGACATTCTTCCTTGGACTACAAGTAAAACAGCTGAAGGATGGAACCTTCATAAGTCAGACAAAATACACCAGAGATTTAATGAAGAAATTTGGTATGGAAGAGAAGTCTTATGTGAAAATACCAATGAATGTCAAAATGGACATGGATGCAGATGGCAAGCCTCTAGATCAAACAAGATCTGAGCACTTATTGGATCATTGCTCTATCTCACAAAGCGGCGGACATCACCTTTGTTGTAGGTGTATGTGCAAGATTTCAATCAGCCCCAAAAGAAAGCCACATGACTGCAGCCAAGAGAATCTTGAGATATTTGAAAGGAAGCCAAGAAGTTGCTTATGGTATCTAAAGGAAGGTGGATTCAAGCTAATTGGCTATTCAGACTCTGACTATGCTGGTTGTAGAGTTGACATGAAGAGTAACTCAGGCACATGTCAAATGCTTGGAAATAGGTTATTTCCTGGTTTAACAAGAAGCAAAATTCAATAGCCACCTCTACAGTAGAAGCAGAATACATAGCTGCGGGCAGCTGTTGTGCCCAAGTCTTATGGATGATACAGCAGTTGAGAGACTATGAGGTTGAGGAAAAGGAAATTCCAATTATGTGTGATAACACAAGTGCAATTGCAATCACTCAAAATCATGTGTTGCATTCAAGAACAAAGCACATTGATGTCAGATATCACTTCATAAGAGATCATGTTGAAAAAAGGACATCACCTTGGAATATATCTCAACTGATAAGCAATTAGCTAACATATTCACAAAACCATTATGTGAATCAAGATTTGAAGAACTCAAACATGAATTGGGGTTAATTGAGCTGAATTGACACTCAGAAGACTCAAAGAAAAGAGATGAAACACGAAAAGCTGAAAAAGAGCTGAACTCTCAAATCGCTAAGTGAATCACCAGATGTCGAGAATCACCGATCGAGTTAGGCTAAAGCTGAGTATTTATGTGCAAAGAGAGAACAGTTAAATCAGCTAAGGAATAAGCTGAGTCATTTATGAGCAAAGTGACAAAAACGCAGTCGTTTTTACGAAGCGGGAATGTTTTTAAGAATGACGTCAGCATAATTATGGCGTGTCTGACCACAAAGCTGCACACAAAGCTTATGATTGGATATAAATGCTTTGCCGCATTAAATGCGAGAGATTAAAGGTTAATCGGCGTGCAAAATCTAAGCATTGATTTTGATCAAAATTTCAAAAACCACCCGCACGTCCTTTCATGACCCATACTTAAACCATTTCGTCCGTTTTTCTCTCACTTTACCAAAATTGTTCATCTCTCTCAAGGCAAAAGAAAGAAACTTCTCTCTCAAAACCCTACAAATCCTCAAGTTCATTTTCTAAGTTTTGTTCGGTAAAACATCTAGAAATGGTATCTACTCATGATTTCATCAAGCTGGGAAAGCAAATCCACTCTGGGTCTACTGTGGATTTCGACGGCATGCTTAAACAGGGATCCGACAGCACTCTCGTGAAGAAAATTGCTGAGAAGCTGGAAAAATCTGGATTAAAACATTTTTTGACGATGGAGTTCCGAATGATATGTGGAAGAGGTCGCACAATTCTACGTGAACGCTGAAGTTCACGATGAGGGCATCAAGTCCTCTGTACACGGAAAAGAGTTCACCATCACTGCCAAGGATCTGGCATAACACTGCTCGTTGCTGGCGGAAGGAGTGCCGGAGATTTATGAAGATGATGTTGACCTGGCTGTTGCTTGGAAGGAAGTAGCCAAGTCCGATGTCTTTGAAAGTGGTCTATATCTGACTAACAAGAAGCTTCAAAGAGGACTACCACAAATTGCTGGACATTGTTGCCAAATGCATAAACATCAAATTTGGCAGCTTTGACCAGTTGTGCAAAGCTAAATTGATCGTACAGAAGAGAGCTTATGCTAAGAGAACTGATATGAGTGAGGGGGAATCAGCTGACCCTGAAGATACAGCTGTCTCCCCTCCTCCCAAGAAGATCGCTAAGAAGATCACGCCCCTGCAAAGAAAGAAAAGAAATCGCACTGCCCTGCCCGCAGCTGAGTCACCCGCCCCGCAGCCGTGTCTCTGCTCCCGCTGCCGCAGATGGAGAAGGAACCGTTAATCCCTTCTCCAGTGATCAAGAAGAAGAGGACTGCCACAACAAGGAAGGCAACCTCTAAGACAACTGCGAAGGCTTTTACCTTCAACGAACCAGAGAAAGTAGAACCAGATGTTCCTCTGGTGAAAACAAAAAGAAGAAGAAGACTTTCCAATCTCTCCGATCTTGAGAAAACCGTTGAGTCTGCTACTTAGATGGAAAAGATACCCGAGACTGCTGGAGAAGTAGAGTCTTAAGAAGTTATTGATGAAACGGCCAAGTCTGCTGAGGCCGATCAACAGAGGCAACTCGAAGACCCAGCTGTAGACAGAATAGCTGAGGAACAAGGAATGGCTGAGACAACCGAATTATCTATTGAAAGGGTTGTGTCTCCACCTGTAACAGAGGCTACTAAGAATGTCGAGCAGCAGAGTTTGCTACCCTCAATCCTTGAGCAAGAGGGACAGCATGAAGATGATGACAATGATGATGATGTGATGATCCTATCCCCACCATAACCAGACATTCAAAATCGTCTGCGAGAATGGAGAAAATGGAAGCTGAGTCGATCCAGGGAACAGTTCCAAAGACCCGAATTTATTGAAGAAGAAGAGGAACTATTGAACTTTCTCAGATTGACCAATGCGGTCCAAGCACTGGATGAAGAAAATTGCCGAGATATCTTGCGGATCTTGAGGACAAGAGAAGGAGAGACGCGAGAGGAAGGCGAGGCTCGTGAGAAGGCCGATGTTTGTCCCTTTTCGAACCACCGATCACACACATCCTCACCTTGACATCCTATCGAGGCTGAAGAGGATCGAACCTGCTGGCCGCGGAGAAGAGTTGCAAATGCAGCAAGCAATGCAAGAATCCAGAATCCTACATGAGCAAAGGATGATGGAGGGACCAGGGGAGTCCTCCACCTCACAGCTGGAGATTGATCCCATGGGAGTGGTGCAGCATATTGCCACTATTGTCGCTGCCACCACTTCCCCAGCTCATTCGGAGGAAGGTATTAAGGGAACTGGCGATGAAACTGGGATTGTGGGAGTCTGGACACGAGTGAAGGTGTCTTTCCACCTGCCCCAATGGCTGAATACTCAATGGGAATAGCCGGGAGTCTGGACACGAGTGACCCCATTCCAAGTCACTCAGCTGGTGTGCCAGCTGAGGGGGAAACTCCCTCCACTGCAGTAAGGTCGGAGGATATTGCAGCCGACTCCACAACGAATCTCGGAGGCGAAGTGGAGAAGGAATAACAACTGGATACACAACAAGTTGGCATCGATGAGGCGATTAAAGCTTAAGATCTCGGTGAAATCTAAGTGCCGCTTCTCTCTATATGAGCCAATGACGCTGCTGATGCAGTCGAGGCACATGAAGGAACTGTCCTGGGAGTTAACACTCTGGGCAATGAAAGTGCAATACATGGAGTTGAGACTCTAGTGGATGCCACCTCAGAAGACCCCAAGACAGTTGACACTGTCGAAGGGGATATCCTAGGCCTCATTGCGGTTGAGGCTTGAGACCAGGAAATGAAGGCCAACGGGAGGTTGAGACTTCCGGGTAAAGAGATCAAGCACATAACATTCTTCCTGCTATCATTGATCCATCAGAAAAGGAGATAAGTGCCCTTCACGATTCTCAAGATAATCCTGATGTAACTTTTCTGGGATCCGAAGGTGAAGATGAAGCTGAGTCATCCCCTATTGCCGATCCAAAAGACTCAGCTGAGGATGTTCGAACCACGAGTAAGTCTGACCTCAAGACTACTATCCAAACATTCAATTTTGATGATGAGCCACCCATGGAAATCTCATCATCGTCCGATGATGCTTCGATAAGGCCGAGGACCCGATCAACTCATGTGGAAAAACCACCAGACCGAAGAAGTCGCATTCGGGACAGTGAGCTCGGCAAGTCGGGTCGACTTCACAATGACCCACCAAACAAGCAGAGTCCACTGTGCGGCTCCCCAAAGTGCAAAGAGTTCGACTCGTCGGGGGACTTCACGAGCACTAATTGTAATTGAGCGAAATCCGATTTTTGTGATGATCCTTTTGTAGAATCATTTCCTTCTCTCTGAGGTACTGACCTCCCGGGAGAATCAGCTAGAGATCGAGAGCGCCATGGACCTGATCCTGTTATTCCAACAGACACCATTGTTCCAAAGAGACTATGACTTTGACGCTTTGCTTGGCCGCCACCGGGGCCAAGAATGTTGTGGTTCGGGAAATTTTCAAAGCCCTGTTTGCGAAATCGAAAAGATGGAGAGGCACCAGCCTCACCGGACATGAGGCTGGATAATGAGACGCCAACCTTATGGCGATCTGCGAGGCATAATAGTCGAGGATCCGGGAATGGTGGCAACAACAGCAGACAATGCGCGTGGAACAAGCTCGATATTCCAGAACATTGTTCAACAAGTTGCTAGTCTGGCGGGCTGAGAATGCTGATGCAAAGACAAAAATTCAAGAGCACATCGAACAAATGCATGAATCTCACACCACGAGATAAAGCTGCTGCGTGAATATAATAAGACAGAGCTCCTGCGTGAGGAGAACATGGATCGAAAGTTCAACCCTCTCATGGCTGAAATGAAGTTTGTAGCAGCTGAATCCAACGCCACTCGCTCTGAATTCCGCAAAGATACTCAATAGATTGACGAGAACTCAGCTATCAATGGGACTAGACTTCATGCTTGCTAGCTTGTTTCGGGGTTCCGCTCTCCTTTGATGATGCCAAAAGGGGAAGAGGAATACCTAAAGGCGCGAAGGGATCCGAAGCGAGAAGAAGGAAAACCTTGAAGGGAAAGACAGTGAGGAAGTGAGAAAAGAGAAGAAAGGAAAATCATTGAGGGGGAAGGATCGAAAGATGTGACCTTGATGATTGCTAAAACCCCCAACAAGGTCTTGTCACGGTGATATTATCGCAAACTCCCGATGATCGCCACTCCAACACTCTGCAGACACCTATGGCCGAAAAGAGAAATACATTGAAGCGAGGGATGAAGGAAGTGGAATAAAAGATGGATGCGAGTTATGAACATTCTCGAAACAACATGGAGGCATTCCAAAGACATGAGACACCTATGCCATTTCGAGATCGAAACCGAGCCAAGATCTGTTGATGAATTCAAGACGCTCGCATCCAAGGTTACTTCGCAAATATGTCCATGGCTCAAGCCTGAGATTTATCTTGGGAAAAAGGTCTCAAACTATGTGAAGAAGGTCGACAGCGGACTCGACAAATATCACTCTGCTGGTCACTCTGCTAGTCACTTAGTCAGGAAAAAGAAGGCCCCAAGATGCAGACACGCCCGGAGGCGAGAAGAAGAAGCGATGGTGGAGGAAGAGGTTTCGGACCCAGATCTCTGCGCCAAAAATATTGAGTACATAGATCCGGCAAGAAAGGAGGGATCTATTGGGCTGGATTTGACGAAGTAGCCAACCTACAAGTGGCTAAGAACAATGCTGAGTATGTGAAGAGAATCGAAGAGGAAAACAAAAGACAAACTCAACTATGGGAGGAAAGACAAGAAAGACTGAGAAGAGATGAAGCTGCCTTTAAGGCGTACGAAAAAGAAAAGCGGTGAAGATGAGAAGAAGAAAGAGGTCGAGAAGATGACAGAGTCAAGGAGATGAAAGAAGGAGGAACGAAGGAGATGAAGTGTTGTTGTCCACCCCTTCATGTATTTTACTATGTAAATACATTTTATGTAAGTCTTCTGTACATCGAATAAAATCGTACAATTTCTATACTTGTGTAGATATAGAACAACATAGTTACTTTAAGTTCCATTTAAGCTCTGATACACCTTGTAAACAGCTATGTAAAGAACAAGAATGTTATGATCAATAAAAGATTGATTCTACGCATACATTCTATGATTCTGCATTGTCTGCATGCGTATCTTTCTTTATTCTTTATTGTATGAATGTTTTAAGTTTTGGCATCATCAAAAAGGGGGAAATTGTTGGGAAATTAATTCTTAGGTTTTGATGAATGCCATGTAAAACTTAGAATAGAAAGTTGGCACCCCATTTTTCTGTTGTAAATTGCATTGTAATAGATAGGGCTCGTCGAGCTGAGTCAAGTCAGTTATGCCTGAACATGCAAGAAGACAACTGGAGACTAGAAGAAAGACTCCGTTGTGAGGCAGCTGAGTGTGGCAAAGAAGAAAAGACAGGAACTCGACTGAAGGAGCAGCTGAGATGCAGTTGAATGAAGTATCAGTCAAGTCAACTCAAGATAGCTATGTCTCAAGTTGAAGTGACAGAAGAGTCATCCAATGATTGGAAGCTGACTCGAAGTCACCTGGGGAAATTAAGAAAATACAGTCAAGTCGAGATAACTGAAAGAGATTTGTTGCACAGAAATCAAGAGAATTACTTAAACAAGTAATACCTCTATACTACCTTTCTTGAAGTGCTCAGTCCCAGAAGCGTGCAAAAGGAATAAACCAATGGGAAGTATTGCACTGTGTCAGAACTCTGAAAAGCTGAAGAATCGTTCATACAAGGAAACATAAATTCCAAAGACTGCAACAAGACAAGCCAACGACCACAAATGTGTTTTGAAAATAAGCCTATCTCTTCAACGGGCAAATTTTCAAAAGAACGCTATAAAAGGCTGAGGAGTTTATTTGAGAAAATGTAACCTTGACAACCTGATCTATGAACATTCAAGCTAACATTTGAACTGTAACCAAAAATATTCTCAAGTTATTCAAGATCAATCCTCAAGCCTACATTACGAAGGAAATCAATCCAACACTCACCTGTGAAGGAAAGACAACTTCAATCAGTTGAAGAGGAAACAATTTGAAGAATCAAAAGGTCTACATTCCACGGAGGATTGTAGGAAGGTTCAAGGTCGAACCGGTCTCAAGTTTTGGAGGCCTTCGTGATCAAATCCAAGGAGCTTGAGCAAGTGGGCAGTAGTAGCAAGGCGGTAAGCGCCTGTGAAGAAGCTGAGTCATACGAGAAGCCACCGTGTGACCAAGCATCTCAGATCGAGTCCCAAAGTATCAAGTCACCATTTGTGATCAAGACTTGTATCTCGGGACTGTTAACCACTCGTATATTGATCAATACTTAGTGGATTCCTCCAGGGAGTTGGAGAAGAGAGGAGTAGAAGAATTACCCCATCTTCTTGAACCTCTATAAAAACTTATTGTGTCATTTACATTTCAACTTTAATTTTAAAGACATTACAATCATATCTGTGACATATTTGCTATCCAATTGATAATTAACTAAGTGCTTAAACCAAGTATTAAAACAAACTTAACCAAATTCAAGGGTGTTAAGTCTTCCGCTGAAAACATATCACAAGTTAAGTCTTTTAGTCAAAACAAATGAGTTATTCTATGAACATTGATCAGTGCATTGAGTGATTAACTCTCGATTAACTAACTTAGTCATCCATCAAGGACTCACTGTGAAGTATTAACTCTGAACATTTTAAAAGGACTAAATCGAAAAGTTGGAAAGGTTTATTCAAACACCCCCCTTCTAAACCTTACACTCACACCCCTTGGTACCTACAAACTTGATACCCACTTTTGAAGCCATTGTCACATTTCCAGCCTCAAACTATGGCCTCCTTCTAGGCATGCAGAAGGACATGGTCCTCTTGGGTTGTCCAAGATCGCCTATTATGAGTAGTATTTTTTTGTGCCATCGGTAGTTTAGGAACATTTTGTCCAGTTGACTCCATTGTATGTTGCCTACATGATTCCATAATATGACATAACATGTCCAAATATGCACTATAAAAAAACTTGGAAAAAAACAACCACATGATTATCATCCATACGACTTCATCATACAATGATAATTACAAATCAAACATAGTTTACAAAAGTTATTGATCTACATAAAAATCATACATTCTTCAAACATACATATATTAATTGTCTCAAGTTGACTAATACAACTAAGATGTTCTTGTCCAAAAATAACATACAAAATAACAAAAAACTTGGTTCATGTTCTAAATCGTCCACGTTTGTTTTTATTTGCACACAATGGTGCACGTTCTTAGGATCTCCATTGATTGTACATGGACTGAGCTAAGTCATCACGCCAGTTAGTCCAGATTTGGGAAGACTCTACAACATCAACATAGTCAGGATCAGGTGCATCGTTATTTTCGCCAACTACATACTCAGGGACCTCGTCTTCTAATGGATCAACCACCATAGTTGTTCAAATATAATTATGGAGAAGACAACATGCCATAATTATGCGGATCTGTGTTTTGACAGGGTAAAACTGCTTACTTCTTAAGATAGCCCACCGTTGTTGTAACAAACCAAAACACCTCTCTATTATGTTGCGAGCCTTGGCATGTCTAAATTTGAATAATTCCCTATAGTTTTGTGGAGCTGACGATCCCGACCCCCACTCATCTAAATGGTACCTAACACCAGGTCCATTTGTATATCCACAGTCACACAAGTAGTAATCGCCTAAAATGAAATTAGCATCTTATTATTGGGAATCTGTTAAAAACTGCACTCATGAACTCCAGTTACAAATGTTATTTTAAAAGACACTAAATAACTCTAATTCGAAATTTACAACTAACCATTGGGGACTCTCAAACCATTAGGCCTAGTCACGACATCTCTTAAAACTCGGCTATCAGCAGCTGATCCTTCCCATCCGGATAAAATGTATACGAATTTCATGTTTTGATCACACACAACCAGCACATTTGTGGATATGATTCCCTTGCGATTTCTATAACGTGCTTTTTCATTTATAGGTACACATACGTCAACGTAGGTTCCATCTAAAGCTCCTAGATAACCCTATGTTAACACCAAAACATGTTAAATATTTTGATTCTCTGTTAAGAAAAAGAAACAATTACTGGTTTGTAATTAGTTTTTAATTTACCTTAAACCATTTCCACTTGTCATCCGTACAGTCATCAGTACCTACGGGTTCGGGTTTCGACAACAAAATGGTATGGCGCCTTAGAACAGCTTTAAGCACATTGTTAAAGTGGGTGCTAGTGGTGTAACATGATCTCTTGGAGTCAAATTTGACGACAACATTATTCTTATGATGTGCCAAAACAGACAACAATATTGCTACTTGCTCAGATATTTGGATATGTCTTGTTCGTTTTAACCCACCCAAATTTTCTAAAAGGAAACATAACCTACCAAATGCATTTCTATCCATACGTAGCTGTTGGATACATGTGGTATCGCTATCATGGATAAGTTCATGTAAGTGTTTAATTTGATCGGGTACACGGTCAAGCATTCTATATCGAGCAGGGGCTACAAGTTGTCTACGACGACGACGTCTTCGAATAAAACGCAGATGATAGAAAGTAAAGAGGAGAAGTAATATTTGGAGCGATGTCATTAGTTCCTCAACAAGTACAATAACATGAATTTCTTCTTCATCCATCTATAATTTTCACCGACAAAAAATTGTAATCGTTAGTAAACAAAGATCATGTTTTGGAAACCCTAACCAAACATTCGTATCTGAAAGATACTGAATACATCAACACACCTGACCTTTAACACAACTAAAGTTGTAAAACCAAAATAACAAAGAAGGTTAAAACAAGGATAGAATTTAAACATCAAAGTAAAAAATGGATTTGGTAGAAAATTTTGTTTTCTTCCTCTGTATAGTAACCACAATAATTTTTAGCCATACAAAAAAAAAATTCAACATTCATACATACGAAACCAGGAAATTCTTGCGCACAGATGAAAAGACATATATATACCATGACTTATACATTCACATCCATTGTCATTTCGGGACAAAACCAACCATAATTTTAGAAATGAAGTTTACAGGAAAAAGTAATCACTGTCAAGTAAACACTTAAAAAATCTTTCTCTGAATCATTTACAGAGCATCTGCATAAGACAATAAAATTTGTACCTTCAATTCAGAAAAACGGTATCTTTATCAGTTTCTTGGAAAGATTTCTGCAAAAGATACAAGGGCGTGTAAGTTAAAATGGACAATATACAATCGCTGAACATTTTTCATTACAAAAAAGTACACTTAATCAGACGAAGAAATGCATTTTTCGGACAATACCTGTGAAAGCTTTTGGTCGAACTAGGGTTCTTGGCCCCCAAAGAGAAAGTTGTTTTTATATGCGACACTCATGTAAATTTTGCAACAAGCAGGGATATTTTAGTCTTTTTCCACAAGGATTTAAGGGTACTAGTGGTTTTTACGTCAACTGATAAGTCCGTATTAATTAATAACACCCCCCTGTGAAAAGGTATCAATCGTGCAAGTAAAAAAGTACCGGGCTGTACCATGTAATCATGGGCCGGAGTTTTTGGAACCAAATGAAATATTACATTGGAAAACCCACTTTTTCATTCCTTTTCCATGTTCCCAAACGAGCCGTTAAAAATATTACTATTTTAAAATTATATATATCTAATGGGACCCACCACCTACAATCTTACAAATATAATATTATATATTCAAATTAAAATATTGAAAGTGGACCCTACCACTATCAACTTTTCAATTATTATATACATAAAATAATATTTCAAAACTACTCAACCAAACACAATCTCATTTCCAATCCTACATAAAACATTTCAATTCATTTATCCAAACATAATTCCAATTTCCACACAAAAACCAATAAATTCTCAAAATTCTATTTCCAACTGCAGAAACTGAAAATGAACCATGAAAACATAAACAAACAGGCCCTTAACAACTTAACCACTATCCGATTTCCACTTTTGAAGAACACTTCATCAAATACACTAAATAGAAATCAAAAACCTCAAATTAAGTTATAATTGTATGGTTCAAATATTAACTCATTTAATTAGAACTCTTTCCCAACCACTATAAGTTTCAAAGAACAAAATCCATAATTCTTGTGATTTTGGTGAGAAGGTACAACTCTTTCTATTTTCATACTGTCAACAATTTAATCATTCTAACTAAAATAATGAAGTTCCCACTACAATTGTTTGTATGTAATTAGTGATTTTCATCATAATCCTATTATATCTCATGTAAATTTCTTTCATTTAGTACTCATCATAATTTAATATATGTGTTCTATGGCAGAGCCGTGTCTAGATATTTTGAGGCCTTCGACAAAATTTTAGGAGAGGCCTAGTTTAAAATATCATTGATCCTCATTTTAAGTTTCCAGCTTTTTTGAGTTCCGAATCACTTTTCAAAGTTTTATAAAGAGGCAATTCTAATATTTCGCTCTTAATAGATAATATTGCTAGTTCATTAGATAAATATATCTTATAATATACTTGTACTCAAATTGGATTTAATTAATTTTAACCAAGATAATTTTCATTCGGCAGTAGCAACAGTCACATGTATGGTCAATAATATCCAGTAAGTAATTCATGCATCTGGAAAATAATCTAATCTTACGAATTGATGTTCACCAAAACTTAAAAAGTTTGCAAGATTAATATAATATTTTTTCAATTCATCACCCCCCAAATTATCAAACTTTTGCGCTTCAAATAAAAAACCAAATACATATTCAAAATATTGTTCAAATTGACTCTTAATAGAAGAATAAATAAATCGATCTAGTATATAAAGAACATAATCAATATCAAAAGACTTTTCAGTTGAATGTGTGATCTATTCGATAACATTTTCATCAAAATATCTAGCTTTTCATATGGATCCTGCGATTTTCATGAGAATTAGGCTTTATATCCTTTCACCAATCTCTTGCTTTTGGTTTGGGTTCTTGATATAAAAAAAATTGTATACATATCTTATGTTGATTTAGTATAATTATCGTTCATCAAAATGCATCTAAATTATTAGTTTAGCATGATATTCAAAAGATAATACAAGTTGTCAGAGTAAGCTTGTTTTCCTTTATTGCTAATAAAATGAAATCATTTTGGTGGTAAAGAAATTCAATTTTATGTCAAATATCAATTTTCTATTTTCAATTCCAATGCTAAATATACACAAATATATGATATACATAACACTATTTAATTACTATAATAAAATTTACTTATCTAATTGGGGGTCCTAGATGGCTGCAGAGCCCTAGGCGGCCACCTCAATGGTCTAAAGACTTAAATGACTCTGAATTCTTGTTGTAATTTATATTTATCATATCGAGAATTTACATTCCTTGGAGACCGATGAGAAAATATATACCAACTAAATTTGTTAGCTGTACTTTTAATAAAAACTTGATATCAGTTAGTCTCTTATAGGATCATCTCACCGATCTTTATCCGTGAGACGGATCCTCCAAGCATGCCCAAATTTGTTACATATCTGGCCAGCAAAAGAAAACAACCCAGGAAAATGAAAATGCTAGTATACGACCCATCGAAAAGAGAAACAATGCAGCTACGACTCAGGAAAAAAGAGAGAACACATCTCTCGTACCAGTCTTTTCCTCTCGCCCACTCGGAACACAATTTTTTTTTCATTTTCTCGATCAACAAGCTATGGCGTAGTAGTCACAATTTTTACGAAAAGTCCACAATGTGCTTGACTGGGCAAAAATTGAAATGATATAAAGTGCGGATTTTGATGGTTTGCAGACACATTTGCATTGGATGATAGTTTTAGCAGGGACTCTTGCAAGAGCTCAAGATGAGTTAGAATATTCATCAAGAATTTTATATTCTGCAAAAATTTTTTGTTTCTATTTTGAGTGGGATTTGATTTGTATGGGGTGAAATCGGGGAAAGTCATTTGATTTTCTAGAAGTTCTAACTGTGTTTCAATGAGCGAAAGAGAGAAGAAATAGGGTATGGGGCGTATTGGCAAGATATCTAGTATCGGTGAATTCCGACGAAAGAGGGAGGCAGCTGGAGATTAAGGTGTTGATTGGCGGAAGAGATAAGGGGACACTACAACATAAGTGCGATTAGGTAACACAATTGTTGTAACACTTTGAAATTTTTGGTTTATGTATCACTTTAACGTAACACTTTTGAAATTATAATGTTCTTATATATTTATGTAGCATTTTTGTAACACCACTTTCCTGTAATACTTTTAAATAAGTAACACTTTGTAGGTAACACTTTTTTAGAAGTCAATATATTGTAACACAAATTAGTAACATTTTAATTAATCAATTTGAGGTAACACTTTTTTTGGACCCATGTAACACATTAGAAGTAGTTATTTGTAACATAAATTGTTAGTAACATTTTAATTAGTTTATTTGACTTATGGTATAAAAAAAGAAAAACAAATTCCCATTTGTGTGAATCAATATAACACCGACTGTGTATATATATTTCTTGTTTTGTGTTTTTTCAAAAATAAGATTAATATGGGCTTTCTTATTTTCTTTCCATTACTTCCTTTTGTTATTGTGGTCAAAACATTTTTCTTTTTCATTTTAGTGTAAAACATAAGTTTCAACTAAACAAAATAGGCCCATCACTTTTTAATTATATTTAAGCTCAACATGGATTTTGTCCCCAAACAGCCATGGTAAACTTTTAGTGCAAAAGTTCTTCTATTTATCATTTTATTGTAAAAAGTCTATTATTTGTTCCATAAACTTCCGTTAAAGAAAAAAAAAAAAAGAGAATAAAATCCCCAAAATAGTTGCCACACATCGTTCCCGCACATCCTTCCCGCAAAACATTTCCCACAAAATCAAACAAAAGGTTCGTTTGGTTCTATTTTTTTCAAAAAAATCGGATTATAATTTTAATTCAATTTTCTTTCTCGTGAATTATGTTTATCCGCTTGAGTGATAATTTCAGTGATAATTTCTTTTAGCTATCAGGTAAGAATCTCGTTTAATCTATTGCTTCTTAGTTTTATTTTTGCTTTTTTTGATATCTGAATTCTTCTTCGCAGTGGTTAACTATAACTAGTGTGGAATTTTTGTTCATTGTTTGTTGAAACCGAATTGATTTTGGGTTAATTTTCTTAATCTAGTTGATGTATCTTAAAGTGATTTGGTGAAACCGGCTTGATTATGGGTTAATTTTCTTATTGCAGTCGTTGTATCTTCAAGTGATTTGATGAAACTGAGTTGATTGTGGGTTAATAGATTGTGGGTTAATTTGACTTGATTTTCTTATTATAGTTGTTGTATTTTGAAGTGATTTGGTGAAACTAAACTGATTATGGGTTAAGTTTCTTGTTATAATTGTAGTATATTAAAGAAGTGATTCGGTGAACCGAATTGATCGCGGTTAATTTTCTTATTCTAATTGTTTTATTTTGAAGAATCTGATTCTGCATGATCTTTTCTGATCCATCTTTTAATGTTGATGGTAAATTATAGATACCATGAGTAATTCAATAAAGAGTTTTGTTTTTTAGTTGCTATAAAGTGAATGAAAATTATGAAATTTTATTTGTTCTTTTTTAGGACTATTGATTCTTGGTGGTGGTGGCATTATATTTTCGATGATATGTCTACTTGAATGCTATTTCAAATATAGTATTAGATTTGAATTATTTAATTGTGCTTTCTTATTTTATTTTTAGTAAAGAAACCATGTTGTCCTTTAAAGATTACAAATGGTCTAGTCTTTTCCTATACTTCTGTAATGTCATATTAAACTATAACTTGTTGTGTGGTCTATTTCACATCCAGGTTTGATAATGGGTGGTGAAGCAAGTCATTGGTTTGATTGCTTACAATCTAGTAATGAGTACGCTAAAGGAGTGGAGGACTATCTAGATTTTGCATTTTCTACTCGAGCCAAGGGAGATCAAATTAGTTGCTCATGTAAGGAGTGTTATCATCGCTTTTGGTATCATAGAGATGTGGTATATAACCATTTGATTGCCAATGGAATCGCTTCAAAAATTAAAGAATTGCATTTAAAGAGAAAGGTATATCCTCTATGTCATATACAAAGAGAGATACTGACAACTGCAAGTCAAACATGCATGATGACATCGAAAGCTAGTTATATGATATTCATAGGGATCTAGCAGGCAAGTTTTCAGAGAACTCCCATATGGAAACTGAAGAGAATGCCAATGTGGAGGCCAAGAAGTTCTTTAAGTTGGTTGAGGACGGCAAACAAGAATTGTATCCAGGATGTAAATCATTTTCAAAATTATCATTCATCATTCGGCTGTACCTTTTAAAATGTGTTCATGGGCTAAGTAATAAGGCATTTTCTGATCTTCTCGAAATTATACAAGAATTGATTCCAGAAGCCAACTTGCCTAAGTCTTTTAATGAAGCCATGAAATTGGTTGAAGGACTTGGGTCTTCATTATCAAAAGATTGGTGCATGTCGTAATGATTGTATGCTCTTCTGGAAAGACCATGAAGCTGCCTCATCTTGTCATGTTTGTCATGCTCCAAGGTGGAAAGAAGTTGAAAAGGAGTCTGGAAACAATGAGAGTCATCCATCTCAACAAGCTTGTCAGATTACTGCCAAAGTAGTTTGACACTTTCCTTTATAACCTTGGCTTCAACGGTTGTATATGTGTTCTAAGGCAGATAATTATATGAGATGGCATGATGAGAAAATGCAAATAGATGGGAACTTAATGCATCCAGCAGATGGCAAAGCTTGGAAAGATTTTGATTCCTTATATCCACACTTTGCTCAAGAATCTCGTAATATGCAATTGGGGCTTGCTAGTGATGGATTTAATCCATTTCGAACAATGAGTACCACACACAGTACGTGGCCAGTTGTTTTAGTTAACTAGAATCTACCACCATGGTTATTTATGAAGTCAGAGTATCTTATATTATCTTTAATTATCCCAGTGCCACTTTCCACTGGAAATGACATTGATGTTTACCTTCAATCCTTAGTGGAAGAGCTAAAAGATTTGTGGGGTTGTGGTGTAGAGACATATGATGTGTAAAAACACAAAACATTTCAGATGCATGTTGCTTTACAGTCAACAACAAGTGATTTCCCTGGCAATGCGATGTTGTCGGGCTGGAGAACAAAAGGGAAGTATGCATGTATGTACTGCCACAACGAGACGGAACACTTGTATTTGAATAAAAGTAAGAAATCATGCTACATGGGCCACCGTAGATTTTTGGATGCAGATCATCGTTGGAAAAATAATAAAAAGTCTTTCAATGGAAAAATAGAGAAGAGGGTAGCTCCAGATCCTTTAACAGGAACTGAAATCCTATATTTTTTGAACGATTTCAAAAATAAATTTGAAAGACTCAACTGAAGATCAAAATTGAAAATTGCCCATGGAGGAAAAAGTCATGCTTTTTTGCTTTGCCTTATTGGGAGCATATTGCATCTTGCCATCATTTGGATGCCAAATAAAAGTGATAGCGTGCTCGGGACTTTATTAGAGATACAGGGAAAAACAAAAGATCATCATATGGCTCGAATAGATCTAAAGGAAATGGGGATCGGATCATCATTACATCCTGTGGAGTCTGTTAACAAACGTTGCTTGTTACCGAAAGCATGTTTTTCAATGACGAGAGAAGAGAAAATGTTGTTTTGTAAAGTTTTGAAAAAGGCAAAGCTACCACAAGGATGTGCATCGAATATTGCACATTGTGTGCAAATGAGGGAATTGAAAGTAGCAGGTTACAAAAGTCATGATGAACATATTTTGATGCAGTATCTACTTCAGGTTGCGGTTAGGAAAACTCTACCTAAGCATGGGGCTCTTTCTTTGATAAGATTTGGTGCCTTCTTTAGAGGCATTTGCAATAAAGTTATCAATCCACAAGATTTGGACCATTTGCAAGGTGAAATTGTTAAAATCCTTTGTATATTTGAAAAGATATTTCCACCTTCATTTTTTGACATCATGATCCACTTGTCTATCCACTTAGTGAATGAAGTTAAGTTGAGTGGACCAATAAGTGGTTGGTGGATGTACCCAATTGAGAGGTACCTTGGCAAACTAAAATCATATGTCAGAAATCATAGTCGTCTAGAGGGTTCTATAGCTGAAGGATATTTGGCGGAAGAGAGTTTAGTATTCTGCTCAAGGTATTTATATGATGGTGCAAAAAAGCGATCGAGGAGTATTCACGGAAGTTATGAGAAAGTTGATGTAATTGATGACAAATCCCTATTTTTCCTAAAATGGGTTATCCTCTTGGTAGAATAAAGAAGCAAAAGAAAAGAAAGGCGTTCTATCTGGATTCTTGGACGAAAACTACATCACATCGATATATTTTATTCAATTGTGAGGATGGACAAGTTCAGAAATATCAGCAGTGAGTACATTTTTTATTTTTTTGTAATGTCCTTTTATTTTAACAAGAATATATGTTATTTAGTTTTTGATTATGTTAATTACATCAATGTAGGGAACACGAAAGTATGATGAAAACCAAGTCCAAAGATAAACAAAGAAAAAAATGGAGAGAAGCTAAACAACATAGCCAATAATTCATGATTTGGCTTAGAGAAAAAGTTAAGTCAGACCAAGTTCCTAATCATATTAAGTGGTTATCCTTAGATCCGTGTAACATTGCAAGGAGATATATAGGTTACTTTGTTAATGGATATAAGTTTTATACTAGAGAGCGTGATGCAAAATGCAAAACACAAAATAGCGGAGTCACTTTGATGGCCTTAACTTCAAGTTTTGCCAGTACTAAGGATCATAATCCTGTTCTTGAAAAAGTTGCTTACTATTGGAGCTGTTTCAATGTCATCTTGTTCAGATGCGACTGGTTTCATGTGGAAACAGATGACTACGGTCTCACGCTACGTTAATTTCAAAAAGTTGTGTTATGCAGACGATCCTTTTGTTTTGGCAACACAAGTGCATCAAGTCTAAGCAAGTCTTTGAAGATGATGACGACTACACACCCGAAGAAGGTGATCATCTAGAGCAGCCAACTGAAGACGATAACATTGAGTTAGTGCAAACAATACAATGTTTGCGATCTCACTTTAAGAAGGTTGTATATATCTAATTTGATCTATTAGTTGATTGCTATGTACTTAAAAAATATGTAATCATTATGTATATATTTCAGGTAATTGCTAGTAGAGGCGGAAATAGTGTAATGAGTGTAGAGAAACCACAATTCTCTAACACTTCAATGACAAGTTTAGTAAAGACGCGCTCGCAAACCCAAAAAAGACTTTTGCAGCAAAGGAAAGAGGAAAGACAACAGGACGTGAATTCGTTGCAAACAATGAAATAAGAGAATGTTCTACCACCACTTTCCCAACAAGTGCATTCCGAACAAAATGGAAGATCGTCTTCACAAGCTATATCGCACCTCAACTTAGGTATGGCCACTGAAAAACGTTTGCGGATGCGAAGTCAACAGGTTGTCGAGAACACGTCTCATGCAGAGAACAACACTAATGCAAAGAAGGGACAAAGCAAAACAATGGTCGCACCTGGAACACTTGGTGTTTTTCTTAGGATGAGGGAAAAAGCAATTGAAAATGAACCACTATCAAAACAAATCGATGATTGGTCAGCCAACAGAGGGATCATGAAAGCGACAGGCTAATTGTTTAGAAGTGCAATTATTTGAAGATGAAAGTAGTTTTAGGTTTTGTTTAGTTAATGGAGATTAGGGGTCTCAAAGCGTAGATCATTATGTTGTTGAAGAAGAACAAGATGCATATCATATTGCCCAGAAAAACAAATGAACCAATTCCAGTAGAAGACCAAGAAAATGATCAACTCGGTAAAGTGTTGAAAATTATTTGGGTTTCGGATCTAATCGGATCAAATAAGATCGGCTTTTCAATTAAATTGAATGGAAGTGGAAGCGAGGGATTCAAAATTCAAGTTTTACATATAAGAACACCGGATCATTCTTATTAAATTTATTCTAACTAAAGGAATAAAAAGAAAATTTACCTCTTTCGATGTTGTTTTTGTTCTTCGCTTTTTCTCCGTTAATCCTTCAAATCTCTGAAGCTCGTAGACACCACGATCTTTCAATTCGATCCTCCTTATCAACAGCAGTTTGTGGGCACCCAAATAATAATTCTAAGTTCCTAACATTAATTTTCCTACGATTTACTCAACTCATAAGATCGTAGGATTGGGCTAACTGGATAGGAAGAAAATTGAAGTAGGCTTGAAATAAACTACAAAATAACAGTTTCAAAAAGAAAAAACACAAAAATGGGCAAGCTACGTTAATAGGGCCGATATATGTAGTTTTGTTAGATGCCAAAAAATAATTTCCAAATTGATGAAAGAATATACCAATTGAACTACTTTTTCAATTGTTGATAGTTGACCGAATGGACATTAATTTGGCCAAATAAAAACTTTTTCAATTGCTCAAGGGGATCACCGAAATTTGCATGAAATTTTGCCAACATAAACTTTTCTCAATCGGTAAGAAGGGGCGGCCAAAAAATTTCATTTTTAAACTGTGAGATGTGGTCTCTTTTTATAGGCATTGTTCAATCAGTTTCCCACTTCAACTCAGTTTTCTATCTAATTTAGAATTCGTAATTCTAGATAGACTGAAACTCTAATTGATAATTATCCAATATAATTATCAATTTTACAATTATATTAATATCATAAATATCTTATATTTATTTAATTTCCAATACAGTCAATCTGTAGGATATCAAATATTCCCGGAATTAACTGATATTAATATATTAGCCCAAATATTTTGGAATACTCTTTTTCATAAACCCTTAGGAACTGAAAATAATATTTCTAACCCCTTTACTCTAGGAAGGCGAACCGGGGACCAGGGACCTATAATTATAAGCTCCAATAAATCGAATAAATAATTAAACTCTTTAATTAATTTAATCGACTTATTAATTCCGATATTACTCCACTATAAATTCAGAATTGCACTCTCATAATTATAGAATATCTTACTCTACGAAATGAGCAGTCCATTGATATAATCATTACATATAGATTAATTCTCCATAAACAATTCGTAATTGAAACTAGGTAGTATCCGTTAAACCTCTTCAATTACCTCTTATCCTCATTTACCATTAATTCACTAGCGAATGGTTAATTTATAATCAGATTATAAATTAGAGATCTCAAACCATTCAGTTCCAGAATTAACAAATGAGAGAATCGTCTTTCTACTTCTCGCAAGAAGGAATTGATCTCATATATGTGAATTTATATTCCCAGCTATTTAATTTAAATGTGAATCTAAAATGCAAGTGTTAGGAATGTCGTAGGACAAACTTAACAAGCAAATTAAGAATCACAAAGAAATAAACAGGAGTCTATAATCACTCAGGATTAAGATTTATCGATATATGATCATCTAGTGATTTAATTTGATTTTCCATTTCTACAACGGAATTTATATGGAAATTTCAAATTAAATCGGTCCAAGTCTTATATAATCAAATCATATATAAATGCCCCCACTAAGATGTCTCCACATCGACGGTACGAATAAGACTTTCACATTCAAAATATTATGGGCCGCATTAATTGTATTTTAATTAAAGATCCCATATTTTAATTAATTTCATCACGGACTTAATTTTAGTTTCTTATCCATAATCTTAATCCTCTTGTATATAACAATTATATACTAAGATTATAGTTACATAAATAAACTAGGGATTTTCATGATGTTCAAGAAAATACATACAATATGTAACATAGTTCGAAAATAAATGTCGCATTTATTAATAATAAAAAACAATTCACAATTGCTTTAAGAGCATTATCCCTAACAATCTCCCACTTGCCCTAAAGCACATGGGACATGTCTCCCAGTCCTATGTTTTTGTGCCTTTAAAAACACTTTTCAGGCTGGGTCTTGTTGATGATAGGATCAACAAGAATGTACACTGATCCAGATATCGACTTTCGAGTATCTTTGTCTGACTAGAAGTCAGAATCAGTGCAGTCGTCTATTATAAGGTCACTACCTAAATAGACAAACATCTTGTTCTCAAACATACTTGAGAAGGTACTTGACTATTATCTAATGAAATATTTATGGATTAGATTGAAACTGGTTGGTTATCCCTACCATATATCAAATACCGAACCTAGTACACAGCATGGCATAGTTTAGGCTGCCTATTGCAGAGGCATAGGGAATGAGTCTCATGTCTTTTTCCTACTGAGGTGTTTTAGGACACTCCTCCTTGGAGAGAACGACTCCATGTCGAGTTGGTAGGTAACCCTTTTTGGAATCTTGCATTCTATAATGCAACAACATTTGATATAAGAAGCTTGAGACAATGCCAATAATATGTTCTTGCGATCTCGAACGATTTGAATTTCGATAACATAATTCGCTTCTCCCAAATCTTTCATTGTGAATTGCTTGGCAAGTAAACCTTTAACCGTAGATAATATCTCTACATCATTCTCAATGAGTAGAATGTTATCTACATAAAGCACCAAAATTGCCACTTAACCATCCTTGATCTGCTTGTATACACAAGGCTCATCAACACTTTGGTCAAAACCATAAGATTTGATTGTCTCATCAAATCTATGGTACCATGACCTTGAGTTTTGCTTTAATTCATAAATGGATCTAAGCAATTTGCAGACTTTCTGCTCTTGATCTTTGGCTACAAAACCCTCTGGTTGCTGCATGTAGATTTTCTCGTCAAGATGGCCATTCAGAAAGGCCGTCTTGATATCCATTTGCCATATCTTATAGTCAAGACATGCAACAATTGAAAGTAGTATGCGAATGGATTTTAGCATTGCTACAGGCGAGAAAGTCTCCTCATAGTCGATCCCCTTCATTTTGGGTGTAACCCTTAGCCACTAGCCTTGCTTTGAAAGTCTCTACTTTTCCATCCACACCCTTCTTTCTCTTATAGATCCATTAGCACCCAATGGGCCTAACATCTTCAGGCAGATCTACAAGAACCCAGACAGTGTTGGAGTACATAGACTCCATTTCTTGGTTCATAGCTTCATGCCACCTCTCTTTATCAGAATCCTCCATTGCTTGTCGATAAGACAATGGATCATCGTCTACCCGATTGGAGACTGCAACATTTGCCTCTTCGATTTGATGATAGCGGATTGGTGGTCTAATCACCCTCCCACTACGTCGAGGTGTCATGACATTCTGATTAGGTATAGTGGTATTTTTAGTGATTTCCCCAACAACTCTTGTTGGTCGTGGTCTGATCTCATCAGAAAGTAACTCCTCGAGTACAACTTTACTTCGAGGTCAGAAGTTTTTTGTATAATCGTTCTCAAGAAAGATAGCATTAGTCAAAACTATTACTTTCTTTTCTTGCGGATCATAAAACAAACCTCCTCTCATTCCTTTGGGATATCCAACGAACAGATAAACTGTTGAACGTGGATGCAACTTTCCAGTCTTTCCTTTCAGCACGTGTTTGGCACCCCCATATACAAAAGTGGCGTAAACTAACTTTACTCCCATTCCATATTTCTAGTGGTGTCTTTTAGATTGACTTAGATGGAACTACATTCAAAATGTAAACCGTTGTTTGCTATGCATACCCCCAAAATGAATCAGGCAGTGTCGCGTAGCTCATCATCGACCTAACCATATCAAGCAACGTTCGTTTCTCCTTTCATCAACACCGCTTTCTTTGAGGGTGCCAGTCTTGAGTCCGCAAAAATACCATGCTCTAGCAGATAATCTTTGAACTCGATGTCGACATACTCCCGCCCCTCGATCGGATCGAAGGCACTTCAAAGATTTGCTAATGCTACCACTTTTCCGATGAAATTCCTTCAACTTTTTAAAAGTCTCGGATTTTTTATGCATGAGATAAACATATCCATACCCCGAGTAATCATCAATAAAAGTGACGAAGTACTCAAAGCCACCTCTAGTTTGTGTGGTCATGGGACCACAAACATCACTATGCACAAGCCCTAATGGTTATTGTCCTTTGCAGAGAAATGTCTCTTAGTCATTTTTCCTTCTAGACAAGATTCACAAATAGGAAGAGTGCCAACTTTTAGCTCTCTCAAAGGACCATCCTTTGCAAGCCTATTTATCATTTCTAGTGAAATATGCCCTAACCTTAGATGCCAAAGATATGTTTCATTATCTTGTGAAACCTTTTGCCTTTTTGGTTTAGGATGTTCTACTCTAAATATTTCGGCATTTAGCAGTGATTGTTCATTAGGCTTAATTAAATAGAGCCTATTTTCCAATATTGCGGACAAATATCACAACCATTTTTAGAAATAATAATCGAATTATCATCAAAGATAGTGAAAATAAATGTTCATGCAATTTTGAAACATAAATCAAATTTCTACGGAAACCAGGAATATAATAAACATCGTTTAAAATCAATATTTTATCTGTAATATTAAGCTTAATTACTCCTACTGCTTTTGCCGAAACCACTGCTCCATTGCCAACTCGCATTGTGAAAGACCCATCGGCGAGCTCTTCATAAGAGCTAAGCATTTGTAAGGAATAACAAACATAATTAGTAGCTCCAGAGTCAACTACCCAAGTAGAAGAATCTCTAGCTACCAAACAAATTTCAAGAACAAGTAAATCATATTTACGTTTCTTGTTTTCATTTACTTTGGAGAGAAACTTGGGGCAATCTCTCTTCCAATGTCACTCTTCACCGCAGTGGAAACAATTTTCCTTTGGTTTAGAGAAACCTTGCTTCTTGCCTTTGAGGTTTTCACACACGAGTGCAATATTCATGTCACTATACCACTTGTTAAAATTTTCTCCAGTTAATGAATCATTGAACGGTGCAAGCATAGGACAATACATCATTGCTGAAAATTAAACAAAGCGACATAAATAAGCGAACGAACATCATAGAGCATTCAATTTAGGAATTATAAACATGATGCATGAATGCAATAAAGTTTATCCTACCAATTCCAAGGTAATCTCACATTTGAAAAGCCGCCGTATGGTAGATCAAATTAAATGATGATTAAATCTAGACCATCTCAGATTAATAAAATATATAATCAAGACATCTCATATCTACATTATTAATTAATCACCTTTTAATTTAGCCTAGATACATCCAAACTATTTGATTGTATCCTTATGAGTGTTACCCATTATTTCGGATTTTAAAAATTAACTTAAAATCACCGCCGTAGGGTAGGAAAATTAAGAGTTAAATTTTAAATTCCTTTCCTTTCGGAGATTAAGCCTTAATTATTGATTTAAGTGAAAATCATCCGTACAAGGATGAATCTGAGTGTCGCGAGGCGTCACTTAAATCTAAGGTGCTTTGATCAATAATGGAGGCCACATGATTTATTGTCATGAATCCTTCTCCCACTCATTATTTTATAATAAATGTTTCCTAAACATTTAAGTTATAAAAAATCTTATGTTTTTATAAGCCAAGTCCAAACCTATTGGTCTTTTGATTAAAATTCTCTAATTTAAAAATCTAACTTATAGAAATTAAATCATAATTTTAATCAACTTTAAAAGCCCCTAAATTATCAATATAATTAAGGGAATAGGGATAAAACGAAAATAATTCATGAAAGAACAAAGGAAAGGACGCGCCTATTGAAAATGGGACCTGTCCGAGCCCTCGCCGGACTCCGCCCAAATCGCCGAGGTTGCCCGAGCCCCGCTATGGCTGCCCGTGGCCCCGCCCGGACTGCCAATCACCTGCCCGGGCTGCCCGAACGCGAATCCAACTTATTTTGTTTCTAAAACATGTAATTCGGAGATTTTTCATAAAAATCGAATCCATTTTTCACAAAATTAATTCCAAACAATAATCCCAATTTTAAAATCATATAAAACACTTTTTATACAAATTTTAAAATTATATAAAACACTTTTATACAAATTTTAAAAAATATATAAAACACTTTTATATCAATTTTAAAAACCATATAAAACACTTTTATATCAATTTCAATCCATCTCATAGATCTATCATAACAATTTAATTATCATGATGCATAACTTGCTTGGGAGTGAGTTCCATGAATGACATATCAATATGCATGGCACATATATCACATATAGATCACATAAATATTAATCCGCGGAATAATAAATATGACGATTTGGATCGATGCCTTAAATTAAAAAAACGTCCACGAATCCATATATCAAAACATGCAAGATAAAATCATAAACCCACTCCAAAATAAATTTAATAAAGTAGATCTAGTTATTATATCAAAAATCAAATGGCTCTGATACCATTTGTTGGAAATTATTCGGGTCCCGGATCTAATCCGGGTCAAATAAGATTCGGCTTTTCAATCAAATTGAACGGAAGCGGAAGCAAAGGATTTCAAAAATCGAGTTTTACATATAAGAACACAAGATCATGGTTATTAAATTTATTCTAACTAAAGGAAGAAAATAAAAATTTACCTCTTTCGACGTTTTTCTTGTTTTTCGCTTTTTCTCCGTTAATACTTCGAATATCCAAAGATCGTAGATACCACAATCTTAATTTTTCTATGATGTACTCAACTCATGAGATCGTAGTATTGAGCTAACTGGATAGGAGGGAAATTGAACTAAGGCCGAAATAACACAAAAATCGGCAAGCTACGTTCACAGGGCCGAAAGATGTAGTTTTTTAGATGCCAAAAATAATTTCTAAATTGATGAAAGAATATACCAATTGAACTTCTTTTTCAATTCTTGATAGTTGACCGAATGGACACTAATTTGGCCAAATAAAACCTTTTTCAATTGCTCAAGGAGAGCACCCGAAATTTGCATGAAATTTTGCCAACATAAACTTTTCTCAATCGGTAAGAAGGGGCGGCCAAAAAAGTTCATTTTTAAACTGTGAGATGTGGTCTCTTTTTATAGGCATTGTTCAATCAGTTTTCCACTCCAACTCAGTTTTCTATCTAATTTAGAATTCATAATTCTAGATAGACTGAAACTCTAATTGATAATTATCAAATATAATTATCAATTTTACAATTATATTAATATCATAAATATCTTATATTTATTTAATACCCAAGATCTGATCAAATCAGAATACCAAATATTCCCAGAATTAATTGATGTTAATATATTAGCCCAAATATTTTGGAAAACTCTTTTCCATAAATCCTTAGGAAATTAAAATATTATTTCTAACCCGTTTACTCTAAAAAGGAGAACCGGGGACCATGGACCTATAATTATAAGCTCCAATAAATTGAATAAATAATTAAACTCTTTAATTAATTTAATCGACTTATTAATTTCGATATTACTCCACTATAAATTCAGAATTACACTCTCATAATTATAGAATATCTTACTATACGAAATGAGCAGTCCATTGATATAATCATTACATATACATTAATCCTCCATAGACAATTCGTAATTGAAGCTAGGTAGTATCTGTTAAACCTCTTCAATTACCTCTTATCCTCATTTACCATTAATTCACTATGAATGGTTAATTTATAATCGTATTATAAATTAGAGATCTCAAACCATTCAGTTCCAGAATTAACAAATGAGAGAATCGTCTTTCTACTTCTCGCAAGAAGGAATTGATTCCATATCTGTGAATTTATATTTCAGCTATTTAATTCAAATATTAATCTAAAATACAAGTGTTGGGAATATCGTAGAACAAACTTAAACAAGTAAATTAAGAATCACAGAGAAATAAACAGGAGTCTATAATCACTCAGGATTAAGATTTAACCATATATGATCATCTAGTGATTTAATTTGATTTTTCATTTCTACAACAGAATTTGTATAGAAAATTCATATATAAATGCCCCCACTAAGATGTCTCCACATCGACGGTCCGAATAAGACAGTTACATTCAAAATGTTCTGGGCCGCATTAATGATGTTTTAATTAAAGATCCCGTACTTTAATTAATTTCATCATGGACTTAATTTTAGTTTATTATCCATAATCATAATCCTCTTGTATATAACACTTATATACTAAGATTATGGTTACATAATAAACGAGAAATTTTCATGATGTTCTAGAAAATACATACAATATGTAAAAGATTTCGAAAATAAATGTCGCATTTATTAATAATCAAAAACAATTCTCAATTGCTTTAAGAGCACTATCCCTAACATAAAGGTCAAAGTCTTATGATATTTTCATTAATTGTTCTTTTTTGGGCATGTTTCACAATTATGGATTTCATGTACGTGCTTTTCAGTATAGAATTATCGTTTTAACATTTCATATTGAATTTTACATAGTGTTACCGAAAGAAAAGCGAACGAGAGGACCAACTACGTGCAAAGATATTCATGGATGGACACTAAATGATCGCAAGTCCATAATTTTAAATGAAATGGGTCAGCCAATTGGTTTAGATGATGCAACTTTAGACAAATTTAGTGAGTTTTTAGGATCTTTATCTCAATATTCTTCTCTTGCGCCACTAAATAAGATTGATGGCGCCATGTTCCTAGCAAAGATAAAATGTGGGATTATGTGAAGGTATGTTTCTTTGAAATTTTGCACGATAAGTAATATTTCTCTGTTTTTTGGCTCTCAGTTTTGCAGTTTTTTTCTGGAAAAAAGCTATTTTCAGCTTCAGTTTTGAATTGCTGGGTAGTAGAATGATTATGTGGATGTTGGTTGATTGTTTCAATGCTTCAGTGTTTCAGTTTAAAATAGATATCAAGTTTCAGCTTATTTTGGTTCAAAAGCAACTTTCAGCTTTTTTTGGTGAACAATTCCCAGCCTCAGTTTCTGGTTGCTGGGCTGCGTGTGAGCTCGGGGGGTTTTAGATAGGACTGGGCTTGGATTTTGGTTTTATAATGGAGGTGGTCTTAATTGATATGTGTATTTGGATTTGGTTGGCCGATTTTGAAGTGGGCCTAGTTAAGGGTGTTTTAGAAAATTGGGCATTACTGAAGGTTGATTGGGCTTATTGGATTGTGAGCTGGAAGTGGGCTATCATTTGTAGTGTTTAAATGGTATTGTTTGTGCTCTTGATTGGGCCACAAGGGATGGACTTATTAATTTGGCTTGCATATTTGAAATGCTTTTGGACTTACAAAGTTCAGAGACAATTTGCAGAATTTTGGATTGAGAATTATTTTTTGATATTCAACTGTTAGTATCATGTTAGCAATTTTAGATTAGTTGGTTATATTTGTTATGTAATTTGTATTTCAAATAGCACTTTTGGCTATTGCGAACCGTTTGTTCATCTTTTGACGTTTAATGGAATTTCACCTACAGGTGTTCTCTAAAAAAAAGTAATATTTCTTACTGTTTATTACGTGGTATATTAATTGTTACATTGTGCAATATATTAAACTTTAATCCACTTCTTTTGTAAAAGTACTATTGTATGCTTTATCTAAGTAGTACTCTAATTATTGGATTTCTAATTTATAAGTTCATTCATATTTTACAGAAGAAATTCATGATCTCAGAGGAAGGCAAGGACTACGTGTTGTCATCAATTGGAGCTCTCTGGCGTAGTTATAAAGCTAGAATAAAAAAGAAATATTACACTTTGTACGACAATGAAGAGGACAGATGGGAGGATCGACCAAATTCAATTCCAAATTCACATTTTGAGGACTTGTTAGAATACTGGAATGTAGACGAGGTTCATGTATTTGTTATGGTGTATTGTTTTATTGTTGAATACATATAGTTACTAGGATTCATACAACTCAAAAGCTAAGATTAGTAGCAGGAAATTTGTTTATGCAAATAAATCCATGTTCATGCATACAACTTAAATAGCTAATGATCAGTAGCAGGAAATTCAAAAGTAATAGATTTGATTCACTATTAGGAAATCTAATTTCATATTATTAGGCAAGATGTTTCTAGAATTATCATTCTCTTTCTAAAATATATTTAATTTTCTATTTGGATATTTGTTGGGCATATGTCCATTGAATCTACAAAAGTCATATTTGAATTGGTTTTACAAATTATTTCATTTTACCAAACTATACTAATATTCTAGTTTCTCTTTGGAATGATTGGATCATTACTCATTAGAGGTTTGACAACTGTAAGCATTAGGGTGTGCGCCAAAATATGTTTTTGACTTATGAAGATGTATTTATGATTATAAATGGGGCTACGTGTAATTGTTTGTAATTGTATATGTTTGGGCATAGGATTTGTAGGTGCAACATATAGATGAAACACATGATCATGTTTTCTATTTTCTCAAATTAATTTAAGACAACAAATTTCTGCAATGAACAGAGAAGATGATTGGAGTAAATGGTGATTGTTTCAAGAAATTTATTTTGGCAAACACTTGATTGCAATGTGATACAGAGAATTTTTATGTTAGATAAAATAGAGATGGTTTAGGCCAAATTATAAATGAAAAGAATAAAGAACGCAGTGAAGGACAAAAATATAGGCATACTATGGGCCATATTTCATTTGCAAGAAAGCATCATGAGCTGGTAAAGAATTGTATATGGTTTTTTATATTTTTATTTTTATTTTTTAACTTTACTGTATAAGTGTGAAGCCCTCCATTTTTCGAGCGTGTATTTATTTCATTTATCGCCTATGTACTATTTTGACTACTTTACCCGTCACTTTGGCGGGTAAATATTAATAATATATATTTTCGCATTTATTTTATTTTATTTAATTGACCAATTACTTGTGATTAACGATCCTTTATTAATTCGATTTCACAATAATGATCACCTGATTGATCATTATTATTATTTGTGTATTTATTAGTCACCTTAGAATTTTAAGAGACTATTTATTTTGGAGACTTATACCTTATAGAATTAAAAATTTGATTTAGAATAAGTGATCATGACACTTATAAGTGATCAAGGAAAACACTATTTATTTTGGAGATTGATATTATTCATCTATTATCATCAATTTTGGGACAAAACAAATATATGGATACCACAAATACCCCTATAGTGGACGGCCATGATGATATTTTTAGTGTAGAAATACCTCCCAACTCTTGTACATATACACCTTATATTATACATCTTGTGTTAATTCTACCATATTACAAGCCTTATACACATAATCTTATACCTTAATATTTAATATTATCTTTGACTCATTCTTTTGTCCCCATGCAAGAGATAAAATTCAAGACTTGGAAAAGATTTTCTCCTCCCTCTCTCTCTTAGTTTTCGGCCATTAGTCCAATTTGTACAAACAATTTCATTTTATTTTTCTCCAATGCCATACTCTAAGTCTTGCAAATTCTCCTCCTTCTCTCTAAACTTCTCCATCATCTCTCTACATTTCCTCTTCTCTTTTCTTCCAACACTTAGAAAAATTACAAGAATTCTCCTTCTACTTCTTCATAAAATTCGAATTTTACTACTACACAAGGTAAGAATTTTCTTCTTCAATCCATTCTTTATATCTTCCAGCTCATCTCTTTCAACTTCTAATACAAGTTTAATTTTTTATTTTGAGGTATACTTAGAAGACCATTTGAAGATATTAGAGACTTGATATCGTCATCTTGAAGAAAACCTC
Organism: Rehmannia glutinosa; assembly: GCA_016081115.2. Classification (NCBI taxonomy): domain Eukaryota; kingdom Viridiplantae; phylum Streptophyta; class Magnoliopsida; order Lamiales; family Orobanchaceae; genus Rehmannia; species Rehmannia glutinosa. Next base: position 53,538,158 of record CM071930.1, read on the forward strand.
AAGAAATTGTGAAGAAATTGGACTATAAGGAAAGAAATTGGGTTTGTAGCACATTTTTCTTTCTTCTCCTCAAATTCGAATTTTGACTTCTCCGTTTTTATTTTTTGGAGGATTAGGGGCTGACCATAAGGGTTATATTAAGGGTGAGCAAGGAGACCCATTTTTGAGACCTCTACTTGTCACATTTTGCCTACTACACAAGGTAAGTGTAGTTTTTGCCAACTTCTTCACCTCCTTCTTTTTCTTCTTAATTCAAACTCCATTTTTCTAACTCTTATTTTTTGGTATTTCTTGACTTAGGGACTGACCTAAGTGACTTCTTAATCAAGTTGTGATTTTATCCTTTTTTTTTCCACCAACAATTCATTTATAAGGTGGGTGGAAAAACTCTTTCAACTTCTAGGTGCTTTCTCTAAACATTGCATGTAGTAATTTATTTCTTGAGAGCTTGAGATACATGTATAATGTATTGCATGTTGATTTCAAATATTAAGTTTCAAAAATTCTCAAGTGTTGCTCAAAAATGCTATTTATTGCAATTTAGGTGCATCCATGTACATGTTAATGCTCCATTTGATGAATTATTGGATGATATGTATATGCATGTTTATGATCCTTGATATCCATATTATATTTGACTTATAACCTGGATAAGTCAAGCATAATTGATTAAAATTGAATTTTTGGACTTAAAATGCAAAAATAGCAAATTGGTGGACTTAATTGCAAGAAAATAGAACTTAAAGGACCCCTCTATAATTTTCGAAATTTGGGACAGTACTCAGGTCCAAAATTTATATTTTTACATTTTAATCAAGTTTTAAAAGTTTGGAGATAAATAAAATCAACCCTTGAAAGCCCAAGGACTACAATGTAAAATTTTAGAAGTTTGAGGGCTAAATTATAAAATTCGAAACTGTACCAGCCCCACTTTTAAAATTTTGAAATTTCAATTTTAAGGGACTGGAAATGACATATTTTAAAGGTATTCCAAAAAATCCAAGTGTTTAGAGCTTGGGAAGTAATTTTATAAAATTGAGGGACCAAACTGTAAAAGATTAAACTTAAGGACCAAAATGAAATTTCGAGGACTTATACAGTCCACGTTGTAAGTCCAAGCGGCTACGATAATCTAGAGAGGGGTGAATAGATTATCTCCATCTTTTCGATTTCGCCCTCTTTGTATAATTGAATGCTCAAATAAAATAATAAAGGTGCGGAATGTAAACAACACACGTCGATTTAAAGAGGTTCAACCCACCTAGGGCCTAATCCTCTACCACCCCAGTATATCCGGGATGGATTTCAAAAAGAAAAAGAATTTTATTAATTACCAAAATTATTACAAATTCAACTTACAACACCTTGAAGAGCACCACACTCTTCTTCAACACCACCTTTGGAGATTACCACAATCTCCCTTTGAAGATTACCACAATCTTCCTTTAACGGCACCTTGTGAAGATTACCACAATCTTCAACCTTGAAGAATATCAAATTCTTCAACACCTCAATAAGAAGATCACCACAATCTTCTTGCACCTATCACCTAGATCATCCAAGTGTGTTCTTACCACAAGAACACTCACAAGGATATCTTGTGTTTGAATGATAACCAAAAATCAAGATTACAACTCAATAATGAATATTACAATTTGAGTGCGAAGTGTAATCAAGAATAGTCTAGACCTCAAAGATGTGAAAGTGATAAGCTAGGCAAATTTACAACAAGAATAATAACAATGAAAGACCAAGTATATGCTTGAAGTGTATCTTGTTGTGTTGTATCTCAATTGTTGTATTGGTTGCTCCAAAACTTCCTCTATTTATAGGAGATGATTGATCAAGCATAGGCTCCTCTTGGGGATTGAAAATCTACTGAAAAATACAATTAAAATCAAGAATATAGTCTGTTAGAAATCAATCCCACAATTTAAGGAAATGTGTCTCATTGTCAAACGGTCATATTTTTGTCATTAATACACAGGATGACCGTCGCATTTAAAATAAGAGAAATAAGAACACTTTGAAAAAATCAACAGGCGACAGGCCGACATAGGCTTCACCGGTCGACCCTGCCTCAACCGGTCCCCTAACATAAATAACGAAGAGGTTTGTTCTGTTTCAAAATAAAACATGCAGTCTGGCCGTCGACCATTGGGCGGCCGATCGACCGACGGTCGACGCCTTGGCACGGCCCGACCTGCTGCTTTTACTTCCGTCTCATTTTCTCGTTTCTAAAAACATCTTCGATACGGGTTGCCCTATAGGCGATACCGGCCGACCACGAGACATGTAAATGTTGTCCAATTTTTGTCAAAAATAAAACTCAAGAAATACTCCAAAATTCAAGAAAAACATTTTAATCCAATTGGGAGTATTTAGACAACATTTGGAAATCTTGTTATAGGATTAAAAATCCATTGATATAAAATCATTAAAAGTGTTGTCCATTATTATCAAAAATAAACTTGAGGAAATACTCCGGAAAATATTAAAACCATTTTAAATCATTTAGGAGTATTTGGACAACCTTTAAAAACATTGTTTTGGTGATAAAATAAAATCATCAAAATTAAGATAAAAACATGTATCAAACAATTTCCCCCTTTTTGATGATTACAAACCAAAACAATTTTTACACCAACTAAGAGAGCGATTTTAGAAATGATTTTCCGGTAAAAAAATTTGACCGTTTGGAAGCAACCAAAATTTCCAAAAATATTAAAGCAACCAAGTAGGGAGTAAATATTTTCAATAATAAGCACAAGCTCCCCCTATCAACAAGCAAATCAAGAATAATGTAAAAGCAATTTTCCATAAGCTAAAAGCTTTAGCTTTTATAATTTGTTCAAGAGCTTATAAGCTCCCCCTGTCACAAAACATCATTAAACAATTATATAAGTCCATCAAGCAACAATTGGACTAATAACAAATCACAACTTATGGCTTTTATGAGCCATATCTTATAGCTTTTATGACAAGCTTTAGCTTCTTTGAGCTAATGAGCCAATATCCTGTTTCTCCCCCTTTGGAATCATCAAAAAGAATATTAGGATGATAAAAACATCATACAAATATATCAAAGTGTGCAAACGAGACGGTTTATCAACCATCGAGCAATTTATACATAGAGTCTAAGGAAAATGGGAAAGTTGTAATATAAGACATCCATAAGCTCATTAGTTAGCTAAAAACATGATTTCAAAAAGATTTTAAGACATTTTGAAGCAAGAGAATCATGTAGAAGTTGAAAGTTTCATTGCGACATTTCAACAAACACCTTGTGTGCGTGAAAAATAAAAGAGGTTGCATATAGTCATTGTAAAGGTTTCAAGTCAAAAATTTTCATATCATCAATCAACCTCATTCCAAAGCTCAAAAAGATCATATGCACCATATGCAACATTTGTACATCAAATAGTAGGCTCAACAAAAAGATTCTCAAGGGTTCAACCCAATTGAGATAATATAAGCTAAGAAGAATCAAGGCATTTACAAATGCCAAAAATTGGAGCATCCATCAAGTAATATAAGTCATGCCTTAAACAATACATGTATGATATATCAAATGTCCCAACATATCCAACTAAGCATAATGATCAAAGTACCAAAAGAAGCACTTTTACCATCAAGTACTTCATACCAATTATCAAACAATGCTTAAATTAGAGTATTTTTACCATCAAATACTCCATCAAAATCATGATCATCTACAAGTCATTATCAACTTGCAATTTTAACCCTTTTAAGAAAAACAAGCAAATATCATTAGTACAAATTAGTTTTACAAAAGTTCATCAAAATACAAAGCAATATTAATGAAAATGCTAGAAAGTAAAGGGGGTGGGGACATCATTCCTCATCCGAGGAGAAGCAAGTTCCGGGAATAAGGTCCTTGATGAATTTCTTCAATTTGCCGATAGACTTTTGCATTTTGGAGGTCTTTTGCTCCAAAGCCTCATATCTCGTCTCATGAAAAGCCCTCATCTCATCAAATTCGGCTTGAGTATACCTCCTAGGCAGTTGAGCACCGGTATTACCCTCCGGATTGCTCGGTTCGCCCTCTTCCACCAATCTTGCGGCCTCGGCGTCATCAAAGTAGTCATTAGGATCGGGGACTCTTGACCTCTTCCTCTAGCCATTTTGGTTGGTCGGATGTCCATATTCTTGCGCATTGTGACCATTTGGGAGATGTTATCAATGTCGAAGTCATTTTGAAATACTTCCGAGTTACACTCCGACGAAGGTAGTCCCGATTGAATAAGAAGTTTACAAATCCAATTTCCCATAACCAACTTCTTATTACCTCGAGTGATGGACTCGATTAGACATTGAATAAGTATGGCACCAAAGTTAAGTGGTTCCTCCTAGCAATCTTATAAGTCAAAAAGTAATCCATGTTTCTAGGCATCTTTCCGACTTACCACAAATGCAATATGAGACAATGACCGACAAAATACGATGCTCAAGTGTCATTGCCAACAAAGAATACTTTGGCCATACTCCCAAATACGTCTTTACTTCTTTCATTGACACCCCAACATTTCATCATTCCAAGTCCCACAAGAGAAATAATCCCAACCACCTTCTCTAACACGTAAAAGCCGGCAAATATCATTGGGAGTCCATCTAAAATGACGACCCCTTATAAGTGAATTTACGGCTATAGGATTCCTTTCAACATCATATTCGACCCACATATTGGCATAAAAGAGTTGGATAATATCATCATCATACAAAACATAAGCATGTTCCCATAAATACATCCAACCTTGCTCCTCAAAAATCCTCTTATAGTAGGATACTCATTTGTAAATGAACTAAAACGACACATTTTAGTCCAAGCAATAGATTTTCCTCCCATTCCCGAGTCCTCATAATACCATTCCGCATATTTATTGATGAAATTAAGAACATTGTGTGAATTAGGGGCTTGAGTAACAAAAGATTTTTTACCTTTCGCCCAACGGCAATTTTGGAGCGAAATTGTTCCGCGTAGCTCGGTAATTTGGGCCCGAGAGAGAATGGGATTTTGAACATCATCACCTTCTTGAGCCACGTTTCTTTGAGCGCTCGAATATCCCTTTGTTCGGCTTCCTCTTGTCGATTTCTTGACGAACCCTCTCTCGCCCCTTCTACGCTTGGAGATGGGATTTCACCGTGGAATTCTTTGGGGGAGCCATATATGTAAGATTCTTGTGAAAATAAGAAGATTAGCAACAAGAATCGTGAAAAATGATGAAGAATTGAAGATTCTAGAGAAAAGGGGATGAAAAAATCGTTGCTAAGGGTTTGAGGGATTTCTTGCGTCTGTTTTGCGAAGAAGAAGAGCATGTTTTAAAGTTGTAAAATGGCCTGGGCGACGGCCGAGGTAGGGGCGACCGGCCGACGTGCTTGATGACGGCCGCCGCCTCGCTTTGACCGTCCCCGTATTTTTTCCTTTTCCCGAGTTTTCAAAAACTCTATTTTTCACCCCAAAAGTTTTAAAACTTTGCAAAAAGATAATTTTGGACTATATCCAACAAATATGGGTTTCGGGAAAACATATATTCGATAAAATCGAGACTTAACAAGTAGTGCCTTTTTAAAGAAAATATTTGCAAGATCATTTAGAGGCACTTAAGGGGTTAAAATGAAATATCTTGAAAGATATGTGCATAAGCATAATATCGAGTTTAAAAAGAAATACGAGTAGACATACCTCGATAGTTTAAGAAACTTGATGACGTAATAGCCAATGAGTATGAGATATGTATCCTACACAATTCTTAGACAAAATTTGCATAGAAAATACAAGTGTAGGAAAGTAATAGGAGATATAAAAAAAACTTATGCTATAAGATTACATAAGAGATAATAAGCCACATAAGTCTAATTAAATGCTCAAAAGTTTTAGAAAATCATACAAGGTCTTCTTTTAAAAATTTTGAAACTCACAAATATATAAAGGACCTACATTAAAAATAAATACTTGAAGACTCATTTTGCAATTAAGACACAATTTAAAAACATGCATTAAAATAAAATGCATATATGAATGGGGAGATACGGTTTACCAATTACGCTGTTTCCATGGGTTGTGTCTTTCCCATTGTTGATGATATCTTCTCATTGAGAAGTCACTTTGTTGATGATGACTTCTTTGATTACTCCATTTCCAAGGTTTGTTACCGTCCCGTTGTTGATGATCTCTTCTTCTTTGAAAATTATCTTGATGATGTTTTTGCCATTTCCAAGGACTATGTTCTTCCCAATTTTGATTATATCCTCTTCTTGGAAGTAGGCTTTGTAGAGAATAGTTTCTCCTTCTTTGATCAAATGAAACGGTCATTTGATGTCTTCTTGGCGGTATGAATTTTTTTCGATCATTATTTCGCCGGGTACCTAATATGACATTATTTTGTGGTACCTCATGTGTTTGGGTCCTTTGGGATTAGTCTTGAGTCTTTTAGGTCTCCAACAATAATTAGAGCTATTTCTAGCTCGACAAAAATTAGCCGTATGACCCTTTTTACCGCAATAGAAACAAGTAATAATTCTAGGAGCATAATGACCAACATGCTTAGAGACTTGATTCTTTTTCATGTGATTGACACCCTTAGTCTTATGATCAAGTTCTAGTTTCGAACAATTAACAATCTTGGTCATTTTATCTTTACTCATTCAAGTTGGATTTAGATAAATCATTTTTCATGCAATAAATATTCTCAACAAGAGTATTATTTTCTTTTTCAAGGTTTCTAACCTTGTCAAGTGTGGTGGTGGTGTGAGCACATGATAGTGATTCATAGGAAGTAAGTAAACTATCCTTATCATTTTTCAAAATATTGAATTCCTTTTTCAAATTTTTGTATTTAACAAGTAAGCTTTGGAATTCATTTTGAAGTTCATCATAATCATTTTGTAAATCACTATAATCATTTTGAATGACAATATCATAGGAAGTAGAGGGTTTAAGACAAACCTCATTTTCTTCTTTGATGCCCATTAAACAATATTCAACTTCTTCATAGTTGGAAGTTGTAGGAGGCTTGTTCCTTAGATTTGAGCTTGTATGACCTTGAGAAGTAGATGCTTTTGTTTGACTCCTTTCATTTGCAAATACTCCATAGATGGCTTCTAATTTTTGCCATACTTCATGTGCCGACTTTATTCCTACAATATGTTCATATTCTAAATTAGTAAATGAACAATACAAAATATTGAGAGCTTTACCGTTTAAGGAGATGATTTTCTTCTCTTCATCATTGAGCTTTTTGAAGCCTTTTGAGGTGTGTGGTGTATCTTTTATCTGAATGGATTCTCCATTAATGACGGTGTTCCAAATGTCGAACCCGCAACCTTGTAGATAGCATTCCATTCTTTCTTTCCAAAATATAAAATTTTTGGAATCAAACCGAGGTGGCTTGGTGGTGGAGGTGCCGGAAAGTTGAGCTTCGTTCGTAGCCGACGATCGTTTCTCTTCACTCGCGATGTGAAACGAGCTTGCCAAAGAGTTTGGCTCTGATACCACTTGTAAGTCCAAGCGGCTACGATAATCTAGAGGGGGGGTGAATAGATTATCTCCATCTTTTCGATTTCGCCCTCTTTGTATAATCGAATGCTCAAATAAAATAATAAAGGTGCGGAATGTAAACAACACATGTCGATTTAAAGAGGTTCAACCCACCTAGGGCCTAATCCTCTACCACCCCAGTATATCCTGGATGGATTTCAAAGAAAAAGAATTTTATTAATTACCAAAATTAATACAAATTCAACTTACAACACCTTGAAGAGCACCACACTCTTCTTCAACACCACCTTTGGAGATTACCACAATCTCCCTTTGAAGATTACCACAATCTTCCTTTAACGACACCTTGTGAAGATTACAACAATCTTCAACCTTGAAGAATATCAAATTCTTCAACACCTCAATAAGAATATCACTACAATCTTCTTGCACCTATCACCTAGATCATCCAAGTGTGTTCTTACCACAAGAACACTCACAAGGATATCTTGTGTTTGAATGATAACCAAAAATCAAGATTACAACTCAATAATGAATATTACAATTTGAGTGCGAAGTGTAATCAAGAATAGCCTAGACCTCAAAGATGTGAAAGTGATAAGCTAGGCAAATTTACAACAAGAATAATAACAATGAAAGACCAAGTATATGCTTGAAGTGTATCGTGTTGTGTTGTATCTCAATTGTTGTATTGGTTGCTCCAAAACTTCCTCTATTTATAGGAGATGATTGATCAAGCATAGGCTCCTCTTGGGGATTGAAAATCTACTGAGAACAATACAATTAAAATCAAGAATATAGTTGTTAGAAATCAATCCCACAATTTAAGGAAATGTGTCCACATCAAACGGTCATATTTTTTTGTCAATAATATACGATGTGACGACCATCGCACGAAATAAGAGAAATAAGAACACTTTGAAAAAATCAACAGGCGGCCGGCCGACATAGGCTTGACCGGTCGACCCTGTCTCAACCGGTCCCCTAACATAAAAAACGAAGAGGTTTGTTCTGTTTCAAAACAAAACATGCGAGTCGGTCGACCACGGCCATCAACACGGCCGACCGACGGCGCCCAGGGCGACCGGCCGACTACTGTTTTTACTTCCGTCTCATTTTTCTTTCTAAAAACATCTTCAGATACGGGTTGCCCTATAGGGCGACCGTCGACCACGAGACAAATGTTGTCCAATTTTTGTCAAAAATAAAACTCAAGAAATACTCCGAAAATTCAAAAACATTTTAATCCAATTGGGAGTATTTAGACAACATTTGGAAATCTTGTTATAGGAGTAAAAACCCATTGATATAAAATCATTAAAAGTGTTGTCCATTATTATCAAAAATAAACTTGAGGAAATACTCCGGAAAATATTAAAACCATTTTAAATCATTTAGAAGTATTTGGACAACCTTTAGAAACATTGTTTTGGTGATAAAATAAAATCATCAAAATTAAGATAAAAACATGTATCAAACACACGTAACTGGAAATATACTTTTAACTATAACCTTATGACATTTTGGATCCAAAGTTGGAATTTCATAACAATCGGACCCCTAAAAGACTTAAAGATAATTATTTAAAAATTGGACTAAAATGGAATTTTTAAACGTTAAAGGACCTACCTTATTTCTTTTGAAGACTGCTTTCGTCCCAATATCCTACTGACCTTGGTGACATTTCATAATTGAAATCACATTAAAATCCCTTCCGGTTTGTGAGACCCGAAATGGTAATTTTAACAAATTTAGGGCCAAAATGAGAATTTTATAAACAATCGACCCCAAAACTTTAAAAATCTTAATCTCTGAATAATTTAGAGAATTTAGGAACTGATCTTATAATTTTTCGAGGTCAAGACAATTACTTATTCAAATTTTAACCCCAAAAGGGCTAGGTTTTACAAAACGGGACTAATCGTAAAATTTTCTTTTAACAAGGACCTTAACTCAAATTATTTTATTTTAAGTACAGCTCTGGAACCTCTGACTTATAATTATTAATTATAATATTTTAATTTCTTAAAATCTCTAGACTTATCGGATCGTCTTGACCGATTAATACGCGTCCGCGGGGCGACTTCCTCGGCTTGCGATTCCAAATCTACAACGGGAGTTTTATCCCGCTTAATTTTTCAAGACATCCAAGATTACTTATCCTCTCGATAATTATCTTCATCCAAATTACTCCACCAATGCCACTAAATGCCGCACGCGATTTTCAAAAACTTTCCTGAACTAATTCCCTGAATCAATATACTCGACTGCCTGGTTGACATCTTGTACTTGTGATTATATTCCTGCATGAGTCAACTTGGTGTGTTGAGCTCATAGTCAGAATGGATACGTCGGGGATGGAACTTACGTAAGGATTATATTGCCCCCAATTTTTATGGAACCGGGCAGCTCGGTTGCTATTCACTCTCCGGTCCCATTGTAACGCCCCGAACCCATTTCGATTAGGAACATCACTGTGGTACACTTGAGTATTTATAAATAGTTTGCGGAAGCATAAAAAATAATAATTTAAATACTAAAATGTGGGCTTAAAAATTTCTTAAATAAACTTAAGAGTAACAAAGGTGATAATGGTTTGATAAGAGTTACGCATTAATAAATTCATATTACATCACCATAATTTATTTTACTCAAAACACAGGAAATTTTAAATATTTGGGAAATATAGAACAACGCCTCACGATGCCAGACCCCTACGCCTCAGCTCCCGGTTCATCATCATTATCTGAAATGTAAAAATATTTGAAGGCGTGAGTTGTGAAACTCAGTAGGAAACGTAAGTAGTTACACTATATAGGTCAAATAATCATAATGCAATAAAAATTATTTTCTGACACCGAGGGGTATCCCTACCCGTTGGCAGCATACATATGGCTCTCGGCCTTTTCTGACACCAAGGGGTCATCCCCCATCCGTTGGCAGTTTATAAATAGCCCGTAGGCACATTTTAGCAATTATAAAGAGTTGACAAATATAGTATAACAGTACTACATGCTTACAAAATTAGAAGTTTACCCACCTTTGAAGTTTGATAGAATGCTAGTGATGAAATTGATTGTATGAAACCGTATCCATTGCGCCGCACCTAACATAATTAAATTCTTCAACTTAATGACATAGGACAAATTATATACTTATTGAGTAATTTAGTCTCTTATGCTAAGTATATCTCATAAGTTCCATAAAGTCAAGTATCCTAAAAACAATAGGGTGTTCGGTTCCATTTTAAAAACTTTAAAAAAATGATACTTTACCAAAGTCAATGGTCAAAGTAAAAGTCAAAGTCAATGGTCAAAGTCAACATAAAAATCAAAGTCAAAGTATGACAAATTCAATTCAGTTAATTCATAAGTAATCACCTAAAAAAAATTAATCGACTAACTACCTGTTTTAGATAAAATTTCCGATTAATCGAATTCTTAATCTATAAAATCATAAATCGACTTTAAACTCTCTACTTATTCAAAAATAACACCTCGTCTCGAAAATTCTTGTAAATATGTTTGTCACATAAATTTTAAAGAAAATCCTTCCGAAATTTCACGTTTTCCAAAAAATCACTTTACGTCACTTTTTTATTTCATCGCCTCGTAACCCGAACCTACTAACCTAACACTTAACATCGACTTTTCAAAAAGTATAATTGGTTTGTGTGAAAGAAAAAGCATGTCTCATCACCACCTTTACGTCAAATCGGTCGATTTTTCATAAATATCTATATCTGCCTATCAACCACCCACCCTACCAACCTATCTACTCACCCAACTCACTATGGCAGCCCTCCTACACCTCCACCACTACCAAAACCGTCCACCCTCAGCCGATGGTGCCGCCGCCACCTCCGGTGGCCGGCGTTTGGCCCCGACGGTGTGTATTTCGCTGTTTTTCGCCCTTGATTTGATATTTCCAATTATCTAACTCTAAGCACTAAATTTTAATCATTTTTTAACCTCATAAATCACTTTAGAACTGATTATGTTCATAAAAATCCATCCTCAAATCCTTAAGCTTTTATCTTCAAAAATTGTAAATCAAAGAAACCAAAAAACACTAAATATTTAAGTTCATCTACTACTTTTAATTTTTCTCCAACAATTACTTAAAAATCTTCTAAATATCATCTTAAAATATTAATATCATACTTAAATCATCATAAATTAAATAAAGCTCTAAATCAAAAACAAAATCAGGAATTATCACCTTAAATCACTAAACTACACCAAGAACACACAATTCTTTAAATTTCACTAAGAACACACAATTCTTTAAATTTCACCAAGAACACCAAGAACACACACTACCATCTTCAAAGTTTTTCTTTCACACACTTCACCAATTACACACAAATCTTTATATTTTACCAAGAACACCAAGAATACCAAATTTCGCAAAAAATTCTTTGTTGTAGCAGTTTTCGTAATTCAGCTATATCTCCTCAACGAAACATCCAATTTATGTGATTCTTACACCGTTAGAAAACTAAGACAATTATCTACAAATATTTCTCTGACATGAAAGTCTCAATTCGTATTAAAAATAGGTCACAAAGTGATATTACTGAAGAGCAGGTGTCTTTTTTCGGATTTCTGGCACAGTTCACTAATTGGGGTATAACTTGGTCTATAAAACTTCAATTAACATGATTGAAGTTTCAAATGAAAGCTAAGACATAGGTATACAAGTAGGAAACAAGTTTTGGGTTCACATATAGCTCAAAATATCCAGAAATTCATTTTTATATAGGGTTCAATTTTTTTCCGAAAATAAAAGTATTTTCCTTCTCTTCAACAAGATCAAATCACAATAGAAAAATGAAATTAAAAAAATCATTTCTAAATTTTTTTCAACTAAAGGCTGAAGATTCAAGTCTAATAATGAGGATTTTTAAACATCATGTATCCATCATCAATTTACATTTCTAATGTTAGTTCTAGCATAAGGATCAATACCCTATCATACTTAAATGAAAAGACAAAAATTAATGAAACAAATGAAGAAATATTTACCTCTTTGAAGCTTTCTTAACAATGGTGTATTTTGTCTAATTATGGGGTGTGAAAAAGAAGTCAGGGTGTTGGGGGATTTTATATAAAAAAACCAAGAGAGCTTGGGGTAGAAAAATCCATTTTGCCCTCTTTTAAAATTATAATAAAAATTACTATTTTGAAAATCCTTAAGTAAGCTATTATTATTTTTTAAAAGAAAACCCGAGAGTTAATTCAAACTCATTCTTCATAAATTAGATGGTCACTAATAATAATAAAATGTGAGGTAGAAATTTTAGTCTCTAAATCCAAAAATATAAATAAACACTTTAGTGGAAATCTCCGAAAAGTCACTTAATCGGTCTAAAAATCTCGATCCTAAAATTTAACTCTTCAACTCCATGATAATATCCATAATACGTCATCGTGATGTCCATTCATATCCATTATCGTAGTTAGGGGCGCAATCGGTTCCCGGATACTCAAAATAAATAAAATGCATAAAGCTAGTAAATCGCACATTTAAAATGTCAACTAGATATTTGATGCAACATTATTCATTAATATTAATTTAAAAGTTTCATGTAATTAAAATGGGTTGGGTCGTCACACCCATCGTCCTAATCCCGCAACTGAGGGGTGGAGTTTGTCCAAGGGAAGCGGGTCGTAGTACTTGAGGTATAATCATGATTATGACAATCCGGGGCTAGCTAGCTCCACTGTGGATTTATCTTTTCTTATGGAGCGGTAAGGTGACAGGTCTTGGACCATCTTGCTCGGGGAGTTACAAGGAAAAACGAAGGAATCGCTATATGATCCACACGATTCTGGAGTTACTCGGACCCGTTTGGTTGGCGCTATAAATCCGTACGCAACCGCTACTTGTATTGCCTTGGTTGGCGCTACAAATCCGTATGCAACATCCACTTGTCTTGCATGGGTTGGCGTTACGTTCCGTACGCAATCCTACCTGTCTTGCTTGATCACATAGTGCCTCTATGATCATGAACTCTTTTATCAAAACTGTATAAGTATATTATTTTAATAATATATATATCACAATGCTTGTGAACTGTGTGTGAACCACGCATCATGACTCACGCATTTTTTATACAACAGTTATCTTGAATTTAACTATATATATCGCCATGCTCGCACACGATCACCCCATCCACTGAGAATTTCTGTCTCATCCCCTTATGTTTTCTAACTGCCAGATGAAGAGTATGTTGAAGATGCCGAACCTGCCACAGATTGATCCCTCCGTGTTTTGCCTGTTGGATTTTTCCCTTTTGTTATTGTTTTGTTGGACTTTTTTTTCTGTTTCCCGTTTAATTTGTAACCAAGGGCGTAGGACCCTTTGACATTTAAGTTTGTGATTCGATGTGTACTTTGTTTCTTTTCGTTGGACCGTAAGTTGATTTGGATAACACTGGACTATAAGCTTATTTGGATGCTTGTTGGGATGTATTTGTAATTCGTACTGGTACTTGTAGTTTATTCCGCTGCTTTAGACTCTATTTCATTTGGAGTTATGTTTATATTTTATTATACTGTTTGGTTTACTTGCATTTAAGTTGTGGATCGTCGTCGTTTCCCCGTCTGAGACGTGACAGTTAGAGTTGTAACAAAGCTCGGCTAGTAAGATGGAAACTTACACCGAGCTGACCCAGGATAGGACCCTCGGTCTGTGTTGGGTAGTACCGCAACTTGACTAATTAAGTGTGAAATCGATTTCAAAATGGATAGAACCGTATTATTGATGCTTAGACTGAGTTAAGAATTTTATACATGGAGATTCCATAGTAATACTTGTCTTGACTTAGTTTATTCTTGCCTGACTTTATTTATTCTCCTCTATCCTTCATATATATTCATCTAACCAATCTTAGTTGTGTTTTGACCAGGATGGAGCCAGCACCGCCGACTTGGTGGTTGGTATTTGAGGCTCGCGCTGAGCAAGAATTTTATAAAGTGCTGAAGACCCACTGGCACCAGGAATGCATCTGGGCCACCACCGAGTTGATAGGGGATCATCACCGCATCCGTGAACTGGAACACCTCCTGGCAAAGAGCCAAGAGGAGGAGAACAACATGAACCTTCTTGTTAAGGACCGCAAGAGCACTATTCGCGCTCGCGAAGACCAGATTCAGTTGATCCAGGAGCGCTTGGACAATACTCGCGAGAAGATGAAGCGTGCCAGTGATGGCCGAACCAAGTGATAGATGGATGCCCATATGTCCAGGGACACGATCGATCGCCTTGAGGAGACTATCACCAAGAAGATGAAGGTGATCGAGGACCTCACCCAGGCTTTGACTCAGCGGGATGCCACTTTGGAAACTGCTTTGGTAGCTAATGCACCAGCACCGCCACCACCCGAGGTGGAACCAGAGGCCGACCCTGAGGCGAACAATGAAGAGGATCCCGAAGAGGATCCAGTGGAGGCGGGGGACCCAGAGGCGCTTGAGGCCGCCCCACATGGTGATGCTCAGGCACTCAATGAGTGGCTTGAGTTCGTTGATGGCCAGACACCGAGGCATTCCATGAGCCTGATCAGGTCCAGGTTGTTAACGTGGATGACAGTGACGATGATGGCGCGGTTATTGAGTAGATAGGATTTTATTTCTCGGATGTACTCGTTGTTGTATTGGATGCTTATTTTCATATTTCCGTTGTATTTCTCGATTTCATGTACTGTTAATTGTATGAACTTCATCCGTGTACTCCATATTTTACATTAATGGATACGTCTTCTTTAGTATTTATTTTGTGTCTTGTGTACTATTATTACTTTCGGCATATTGTGACTTGTCTTACTTTGAGCATTTAATGGAATCATTTATATTATGGATTGTAACTAACACTTCAAGATACAGAATGGCAGAACATAGGGGACGTGGAAGACCCCGCAGAATTCCGCGTGAGGACGGCGATATCCCTAAGAAACGTGTACCATCACCAGAATTGCCACCACCTCCTCCACCAGCTGCAGGAGAGAACTTAACTGCACAGGCTCTACAACAAATCTTGGTTTTCATGAGACAACAAGCGGCGCCTAATTAACGTGCACCGGAACCCGCCCAAGAGGTGAACGATAGAGTCTTAGAACGCTTTCTGTGATTTAATCCACCGGCTTTCTTGGGACAGACAGATGATTTGAAAGCGGAGGACTGAATTGAAAAATTGGAGAACATATTCAATACTCTTCAATACTCTGACGAGCAGAGAGTGACACTTGTCGTGTTCCGATTGGAATCTGCAGCTAGGGACTGGTGGAGATCTGTTGAAAGGAAATGGGTCTAGGACAGGATAGCCAGAACTTGGGAGAACTTCTTGGCTGAGTTTAATGAACAATACATTCCACAAGTGGTAAATGAAGAACGCAGTAATGAAATCCACAGATTGAGACAGGGAAACATGTCGGTGGCTTAGTACGAGTCAGAATTTCATCTATTGTCCAAGTACGCTCTAGGGACAACTAGTACTGAGGAGGATGAGCTGTACAAGTTCACGAGGGGACTAAAATTGGAGCTTCAGAAGCAACTCCTGATTGTTGAAATGGCAACGTATTCAGCCGCGGTGAAGGCAGCTCTCTGCATTGAGTCGGGACTCAATGACATTGGGCAGATCCAAAGAACAGGCAATCAAACAGTCTAAAAAGGGCAGCTGTGGGACAACCATCTAAGCAGCCTGCCATGTTTCAGAAGGGACCAGTTGCCAGAATGGATAAGGGGAAAGGACCAATTCAAGGAAAGCCGGGACAGACGTGCACGTACTGCCAGAAATCGGGACATACTACCAATGAATGTTGGCGCAAACAAGGAAGGTGCTTACACTGTGGGAGTAATCATCATCAGTTGAATGATTGCTCGAAATATGAGGATAAAAACAAGCAGGTACGGCCACAGAGGCCGGGCAATGGTCAGGGTTATCGGGCGAGGATGCCCGCTCGAGCGTTTGCACTAGCCGAGCATGAGGCTTCGGAGGCAACGAACGTGGTCGAAGGTGCACTTTGTACACAAGTTGCATGCATACATGGAACATATGCCTATATGTCTAGAAGTATCAACTCCAATGGGCGCAAGCCAAATAACAGATATTATCTGTAATGCATGCGAAGTTAAGATTGAGGAGATAAAATTCCCTGCTGATCTGATCTTATTACCTATATACGAATACGACGTGATACTGGGAATGAACTGCTTATCTGCACACCATGCACAGATGGAATGCCATCGCAAGTCCATCAAATTACTCAAACCGGGGTAGCCCGAAGTGGAAATTTCGATGAGGACGTGAGTTAAGATTACCCCAATCATTTCTACAATGAAAGCAAGGAAGGCAATTGCTAAAGGAGCACAAAGGTACTTAGCGTTTGTAATCAACAAACCCAAGGTAGAGACACAAATTCACCAAGTGCCCATAGTATCGGAATATACAGATGTATTTCCACAAGAACTCTCCTATGTCCCTCCAGATAGATAAGTCGAGTTCACCATCGAGATATTATCGGGAACCATCCGGATTGCTAGAACGCCGTATAGAATGGCTCCTATTAAGTTACAAGAGTTGAAAACTCAATTACAGTAGTTGATGGATGTGGGATTTATTTGGCCGAGTACTTCTCCATGGGGAGCACCGGTACTATTCGTCAAGAAGAAAGATGGCACATTAAGGTTGTCTATAGATTACCGCGGTCTTAATAGCGTGACCATCAAGAATAAATATCCCCTCCCGGGGATAGACGAACTGTTTGATCAACTTCAAGGAGCGATGGTGTACTCGAATTTTAATTTGCAACAAAGATATTACCAACTGAATATCCGTGAAGAAGACATTTCTAAAACCGCATTTCAGACCAGGTATGGACACTACGAGTTTGTAGTAATGCCTTTCGGTCTGACGAATGTGTCTGCAGCATTTATGGATCTAATGCATCGAGTCTTTTAACCATATTTAGATCAGTTTGTAGTGATATTCATCGATGACATACTCGTGTACTCTAAGTCTACGAGAGCATAAGAAGTTTGCCAAGTTCAGCAAGTGTGAATTTTGGCTTAGTGAAGTCGCATTCTTGGGACACATAGTATCCGGCAATGGGATAGCTGTAAATCCTTCGAAGGTACAAACAGTGGTTGAATGGAAACAACCCGAGTTAGTAACACAGATCAGGAGCTTTTTAGGATTGGCTGGATATTATCGAAGATTTATCAAGGATTTCTCCAATATAGCCGGACCACTCACTCGACTGACCCAGAAGCAAGTCAAGTTTGAGTGGAACAACAAGTGCGAGGCTAGTTTCCAAGAACTGAAGAAACGACTTACTACAACTCCAATCTTAGCCCTTCCGAAAGGAACAAAAAGCTTTGTCGTTTACAGTACTGATGCATCAAAAGAAAAACTAGGAGCAGTACTCATCCAGGAAGGAAATGTCATTGCATATGCATCACAGAAGCTCAAACCGTATGACGCCAATTACCCGACACTTGACTTGGAATTGGCAGCGATAGTATTCGCGTTAAAGAAGTGGGGGCACTATCTCTACGAAGCAACGTTCATGGTTTTCATAGATCACAAGAGCCTGAAGTATCTATTCTCTTAGAACGATCTCAACCTGAGGCAATGCAGATGGATAGAGCTAATTAAGGACTATCACTTTGAAATTCAATATCATCCCGGGATGGCTAAGGTAGTAGCCGACACCTTGAGCAGAAAGGCAAGTTTAGCAAGACTAATGATTCAAGAGTGGAAATTATTGGAAGAACTGAGCAATTGGAATCCGACGAGGACTATACTCAGATTACCTGCACTAACATTTTGGTTAAACCGGATCTACTGGACGAGATCAAAGTCGCACAGGAAACCGATGTACATCTTCAGAAGCTGAAGGAGAAGATACTTAAAGAAGAGAGACCAGAATTTCCGGTACCCAAAGACGGGATTATCAGATTCTGAAATCGAGTATGTGTACCAAATGATGAGCAGTTGAGAAATAGAATTCTGGCAGAGGCACACCGCTCAAAGTACACTATACATCCTGGAGGAAATAAGATGTATAAGGATTTGAAACGAAATTATTGGTGGGTAAACATGAAGAACCAGGTTCCGGAGTTCGTTGCGAGATGTTTGACTTGTCAACGAGTAAAAGCAGAACATCAACGGCCATCTGGTTTACTGCAACCATTGAGGATTCCGAGTGGAAATGGGAACACATAACGATGGACTTCGTGACAGACCTATCGGGGACCAGAGGAGGTCATGATGATATATGGGTAGTTATAGACCGACTCACGAAATCAGCACACTTCTTGTTGGGTAAATTTTGGGGAAAGGTTTCTGTTTTCAGAAAATGGCTGGGATTGTGTATAGTTTAAGTCGAGGCCAGAATTCGATTCTGTCTCCGCAAGACGAAAATGCCCCGTATATAAGTGCTTACGGTTCTGGCAGTCGCCTCTAAGATACAACGACTTTAACAGTTCCGGTTAGCAGCACAGTAAAACCGGAACAACAGCGAACAAGCAAAGTGACTAACTTCTAGCATTAATTTCTCATCCACCCGGAACAAGCAAAGTGTGCTTTGACCAAACCCACAAGCATGTAGGTCCTCTCCCCTTTAAAAACTTAGGTGCCCCCAAGGGCCCAAACCCATTTGTCCAACTTAGGATAAATAAAGTGTGCAACTTTACCTCTTTTTTCCTATGTGGGATGGAGCATCTCTCCTCCCCCACATTTTCCATTTTCCATACCATTTATTTGTATTAAGTGGCTAAGTTCTAGCATTAATTTCTCATCCACCCGGAATCGGTTTTGAGAAATTCCAAATGCTATTCTCATCTACTCTCTTAGTAGAATTTTTACAAATAATTTAATTCCATTTTACACAAATGGAAACCACTTAATTAATTGGTCAAAATCGGGTCAACACCCCATTTATCAAAGACCAATTCCAACACTTCTTACCCATCAAGAAGACTGATAGCTTATAGAAACTCGCACAGACTTACATCCAAGAGATCATCCGACTGCATGGAGTACCAGTCGACATAGTATCGGACAGGGACCCGAGGTTTGTCTCTAGATTTTGGAAGTGCTTACATGAGGAGTTGGGTACCTCACTGAGTTTCAGCACAGCAGTACACCCACAAATCGATGGACAATCTGAGCGAACAATTCAAACCCTAGAAGATATGTTGCGAGCCTGCACATTGGATTTCCAAGGAAGTTGGGACTCGCACTTACCGTTGGCCGAGCTATCAGGCCACGATTGGGATGGCACCTACGAGACACTATATGGGCGAAAGTGTAGTTCACCACTACACTGGGAGATTGATGACCAATGGACTCCAAAAGGAAAACGAAAGTCACTCTCAATTCCAAAGGTTAACTTAGTTCAGGAGGCCATGGAGAAGGTCAAACTAATCAAGGAACGGATCCGCACGGCTCAGAGCCGTTAGAAGAGTTATGCGGACAAGAGAAGGAAGGATTTGGAATTTGAAGTCGGAGATGCAGTATTTCTCAGACTCTCACCATGGAAAAGATTGATCAATCCAAAAAAAAGAGGCAAGTTGAGTCCGAGATATGTCGGGCCTTACAAGATTCTGCAAAGGATTAGAAAGTTAGCCTACCGACTCGAGTTGCCAGCACAGTATGCATGAGTGCACGATGTATTCCACATCTCGTGGTTGAAGAAGTACCAACCAGATCCCGAGCCATCATCCCTCGTGATCCTCCACCTCTGATGGAGAACTTGTCCTACACTGAGAAGCCGATTCAGATTATTGACCGGCAGATACGTGATTAGTTACGGAAGAGAGAGATCCTGATGGTTAAAGTGGTGTGGCAGAACTATAACCGAGACAAAGACGCCAAGTGGGATATGGAAGAAGATCTGAGGAATTAATATCCGAAGCTATTCTGAAGGGAATTTGGGGACCAAATTCTTTTAAGGAGGGGAGGATGTGAAGCCCTCGATTTTTCGAGCGTGTATTTATTTCATTTATCGCCTATGTACTATTTTGACTATTATACCGCGTCACTTTGGCCGGTAAATATTAATAATATATATTTTTGCATTTATTTTATTTTATTTAATTGACCAATTACTTGTGATTAATGATCATTTATTAATTCTATTTGACAATAATGATCACTTGATTGATCATTATTATTATTTGTGTATTTATTAGTCACCTTAGCTATTTATTTTGGAGACTTATACCTTATAGAATTAAGAATTTGATTTAGAATAAGTGATCATGACACTTATAAGTGATCAAGTAAATAACAATTTATTTTGGAGATTGATATTATTCATCTATTATCATCAATTTTGGGATAACAAAAAAAAAAAATATATATATATATATATATATATATGGATACTACAAATACCCCTACAGTGGACGGCCATGATGGTATTTTTGGTGTAGAAATACCTCCCAACTCTTGTACACATACACCTTATATTATACATCTTGTGTATAATTCTACCAAATTACAAACCTTATACACATCATCTTATACCTTTATATTTAATATTATTTTTCCCCAACTTATTCCGTTTTCCGAACATTCTCCTTATTCTTCCCCTAACCCATACTTTGACCTATTCTCCTTATGCAAGAGACAAAATTCAGGACCTGGAGAAAATTTTCTCCTCCCTCTCTCTCTTAGTTTTCGGCCATTACGTCAATTTGTACAAAAACATTCATTTCATTTTTCACCAACACCATACTCTAAGTCTTGCAAATTCTCCTCCTTCTCTCTAAACTTCTCCAACATCTCTCTATATTTCCTATTCTCTTTTATTCCAACACTTAGAAAAATTACAAGAATTCTCCTTCTACTTCTTCATAAAACTCGAATTTTACTACTACACAAGGTAAGAATTTTCTTCTTCAATCGATTCTTTATATCTTCTAACTCATCTCTTTCACCTTCTAATTCAAGTTTAATATTTGGTTTTGAGGTATACTTAGAAGACCATTTGAAGATATTATAGACTTGATATCGTCATCTTGAAGAAAACCTCAAGAAATTGTGAAGAAATTAATTGGACTACAAGGTAAGAAATTGGGTTTGTAGCATATTTTTCTTTCTTCCCCTCAAATTCGAATTTTGACTTCTCCATTTTTATTTTTGGAGGATTAGGGGCTGACCTTAAGATTTATATTAAGGGTGAGAAGGGAGACCCATTTTTGAGAACTCTACTTGTCACATTTTGCTTACTACACAAGGTAAGTGTAGTTTTTGCCAACTTCTTCACCTCCTTTTTCTTCTTAATTCAAACTACATTTTTCTAACTCTTATTTTTTGGTATTTCTTGACTTAGGGGCTGACCTAAGTGACTTCTTAATCAAGTTGTGATTTTATCCTTTTTTTTTCACCAACAATTCATTTATAAGGTGGGTGGAAAAACTCTTTCAACTTCTAGGTGCTTTCTTTAAAATTTGCATGTAGTAATTTATTTCTTGAGAGCTTGAGATGTATGTATAATGTATTGCATGTTGATTTCAAGTATTAAGTTTCAAAAATTCTCAAGTGTTGCTCAAAAATGCTATTTATTGCAATTTAGGTGCATGCATGTACATTTTAATGCTCCATTTGATGAATTATTTGATGAGATGTATATGCATGTTTATGATCCTTGATATCCATGTTTTATTTGACTTATAACCTGGACAAGTCGAGCATAATTGATTTAAATTGAATTTTTGGACTTAAAATGCAAAAAATGGCAAATTGGTGGACTTAATTGCAAGAAAATAGAACTTAAAGGACCCCTCTGTAATTTTCAAGATTTGGGACTGTACTCAGATCCAAAATTTATATTTTGATATTTTAATAAAGTTTTAAAAGTTTGGAGATAAATAAAATCAGCCCTTGAAATCCCAAGGACTATATTGTAAAATTTTAGAAGTTTGAGGGCTAAGTTGCAAAATTCGAAACTGTACCAGCCCCACTTTTAAAATTTTGGAATTTTAATTTTAAGGGACTGTAAATGACATAATTTAAAGGTATTCGAAAAAATTCAAGTGTTTAGAGCTTGGAAAGTAATTTTACAAAATTGAGGGACCAAATTGTAAAAGATTAAACTTGAGGACAAAATGAAATTTCCTGGACTTATAAAGTCCATGTTGTAGGTTCCAAGGGGTGTGAGTAAGGTTTAGAAGGGGGGGGGGGTTGAATAAACCTTACCAACTTTTTCAATTTTAGTCCTTTTAAAATATTACAGAGTTAAATACACAACTAAGTCATTGAGGGACAGCTAAGTTAGTTAATCAGCAGAGTTAGCCACTCAACAGACTCGATAGAGCTGTTCATAGAATAACTCAGCTGTTTAGACTAAACCTTAACTTGACTTTTGTGCAACGGATCCTTTTTTAGTTAATTCCTCTTTGCAGCTGCCTTTTCCCCAGGTGACTTGAGTATGCTCCAATGATTGAAAGACTCATCTGTCACTTCAACTTGACTTGGCTTCTTGGGTTGACTTAACTGACTCTTCTCACAGCTGTCTCACAACCGATACTCCTTCAGTCGAGTCCTTGGTATTCTTTCTTGGCCATACTCAGATGTTCCTCAATGGAGTCTTCTCTTCACATCTTCAGTTGACTTCTTGTATTTCCAGGCATAGCTGACTTGACTCAGCTTTTTCAGCCCTATCTATTACAATAAGAATTACAAGGAAAATGGGGTTCCAACTTTCTAGTCTAAGTTTTACATGGCATTCATCAAAATCTAAATAATAAATTTCCCAACAATTTCCCCCTTTTTGATGATGCCACAAGATTAAGTAAAATGTAAACAACAAAGATACATACAGACAATGCAGAAACAAAGAATGTATGTGTTGAATAGATTGTTTTATTGATCATATCATTTTTGTTCTTTACACAGCTGTTTACAATGTGTATCAGAGCAATCAGAGCATACTTATATCTACGCAAATTACAGATTTTTCATTGAATGTACAGAAGACTTACATGCATGTTTATTTACAAAAGTAAAATACATGAAGGGGTTACAGCAACACTTCATCGCCTTCGTTGCCTCCTTCTTTCTTCTTCAGCTCTGTCTTCGTCAGCTCTCTTTCTTTTCTTTTCCTGTTCAGCTGCTTTCTTCTTTTCGTAAGCTCTCTTCGCAGCTTCATCTTTTCTTTTTCTTTCCTGTCTTTCTTGCCACAGCTGAGTTTGCCTCTTATTTTCTTCTTCGATTCTTTTGACATATTCAGCATTTTTCCTCTCCACTTTCAGATTGGCTACAACATCATATCCAGCCCAGTAGATCCTTCCTTTCTTGCCCGGATCTACATATTCAATATTTTTGGGCAAAGGTCTAGGTCAAAAACCTCTTCCTCCACCACTTCTTCCTTTTCCTCTGGGTGTATACTGCACGGGAGTCTTCTGTTTACCAGTTGAATGGTTGTTGGTAGTCTGCTGCCTGTCAGCTTCTTCACATAACTTCAGACCCTTCTCCCAGTACAGATCCCAGGTTTGGGCTAATGGCATGTCCTTAAAATAGCCTTCGGATTCAAGAGTTTGAAATTCTTCAACCGATCTTGGCTCGTTTCCGTCATCTGGAATGGCATCTTGGTCCTTTCCTGTCGGAATGCCACCAAACTGTTTCAACACTTCTTCAACGCGGGCATCCGTTCTCTTGTTGAAATCTTCCATCCCTGCTTCTACAATTTTTCTCTTTTCTGACATGGGGACAGCAGAGTGATGGAGTGGTAGAGTCACAAGAAGTTTGCTGATTATCGATGCTGTGACATGACCTTGCTGAGGGGTTTCAGCAAGCATTAAGGTCACATCATTTGACCTTTCCCCCTCAACAGCTTTTCCCTTCTCAGCTGATTCATCCTTTTGCTTGTCAGTTGTATATTCCTTCAATTTCCTCAAGTATTCCTCTTCCCCCTTTTTGGCATCATCGAAGGAGAGAGGAACCCCAGGGAACATTCCTGCGAGCATAAAATCTAGTCGGTTGAGAGCTTAGTTCTGCTTAGAGTCTGCTGTGGCATAAGCTATGTGGAATTATGAGCGGGTGGCTTTCGATTCAGCTGCCACCAATTTCATTTCAGCCATGAGAAGGCTGAACTTTGAATTCATAGACTCTTCAACACACAGAATTTCTTTCCGATGAAATTCACGCAGCAACTCCATCTTAGTTGTATGGGAGGCATGCAATCTCCCCATATACGTCTGCATCCGCTCCTTCATGTCAGCATTGTCGGCCTCCCGGACCAAAGATACATTTGTATAGTGCCTTGAAGTAAACGCATGGCACTCTGCTGTTGAGACCATTCCCTTATCCTGACCACCACTCCTCTCAAGTCTGCTGTGAGAGTGGCATCTCCGTTGTCCAGGCACATGTCGAGAGAGGCTTGGTGCCGTTCAATCTTCTCAATCTCTTCACAGATCTTCTTACAGATTTCACGCATCTCAGCTCTCTGACTTGAGTCAGCTGCCGGCCACTCTGCATCGAAGTTGAAATCAGTTGGCACAATTGAGTCAGTAGGAATTATAGGGTCTTCTTGGATGGTGTAGAGCTTCTGTTCTCTTGTAGTCTCTTCTTCTAGCACCGGCAGCTCGCTAGAAAAAGGAAACACATCTTCGAATACATCGTCTCGCACTTGAGATATTGTGCGCGAGGTGGTCACTGTTGCAGCTCTGGTAGCCTGCGTAGTTGAAGTTGTGGCAGCTGGGGCAGTTGAATGTTTTTGCCTAGCTGACTGAGCCTCAGTTATCTTAACAACTTCTTCGGTCTCAGTAGGTTTTTCCATTTGAGTAGACTGGTCCTCGGCTATATCATCGGATCATCGGATGATGATGGAACTGTGGGCTTGGTTCATCATCAAATTTGAATGTTTGACGAGACTTTGAAACTTGATCGACTCGCTCGCGGAAAAACATCCTCACCGGTCCTTGTGATGTGCAACGGGGTGGACTCGGCTTCATCTTTAGATCCCGAAAATGATATATCGGGGTTGTCTTGGGAATCATGAAGTGCACTAATCTCCTTCTCGGATTCTTCAATGTGAACAGGAGGGATGTTCTCGCATTTCTTTCTCTTTACCCGTGGGAAGTCTCAACCTCCCTCGGGCCTTCAATACCTTTAGCGATCTCAATCAGAAAGGCCTTCTACATTCTCTTCGACAGACGCTTTGACTATCTTAGGGTCTTGGACCATGGCATCCGAAGGAGTCTCAACCCCTTGGATTGCACTTTCGGTACCCAGTGTTAGCTCCCGGGCATTTCAACCTATGCCGATCATCGCAACGTCCTCGGCTGCCGCAGCGATTGGCACTTCACCGAGACGAGTTAACTGTCGAGCCACGATGTCAACTTGTTGTTGTTCTATTTCCTTTTCTTTTTCCACTTCGCCTCCTTCCTTCATTGTGGAGTCATCTGCAGATCCTCCGACCTAGGCTGCGGTGGGTGTGAGTTTCCCCCCGGTGGCACCGGGTGAGTGATCGATGGTGGGGTCACTCTGCTCCGGACTCCCGTTGCTTCCATTGAGTGCTCGGTCGTGGGGCGGTGGTAAGACACCTTCATTAGGGTTGGCTCAACTTGGGTGCCCAAGTTCCCGGTGTCATCGCCAAATCCTTGATCCGTCCTCCGAGTTAATCTGGGAAGTCGTTGCGGCAATAATCGCGGCAATCGATGTACCACTCCCAATGGATCAATCTCCACCGAGATTTAGAAGACTCTCCGGTCCTTCCCTCTCACCAAGTTGCTCATGCATCAATTTGGATTCCCGCATTCTTGTGCATATCCAACTTCTCCTTTGCAGCAGCAGGATCCATGTCTTCATCACTTTCCGAGAACATATCAAAATGAGAGTGAGTATGTTTTAGAGTTCCAGTGAATGGACATATGTTTGCTCTTCAGTTTTGCCTTTCTCGTCCGCCTTTATGATACGAAGGATGTCCATGCAATTCTCCTCATCAAGAGCCTATCGTGCAGTGGTAATCCCTAGGAATTGCATTAACTCCTCTTCCTCTTCTATAAACTCAAGGCGTTCGAACTGCACCTTGGAGTTGCTTAGCTTCCATGCCCTCCATTCGCGTAGATGGCTCTGGATGTCTGGATATACGGGTGAGTACATGATGACATCATCATCCTCATCTTGGGCTTGTCCTTCCTTTTCGGGAATGGAAGGTAGCATACTCTGCTGCTCTTTACCTTCAGCAGCATATGGGGCAGGTGGAGACACAACTCTTTCATCAGGAGATTCTTCTGTCTCTGCTGCCTCTTCTTCCTCAGCAGTTCTATCAACAGCTGGGTCTTCTATTTGCTTCTGCTGACCGTCCTCATCAGACTAGGTTGTTTCATCAACAACTTCTGGAGACTGCACTTCTTCAACAGTCTCAGAGATTTTCTCCACGGTGAGTGGCGGCGACTCACTTGCCTTCTCAAGTTCGAGAGCTTGGTGAGTCTTCTCCTTCTTTTAGTCTTCACTAGAGGAATGTCTGGTTCTACTTCCTCCGGTTCCTCGAAGGTAAATCCCTTCGGAGTTGCCTTAGAGGCAGCTGCCCTTCTCACCTTGGCAGTCCTCTTCTTCTTAATTGATGGATAAGGTATTAAGGGTTTCTTCTCCACCGCGGCTGCCGGGGCAGGAGACACGGCTACAGGGGCAGGCGACTCGGCTGCAGGGGTAGGTGCGTCTCTCTTCTTTCTTTGTCAGGGAGGAGCAATTTTCTTCTTCGCACTGTGCGGGCGCTCTCTTTTTTTTTTGGAGGGGAGGAAGCAGCTGTGTCGACGGGGTCAGCTGATTCCCCCTCACTGGCATCCGCCCTCTTCGCATGGGCTCTCTTCTGGGCTCCTGAAAGATTAGCCCTGAACATCTTCTTGTTTACATGGAAAGGCTTTCCATGTTGAAGGGGAATGCCCTTCACTTCCATCAAGTGCCCAATAACTAGGCCATAGCCAAGCGATCCTCCAAAGGATCCATCTTCCTTGAAAGATTTATTCACAACGTTCTGGCAGAGTCTGTTTGATAAATGGTTTTATCATGATTTTGATGATTTTGTTTTTACACCAAAACAATGGTTTTAAAGGTTGTCCAAATACTCCTAAATGATTTAAAATGGTTTTAATATTTTTCGGAGTATTTCCTCAAGTTTTATTTTCGACAAAATTGGACAACACTTTTAATGATTTTTTGTTAATATATTTTTACACCAAAACAATGTTTCTAAATGTTGTCCTAATACTTCCGATCGGTCTAAAATGTTTTCACTATTTTTCGGAGTATTTCTTGAAGTTTATTTTCGATATAAAATTGGACAACACTTTTGTTTTGAGGTCAACCGGTCGCCATATAGGCAACCCGTGCACGAAAGTTGAGGAAAACAAAAACTTCATGTTTGCGAGAAAATGGTCGGGCAACCCGTCGCCCTATGGGGCAACCGGTGCCGTCGACGACCGACCTTGGCTTGCCGTGCACTGGGAGCAAAAATTGAAACAACATTTGCCCTTCGCCGTTTTTGAAGTTGTGCGACCGGTTGAAGTAAGGGACGACGGTCGAACCCTACGTCGACCGGCCGCCTGTGTAAATATGTATTCTCATTTTCAAACGTCTATTTGTGCGCGACCGGTCGCTCTTAAGTTTGAAAAGAAAAATGTAACCGTTGTGCAGCGTGAGACATCTTCTCCTTAATTTGTGGGATTGATTTCTAACAGACTCTTTTCTTCAATTGTCTTGCAATTTTTTACGTAATTCATGTCCCCAAGAGGAGCCTATCATGTACAAGACATCTTCTATAAATAGAGGAAGAATTGAAGCAACACAATAAGAGAGAAAACTACAACACAACAAGATACACTCAAGAATACACTTGTTCTTACATTGTCTTATTTCTTGTTGTAATTTGCCTAGCTATTCACTTTCACATTCTTGAGGTCTAGGCTATTCTTTATTACACTTGCACTCAATTGTATTATTCATTATCGAGTTGTAATCTTGAATTTGTGGTCGTCATTCAAACACAAGATATCCTTGTGAGTGTTCTTGTGGTAAGAACACACTTGGGTGAACTAGGTGTTAGGTGTAAGAAGATTGTGGTAATCTTCTTGTTGAGGTGTTGAAGAGTGTGGTGCTCTTCAAGGTGAAGATTGTGGTAATCTTCACAAGGTGCCGTTTGAAGATTGTGGTAATCTTCAAGAAGAGATTGTGGTAATCTCAAAGGTGGTGTTGAAGAAGAGTGTGGTGCTCTTCAAGGTGTTGTAAGTTGAATTTGTATTAATTTTGGTAATTAATAAAATTCTTTTTCTTTTTGAAATCCATCCCGGATATACTGGGGTGGTAGAGGATTAGGCCCTAGGTGGGTTGAACCTCTTTAAATCGAAGCGTGTTGTTTACATTCCGCACCTTTATTATTGTCTTGAGCATTTGATTCGAAAAAGAGGGCGAAATCGAAAAGATGGAGATAATCTATTCACCCCCCCTCTAGATTATCGTAGCCGCTTGGACTTACAAGTGGTATCAGAGCCAAACTCTTTGGCAAGCTCGTTTCAAATCGCGAGTGAAGAGAAACGATCGTCGGCTACGCTCGAGCTCATTTTTTTCCGGCACCTCCACCACCAAGCCACCTCGGTTTGATTCCAAAAATTTTATATTTTGGAAAGAAAGAATGGAATGCTATTTACAAGGTTGCGGGTTTGATATTTGGAACACCGTCATAAATGGAGAATCCATTCCGATGAAGAATACACCACACACCTCTAAAGGCTTCAAAGAGCTCAATGATGAAGAGAAGAGAATCATCTCCTTAAATGGTAAAGCTCTTAGTATTTTGTATTGTTCACTTACTACTTTGGAATTTGATCATGTTGTAGGTATTCTATCGGCACATGAAGTATGGCAAAAATTAGAAGCCATCTATGAAGTATATGCAAATGAAAGGAGCAACTCAAAAGCATCTACTTCACAAATGGATACAACATCAAATCCAACAACATGGGATAAACCTTCTACAACCTCCCATGATGAACAAGTTGAACAATGCCTCATGGGCATCGAAGAAGAAAACGAGGTAAGTTCTAAACCCTCTACTTCTTATGACCATGAATTGCAAAATGAATATAGTGATTTACAAAATGATTATGATGAGCTACAAGATGAATTCCAAAACTTACTTGTTAAATACAAAAATTTGAAAAAGGAATTCATTGTTTTGAAAAATGATTTATCTAAATCCAACTTAAGTACCGATAGAATGACCAATATTGTTGATTGTTGTGATAATTCGAAACTAGAACTTGATCATAAGCCTAAGGGTGTCAATCACATGAAAAAGAATCAAGTCTTTAAGCACGTTGGTCATTATGCTCCTAGAATTATTACATGCTTTTATTGCGGTAAAAAGGGTCATACGGTAAATACTTGTCGGGCTAGAAATAGCTCTAATTATTGTTGGAGACCTAAAAGTCTCAAGACTAATCCCAAAGGACCCAAACACATGAGGGTACCACAAAACAATGTCATATTAGGTACCCAAATAATGATCGAAGAAAATTCATACCGCTAGAAGGCATCAAATGACCGTTTCATTTGATCAAAGAAGGAGAAACTATTCTCAACAAAGCCAATTTCCAAGAAGAGGGTACAATCAAAAATGGGAAGAACACAATCTTTGGAAATGGCAAAGACATCATCAACAAGATGATTTTCAAAGAAGAAGAGACTTTCAACAATGGGAAGGCAACAAACCTTGGAAATGGAGTAATCAAAGAAGTCATCATCAACAAAGTGACTTCTCAAAGGGAAGATATCATCAACAATGGGAACGACACAACCCATGGAAATGGCGTAATTGGTAACCCGTATCTCCCTATTTAAATATGCATTTTATTTTGTTATTATGCATGCTTTTATTTGTGTCTTTATTGCAAAATGAGTTTTCAAATTTTTTTTAATTAAGGTCTTCAATATATATTTGTGCTTTTTAAATTTTTGAAAAAAAGAAGACCTTATATGATGTTTTTAAAACTCTTGTGCATTTTTGAAAACTATAGTATGTTATCATCTCTTATGGTTTTTTTATGGCATGAGCTTACTTGTGATATCTCTTAGCCTACACTTTTATCATTATGATTTGTGCTAGATTTGTTTTAAGAATTGTGTAGGATTTACATATTTTCACAAATGGCCATTTTCGTCATTTTTATCAAGAAAAGTCATAAATTATCGAGGTACGTTTACTTATGTTATTCTTACTCTTATAGACTCGATATATGTATTGCCATATGCCTATGTGCTTGTTTTTCATAGTATTTCATACAAATGCCATTAAGAGGATTTTTAGATTTTTTGATAGGCACTATTCGATATTTGATTGCACATATTTGCTTTGTCAACTTTTGTTCAAATACTTCTTTTAAATAAGGTCTCAATTATATGCTATCGGATTCTCAAATTTCAAAAGAGACCTTTTGTAGCTTTCTTAAGCTTATTTGAACTTGCATGATTTATTAGTCTCTTGATGATATTCTAAATGCATAGTATGTGTTTCTTGCTTCATGATCTATATATATATATAGTGTCTCTTACTACTATGCTCTTTTGCAAGATATTTTGTGGTTGACAATTGAGGCATGTTATTACACTTGGGCTATTTTTCTTGCTTATATAAGAAATGCCTTTAATGAGTTTGTTGAGTTGTGTAGAAAAGAAAATACTCCAAATATTTGGATGTAAATGTTCTATTATGAACACCTTAGATCATTTGGATGCCCAATAGTGATGAAGAAGACAAATTCCTCAATTGATGCTTCAAGATGAAGATTGGTTTTTAGAATTGCAAGAGGAGCTAAAAAGGAAATGATACTTGGAAGTTGATGCCATGTCCTTCATCACAAACGATTATAAATGCAAAATGGGCACTCCGAAACAAACTCGATGACCAAGGCAACATTGGTCGAACTAAGGCAAGGTTAGTAGCTCTAAGGTATTTTCAAGAAGAAGGTAATGATTTTGATGTAATATTTGCACTCATAGCTCTTTTAGAAGTTATTTGCATTTTACTTGCCCATTCTTGTTTTAAGAAAATTTCAAGCTTTACTAAATGGATGTTAATTTTCTAAATGGTTTTATTCATATGGAAGTCTATCGGAGTTTAAAATTCTAGGCCAATTTTTTTAAAAAAGGCCTTGTACGGTTGATAGACTTAGCTATTTTTGCTAAATGATTCTACAAGAGGTAAAGTTGATACTACTCTCTTTGTTTTTGAAAAAGGGCAAGATTGTTTACTTGTGCATATTTATGAGAATATTTTTGGTACTACTAATGAATATTTGTGCAAGATATTTTTCCAAGTTGATGCAATATGTACTTGAAATGAGCATGATGGGGGAGCTCAATTTCTTGCTTGGACTTCAAATCATTCAATGCCAAGTAGATGGTTACATTTCAAAAGAACTCTTGAAGGAGTTAGGCATCGAAGAAAGAAGAACTATCTCAACCTCTATGGCTAAAGATTGACAAAGGTTGAGAAAGGCATGTCGATCGACAATTAAATTCAAGGTATGTTTTCTTGTATTATTTCTATAGACCCGACATTCCACATGCCTTATGTCTATATGCCCGACTTCAAAAACTATCCCAACAAATCTCATTAAAAGTGCCATTAAAAGAAATTTTCAAATATTTGAAAGGCACTTCTACGTATGACTTGTTGTATCCAAAGATTTAAAACGTTCTTATTTTTTCAGGATAACAAGTTCGGTATCTATTATACGATTATTCATATTCAAAATTTGGTTCGTCATAATCGAACTAAACATATTGAGATTCGATATATTTTTTAAGGGATTGTGATTTTTTTAACAAAAACTTGAGATGTGTTTAATTCCGTCTCAAGGATAACTCGCGGACTTTTTGATCGTTAACCGCCGAGTACTTTACCTCATTTCGAGCTTGATTATGACATAATGTATATTGAATGAGGTCTACGTTTGCATTTTGCACGTTTTTAAAACTTAGGGGCGAAAAATCGGATTTTTGGTTGAAAATTCGGATTTTGGAAAAAGCGACAGACAAGTGGTGAAAGGGTTGAGGGCAACCGGTCGCCCTCAACGCCGTCGGCCAGTCGCCCTCAACCTCGACCGGCCGCGCTCTAGGCTATTATTTGGATTAAAATGGTTCTGTCTTGACATTCGTCACTTTGACACTTTTTGGCCATTTTTCGTCCCCTTTGCAAATTTCACACACAATTCACTTTAAATGAGTTTTGATGCATGAATTATATATTTTTGGGATTATCTAGCTCGACTATCATCATCATTGCTCGTCTTTACCGATTGAATGGTAAGAATTTCACTATCTTTAGCTCAATTGGGTTGAACCCTTGAGTTTGTGGCTTATATGTATTTTTCTTGATGTAATTCATATATGTTTGTGATGAGCTTATTGATTGTTGATGAATGATATTTGTTAAATTGTATTTGGTGATGAAAAATTTGGCTTGATTTCATTTACAAGGGCTATATATAACTCTTTCTATTTTTGACGCCCGCCAAGTGTTCGATAAAACGTTTCAATGAAAAATTCATCACCTACATGACTCTCTCGATTTCAAAAGTCTCATACATTTATAGAGATCATATTTTTGCAAATCAAATGATTTTTCATAAGCTTCTACAAGTCTCGTGATCCGACTCTTCTATTTGGTTTAAAAGCTTCAATGTTCAAATGGCTCGATACATCGGTTTACTTGCACACTTTGATAAGAATATATGATGTATTTATCATCCTAACATTCTTTTTGATGATTCCAAAGGGGGAGAAACAGGTAAATGGCTCGTTAGCTCAAAGAAGCTAATAAAAAGCTAAGATAAGCTTAACGAAAAGAAGCTATTAGCTATGGCTTCATAAAGCCATAAGTTGTGGATCATATTTAGTCCACTTGGTGCATTATGGTTATGTATGAATCATGGTCCATTGGTTGTAGTATGGACTTATATTCGGTTCTAATGATGTATCTTTGACAGGGGGAGCTTTTAAGTTATTGATACTTAAGCTCAATATCGAAAAGCTAATATTTTAGCTTATGTTTAAGTTGCTTCTATATAACTCTTGTTGTGCATGTTGATAGGGGGAGCATTTGCTATATGTGTTTGAATATCTCTACTCCCATCCTTGTGTTTTTATTGCATGGAATGTTGTCGCTCACAACGGATAGTTCTCTTTAACCGGTAAAATTGTTTTGTTTTCAAAATCGACCTCGTTAAAATTGTTTTGGTTTGTAATCATCAAAAAGGGGGAGATTGTTTGATAAATGGTTTTATCATGATTTTGATGATTTTGTTTTTACACCAAAACAATGGTTTTAAAGGTTGTCCAAATACTCCTAAATGATTTAAAATGGTTTTAATATTTTCCGGAGTATTTCCTCAAGTTTTATTTTCGACAAAATTGGACAACACTTTTAATGATTTTTTGTTAATATATTTTTACACCAAAACAATGTTTCTAAATGTTGTCCTAATACTTCCGATCGGTCTAAAATGTTTTCACTATTTTTCGGAGTATTTCTTGAAGTTTATTTTCGATATAAAATTGGACAACACTTTTGTTTTGAGGTCAACCGTCGCCGTATAGGGCAACCCGTGCACGAAAGTTGAGGAAAACAGAAAACTTCATGTTTGCGAGAAAATGGTCGGGGCAACCGCCGCCCTATGGGGCAACCGGCAAATGCCGTCGGCCGATCGACCCTTTGGGCGGCCGTGCACTGGAGCAAAAATTGAAACAGAACATTTGCCCTTCGTTTTTTGAAGTTGTGCGACCGGTTGAACTAAGGGACGACCGGTCGAACCCTACGTCGACCGTGCCTGTGTAAATATGTATTCTCATTTTCAAACGTCTATTTGTGCGCGACCGGTCGCCTTTAAGTTTGACAAAAAAATGTAACCGTTGTGCGTGCCAGACATCTTCTCCTTAATTTGTGGGATTGATTTCTAACTTGACTCTTTTCTTCAATTGTCTTGCAATTTTTTTACGAAATTCATGTCCCCAAGAGGAGCCTATCATGTACAAGACATCTTCTATAAATAGAGGAAGAATTGAAGCAACACAATAAGAGAGAAAACTACAACACAACAAGATACACTCAAGAATACACTTGTTCTTACATTTGTCTTATTTCTTGTTGTAATTTGCCTAGCTATTCACTTTCACATTCTTGAGGTCTAGGCTATTCTTGATTACACTTGCACTCAATTGTATTATTCATTATCGAGTTGTAATCTTGAATTTGTGGTCGTCATTCAAACACAAGATATCCTTGTGAGTGTTCTTGTGGTAAGAACACACTTGGGTGAACTAGGTGTTAGGTGTAAGAAGATTGTGGTAATCTTCTTTTGAGGTGTTGAAGAGTGTGGTGCTCTTCAAGGTGAAGATTGTGGTAATCTTCACAAGGTGCCGTTGAAGATTGTGGTAATCTTCAAGAAGAGATTGTGGTAATCTCAAAGGTGGTGTTGAAGAAGAGTGTGGTGCTCTTCAAGGTGTTGTAAGTTGAATTTGTATTAATTTTGGTAATTAATAAAATTCTTTTTCTTTGAAATCCATCCCTGGATATCTTTGGGGTGGTAGAGGATTAGGCCCTAGGTGGGTTGAACCTCTTTAAATCGAAGCGTGTTGTTTACATTCCGCACCTTTATTATTGTCTTAAGCATTTGATTCGAAAAAGAGGGCGAAATCGAAAAGATGGAGATAATCTATTCACCCCCCCTCTAGATTATCGTAGCCGCTTGGACTTACAGAGTCTGCTATATACAAACTCAGCCCAGTTAACTTTCTTCCATTGCATGATTGCAGCCATGACGATCAGCTTAGTCTTTGATAGTTGGTTAAAGCTACCAAACTTCATGTCCACACATTTGGAAACGACATCCATCAGCTTATGTAGTCGTCTTTCAGCAATTTCTTGTCAGCTGTGTAGACCACCTTCGCAGCACACTCGGGTTTGGTTACTTATTTCCATGCAGCAGCCAAGTCCACATCAGCTTCATATATTTCTGGCATACCCTCGGACGGCAATAAACAGTGCTCCGCAAGGTCTTTTGCAGTGATCATGATGTCCTTGCGGTGGATGGAGGACTTGATACCTTCGTCCTGCACCTCTGCATTCACATAAAATTGCGCCACCTCTTCCAGGTAGGTGTGCGAGTATTCTATCGTCAAAAAGGCTTTAAGCCTAGATTTTTCCAACATATCCGCAATGTTCTTCACAAGGGTTGCATTTGAACCCTGTTTAACCATGCGTTCGAAATCCACTGAGGAGCCTGCGTGGATTTGCTTCGATAACTTGACGAAATAAGTCTCTGGTGCCATTTCTAGAAGATTTTACCGATTAAATCTTGATAAGCTTGCTTTGAGAACTGGTAAGGTTTTTGAGAGAAAAAAAAACTTGATTTCGAATGTTTGAAGATGAACAGTTTCGAAAAAGTGAGAGAGAGGATTGAAAACCGTATATAAGGGTTATGAAAGGACGGGTTTTTGGATTTTGAAATTTGATCAAGATCAACAAATGCATTTAGCACGTTACATTGCATTTAATTTCTCGCATTTAATGCGGCAAAGATTTATATCCAATCATATGCTTATTGTGCACTTTTGACTGGTATGCGTCATTATTATCTTGACGCGTCATCCTTAAAAACATTCCCGCTTATTAAAAACGACTGCATTTTTGTCACTTAGCTCATAAATGACTCAGCTTACTCCATAAATGACTCAACTCTTCTTCTCTCTATTCGTATAGTGACTCAGCTATCAGCTAACTCGATACAGCTGACTTTTCGATACGGTTGATTCACTTGGCTGATTCATGAGATTTGTTCTATTTTCATCTTTTCACATTTCATCTTTTCTCATTGAGTCTTCTGAGTGTCAACTCAGCTCAATTAACCCTAGCTCATGGTTAAGCTCTTCAAATCTTGTTTCACATAGTGGTTTGGTGAATATGTCAGCTAACTGTTTATCAGTTGAGATATATTCCAAGGTGATGTCTTTCTTTTCAGCATGATCTCTTATAAAATGATATCTGACATCAATGTGCTTTGTTCTCCAATGCAACACAGGATTCTGAGTGATTACAATAGCACTTGTGTTATCACACATAATTGGAATCTCTTTTTCTTCAATTTCATAATCTCTCAGTTGTTGTCTCATCCATAAGACTTGGGCACAAAGAACTACCCGCACTATGTACTGCCTTGATTGTGGATGTGGCTATTGAGTTTTGCTTCTTGCTAAACCAGGAAACAAATCTGTTTCGAAGCATTTGACAAGTTCCTGAAGTACTCTTCCTCAACTCTACATCCAAAGATAGTCGAGTCCGAGTAGCCAATAAGCTTGATCCACCTTCCTTTGGATACCATAAGCCAACTTCTTGGCATCCCTTCAAATATCTTAGGATTCTCTTAGTCAATAGGTCATATGGCTTTCTTTTGGAGCAGATTGGAATCTTGCACATACACCTACTGCAAAGGTGATATCTGGCATTCTTGCTATTAAATAGAGCAGTGATCCAATAAGTGCTCTGTATCTTGTTTGATCCACAGGCTTGCCATCTGCATCCATGTCCATCTTGATTGATGTGTTCATTGGTATTTTCAAAGAAGACTTCTCTTCCATACCAAATTTCTTCATTAAATCTCTGGTCTACTTTGTTTGACTTATGAAGGTTACATCCTTCATCTGTTTAACTTGAAGTCCTAAGAAGAATGTCAGCTCTCCCATCATGCTCATTTCAAATTTGCGTTGCATGAGATTTGAGAACTTATCACACAGCTCTTTGTTTGTGGATCCAAAAATGATATCATCCACATATATTTGAACAAGCAGTATACTCTCCCCATCTTGAATTCTGAAGAGTGTTCTGTCCACTTTGCCTTTGGTGAATCCATTATCTGTCAGAAATTGAGATAATGTATCATACCAAGCTCTTGGTGCTTGGTTCAAACCATATAAAGCTTTCTTGAGCTTGTACACCTTATCTCCAATGGTTTTCAAAACCTGGAGGTTGCTCAAAGATAGACTTCTTCTTCAACAATCCATTTAAAAATGCACTTTTCACATCCATTTGATATACAATGAAGTTTTTGTTTGCAGCATAGGCAAGAAACATCCTTATTTCTTCTAATCTTGCAATAGGAGCAAATGTTTCATCAAAATCTATTCCTTCTTCTTGGCAATACCCTTTGGCTACCAATCTTACTTTGTTTCTTACCACAGATCCTTCCTCATTCATCTTGTTTCTGAAAACCCATTTTGTGCCAATAACATTTTGATGGGTTGGTCTTTGTACCAAATCCCTTACCTTGTTCCTTTCAAACTGATTCAGCTCTTCTTGCATGGCTTGAATCCAATGTGTGTCATCCAATGCTTGGGACACATCTTTTGGCTCTATTTGGGAAATAAAACAAGTGAACATTGCTTCTTGTTGAGCTCTGGATCTGGTTCTTACACCATCTCTCACATCTCCAATGACTAGCTCTGGTGGATGGTCTCTCAGCCATCTCACATCGGGTTGAAGCAAATCAGCTGGGTTCAGCTGTCTCGCAGCTGTGTTGTCTTGGGCAGCTCTTTCATCATCATTTAGCTACAAATTTTCCAAATTGTGTCTTTGAGATTCAACTATCTCATCTTCATCTTGGTTGATTTCTCTTGCTTGACCTCTACATAGGGACTCTTCGCATAGTTGGGTGATTCGAATTATCGCCTAACTCTTCAATGTCTTCTCCATTCACATTAGGTTCATCAAAAACCACATGGATAGACTCTTCTGTGACCATAGTCCTCTTGTTCAGCACCCTATAGGCTTTATTTTCAGCTGAGTATCCCAAAAAGATACATTCATCAGCTTTAGCATCAAAAGCCTTTAGATTGTCTTTGCCATTGTTGTGGATGAAGCATTTACATCTAAATATTCTAAAATACCCAACATTTGGCTTTCTCCCTGTCCATATTTCATAGGGAGTCTTTGTCAGCTGTCTATTAATCATGCATCTATTTGGAGTATAACATGCAGTGTTTATGGCTTCAAGCCAAAATCTTTTAGGCAGTCCAGCTTCAGCTAACATGGTCCTCGCAGCTTCCTTGAGAGTTCTGTTTCTTCTTTCTGCTAGTCCATTTTGTTGTGGAGTTCTTGCTGTAGATAATTCATGAGCAATACCATTTTCAACATAATACTGAGTTATTATCCCATTGACAAACTCAGTTCCTATATCAGACCTTATCTTTATAATTGTTTGACTTTTCTCATTTTGAACTCTTTTCATTAGCTAAGGTAACTTCTACAAAGTTTCTTTCTTTTTGCACATGAAGATTGTCCATGTATATCTTGAATAATCATCCATCACTACTAAGGTGTATTTCTTTCCACTTATGCTAGCTCTCAATCGGACCAAATAAATCCATATGCAATGGATGCAATATTCTTGTTGAAGATGGACTAGACTTCTCTTTGAATGATGATTTCATCTGCTTTCCCATCTGGCATGCATCACAAACACTTTCCTTCTTGTATACTGAGTCTGGCAAACCTTCCACAAGATGACTCCTTGCAAGCTTGTTGATTGTCTTGAAATTCGAGATGACTCGAACTTTGTGCCACGTACAACAACTTGATTCGGTGTACTTTTGCTAACGGACAAGTGCTTGGTGTGGCGGTCGACTATCTACCACATACATGTTCTTTTGTCGGATCCTTGCAACACTACTTCATTTGATTCAGTATTTTAAATTTGGCACACTCCCATATTGAATCCAACATTATAGCCTTTATCACAGAGTTGGCTGATGCTTAACAGTTGAAGTTGAGGCCTTCAACATATGCAACATCCGTGATTTCTAATCCATTTTTCTTGATGGATCCAAAGGCCTCTTATTTCCCCTGAGCTTCATTACCTCCAAATATGACTTTTGCGCCTCTAATCTCCTTGAATTTTGACAGATATTTCTTGTTTCCTGTCATGTGTCTGGAACAACCACTATCCATGTACCAGGTTCCTTGGCACTCAGTTGTTCCTTGAACCTGCAATCAAGGAAATTAGTTTTTAGGTACCCATGCTTGTGCGGTCCCGAGGGTTTAGTGTCTTTGTAAGATGATCCAACCAACCTATAGCCAAATGACTTGACTCTAAGAGGTTGCCATCTATCTGTGAGATGATCATAACTTACTTTGGCAAATTGCTTGGGGCTTTAGGTTCAAACAGCTGTCTCTTTTTTCCGTATGTCTGTGTGTGTATTTTAGCAATTGCCTTCTTTGGGTAGTTGTGATATTTCTTAGTGTAGTGCCTGGGTGCATATGGGTGCTGATGATAGCTCTTTTGCCTTTGGAATGACCTTTGCTGAGTTCTAGGCCTTTGGCATTTGGGCTTATATTCCATAGTTCGTTGCTGATATTTCACATTATTCCAATCAGCTTGGCTTGGGTAGTTTCTACCATTCCCATCATATGTG
This sequence comes from Rehmannia glutinosa, assembly GCA_016081115.2. Classification (NCBI taxonomy): domain Eukaryota; kingdom Viridiplantae; phylum Streptophyta; class Magnoliopsida; order Lamiales; family Orobanchaceae; genus Rehmannia; species Rehmannia glutinosa. The sequence goes on from CM071930.1 coordinate 53,578,149, forward strand.
TTTCTTTGATAAAACTTCTGGGGCTTTTGGTAGCTCTGTTTGTTCTTTACAGAGTACTTCCTATTTGGAATTTACTGAGGATCTCTGCTGGATTTCTTCTCAGCTGTCCTCTCAGCATACTCAACTGGTTGTTTTCCTTTTCCTTTATATTCAAGGCCAGTTTGTTTGTGATTGTGCTTTGGAGTGAATGTGTGTGCAACATTTGGTGTCTTGGATTTTTGAGATGTTTCATTACTTGAAGATCCTTTTTCCAAAATCACTCTGGGAGATTGACTGTGCACAAAGGAATTGAATCCTATGCCTGTCTTATTTCCACACTCTTTTTGGCTCATAATAAGGTCATCCAATGATTTAGATGCCTTTGTAAATGATGCAATCACATTTTTGAGATCATTTTCCCTCTTTTCTATAGCAAAATATCTCTTTATTAGTTTAGCATTCTCGACTTTCACTCTTTGTTCTCATCGGCTATGTGACTTAGAGTACTCGGCTCCTTAGTCACCGTGAATTTTGGCTTTTGAGCTGGCTGTTTTCCTTGTTTAATAGTGTGTGTGAGGATTTTAATGTGCTCAAAGTCTTTCATCATTTTGCCTAATGAATCATAAAGATCAGTGGGTGATGAAGTATGTGTGTCACAATCACTATCACTAGAATCGAGTGAGATGAGTTAGAGTGTACCTCATCTTCTTGGTCGGTTGATCTTGTTCTTTAGCCATTAGACAGATCATTGCTTCTTCTTCGAATCACTTGAGTAGTCGATTCACTACTTTCTCGAGTCTGCCGCTTTTTAGACTTAGTTGTCTCGGCGATCTCTGCACCAACATAGCCTTTTTTCTTTTCCCCGTCTTCTTTCTCTGAAGACTCTTCTTTCTTCTTCATTCATGTATTTATTGACTACAGGATATGGACAGTCAATAGCAAAGTGTCCTGGTTGTCTACAGTTCCAACACAGGTTCTCAGCTTTTTCCGTTCTTGGATTATCAGCTCTATGATATTCAACCTTTTGATGCTCAGCTCTCTTGGGTGGCTTATCTTCCCTTGACTTGGAGGGAGCTGAATGTCTCTTGGAGGATTCACCCTTGTTTCTTTTATAGTTCTTGTTGAAGAACTTGTTGAATCTTTTAACCATCAGGGCAATTTCCTCCTGGTCAATGACTTGCTTGACCTCAACTCTCTTCCCATCCTTGATAATAAGTGCAGTTGTTTTGGGTACAACTGTCTCCTCTTGATCTTTTCTTCTCAACTCAAATTCATAGGCTTTGAGGTCTGAGAATAGCTCATGATTGGATGTTGTTGTGAGGTTCATTGAATGTCTCAGGGCCATGACCTTCATTTCCCATTCATCTGGGAGGCTTCTCAGAATCTTCATACACATTTCCTTCTGTGTATATTATTTCCCAAGTGCTGATAATTCTTTTGTGATTTCAGTGAATCGAGCATCCAGCATCCAAGGTTTCACTGCAAAGCATTTTAAAATTTTCAAATTTCAGACAAAGAACGGACAATTTATTTTCTTTAATTTGCTCAGATCCTTCACAAATTAAAGTTAATTTATCCCAGATTTGTTTTGCAGTTTAACAAGATTTGACTTTGTTGAACATTGTTGTGTCCAAGGTTTTGTAAAGTATGTCCTTGGCCACATTGTCCAAGTTGTATCTTTTTCTCGTCCTCGTTTGTCCATTCAATCCTTGGTTTCTCAACCAGGGCTGGTCTTTCTTCGCAAGAAATTGCTTTTCTCCTTGATTCGGGCCGCTCTCCGTCTGATTGTGTTCACTTTCAGTATTTAAAGTGGCCCATCCTCTATCACTATCCACATTTCATCATGTAAAGCAGATAGATGAGCCTGCATACAAATTTTCCAGTCATCAAATTCCTCAATAGTGAATATAGGAATGCGTGTCAAATTTGCTTCCATGATAATAACTTTACTGAATGAAAATAGCTTTTAAAAGAGCAAGTGTTAAAAATTTCTTTGAAAGATTGGAGATCTAGTTCAGTAACCAGTGCGGAAGGCTCAATGAACCAACCGCTCTAATACCACTTGTAGGTCCCAAGGGGTGTGAGTAAGGTTTAGAAGGGGGGGTTGAATAAACCTTACCATTTTTTTCAATTTTAGTCCTTTTAAAATATTACAGAGTTAATTACACAGCTAAGTCCTTGAGGGACAGCTAAGTTAGTTAATCAGCAGATTTAGCCACTCAACAGACTCGATAGAGCTGTTGATAGAATAACTCAGCTGTTTAGACTAAACCTTAACTTGGTTGTGATGAGTTTTTCAGCGGAAGACTTAACACCCTTGCATTTGATTTAACTTTATTTTAACACTTGGTTTTAGCACTTTGTTAATTATCAGTTGGATAGCAAATTATCAGCAGATATGAAGTGAGTAAGCAGAAATAAAATGCTGAAATATAAATGGCACAATAATTTTTATAGAGGTTCGAAGATGGGGTAATTCTTCTACTCCTGTCTTCTCCAACTCCTGGAGGAATCCACTAAGTAATGATCAATTCACAAAGTGGTTATCAGTCCAGATACAAGTCTTGATCACACAGCTGATTTGCTCCTTTGGGACTCAGTCTGGAGATGCCTTGGTCACACAGCTGGCTTCTCGTCCGACTCAGCTTCTTCACAGGGAGGTTGCCTTGCTACTTCAGCTTACTTTCTCAAGCTTCTTGGATTTGATCACGAATCCCTCCAATAACTTAAGATTGGTTCGACCTTGAACCTTCCTACAATCCTCCTTGGAAAGTAGACCCCCTTTGATTCTTTAAAAGTTTCCTCTTCAACAGTTTGAAGTTGTCTTTCCTTCACAGCTTGGTGTTGGATCGATTTTCTTCGAGATTTAGGCTTGAGGATTTTGCTTGAATAACTTTGAGAATATTTTGCAGGTTACAGTATAAATATTGCTTGTTATCTCAGGTGTGCAAGGTTCAGGTAACCTTTTTCTCAAAGTGATTCATCAGTCTTTTATAGTGAACTTTCAAAAATCTACCCGCTGAAGAGATAGGTTGATTTTCAAAAGTCACTTATGTTCGTTGGCTTGTCTTTTCTTGGTCTTCAATCTTGAGATGTAGACTTTTCGTCGTATTAAGTGAATGTCCAGCTTTTCAGGTTCTGACACGAGGTGAAGTGCTTCCCATTGGTTTATTCCTTTTGCACGCTTCTGGGACTGAGCACTTTAAGACATGGCAGCATGGAAGTATTACTTATTTAAGTAATATTCTTGACTTTTGTGCAACGTATCCTTTTCAGTTAATTCCTCTTTGCAGCTGTCTTTTCCCCAGGTGACTTGAGTCTACTCTAATGATTGAAAGACTCATCTATCACTTCAACTTGATTTGGCTTCTTGGGTTGACTTAACTGACTCTTCTCACAGCTGTCTCATAGTCGATACTCCTTCAGTCGAGTCCTTGGTCTTCTTTCTTGGCCATACTCGGATGTTCCTCGAGAGTCTTCTCTTCACATCTTGATTGACTTCTTGTATTTCCAGGCATAGTGACTTGACTCGGCTTATTCAAATTTCTATCTATAGCAATAAGAATTACAAGGAAAATGGGGTGCCAACTTTCTAGTCTAAGTTTTACATGGCATTCATCAAAATCTAAACAATAAATTTCCCAACACATGTACCTAGAAATACACTTTTAACTATTACCCTATGATATTTTGGACCCAAGGTTCAAATTTCATAACAATCGGACCCTTAAAAGCCTTAAAGGCAATTATTTAAAAATGGGACTAAAATGGGATTTTTAAACGTTAAATGACCTACACTTATTTATTTTAAAAACTGCTTTTGTCCCAATGACCTTAGTGACATTTTAAAATTGGAATCACATTAAAAGTCCTTCCGGTTTGGGAGATCCGATAATTTTAAACTCGGGGCCCGAAATGACAATTTTCACAAATTTAGGGCCAAAATGAGAATTTTATAAAAACTCGACCCCAAAACTTAAACACCTGAATCTCTGAACCATTTTGAGAATTTAGGAACTGACATTATAATTTTTTGAGATCGAGACAATTACTTATTCAATTTTTAACCCTAAAAGGGCTAGTTTTTACAAAACGGGGCTAATCGTAAAATTTTCTTTTAACAAGGACCTTAACTCAAATTATTTTATTTTAAGTATAGCCCTGGAACCTCTGACTTATAATTATAATTATAATATTCTAATTTCTTAAATTCCCTTGAATTATCGAATCGTCTTGACCGATTAATACGCGTTCGCGAGGCGACTTCCTAGCCTTGCGATTCCGAATCTACAACGGGACTTATGTCCCGCTTAATTCTTCAAGACATCAAAGATTACTTATCCCCTCCATAATTATCTTCATCCAAATTACTCCACCAATGCCACTAAATGCCACACGCGATTTTTGAAAACTTTCCTAAACGGCGTCCCTGAATCAATATACTCGACTCCCTGGTTGACATCCTATACTTGTGATTATATTCCTTCCTGAGTCAACTTGGTGTGTCGAGCTCACAGTTGGAATGGATACGTCGGGGATGGAACTGGGTAGCTCGGCTACTATTCCACTCTCCGGCCCCATCGTCCTAATCCCGCAACTGAGGGACGGAGTTTGTCCAAGGGAAGCAGGTCATAGTACTTGAGGTATAATCATGATTATGACAATCCGGGCCTAGCTAGCTCCACTATGGATTTGTCTTTGCCTATGGAGCGATAAGGTGACATGTCTTGGACGACCTTGCTCGGGAAGTGACAAAGAAGAATGAAGAAAGGTCTGATCCACATGATTCTGGAGTTACTCAAGCCCGTTTCGTTGACGCTACAAATCCGTATGCAACCGCTACTTGTATTCCCTTGGTTGGCGCTACAAATCCGTATGCAACCGCTACTTGTCTTGCATGGGTTGGTGATAGGCGTGAGTTTTGCATGTCTTTTGAGGAGTATTTCGAGCTATAATGATGAGTAAACATGCATATACTCGCGTTAAATGTTACATATTCACTCCTTGTGGAAAAGATATTACACTTTGCTTATTTTGTAGGAATTTCATGATATTTGAAGCTAATTGAATACGAATACGAGGAAAGCAAAGTGGAAACATAGAGAATTGAGTGGATATATGAAAAGTGAAGCTTAAAAGAGCGAAAGTTGAGTATTTACGGAAAAGACAGGGGCACACGGGTAGGGCGTGCCTCAAGACACCACTCGTGCACCCTCGTATAAGGAATATTGAGCCGCAAAGATGGCGCACGGTAGCCCATGCATGGGCGCACCACCCGTGCGCCCGCAGAGGTCGATTATTTCACCGAGTGGCGCACGGGTAGGCCGTGCTCCGACGCACCACCCGTGCGCCCTACAGAGTTGGGTTATTCCAAAGAGGTGGCACACGGGTAACCTGCGTGGGCGCACCACCCGTGCGTCATGGCTGAATCCCATAACTGCAAAGATTAAGCCCTAAACATGATGGGAAGTATAAAAAGGCTTTTTGGGGGGCGCACACAAAGGACATTTTGGCATTTTTGGGATCTACAACACAAGACAAGAGTCAACTCTTGGAAAGAGACATCAAGGAGACAATCGGGTTGCATCGGAGCTTGAAGAACGGAGATATATCGAGAGATTGTCGACGTTCCTAAGTTTTCTTGCTTCTCTTTTAGTTTCAATCTTTTATTTTCATTTGTAATGACTTTGAACACTTTGTGTATAAGTTGTTTAATCATGTGTAGCTAAACTCTTGAGATTTCCGGGTTTGGGAAGTAGATTAATGAACTCTTGTTGGATGTTTTAATCTTAGTTGAAGTTATTATCTTGAAGCCTATTTGAGTATTTTGAGCTTTTTCTTGTTTTATCACTTGATCAATGATTTAACTTGTTTGATATATTGATTCATAATTTGAGAGATGAGTTTCAATATTAGATCTTGAATACTCGACACAAATATTTGCATGAATCGAGAGGTTTGTAAATATTTGTGAGGATATTTGATCTTTTGTGCTTTCGGGAGTTGAATGCTTTATGTTGAGTAGATATGCTAGTATAAGTATTTCAATCTACGTTTTATATGCATCTCGAGATGGAGGATAAAATAGCTTTGTGATCGTCTTATAGGAATATTTATAATAATGTGGCTTGATTAAACCGGACAACAAGAGGATTATTAATCGAAACCTTAACTCGGAAATCCATTATATCATCTTGATACTTCTTTCATTTGTGCTATATTTTTCTGGTGTTTTAGTAATTTAAATTGCCTTAATCTCAAAACAACAATCATCAAATTTCGATCGTCTAGATAAAAATAAGACTATCTTGGAACAATACTTAGCATATAAATTTATTAGTCTCCGTGGATACGACCTTGCTACCCTATTCGATAACGTACACCGTACACTTGTGGTGAAGCTAAAAATTTAGGCGAACAGTTGGCGTTACATTCCGTACGCAATCCTACCTATCTTGCTTGAATCACATAGTGCCTCTATGATCATGAACTCTTTTATCAAAAATGTATAAGTATATTATTTTAAGAATATATATATATATATATATATCACGATGCTTGTGAACTCTGTGCGAACCACGCATCATGACTCACGCATTTTTCATACAACAGTTTTCTTGCATTTAACTATATATATCGCCACACTCGCACACGATCACTCCATCCACTGAGAATTTTTGTCTCATCCCCTCCTATTTTCTAACGGCCAGATGAAGAGTGCGTTGAAGATGCCGAACCTGCCATGGATTAATCCCTCCATGTTTTGCCTGTTGGATTTGTTCCCTTTTGTTATTGTTGTTGTTGGACTTTTTTTTCTGTTTCCCTTTTAATTTGTAACCAAGGGCGTTGGACCCTTTGACATTTAAGTTTGTGATTCGATGTGTACTTTGTTTCTTTTCGTTGGACTGTAAGTTGATTTGGATAGCACTGGACTATAAGATTATTTGGATGTTTGCTGGGATGTATTTGTAATTCGGACTGGTACTTGTAGTTTATTACGCTGCTTTAGACTCTGTTTCATTTGGGGTTATGTTGATATTTGATTACACTGTTTGGTTTACTTGCGTTTAAGTTGTGGATCATCGTTGCGTCCCTGTATGGGGCGTGACAATAAGCACCATTAATAGTATAAATGTTTATTTTAGTTCCTAACTTTGTGGCATTTTGTCATAGGAACAAGCTGAAAATAAAGCACCATCTATAGCAGTGATGTACAAGGAAACTCACAAAAGTAGAGAAGAGAGAAGATATAAGACAACTTATGTAAATTAAATTTTGTTTCATTTTTTTGGCGCTAAAGGGAAGTCATTTTATATGTTTGTTTGCTTGCACTGATTCAATTAATGAACTGGTTTGTAAATAGTTGGAAATCAATACACATATATGATGTGCTTAAATGAATTAGTGATATAATGGGTTTTTAAACGTATTTTAATATGTTACTGAATCAGATGAAAAAGGTTCCCGAGTCGAGAAAGAGTAGACTTTTGGGCACATGTATCAATAAAGGAAACCAACCTTCCAAGTCTGGTGTGCTTATTCCACATGAAGTTTTGCAGCCATTTGAAGTCCAAATTGTGAAAAAAGACATTGGGGGAAGTTGTGAAATTGTTAAAAGATCAAATTCCTTCTGAAACACTTGCCTCTATAACTTCATCACTCAATGGGCAGTCTTTTAGAGGCATCAATGATGCAGAACAATATTAGGTAATAATGTAATGTGTAGTAAAATGCTAATTAGTGGCTAAAACAAATAATTTCTTTTTCTAGTCATTCTGGAATAATGGTATTTTTTAGGATTGTCCTTGTCATTGAAATTACTCGATAGTGGTGTTGTTATCTTGACAATTATATTTATAAGTTGTTGTATGCAAAATATTTTTTATCCAGTTTGATTGGATCTATTTATTTGTTTTTTTAGATTATTGAGGAAAAATAGTGTTGTATATAGCTATATACGTTGACTTATGCTGGTGTTAATAAAAATTTCAGAATGGCGTAGATGAGGACAATGGAGAAAATAATGATGATGGAGTCCTTGAAGATAATCAAGGTAATTAAAATTGAGAATGAAGAGGGTGATCATGAAGACTAGCTATTAGACTATTAATTCTCTAAACAAACTTTGTTCATAGTTTTTGACACTTCCTATTAATAGTTTATTGGATAAGAGTTTTAGTTTTTGACACCTTCTGTTTATTGTTCATAATATGATTTTTCATGAATGAAATATATTGACTGCTTGTTTGTTAACTTTTAAAGTATCAATTTTAATGCTATGTAATGGAATACACACAGACACGGATATAAGTGTTACAAAATCAATTGAAAAGTGATGTATATGAGAAGGTTTAAAGTGCTACATAATTATTTATAATATGCTACAATAAATAGTTCAAGGTGATACAAAAGTGCTACCAAACAAAATTGTGTTGGGCAAGAAAAGTGTTATATAAGTGCAACATAATCATTCAAAAAGTAATACATGTGATAATTTAAAGTGATACATAATTATTTAAAATTGTTACGATAATTTGTTTAAGAGTGATACAACATTGGTTAAAGTGCTACCATATAATACAAAGTACTACAAAAAAAATGTTACATTGATAAAAAAGTGTTACATAAGATGTCATATGTAACACTTTCGGAGTGTTATTATAAAGTGTTACAATAGAGGACTTAAACACTTGAAAAAAGTGTGACCAATGGCTATCAAAAGTGATAACTTAGACAATAGGTAGCACGGGCAATTGCATCATCACAAAAAGTGCTACCTATTGTCTATAATAACATTTTATGCCTATTAGGTAATATTTTTTGGGTGTTACCTAATCTCACTTATGTTGTAGTGGGAAGACGGAGAGGATGTCAATAAAAGCTAATCATTTTCGTGGGAACTACTAATACCTCTTAGTGTAAAAACTAATACTTTTCATGAGACTATTAATATCAGTTTTGTTACTTTTAAAATATATATACTTTTTATAATAAAAGTGATATTTTTTTAAAAAAAAATTATACTTCTTTTTTTTAAAAGAAGTGACACTTCTTTTATTAATAAAATGTGATACTTTTACACAAGGTTGTATATAGCTTTGCAGATAAATAATATCAATTTTGTTATTTTGAAAACGTCTATTATTCAGAGTAAAAGTAATACTTTTTTTTAAATAAAAATAATATTTTTCGATTATAAAGAAATACTATACCACCACCTAATATTACAAAAATGCCACCCCTCCTAGTGATACTATGTCACGTCTTTTCGCATCCCAAAAACTTACGTTGAATTTTTTTGTGATTTTTTTTGTTCATGTATTATTTTGTATATAGCGTATCGATGTTTCAAAACAACTTTTACCTATTTTTTATGATTTTTTTTGTTCATGTATTATTTTGTACATTGTTTCTATTGTTTCTGTGTTGTTCTATAATATTTTTAATGTTGTTCGAATAATTTTTTTGTTGTTTCCATGTAGTTTTCAATGTGTAGATACAGTTTTTACCTACTTTTAAGCTCTTTTTATTCATGTGGTGTTTTTAAAAAAATTTACGTTGTTTCTAGTTTGTTCCCATATCATTTTAATGTTGTTCTTATGTTTCTTTGTCGTTTTCATGTAGTTTTTTTATGTTTGAATACAATTTTTACCTATTTTTAAGCTCTTTTTGCTCATATGGTGTGTAGGTCCCAAGGGGTGTGAGTGTAAGGTTTAGAAGGGGGGTTGAATAAACCTTACCAACTTTTCAAATTAGTCCTTTTTTAAAAATTCAGAGTTAATACTTTACAAATTGTGTCCTTGATGGACAATAAGTTAGTTAATCAACCAGAGTTAGTCACTCAATGCACTGGACCGAGCCGTTGATAGAATAACTCGATTGTTTTGACTAAAGACTTAACTCTACTTGTGATTTGTTTTCATTGGAAGACTTAACACCCTTGAATAAAGTTAAGTTTGTTTTAATACTTGGTTTTAGCACTCACCGATTATCAATTGATAGCAAATTTATCACAGATAAAATAAGATGCGTAAATTAAGGTGTTGAAATGTAAATGACACAATAAGTTTTTATAGAGGTTCAAGATGGGGTAATTCTTCTACTCCTCTCTTCTCCAACTCCTGGAGAAATCCACTAAGTATTGATCAATATACACAGCGTTAATAAATCGGATACAAGTCTTGATCACACAAATGACTTGATCCATTGGGACTCGATCGAGATGCCTTGTCACGCACCGTGGCTTCTCGTGACGACTCGGCCTTTCTTCACAGGGCGCACGCTTTGCTACTACAGCCCACTTGCTCAAGCTTCTTGGATTTGATCACGAAGCCCTCCAAAACTTGAGACTGGTTCGACCTTGAACCTTCCTACAATCCTCCGTAGAATGTAGACCCCTTGATTCTTCAAAAATTTCCTCTTCAACTCGATTGAAGTTATCTTTCCTTCACGATGAGTGTTGGATTGATTTCCTTCGTAATGTAGGCTTGAGGATTGATCTTGAATGATTTGAGAATATATTAGGTTACATTCAAATATTTGCTTGAATGTTCGTGGTTCGTAACCTTCTCTCGAGTTATTCCTCGCCTTTTATAGTGATCTTTCAAAAATCAGCCCGTTGAAGAGATAGCTTATTTTTTAAAGTCACTTGTGGTCGCTGGCTTGTCTTGTTGCGATCCTTGGAATTTCCATTTCCTCGTATGAATGATTCTTGACTTTTCGAGTTCGACATGGTGCAGTGCTTCCCATTGGTTTATTCCTCTTGCACGCTTCGAACCGAGCACTTCAGAAAAGGCGATGGAGGTATTACTTGTTTAAGTAATTCTCTTGATTTCTGCAACGGATCTCTTTCGATTGTCTTGACTTGATCGCATTTTCTTAACTTCCCCTGGTGACTTCGAGTCACTTCCAATCATTTGATGACTCTTCTCATCACTTCAACCTTGAGACTTGGTCGTCTTGAGTTGACTTGACCGATACTTCACTCACCAGATATCTCGTTGCACCTTGATCGAGTTCCCGTCTTCTCTTCTTTGCCATACTCACCGCCTCTCGGTGAGTCCTCCTTCTAGTCTCCATTGTCTTCTTGCATGTTTAGGCATAATCGACTTAACTCACTTGACCAGCCCTATCTATTACAATGCAATTTACAACAAAAATGGGGTGCCAACTTCCTATTCTAAGTTTTCCATGGCATTCATCAAAATCTAGAAAATAATTTCCCAACAATTTCCCCCTTTTTGATGATGCCAAAACTTAAAACATGCATACAATTATTTAACAAAAAGATACATACAGAAAATGTAGAACTACGAATGTATGTTTAGAATCGATCTTTTATTGATCATAACATTCTTGTTCTTTACATAGTCACATACAGAGTGTATCGAGTTTAAGCCTAAAAAAATTGTATCAAAGTTTAAACGAGGCTTAGACTAACCATGTCATTTCTATATCTACTCACGTATAGAAATTGCATAATTTTATTCAACGTCTAAAGACTTACATAAAGTGTATTTACATAGTGAAATACATGAAGGAGTGGACAAAGAACACTTCATCTCCTTCGCGCCTCCTTCTTTTATCTTCTTCACTCTGTCATCTTCTCGACCTTTTCCTTTTCTTCTCATCTTCACCGCTTTCTTTTCTCATACGCCTTCCGGCAGCTTCATCTCATCTCAGTCTTTCTTGTCTTTCCTCCCATAGCCGAGTTTGTCTTTTATTTTCTTCTTCAATTCTCTTCACATACTCAAGATTGTTCTTAGCCACTTGCAGGTTGGCTACTTCACAATCAAATCCAGCCCGATCCCTCCTTTCTTGTCTAGATCTATGTACTCAATGTTTTTGGGCAGAGATCTAGGTCTGAAACCTCTTCCTCCGCCACTGTTTCTTCCTCTGCCTTTGGGCGTGTATTATACTGGGGCCTTCTTTTTCCCAGATGAGTGACCAACAGAGTGATCGCCAGTGGTTTGTCAGTGTCGCCTTCTTCACATAGTGTGAGACCTTTTTCCCAAGACAAATCTCGTGCTTGAGCTATGGACATGTTTGCGAAGTAACCTTCGGATGCGAGCGTCTTGAATTCATCAACAGATCTTGCTCGATTCGGCATCGAAATGGCATAGGTATCTCTCGTCTATTGGAATGCCTCCATGTTGTTTCGAATATCCATAACTCGGGCGTTCATCCTTCCTTCCACTTCCTCCATCCCTGCTTCAACTATCTTTCTCTTTTCAGCCATTGGTGCAGTGTTGGAGTGGCGAGTCACTGGGAGTTTGTTGATAATATCACCGTGACAAGACCTTGTTGGGGGTTTTAGCAATCATCAAGGTCACATCTTTCGAACCTTCCCCTCAAAGCACTTCCCTTTCTTCTCTCTTATTACTTCCTCGCTTGTCTTTCCGTTCATAGTTGCTTCCTCCTTCTCCTTTCTTCGATCCCTTCAGCGCCTTTAGGTATTCCTTTTCCCCCTTTTTGGCATCATCAAAGCGTAGAGGAACCCCGAAACAAGCTAGCCACAAGAAGTCTAGTCTGGCGATAGTTGAGTTCGTCAATCTGCTGCGAGTAAGCCGCACGAAACTCGAGCGGGTGGCATTGGATTCACTTGCTACCAACTCGCATCTCGGCCATGAGAAGACTCAATTTTCGATCCATATTCTCTTCCACACGCAGAGCTCATTCTTATTATGTTCACGCAGCTTTATCTCTATGGTATGAGATTCATGCATTTGTTCAATGTGCTCTTGCAATTTTGTCTTTGCATCGCATTCTCATCCCGCCAGACTAACAACTTGTTGAACAATGTCCTGAAATATCGAGCTTGTTCCACACGCATTGTTTGCTTCTTTGTTGCCACCACTCACAGATTCTCGACTATTATGCCTCTCAAATCGGCGGTGAGGTTGGCGTCCCCCGTTAACCAACCTCATGTCAAGTGAGGCCTGGTGCCTCTCCATCCGTTCAATCTCAAAGAAATAGGGCTTTGAACACCTCCCGAACTTCGATGCTTCCTCTGTTTTTTTGTGGCCAAGCAATATCAAAGTCATAGTTAGGCGAACAATGGTGTCGATGGAATGACAGATCAGGTCCGTGGGAAGCGCTCGTGATCTTTGTCGATTCTTCGGGGAGGTCGTACCTCCAAGGAGAAGGAAATGATTCTACGAAAGGATCATCACGCAACCGAATTGCTTCAATGATAAGCGGTGCTCGTGAAGTCCCTTAAGAGTCGAACTCTGCTGCAGCAGGGAGCTGCGCAGATGGACTCTGTTTTCACCGTGGGTCTCATTGTGAGGTCGACCCGACTTTGCCGAGCCTTAGTTTGTCTCAACCTTCTTCGCTTGGCCTCACTCGGTTTTTCCAAATGAGTTGACCGTCCTCGGCCTTATCGAGCGTCATCGGACGATGATGAGATTTCCATGGGTGGCTCATCATCAAAGTTGAATGATTGGCGAGTAGTCTTGAGGTCGACTTACTTACTCGTGGTTGGAACATCCTCACCGAGTCTTTGGGATCGATCACGGGGGATGACTCGACCTTAATCGTCTCATTCCGATCCTAGAAAGGTTACATCAGATTATCCTGGGAATCGTGAAGAGCACTTATCTCCTTTTCTCGTTGGATCAATGATAGCGGAGGGATGTTCGTGCTTTAATTTCTCTACCCCGGAAGTCTCAACCTCCCGTTGGCCTTTATTACCTCCTGCAGCTAAACTGCAGCCGAGGCCTTGACATCCCTTTCGACAAAGTCACTGTCTTGGGGTCTTTCATGGTGGCATCCATTGGAGTCTCAACTCCATGGATTGCACTTTCATCGCCTGCAGTGTTAACTCCCGGGGTAGTTCCTTCATGTGCCTTGATCGCATCGGGCGTCATTATTATTAGCCTCGCAGAGAAGCTTGGCACTTCACCGAGACATCACAAACTGGCTCGAGCCTCGTCGATGACAACTTGTGTGGATTCTCGTGATTGTTCCTTCTCCACTTCGCCTCCTAAATTCATTGTGGAGTCACCGCAAAGATCCTCCGACCTTGCTGCAGCGGTGGAGAGTTTCCCCCTCAACACACACACCGAGTGACTTGGAATGGGGTCACTCGTCTCCAGACTCCCGGTTGTTCCCACTGAGTATTCAGCCGTTGGGGCAGGTGGTAAGACACCTTCATTAGGGGTTGGCTCGACTGGGGTCCCCACTATCCCAGTTTCATCGCCATTTCCCTTAACACCTTCCTCTGAATGAGCTGGGGAAGTGGTGGCAGCGACAACAGTGGCAATATGCTGCACCACTCCCATTGGGTCTATTTCCAGCTGTGATTTGGAGGACTCTCCTGGTCCCTCCATCATTCTTTGCTCATGTAGGATTCTGGACTCTTGCATTGCTTGCTGCATTTGCAACTCTTCTGTGGCAGCAACAGGGTCCTGATCCTCATCACTTTCTGATAGGACGTCAAGGTGAGGGTGTGTATGATCGGTGGTGCCAGTGAGAGGGCAGATGTTGGCCTTCTCACGGGCCTCTGCGTCCTCAGCTGCTTTAGCCCGTTCGTTTTCTTTTCGAATCTGCAGTATATTGATGCAATTATCCTCGTCAAGGGCTTGCGGGCTTGCAGCAAGAAGGTTGTCAACCTCAAGAAACCTGAAGAGTTCTTCTTCTTCAGCAATGAACTCTGGTCTTTCAAACTGCACTCTGGATAGGCTCAGCTTCCATTTTCTCCACTCTCGCAGACGATTTTGGATGTCTGGATACAATGGAGAGTACATGATTACATCGTCTTCATCATTCTCTTGTTGGCCCTTGTTTCCAGGGATTAAGGGTAGCAGACTTCGCTGCTCAACATCCTCAGTAGCCTCTGTTACAGGTGGAGAAACAACCCTGTCAACAAGTGATTCGGTTGTCTCAGCCATTCCTTGTTCCTCAGCTGTTCTGTCTACAGCTGGGTCTTCGAGTTGCCTCTGCTGATTGTCCTCAGCAGACTTGGCCGTTTCATCGATCACGTCTGGAGACTCTACTTCTCCAGCAGTCTCGGGTATCTTCTCCAGCTGAGTGGCTGACTCAGCCGGTTTCTCAAGCTCGGAACGCTTGAAAATTCTTCTCCTTCTTTTTGTTTGTACCAGAGGGATTTCTGGTTCGGATAAGGTTTCTTCTGAATCCTGGGCGGCGGGGGCCGGTGCTGTTGTCTTCTTCTGAGGAGCTGGCCATCTTGGCTTATCAGTTCTCCTTTTCTTGACGACCGGAGAAGGTATTTGAGATTCCTTCTCCGCTGCGGCTGCAGGGGCAGGAGACACGGCTGCGGGGGCAGGTGACTCGGCTGCAGGGGCAGGAGCAGATTTCTTTTTCTTTGCTGCAGGGGCAGCAGTCTTCTTAGCAGCTGCAGGAGCAGCCTTTTTCTTTGGAGGAGAGGAGACAGCTGTATCTTCGTGGGTCACCGATTCCCCTCACTCGTGATCGCTCTCTTAGCGTAGCCTCTCTTGTCAGGCGCCTGAGAGGGTTGATCCGAACATCCTCTTGTTTACAAGGAACGCCTTTCCATGTCGAAGAGGGACTCCTTTTGCCTCCATCACCGGCCAATCACCAGGCCGTATCCTAGGGAACCTCCAAACATTCCATCCTTCTTGAAGGATTTGTTCCCAACATTCTGGCAGAGTCTGCAATAGACAAACTCAACCCAGTTCACTTTCTGTTCTTCAATGATCGCAGCCATTACGACCAACTTTGCTTTGGACAGCTGGTCAAAGCTGCCAAATTTGATATCTATGCATTTGGCAACGATGTCCAAAGAATTTGTGGTAGTCCTCCTTCAAAGCCTCTTATTAGTCAGTAGACTACTTTCTCAACATAGTCGGACTTGGCTACTTCATTCCAAGCAGCAATCAGGTCAACATCAGCTTCATTAATTTCCGACACTCCTTCCGCCGGTAACAAGCATTGTTCTGCCAAATCCTTGGCAGTAATGATGAACTCCTTTCCATGAACAGAGGACTTGATGCCCTCATCGTGAACCTCATCGTTTACGTAGAACTGTGCGACCTCTTCCACATAGGTCATCGGAAACTCCAACGTCAGAAACGGTTTCAGCCTTTCAGACGCTTTCCAATTTCTCAAAGAATCTTCTTCACTAGGGTGTCGTCGGACCCTGTTTCACCATACCATCGAAATCCACAGTAGACCCGGTGTGGATTTGCTTTCCTAGCTTGACAAAATCATGAGTGGATGCCATTTCTCAGTATTTTACCAAATGAAACTTAGAAAATGATCTGAGGATTGAAAGGGTTTTGAGAGAAAATATTTGCTTTTGCTTTCGAGAGAGAGATGAACAGTTTTTGGTAAAGTGTGAGAGAAACGGACGAAAATGGTTTAAGTATGGTTCATGAAAGGACGTGCGGGTGGTCTTTGAAATGTGATCAAAATCAACGGCTTAGATCTTGCATGCCGATTTGCATTTAATGTCTCGTATTTAATGCGGCAACATTTATATCCAATCATAAGCTTGTGTGCGAGCTTTTTTCCTGTACACGCTCATAATTATGCCGACGTCATTCTTAAAAACATTCCCGCTTAGTAAAAATGATGCGTTTTTGTCACTTTGCTCATAAATGACTCAGCTTGTCCGTTAGCTGATTTAACTCTTCTCTCCTCGCAGGTAAATACTCAGTTGTCAGCTAATTCGGTACAGCTGTCTTTCCGATATGGCTGATTCACTTAGCTGATTTAAGAGTTCAGCTCTTTTTCCTCTTTTCGTGTTTCATTTCTTTTCTTTGAGTCTTCTGAGTGTCAACTCAGCTTAATTAATCCTAACTCGTGCTTGAGTTCTTCAAATCTTGACTCACATAATGGTTTTGTGAATATGTCAGCCAACTGCTTATCAGTTGAAATATATTCCAAGGTGATGTCCTTCTTTTCAACATGATCTCTTATGAAGTGATATCTAACATCGATATGCTTTGTTCTTGAGTGCAACACAGGATTTTGAGTGATTGTAATTGCACTTGCGTTATCACACATGATTGGAATTTCCTTTTCTTCAATTTCATAGTCTCTCACCTTTGTCTCATCCATAGGACTTGGGCACAACAAATGCCAGCCAAGAAGCCTATGTATTCTCGCTTCACCAGGGAGGTGGCTATTGAATTTTGCTTTTTGCTAAACCAGAAATTAGCCTATTTCCAAGCATTTGACATGTGCCTCGAGGTGCTTTTCTGTCAACTCTACATCCAAAGATAGTCATAGTCTCAATAGCCAATTAGCTTGAATCTACCTTCCTTTGATACCATAAGCCAACTTCTTGGCTTCCTTTCAAATATCTCAAGATCCTCTTGGTCGCATCATGTGGCTTTCTTTTTTGGGGCGATTGAAATCTTGCACATACACCTACATCAAAGGTGATGTCCGCCCGCTTTTGTGAGATAAAGCAATGATCCAATAAGTCTATGTATCCGGTTTGATCTATAGGCTTGCCATCCGCATCCATATCCATTTTGATGATGTATTTATTGGTATTTTCACGACTTCTCTTCCATACCAAATTTCTTCATTAAATCTCCGGTGTATTTTATCCGACTTATGAAGGTTCCATCCTTCAAATTGTTTCACTTAGAGTCCAAGGAAGAATGTCGGCTCTCCTTCATGCTCATTTCGAATTTGCTTTGCATGAGGTTTGAAAATTTATCACACACTCTTTGTTTGTGGATCCAAAAATGATGTCATCCACATATATTTGAACAAGCAAAGATGCTCTTCCCGTCTTGAATTCAAGAGTGTTCTATCCACTTTTCCTTTTGTGAATCCATTCTCATCGGGAATTGTGATAATGTATCATACTATGCTCGGTGCCTGTTTCAATCCATATAGAGCTTTCTTGAGTTTGTATACCTTATCTCCAAGAATCTTCTCGCTCAAATCCTGGAGGTTGTTCAACATATACTTCTTCTTCCAATAAACTATTAAGGAATGCACTCTTTACATCCATTTGATATACAATAAAATTCTTGTGAGTCTGCATAGGCAAGAAACATCATTATAGCTTCCAATCTTGCTACAGAGCAAAAGTTTCATCAAAATCTATCCCTTCTTCTTGGCAATATCCTTTGGCTACCAATCTTGCTTTGTTTCTTACCACGTAACCTTCCTCGTTCATCTTGTTTCAACACCCATTTAGTGCCAATAACATTTTGATGGGTGGGTCTTTGAACCAATTCCAATACTTTATTTCTTTCAAACCGATTCACTCTTCTTGCATAGCTTGAATCCAATGTGTGTCATCCAATGCTTGTGACACATCTTTAGGCTCTATTTGTGAGATGAAGCATGTGAACATTGCTTCGTTGAGTTCGATCTCGTTTTGACACCTTCTCTTACATCTCCAATGACTAGTTCTCGTGGATGGTCTCTCACCATCTTACATCAGGTTGGAGTAAGTTAGCCGGATTGAGTCGTCTTGCGGTGTGTTGCTTTGACCAGCTCTCTCGTCATCACTTAGCCGCAGATTTTCCAAATTTTTTGAGACTTAGCTATCTCATCTTCATCCGGGTTTATAATTCCAAATTGACTTTAGCATAGGGACTCTTCTCGCATGGTTGGTTGATTCAAATTTTATCACCGACTCTTCAATGTCTTCTCCATTTACATTTGCTCATCAAACACCACATGAATGGATTCCTCTCAGTAACCATAGTCCTCTTGTTGAGTATTTTGTAGGCTTTGCTTTCAAATTGAGTATCCCAAGAAGATACCTTCATCGCTTTGGCATCAAAAGCCTTTAAATTATCTTTGCCATTGTTATGGATGAAGCATTTGTATCCAAATATTCTAAAATATGCAACATTTGGCTTTCTCCCCTGTCCAAATCTCATAGGAGTCTTTGTCACCGTCTGTTTATCATGCATCTATTTTGAGTATAGCATGTTGTGTTTATTGCTTCACCCAAAATCTTTTAGGTAGCCCCTTGACTAACATGGTCCTTGCCGCTTCTTTGAGAGTTCTATTCCTTCTTTCTCGCAACTCCATTCTTCTGTGTGGAGTCCTTGCTGCAGATAATTCATGACCAATACCATTTTCAATACAATACGAGTTATTATACTATTGACAAACTCGGTTCCTCTGTCACATCTTATTTAGATAATGGTTTGACTTTTCTCATTTTGAATCCTCTTCATCACCGTGGCGCTTTTAGAGAGTTTCTTTCTTCTTACACATGAATATTGTCCATGTATATCTTGAGTAGTCATCTACTACCACCAAGGTGTATTTCTTCCCACTTATGCTAGCCTGGTTCAACTCGACCAAATAGATCCATATGTAGCAGGTGCAATATTCTTGTTGAAGATGGACATGTCTTTTCTTTGAATGATGATTTGATTTGTTTTCCTTCCTCGCATGCATCACATATACTCTCCTTCTTGTATACTGAGTCCGGAAGTCCTTCCACAAGATTGCTTCGCAAGTTTGTTAATTATTTTGAAATTCAGGTGACTCGAACTTCTTGTGCCCACACCAACTTGATTCGGCTGTGCTCTTTTTTAGTAGACAAGTGCTTGGTGTTGCATTGACCAATCTACCACATACATGTTCTTTTGTCCGCATCCTTGCAACACAACCTCATTGGATTCATGTTCTTGATTTGGCATGTACCCATGTTGAATCCAACATTGTAGCCTTTGTCACAGAGTTGGCTAATACTTAGCAAATTGAATTTGAGTCCTTCAACATATGCAACATCTGTGATTTCTAATCCATTTTTCTTGATGGATCCAATGCCTCTTATTTCTCATGGAGCTTCATTTCCTCCAAATATGACTTTTGCTCCTCTGACTTCCTTGAATTTTGACAGATTTTTCTTGTTTCTGTCATATGTCCGAGCAACCACTATCCATGTACCAGGTTCCTTGCACTCAACTGTTCCTTGAACCTCATCTTCTTGGTCCGGTTGGTCTTGTTCTTGGCCATTAAACGATCAAGGCTTCTTCTTCGTAGTCACTTGAGTAGTCGGCTTCACTACTCACCAATCGGTTGTGTCTCTTGACTTGGCTGTCTCGTGATCTCTGCGCCAACATTGCCTTTTTTCTTTTCTTGTCTTCTTTCTCTCAAGACCTTTCTTTCTTCTTCATTCCTGTATTTGTTGACTACGGGATATGGGCAATCAATGGCATAGTGACCTGGTTGCCTGCGGTTCAAAGATAGATTTTCAACCTTTTGATCGACTCTTTCCATTCTTGGATTGTCAACCCTTTGATATTCAACTTTTTGATGCTCTGTTCTCTTGGTTGGCCTATCTTCCCTTGACTTGGAGGGAGGCGGAGTGTCTTCGGAGGATTCGCCCTTGCCTCTCTTGTAGTTCTTCTCAAGAACTTGTTAAACCTTTTAACCATCGTATTATTTCCTCTTGGTCAACGACTTCTTTGACCTCGGCTCTCTTGTCATCCTTAACAATTAGAGAAGCATTGTTTTGGGCACAAATTGTCTCCTCTGGTCTTTTCTTCTCACTCAAATTCGTAGGCTTTGAGATCCGAATAGCTCATGGTTGGATGTCTTGGATAGGTCCATGGAATGTCTTAGTGCTATGACCTTCATTTCCCATTCACCGGGGAGACTTCTTAGAATCTTCATACACATTTCCTTCTCATGTATATTCTTTTCCAAGTGCGTATAGCTCGTTGGTAATTTCGTGAACCGAGCATCCAGTTGATCTAAGGTCTCTCCTGCGATCATTTTGAAATTCTCAAATTTCTATACAAAGAATCGATAGTTTATTTTCCTTGATTTGCTCACGAACCTTCACAAATCAATGTTAGCTTGTCCTGCATTTCTTTAGCCGTTTTGCATGATTTGACTTTATTGAACATGGCTTTGTCCAAACTTGTAGGTCCCAAGGGGGTGTGTGTGTAAGGTTTAGAAGGGGTTGAATAAACCTTACCAACTTTTCTATTTAGTCCTTTTTAAACTTGAGTTGATACTACACAATTTGTGTCCTTGGTGGATGACCAATTTAGTTAATCAAGAGAGTAAGTCACTCAACGACTGATCGAGCATTGATAGAATAACTCACCATTAAGACCGAATTAGCTCAACTCGTGGTTTGTTTTCAATGAAAGACTTAACACCCTTAATTATGGTTAAGCGAGAGATTTAAAGCTTGATTTAGTACTTAGAAATTATCAAGTGGATAGCAAATTTATCAAAGAAAAGTTAAGCAAATAAGATGCGGAATTTAAGGTGTTGAAATGTAAATGACACGATAAGTTTTTATAGAGGTTCGAAGATGGGTTAATTCTTCTACTCCTCTCTTCTCCAACTCCTGGAGGAATCCACTAGGTATTGATCAAGATATAAAGTGGTAAATAAATCCGATACAAGTCTTGATCACACAAATGACTTGATCCTTTGGGACTCGGTTTGAGACGCCTTGATCACTCACCGGCTTCTCGTACGACTCGCTTTCTTCACAGGCACCGCTTTGCTACTACTACCCCACTTGCTCAAGCTCTTTGGATTTGATCACGAAGCCCTCCAAAAGCTCAAGACTTGGTTCGACCTTGAATCTTCCTACAATCCTTCGTGGAATGTAGACCCCCTTTTCTTCTAAAGTTTCCTCTTCAACTGATTGAAGCTATCTTTCCTTCACAGTGAGTGTTGGATTGATTTTCTTCGTAATGTAGGCTTGAGGATTAATCTTGAATGATTTGAGAATATCTTAGGTTACGTTCAAATATTTGCTTGAATGTTCGTGGTTCGTAACTTTGGTGTCCTTCTCTCGAGTCATTCCTCGGCCTTTTATAGTGATATTTCAAAAATATGCCCGTTGAAGAGATAGGCTTATTTTAGAAAGTCACTTGTGGACGTTGGCTTGTCTTGTTGCGATCCTTGAATTTGCCACTTCCTCGTATAAAATGTTCTTGACTTTTCGTAGTTCGACACGGTGTAGTGCTTTCTATTGGTTTATTCCTTTTGCACGCTTCGGGGTCGAGCACTTGAGAAAGGTAGCATGGAGATATTACTTGTTTAAGTAATTCTCTTGATTTACGTAAACGGATCTCTTTCGATTATCTCGACTTGATGCATTTCCTTGCTTTCCCAGGTGACTTAGAGTCGCTTCCAATCATTGGATGACTCTTTCCATCACTTCAACTTGAGACTTGGCTTATCTTGAGTTGACTTGATCGATACTCCACTCAACTCGCATCTCACCGCTCCTTCATCAAGTTCCGTCTTCTCTTCTTTGCCATACTCAAATTGTCTTGCAATGAATCTTCCTTCTAGTCTCCATTGTCTTCTTGCATGTTTGGGCATAGCTGACTTAACTCAACTTGATCACCCTATTTATTACAATGCGTTTACAACAAAAAAATGGGGTGCCAACATCCTATTCTAAGTTTTACATGGCATTCATCAAAATCTAAACAATAAATTTCCCAACAATTTCCCCCTTTTTGATGATGCCAAAACTTAAAACATTCAAAATGTAAATAGCAAAGATACATACGATAGTGCATTCACATAGAATGTATGCGTAGAATCAACCCCTTTATTGATCATAACATTCTTGTTCTTTTACACAATCACATTTACAAGGTGTATCGAGCAAACATTTATGTCTACAAAAAATAGAGAATTTACTGATTTATTACAGAAGACTTACATAGTATGTATTTACATAGTAAAATACATGAAGGGGTGGGCAAAAAACTTCATCTCCTTCACGCCTCCTTCTTTCATCTTCTTCATTCTGTCATCTTCTTATCTTCTTCTCTTTTTCTCATCTTGGCCGCCTTCTTCTTCTTTTTTCATATGCCTTCCTGCACTTCATCTCTTCTTAATATTTCTTGTCTTTCCTCCCATAGTTGAGTTTGTCTTTTATTTTCTTCTTTCTATTCTTTTCGCATACTCAAGATTGCTTTTAGCCACTTGCAGATTGGCTACTTGGTCAAGACCAGCCACTAGATCCCTCCTTTCTTGCCTGGATCTATGTACTCAATGTTTTTGGGCGAGAGGCCTCCAGGTCTCAAACCTCTTCCTCCACCACGCTTCTTCCTCTTCTTCCTCGGGCGTGTATTGTCTTGGACGATCTTCTTCTTTCTAGGTGAGTGACTAGCGGAGTGACCAGCAGAGTGATCGCGGTAGTCTCACGCTGTCGCCTTCTTCACATAGCGTGAGACCCTTTTCCCAAAGATAAGTCCCAAGCTTGAGCCATGGACATGTTTGCAAAGTATCCTTGGGATACGAGCGTTTTAAATTCATCAACGATCTTGCTCTCGATTCCGCATCCGAGATGGCATAAGTGTCTCTCTCTTTGGAATGCCTCCATGTTGTTTCAAGATATTCATAACTCGGGCATCCATCCTTCCTTCCACTTCCTCCATCCATGCTTCAATTGTCTTTCTCTTTTCACCATAGATATAGCAGAGTGTTGGAGTGGCGAGTCACTGGAGTTTCTGTCCGATAATATCATATCACCACAAGACCTTGTTGGGGGTTTGTGCAATCATTAAGGTCACATCTCTCGATTCTTCCCCCTCAACGGACTTTCCTTTCTTTTTCCTTGTAACTTCCTCAATCTGTCTTTCCCTTCACAAACCGCTTCCCTCCTTTTCACCTTCTTCGATCTCTTTAACGCTTTAAGGTATTCCTCTTCCCCCTTTTTGGCATCATCAAAGGAGAGAGGAACCCCCGAAACATATCTTGCAAGCGGAAGTCGAGCCTGCGATAGCCGAGTTCTCGCCCGAGTCTGCGGAGTATGCGGCGCGAAATTCGAGCGTGTAGCGTTGGACTCTCAAATTAGCTTCATCACAGCCATGAGAAGGCTGAATTTTCTATCCATGTTTTCTTCCATACGCTGGAGATCACTCTTATTTTGCTCACGCAGCAGCTTTATCTCGTGCAGTGTGAGCTTCATGCATGTGTTCAATGTGTTCTCTCAATTTCGTCTTTGCATCAAAGATTCTCGCTCTCCATACCAACAAATTGTTGAACAATGTCCTCAAGTATCTAGCTTGTTCCACACGCATTGTTTCTTCTTTGTTGCCACCATTCCCGATTAAATCATCACATATGCCTCTCAAGTCGCCAGTAGAGTTAGCATCTCTCATTATCCAGATCTCATGTCCATAGAGGCCTGGTGCCTCTCCATCCGTTCAATTTCAAAAATAATGCTTTGAACACCTCCCGAACTTCGATTGTTTCTTCCGCAGGTAAACTTGTGACCATGCGGCGTCAAAGTCATAGTCACCGAACGATGGTGTCGGATGGAAGGACGTGGTGCAATGTGGAAGCGCGAGATCGTTCTCGACTCGTCGGGAGGTCGGGTACCTCTAGAGAGAAAGGAAATGATTCTACAAAGGAATCATCACGGCCAATCGGGATTTGTTCAATGATGAAAGGTGCGCGTGAAGTTCCTTTTGAGTCGAACTCATTGCGGCTTTGGGAGCCTGCGCGCATGGACTCTGTTTGGTGGGGTCTTTTGTGAAGTGGACCCGACTTTGCCGAGCTTTCACTGTCTCAACAGCCTTTCGCTTGGTCTCAAATGGTTTCTCCAATTGAGTGGATGGTCCTCGGCCTTATCGAGCGTCATCGGACGATGATGAGATTTCCATTGGTGGCTCACCATCAAAATTGAAAGTTTGACGAGTAGTCTTGAGATCGACTTGCTCGTGCTTGGAACATCCTCACCGAGTCTTTTGGATCTGCCACGGGGGATGACTCGAACTTTTCTTCGCCGCCTTTCCGATCCCGGAAAAGTTACATCGATTATCCTGGGAATCATGAAGCGCGCTTATCTCCTTTTCGGATGGATCAATGATAGCGGGAGGGATGTTCTCTACTTCAACTTCTTTACCCCGAGAAGTCTCAACCTCCCGTTGGCCTTCATTACCTCCCGCAGCCTCAATCGCTAGCGAGGCCTTGACCTCCCTTTCGACAAATGTCACCGTCTTAAGGTCTTTCGTGGTGGCATCCATTGGAGTCTCAACCCCATGGATTGCACTTTCATCGCCTGCAGTGTTAACTCCAAGGGCTATTGGCACCTCACCGAGACAGTCTCAATCGCCTCGAGCTTCGTTGATGGCAACTTGTTTGTGTATTTTGTGTTTGTACTTTCTCCACTTCGCCTCCTAAATTCGTTGTCGAGTCATCTGCAGATCCTCCGACCTTGCTGCGGTGGAGGAGTTTCCCCCTCATCGGCGCACCACCGAGTGACTTTGAATGGGGTCACTCGTCTCCAAACTCCCGGCTGCTTTACTCGAGTGTTCACCACAAGGGCGAGTGGTAAGACACCTTCATTAGGGGTTGGCTCGACTTGGGTCCCCACTAACCCGCCATCGCCGCTTCCCTTAATTCCTTCTTCCGAGTGAGTGGGGAAGTGGTGGCAAGAACAACGGTGGTGATTTGCCGCACTACTCCCATTGGATCGATTTCACCGTTGTGTTTTGGAGGACTCTCTTGGTCCCTCCATCATTCTTTTCTCATGAAGAATTCGGATTCGTGCATTGCTTGCTGCATTTGCAACTCTTTCCGGCGGCGGAAGGGTCCGAGATCCTCATCACTTTCACGATAGAATGTCGAGGTGAGGATGTGTATGTTGTGGGTGCCAGTGAGAGGGCGATGCTTTGGCCTTCTCTCGTGCCTCACTTCCTCTCGCGCTCTCCTTCTCCTTGTCCTTGAAGATCTGCAAGATATCTTTGCGCTTTCTTCATCCATCTTGAGATCACAGAGGTCGACCAAGGAAGTTCAAAGAGCCTCTTCCTCTTCTATAAATTCAGGCCGTTGGAATTGTTCCTTGATCGACTCAATTTCCACTTCCTCCACTCTCGCAGATGATTTTGGATGTCCGGGTAAGGTGGGGATAGGATCATCACATCACTATCATCTCTATCGGCTTCTTCTTGTGTCTCAAATTGTGCGAACTACGATTGTGTCTTCGATTTGCCTCTGTTGATCGCCTTGAGACTTAGTCATTTTTCATCTATAATATCTGGAGACTCTACTTCTTCAAGCCTCTCAGATTCTGCTGCCAACTGAGTGGGTCGACTCACCGGTTTCTCAAGCTCGGATCGCTTGATGATTCTTCGTCGTCTCTTAGTTCGTACCAGAGGGACTTCTGGTTCAGAGAGAGTTTCTTCTGAGTCTTGGGCGGCGGGGGCCTGTGCTGGTGTTTTCTTCTGAGGAGCTGGCCGTCTTGCTTATCGTTCTCCTCTTTTTGACGATCGGAGAAGGTAGTTGAGAGTCCTTCTCGACCGCTGCTGCTGGGGCAGGAGACACGGCCGGGGCGGGGTGACTCATTAGCAGGCGGGAGCAGTTTGTTTTTTTTCTTTGCTGCAGGAGCAGCAGATCTACTTAGCGATTGCGAGGCAGCGTGATTCTCTTAGCGGCTGCAGGGCAGCCTTCTTCTTTGGTGGAGAGGAAAACAATTTGTATCTTCAGGTCACCGATTCCCCTCACTCGTGTCACTCTCTTGGCGTAGGCTCTTCTCGAGCGCCAGAGAGGTTTGATCTCGAACATCCTCTTGTTTACATGGAACGCCTTTCCATGTCTAAGAGGACTCCTTTCACCTCCATCACCGGCCAATCACCAGGCCATATCCTAGGATCCTCCAAATGCACCATCTTTCTTGAATGATTTGTTCCCTACATTCTCGCGTAGTCCTGTAGACAAACTCAGCCCATTTATTTTCCTTTCTTCAATGATCGCAGCCATTACGATCAACTTTGCTTTTGTGAGTTGGTCAAAGTCGCCAAATTTGATGTCTATGCATTTGGCAACTATGTCCAACAGATTTGTGGTAGTCCTCCTTCAGACCTCTTGTTTGCTGTGTGTAAACTATTTTATCAAAGATAGTCGGACTTGCTACTTCCTTCCAAGCAAAGAGCCAGGTTTACATCGGCCGTTGATTTCGATGCTCCTTCCGTCGGTAGGAGCGATGTTGACCAAATCCTTGGCAGAGACGGTGAACTTCTTTCCATGAACAGAGGATCTTATCCCTTCATCGTGAATCTCGCGTTCACGTAGAACTGTGCGACCTCTTCCGCATAGGTCATCGAGAACTCCATCGTCAGAAATGGTTTTAGCCCGGACTTTTCGAGCTTTTCAGCGATTTTCTTTATGAGGGCGTCATCGGATCCCTGTTTGACCATGCCCTCGAAATCCACGGTCGACCTTGTGTGGATTTGCTTTCCTAGCTTGACAAAATCATAGGTTGATGCCATTTTTCAGGATTTCACCGAAAAGAAACTTAGAAATTGATTTGAATACTGATAGGGTTTTGAGAGAGTTTTGCCTTTGCTTTCTTCTTTATCCTTCACTTGCATTTTAAAAAGTTGTTCTATAATATCTTGCTTTTTTTTATGTTTTTCTTCATATGCTTGTAATGACCCCAATAATTGATCAATAGTCATCTCCTCCAAATTTTTTGTTTCCTCAATTATTACGACAATATGCTCAAATTTAGGACTTAAAGAACGGAGTATCTTTTCCATAATTCTCTCATCACTTAAATTTTCACCATTTCTTTTCATTTGATTAGAAACCGCCAAAACTCTTGAAAAATAGTCGGAAATAGATTCGGACTCTTTCATATGTAAAGCTTCAAATTCACCTCTTAATGTTTGGAGATGTATCTACTTTACTTGCTCGGCTCCTTTGTGAGACGTTTCCAAGGACGAGGCGGACGAGGCCGTGGTCGTGGACATGCACGAGGAGGTTTCAATAATAATGAAGATAGAAGAGAATACCCAACCAGTGGACGTGGGAGGAGCAATCCAAGAACAAGGTACGAAAAATCACAAACTAAGTGTTATAATTGTCAAAAATTTGGACACTATGCTTCCGAGTGTAGAGCTCCCAAAAACAAGGTTGAAGAAAAGGCCCACTATGTGGAAAATAAAACGAAGAAGATGTCAATTTGTTACTAGCATACAAAGGTGGTGATGGAAGACAAGACAACACTTGGTACCTCGATACTGGTGCAAGCAACCATATGTGTGGAAGAAGAAGCATGTTTGTGTTGCTTGATGAATCGGTGAGTGGCAATGTTTCTTTTGGAGATGAATCTAAAGTCCTAAGTTAAAGGAAAAGGTAAAATTCTAATCCGCTTGAAGAATGGAAGTCATCAATTTATTTCTAATGTCTATTACGTTCCAAATATGAAAAGTAATATCTTGAGTTTGGGACAACTCTTAGAGAAAGGCTATGACATTCATATGAAAGATCGTAGTCTTTCTATAAGAGATGATAGAAATAATTTAATCACTAAAGTGCCAATGTCTAGAAATAGAATGTTCTTATTAAATATCCAGAATGATGTAGCAAAATGTCTCAAAGCTTGCTACAAAGATATATCTTGGCTTTGGCATCTACGATTTGGGCACTTAAATTTTGGCGGATTAAAATTACTATCAAAGAAAGAGATGGTGAGAGGATTACCATCCATCAATCATCCCGATCAACTATGTGAAGGATGTCTATTGGGAAAACAATTCAGAAAGAGTTTTCCAAAGGAATCAAGCTCGAGATCACGAAGCCCCTGGAGCTCATACACGGTTTGATGTTTGTGGACCAATCAAGCCAAGCTCTCTCGGTAAAAATAATTATTTCCTCCTCTTTATTGATGATTCTCTAGAAAGACCTGGGTATATTTTTTGAAACAAAGTCCAAGTTTTCAAGCATTCAAGAAGTTCAAAGCTATGGTGGAAAATGAAAGTGGATGCAAAATCAAGGCAATGCAATCAGATCGTGGAGGAGAATTCACATCTAAGGAGTTCCAAGAATTTTGCGAAGCAAATGGAATCCGCGTCCTTGATAGTCCCAAGATCCCCCCAGCAAAATGGCGCAGCTGAGAGAAAAAATAGAACAATTCTTGAAATGGCAAGGTGCATGCTCAAAAGCAAAAGGATACCAAAGGAGTTACGGGGTCAACGGCGGCGTGTCTTTGTGTAATTGTCAAATCGTTCACCAACCGTGTGTGTGGGGAAAAACACCACAAGAAGCTTGGAGTGGAAGAAAACCAGGTATCTCTCATCTAAAAGTATTTGGAAGCAAAGCATATGCACACGTACCTGACGAGAGAAGAAGTAAGCTTGATGACAAAAGCGAGGCATTCATCTTCATCGGGTATGACTCAAATTCTAAAGGTTATAAGTTATATAATCCAAATACTAAGAAGCTTGTGATAAGTCGTGATGTAGAGTTTGATGAAGAATCAGATTGGGATTTTGGTTCCCAAAACAACTTCAATTTCTTTCCGGATTTTGAAGAAAATGAGTCGAGACCGATCGAGCCAACCATAGAAGTTCAACAAGAGCCAACTACTCCATCCACTTCACAATCAATAGCTGAAGGAGACTCGCCACCATCATTTCTAAATGAAAGAGGCATAACACGTGCAAGGAGTCTAAGATCTTTATGAGAACACCGGAGGGATAGATGATATCACTTTATTCTCGTCTATTTGCGGATTGTGAACCAAAACGACTTTTGAAGAAGCGAGTCAAAATAAAAGATGGAGAGATGCTATGGATGAAGAGATACAAGCAATCATGAAGAACGACACGTGGGAGCTGACCTCACTTCCAAAAGGACATAAGGCTATCGGCGTCAAGTGGGTGTACAAAGCAAAGAAGAATGCTAAAGGAGAAATTGAAAGATATAAAGCAAGGCTAGTCGCAAAAAGGCTATAGTCAAAGAGCCGAATCGACTATGACGAGGTGTTTGCTCGATCACTCGCTTGGAAACAATAAGGCTTATCATTTCTTTAGCACTCAAAACAGATGGAAGATTCACCGATGGACGTAAAGTCAACTTTCTTAAATGGAGTTCTCGAGGAGGAAGTTTACATTGAACAACCAAAGGGCTATGTGGTGAAGAAAGAAGAAGATAATGTCCTGAAGTCAAGAAGGCTCTATATGGATTAAAGCGAGGCACCACGGGCTTGGAATAGCGAGGATCGATAAAAACTTGCAAGAGAATGGATTCACTAAATGCCCGCACGAACATGCACTTTATGTCAAGGTCGAAAAAGATGATGTTTTGATCGTGTGTTTATATGTGGATGACTTGATCTTCACAGAAATAATCTGACATGTTTGAAGAGTTCAAAAAGCAATGACCAGAGAATTTGAGATGACTGATATCGGGTTTATGGCATATTACCTCGGCGTTGAAGTTAAACAACAAGAAGATGGGATTTTCATCTCGCAAGAAGGCTACGCGAAGGAAATTCTCAAGAGGTTCAAGATGGATAACTGCAAGCCTATTAACACACCAAATGAGTGCGGCATCAAGCTATCAAAGTATGACGGAGAAGAAAAAGTGGACCCGACATTGTACAAAAGTTTGGTTGGAAGTTTGTGGTATTTGACGTGTACCAGACCAGACATTCTCTATGCCACCGGTCTAATAAGTCGCTACATGGAAAATCCAACCACTACTCACATGAAGGCTGCTAAAAGGATTCTTCACTATCTCAAAGGTACGATCAATTTCGGGTTATTTTATTCAACAACTAATGATTATAAACTTGTTGGTTATAGTGATAGTGATTGGTCTCGAGATGTGGATGATCGAAAAAGTACTCACGGCTTTGTGTTCTTCATGGGAGATACCGCATTCACTGGATGTCAAAGAAGCGGCCGATAGTCACTCTCTCAACCTGTGAAGTCGAGTAGTCAGCTGCGACAACTTGTGTTTGCCATGCGATTTGGGTGAGAAATTTGCTGAAGGAACTGGGAATGACACAAGAAGAGCCAACTAAGATTTGTGTCGATAACAAGTCAGCTATGGCATTGGCAAAGAATCTGGTGTTTCATGATCGAAGCAAGCACATTGACACTCGCTACCACTACATACGAGAATGCATATCGAGAAAGGACATGCAAGTGGGGTATGTGAAGTCTCAAGATCAAGTTGCGGACATCTTCACCAAACCGCTCAAGCATGAAGACTTCATACGACTTAGAAGTTTTCTCGGAATGACAAATCAAGTTTAAGGGGGGATGTTGGATTTTAAACTTGATTTTGGTCCAATTAATATTGGGCTTGAAAATATATATTTGAGTTAAAAGATAAAATAAGATCCAAGCCCAAATGGCCCAAGTTCTAGAATTTGTCTAGAAGTGTCTTGGAAAAATATCTTAGATATTATTTGTAGAAAAGTTTGTAGAATGTTCTAGGAAGGTAGATATTTTAGAAGATGATTCTAGTGGATGAATTATAGCCATTAGATTAAATAAATCCTAGTCATTGGTTAGGAAGTTGTACTAGTATAAATAGGGGTGTCTTGATCATTTTGTAACAAGCCAAAATTTGAGAAGAATCAATATAAGCAAATATTTCTCCACCAAAAACTCTCTTACATTTCTTAGCATAAATAACCTCCTCCTCCTACAAAGAAAAATAATCCCTCTTCCAACTTCCAATTTTTAAATAACCCTTTTTCTTCTAAACTTGAGATAACCCTCCTCCAACATATTGACTAGTGTATAACACGCCTTTATTTCGGATGGTTTAAAAAAGAAATGCTTAAAACATTTTTAAAAAATATTTAAATTAAAAGATAATTAATCATTTTTAATTAATCATTTTTATTTGAAATTTAACTGTTAATTAGAATTATTCAATTTTCATAAATTTATTCTTTTTTTGAAAGAAAAATAAAATTTAATTAAGAAAGGACTAAATTTCTTAAATCTGTTAAGTTATAGGACCAAAATGAAAATTACTAAGTTAAAGGGTTGAATATCAAGATATTAAAAAGTTAAAGGACTAAAATATGAAGGTGACAACTTAGAGGATTAATTCTCAAAAAGGTCCAACTTACAGGACTAAAAATCATATTTTCCCCTTATAGGAGACATGGATTATCTGCCGAGGGCACATGCCAGTACTTTAAAAAGGCTTCAACAAAGGTGAAGTTTGGCTGCCTGGTAGACAAGTTGATCTTCATAGGCAATATCAAATTTTTGTGAGGGGTGAAGTTGATAGGTTTTGCAATAATGGAAGATAGAGAGGGCAGGCAGGGGCGCTCCTAACGTTAGACGAGCGAGTCGGTGCACTCGGGCCCGAAAAATTTAGGGGCCCAATTTTTTTTATACCTTTTACATAAAGACATATATAAAATAAGTACATAATTGAACAAAGAAATGACTTTGGCCTAACGGTTAATTCTTACAGCTTGGAGCTTTGCATCTCCGAAATCTTGGGTTCGAATCCCTTGAAAATGAAAATTTTTAATACTATAACACTTCTTACATGCAACGCTTTTCTAATATTCATTGAAATTGTGTCCTGTGAGTCTTTATGGGCATGAATTCATCAATAACAGAATCTACAAATGGATTTGCAATGTTGGTATTGGTAATTGTTTAAACATTAATGAGCTTACATAGACTAAAAAAAGGTACTGTAAATCGACTGGAGTAGACAAGGGTGACTGACTAATAAATGAGATTAGACTACTATTATTAACAAAAACCCAGCCCAGGGCGGGCCTAAGGTAGATCTGCCCACGGTTGGGCAGCAGGAATGTTATAATATGTTATTAATGAGACATATATAATTGATATAAATCAAATTAGTCAATCGTCGATTTTTATTCAAAATCGATCCATAAAATTTTTTTAAGTTCGATTGGTTAAATATAACAAATCAAGTTTAAATGACTCTTTTCACCTCAAAAAATTTGAAACTCGGCTTAAACTCAACTTTATAAAGAAAATTATTATAAAATGTGTATAAAATAACGTTACTTAAATTCGATTCATATTCAAGTGAATTCGTACTCAGTTTAAATAGGTTTGATTAAAAAATATATAAAACAAAATAAATTTTTTAAGTCAACATAAATTCAAACAAGTTTAAACAGTAATTGGAACGATGCTTTCCCCATTCCACACATACCATGCCAAATATTGATAGAAAGAAGGAATTAGTAGCTTAATTCAATGAACACAAAATTATGGTCATGCATGTGACATATACCAAAGCTCATTAATTCCATATATTTGAGTCCTTATCACAAGGCACAAGTGTATGGTAGTTGTGATATGAACAAGTTTTGTAATTGTAGGGCATATAGAAGAGAAAATGTGAAGAGTTGTGATACCAAACTAGAGAGCTTACCCCAAAATTAAGCGTCCAAATTTATTGGTTGGTGAATAGAGCCAAAGACTCAATTATTAGCTTGTTACTAAATACCATTACTATCCCAAAATCATGCTTTCAAGCCGAGTAAGGACTAGTATTTTTATGGTTTGTATTCTTTCAATCTAGTCCAAGTATAATTTTATGTTCATTGATCAATTGCATTATTGTCAATTGAACAATATATATACGTGTTCGACTAATCTTGTTTTAAACATATTAAGAGGTATATTTACTGTTTATGGAAAGCCAATCTTATTTTCTTAGTATACTCTTGAAGTGCTTGTAAAATAATATTTGAAACTTCTCAGATAGTAGCAGTAATGACAATTTTGTAATCAATATGTTATAATTAATAAAACTAGTAAAGAATTTAAAAATAAAAATAAATCTCCTTATTTATTTTTTTCATTTTTTAAGAAAAGAAAATAATTTAGATCTATCTTATTTTGGACGAGAAAGCTTATAAGCTCGAGCATCTATTTAATTTTTCACCGAACACCGTACAATTTATTTTATTTTTATTTTTTTAAGGGGGACAGGAAATGAAATTATATGGTGGGAGGAGAGGGGGGTGTGATTCAAATATGGATCTGCTCGCCCAAAAACATTCTATACCTGATGAATTCCAAAACCCTACAATTTATACCGTAATAAAGAATTTATAACCTCGTCTTAACACCATTTAACTCAATCATTTAAACTCCGGACCATAAATTAGAACTCTTAATTTAGATGACTTTAATTGTTTGAGCTTTCATGAACAAGCAACACATGTAGACACTTCCCTCTTTAAGAACTGTTTCATTAGTCTCTTCGAAAACCCAATTGAATAGACACATGAATGATTGAATTATCGAATCATATACTATTTCAAAGTACCATGAATTTGTATTTGTACTTGGGTTGATTTGACTGCTCGTAACAACAAACCTATGCTTCTTTTGAATATACCAACTTTAACAGCAGTTCAAACACAACGATTATGATTTTCGATTGGGCGTGTTGCCAAAGAGATTAATGGGGTCGTGCACTAATTAAAAACTGAATATTCAGATGTTGAACTTGGAGGTTAAATGTTGTCAAAAAAACAAAAACTTGGAGGTTAAATTGAAATTTGGTACCGTAATGATAGGGGCGATAAAATTGGTCTGGTAAAAGTTATGTTTTAAAAAAATCAAATTAAAAAACTCGCAAATTGAGCATTATTCCACTAAAAGTTTAATATTTTGCCAGGAAAATGTCGTGTGGCAGACACGTAAACCCCAAATTTCCGGGTTGATCAAACAATTTACACTACAAAAAAAGATTTTAATTTACCTTGTTTTCAAAGTTTACAGTTACCTACAAAATACCAATGACATTAGAAATATTGTTTTTCCCTAAACTATACCGATTAGTTATCGGTAAAACACCCAGTCTTTAAATTACCGACTGAAAATTATAGGTATTTACAATCAAGTTTAGAATGTGTTCGTAAATATTTATAACGTCGAACGATTTTACCTACAATTTTAGTTTGTTGGAATTCTATCGCATATTTAGTTCCAACAATTTTTTTAAATATTTACCCATTGATTTTTCTATAGGAGAAGAACAAATTAAATCTATTGCGAGTTTTTATTTTTTAGTTGCAAACTTTTTTTCTTTTGGAACATGATTTTGACGGGATTAATTTTGGCACCCCTTATAGTTATAACTCCAGAATTGTAGTTATTCCTAAATTAGATGACATTAGCAAATTATTATAAGAAACAGTTTATGAAAGCTATGACATCAAATTAAAACGATTTTGCTAGACAAAACTAAAACCTTAATAAACCATAATGTTTAGGATAATCTCAATAGCCGTTGTCCGAACTCTTAAAGAAATTCAGTTTTTAACCAGAAATGGCAAGAAAAAAGACAACAAGACATATTAAATCCCAACAGCCCAATGCTATGGAAATAAGAAACAAGGTATCTTTCTGGTGGAATGTAAACAATTAAAAGCATCTCTGTTAATAAACCTGACTTAGCAATCATGTGTAGACACGTGTCCAATTTATCCCAGGGGATTTGTACAATGCATACAGTGGTTGGGAGTGAAACTGGGGAAAACCCTCATCAAGACAATGGGATTCTTTAATTGCTTTCTTTGGCAAAAGGGCCAAAAACTAGTGGGCCCAGTTGTACTGTTGTGTTGGACAACTGGGCCCCCATTGACATTAATTTGATTACAACTGCTTGCGTTCATGGCCTTTTCTAACTGACCCTCACACTCTTGATTTCCTTTTTAAGAGCCTCATTTCTCTCCTTTTAGCTTCCCCCAAACTCAATATTCTTGATATAAATAGTGTATGTGTTTGTGTGTGTGTTTTTAGTTGAAGTAATAATGTCAAATAGAAGAGCAAGAGTTTCAAGAATTACAGAAGATGAGATTAATGATCTCATCTTGAAGCTGCAAACATTGTTGCCGGATTCTAGTTCAAGGTGTAATTCAAGGGTAAGTTTTGTTATATTTATGTTTTCCCCTTTTTGATACAAATTTCTAAATTTTAACTACGAGAAATTTCGAAATGACAACGGTTTTAACCGTTGTCTATTAAGAAAAATCGAGTTAATGGCACCTAATTCTAGAGCAGCCTTTCTAAACTCAATCATCCATGTTGGCCATATAAATAAAACCATAAGCACTTAAATGAGATTGTAGCACAAAGGACATTGATGTTGGAGAAAATAAAGGATTATTGTCAATTAATTAATATTTTCTTAAACCAATTTCAAAATTTTGATATGCATACATATATAATGAGATAAATGAGCACAACTATTGTCTAGACCAGACCTATGGATGCCTGCCACTTGGCAATACATCGAGTGTAGCATACCACTGCACACGTGTAGACTCTTGAAAAAGAAAAATGATACGAGGACTAATTGTGTAAAAGCAAGACACGTTTTTAGCAATAATTGGTCCCATTTTCAAAGACTAGCAATTGTTAATGGCAAAAAATGACTTTTTACTTGCTAATAGGAATTTTTCTCACACAATATGCATGCATGTTGTGAGGACGTCAATAGACATGTGAAATTCTTCTGTTGATGATCAATATTTAACCTTTTATTTTTCTTTTTATTTTCTATATATGGTATGGCAAATGTAGGTATCGGCAGCAAATATTTTGAAAGAGACGTGCAATTATCTCAAGAAACTGCATAAAGAGGTGGATGATCTAAGTGAGAGACTATCTCAACTTCTGGCTTCTGGAGTCATCACTACTAATGATGCAGATATTATTAGGACACTTCTGCAACAATAAACCTCTCCCCACCCAGCCCCACCATTAATGGAAAAATTAGGGAAAAATGGATTAATGTATGGGATAAAAGTATGGGTAAATTATAAAAATGACCATGAAGTTTAGACTAATTATCAAAAATTCCAGTTTATCTGTCAAAATTACAAATACATTCAAATTATTACAAACACTCCCTGGAGGTTAATTTGTATTTGCTTAACAAATACTCGTCATGAGTGTATTTGTAAATTAAAAATATCAACAGGTATCATTTATAATTTTGAAAGATAACTGAATTTTTCGGTAATTGGACTTAACTCTTAGAGTTATTAGCAACATGTTTATTTGGTTTTCTAAATTATCATTTGATGTATTTCCCGGGTTCACTTAACACTTTCTATATGCTGCAAAGTTAGGTGGACTCTGTGGAATTAATGCTTGTATTTCTATGTAGTTGTTGATATATGGTATATAATGTTTCTATTTGGTTCATTTTCTTTCTTTTCAATGTTACTGTTGATAGACATGGTGCTGGTATTTCTCTAACAAAATAATGATTCTTGGGTCCAATCATAAAGTTTTGAGATTTACATCTAGCTGACATAAGTATTTTGTCTTGGATTTTGTTGTCACAA
The DNA here is from genome assembly GCA_016081115.2 of Rehmannia glutinosa. Taxonomy (NCBI): domain Eukaryota; kingdom Viridiplantae; phylum Streptophyta; class Magnoliopsida; order Lamiales; family Orobanchaceae; genus Rehmannia; species Rehmannia glutinosa. The sequence goes on from CM071930.1 coordinate 53,615,149, forward strand.
GTAATCACCTAATAATTAGAAATAAAGATCAAGAGGGGGGACCCTTGGTTACTAATTAAGTATGCAAAGAAATCTAAGTCAGCTGTTCAATGGACCCACTAATGCGCAGTTTTTTCTATATTTTGAATAAACATTAAATATATACCCTTGTTTTGGATTATATATTTAACGAAATATTACGGCGTTGTTTGAATTTATTGATGCGATAGTTAAAATTGATATGATTAAATAAAATTGTGCTATTGATGATAGTATAATATGTGAAAATTTTAAGTTGGATTGTATTAATGAAAACTATTTAAAATAGTGTAATATATACAATACATGAAATATCATAATTGCCTCTTTTTTAAAAATCAGAAAAGCTTTTCATATAGTAATTCGTGGTATTTCAATATATGTAACTTCAACTTTTGTTGGATCGAAGCTCCTAAAACTAGGATTATACAATAACACCAAAAGTTATGGACAACTTGTCCAGCAATTGAATGATTAACTACCGGGCTTATATTTAATCATAGGCCCAAATATATATATACCAGATAAAAAAACAAATAGGGATAAGGACAAAAATACCGAATAATTCCAGGGAAAAAAGGTTACGCTCGGTCCTTTTTTCTGTTCATTTCTATGCTCTCGCTTTTATTCCAGATATTTTTTCGCTCCCGCCAATATTTTTGGATTTTTTGGTGTTGTTTCAAGGTTGTTTCCATCATGTTTTGAACATGTTTCATCTAATAAAATTTCCGTGAAAAACCAGTTTTTGTCCTCATTAAATAATCAATTTTATACCCATCTTACAAACAATTAAAAAAATCACATAAAACAACACATATTAAAACAAAACACATTGAAAATAATATAGAAACAACAAATGAATATAAAAAAAAAGTTCAATTTTTGATGCAATGCATTGAAAACATCAAAAACAACATGGAAACAACCAAAAAATAACAGAACAAGATTGAAAAACGATTTAGAAACAAATGAAATAATATAGAAAATACATAAATAAATAAAAATTAAAAATAAGTAAAAGTTGCCTTGAAATATCAAATACAACATAGAAACAACAAAGAAATGTCATAACAACATTAAAAAAAGTATAGAAACAACCCTTAAATAATAGAAACAATATATAAAATAACATATGAAAAAAGGGAGTTAAAAATAGGTAGAATTTGCATTAAAACATGGAACAAAATGGAAACAACCAAGAATCAAAATAAACAGGATAGAAATAAATTCGAAACAACAGAAATAACATAGAAAATAATCCAGGAATAAAAAAAATTAAAAAATGCATAAAATATCCAAAAACAATACACGAGCATAAAAATGTCTCCAAAAAAGCGGAGAGCATGTATTTAGTGTTTTTTCTCCCGAAATGTTGGATATTTTTGTCGTTAACCCAAATAAAATCGGGTTGAATTATACAATAAGTCAAGGTCAATTCTAGAATTGAAAGTATTTTCATTCATTTTAAAACTTTCCTATTCTCGTGCCAACCAAAAATCTTTCAAATTCTATTGGTTTTGTGAGAGATTTGGGAAAACAATGATTAAATATCAAACCAGCTTTCATCAAAATATATATATATATATATATATATATGGAGGGGATCTGTGAGACCACTCTCCTAGGTAAGACCATAGGACCAAATCTACACCATCAAAAACATAAATCAATGGCCAAGATCTAAATAAATCTATACAGCTTTTCATATGAAAATATACATTGTAGGGGTTAAAATAGGAATCCAGCAAATTATATATAGTAACCGCTTCCTAAAAATTAAGGACGTGATCTTGTATTGATCACGTCCCCATAATCAAGCGATCACCTTTCCTTTCTCTCCCTTCCCATTCGAACCTGCAAATTATTCAAATATGGCAACAAAATCATGCAATAATTAATGAAAAGTATACAATTACACTAAACTAACTGTACATTAAAATATTGATAAGTATACATAAATAATTAACTAAGTATACAATTTCACTAAACTACATTAAAACATTACTAAGTATACATAAATATTTAACTAAGTATACAATTACATTGAACTAATTAAATACACAATTCCACTGAATTACTTATATAACTAATTAAGTATACAAATCCATTGAACTAAGTATACAAATCCACAGAACTAAGTATACAAATTCACTAAACTACTTATTAAACTACTTATATAACTAAGAATACGATTCTACTGAACCAAGTATACAAATCCAATGAACTAAATCTATAATAAAACATGACTAAGTATACAAGTCCACTAAACTAAGTATACAATAAAACGACTGTTCACAAATATGGCGGAAAGAAGTATCAATTTTGAAAAAATGCTTGAAGTTGATGATTTTTTCTCCCTAAAAATCGGGTAACTGAAAAGGTAGGATTATGTTTCCTTCAAAATAGTTAATAACCGTCCAATTAACAAAAGTGATTAAATATAAAAGAACAATTATACCCTTATAAGCCTAAATTAACAATAATGATCTACACCATCCAAAATTTTAAATCAAGAGTCCATAAATGTTCTTATGGACTAATTAACCTAAAGGGATTGGTCTCATTTGAACCAATCCACATATATATATATAACCAGCTAAACGAGCGGTAGCGGTTCAATCATTCGGACGGTTCAACTGTCGATCAACCGGATTAATCAATATTAATTAAATTTTTTGTTATATTATATTAAATAATAATATAATGCATTTTTAAAATAAAGAAATATATATAAATAAGTACATAAAAAATCTAATATAGCCCAAAATTCAAATAACACATAAATATAATAAACTATCAAATTTCAATTCTAAAGTTTTATTAAAATTATTAGTAAATATATAACCGGTTGAAAACCAATTTTGCCTCTTGTGATTGGTTTTTCACCATTTGAAGTTTGAACTGCTAAAAAATTTTGGAGACTTACCAGAACAGTCCGGCCACAGGTTTCCGGATGAACCGGCCGGTATGGTACAATTTTAAAAACAATGATTGGAAGGGTTGATTTTTCTTTTTAGACATTGCAAGTTGCAATGACAAATTGATTGGATCCCTTGGTAGGTTATGTATGTACACTAACATTAAGCAGGGTCGGACCTGTGAAATACAGGGCCCTAAGCGGGATAAAAAAATGGGCCCTTATATCGGCCAATTTTTTTTTTGTCTTAAAATATTGCTATAAATCAAGGGCAAAAAAATCAATTGTAATATTAATTCCCTAAAAAACTTTGACAACAAAAAAAAAAATTGATCACACAAATTACTATGTGACCCCCAAGTTTATCTCGATACTCATAAACCATAAATAAATAAATAAATAAAATTATTGCTCGGTCATAAATCACGCTAACTAAATCAATTCAATGAAAGGAAAAATTAGGCAAAAGTTAAAAAAATAAGCAAAATGAAAAATATTAACACAATGAAAAAAATAAAACTATTGACTCAAAATTTTGTAAAAAGATTTTTTCAAAAAATTGTCATTATTTATAAGAATTTTAGGAAATTATTGAGAAGGATTTAATGTTCATTATCAAATAAAATTGTCATATGAGTTAGAGTTTATATGTACCTCACATTCGAGTGAATTATTTCTTTTTTCACAAATTTAGGCTTCATGTTGAATTAGTCTTTTTTTTTTTTTTTTGGTGTTGCGTGTGTGAAGAGTATACTTAACCGCTTAAAAAAATTTGGGGCCCCAAAACCTTAAGATTTGATTGTGTATTAAATTTAAGGGGGTGATAACAATATTTTCATAAACGTAGGGGGAGATTTTGAAATATTTTTGGCATGTGAACGAGGAAAAAATGATTTTTTTTTTATAATTTCCAAAAATCTCTTGTTTTTTTTTTGTAATTAGCCCAAACCTTAGGGGCTTTTTTGTAATTACTCCTTAAACATAAAAAATGGGCCCCTAAAATTTTGGGGCGCTTAGGCACAAGCTTGTTGTGCCTACCCTCAAGTACGGGCCTGACATTAAGACAGGGACATGGTCCCTTTTGATACTTATTAAAGAATAGAGCGTTAATGAGATTTTAGGCCTCTAAATCAAGCAGTTAATTAAAGTCGGCAAGACATAACACGTTGCATATGTCATAGAAGATGATATTCCAAAAGAGTGATTATATCTCTTATTTCACCACATGTATGATTGTCAAGTATATAAAAGTTATCATATTAAAACCCGCAATTTAAATTTGAATTATGTTTCAAATTTAATATGGTAATTTTTATCCACGTGACAATCATTTTTGCGGTGTAATAAGAAATGAAACACTTTTTCGAACATAATTTTAATCCAAGTTTGGCTTCAAATCTTCTCTTCCACTCTCCTATTTTGTTTTTTATGCATGACACGTGACGTCAGGGAAGAAAGTCAATTGTTAGTAATATAAGATTTAGAAGTTAGTCCATGGCCAACTTGAGGTTTCCAAAGATTTGTCGGCCTAACAATAACCATACATTTACATTAATTTCGTAAATCTTACTGAAGTTATAAATTTATTTTTAAAATTTTGATGAATTGTTGTGTGGACCAGTTTAAGAGCACATCAATTATCCACTGTATTGTATATATACATAAAAGATAAAAAATAAAATTGTAGAAGGAAAAGCAGGAAATGAAGTATTTTAATTTTAGTCCTAAAACTCTGCTTATATTTCAAAGCAGAATGAGCCTTTTTCCCCCATTTTTCTTCTTTACTATTGTTTGTTTAGTCAAATGGAAAAAATGGCAAATTACCTCCTTTATGATTTCTATAGTGGCTCACTATCACTCGGTCACGGTTATTGTTATTATCCGTTTCTATTTAAAACATAGGTAGCTCATTAATTGTTCTAGTTTGTTAGGAATTTTATTTGTATAGATATTGATAATATTTCGAACACTATGTATTAGAAAATTGACACCCTAAAATATTGATAATTTCTGCTTATGTAATAGGAAGGATGTTCGCTGTCTTGGAACAACTAAGCCAAGGTGCAGAAAGCTCTCAGAAGACATGCTAGAGAAAGTCCAGGAGAGTTCCAGCCAAGCTACACAAACAGAAGACTGTCAGTTGAGTCTAAAGCAAAAAACTGTCAGATGAGTCGAAGTCAGAAGACTCTCACAATATTTAACTTCAGAAATCTTTCAAAAATCAGTCAAGTGTGGTAAAGCGTTGCATAACTCAAGTCAACTGGACTTGTATATGTTACACTGAGTTCAAGGAGGATTTTCATTTGATGAAATCAAATGTACCATGTTTGACCTGAAATGTGTTGAACATTTAATGAAGACCAAAGGGATCTAACCAATAAGAAGTCCCTGCAACTTTACCAGTTTCAAAATGCTACAAATCTCATAAAAGTAACATGAAAGGTTAACATTAAACTGCAAGGAAAGGACATGCCAACTGTCCAATGGTGTGATTTGAATTTGTCTACCTCTTCAACGAACAAAAATAAATCACAGCTATAAAAGTTAAGGAATTTTATAGAGAGAAGGTACGAGACACAAGAACAACAAAAAATCAAGCAAGCAATATTCTCTCAAGCAAAAAGTTCAAATCCTCAAGCTACATCAAAGACACCTGAATCTAACACACATTATAAAGGTTATTAAATCGGATGAAGAGAAACAAGTTTTTGAAAAATGAAATTGGGGTTCACATCTCCTTGAAGTGAAGTATTTTTTGTTAGATTCTGTGGCGAACCAGGAACAGAGCTGCAAGAGGGTATGATGAACAAATCTTGTAGTTTCTGTTGAGCTGAAGTAGGTAGAGGATTGTATGAGCAAATTTAGTAAAGAGTAGTAATCTAGGAAGTGGGCTGTTGTGAACAAAGCTACCAAGATTTTTTATACTTTGTATCTAAAATCACATGATACTTAGTATTTTTTTCCTCGAGTAGAATAAGAGTGGAGTATAGTACTATTATCCCACCCTTGAACCACTATAAAAAATTTGTGTCTCATTTATTTTTTGCACTTTATATTCCTCCAAATCTATCCTTAATATTCTGCTTGCTAAATAAATCATTAAAACTCATTGTGTTGATTACTAAAACTTAAAGGTGCAAGTCTTCCAATGTACTTAATTGAAAACATCATTTTGTAAAAGTTATAACTTTTCAGCTGAGTTATTCTATCAACAGCTTTGTCAAGATTTCTGTTGAGTGGTTAATTCTCCTGCTGAGTTTCAACTTACCTGTCATTCAGGACTTAATTGTTTTATTACTCTTATTTGAAAATTGGATAAATTTTCAAAAATTGTAAATTCTATTCAACCCTCCTCCTTCTAGAATTTACCTTGACATCTATAGGACCTACATAATCGTATTCGATTTTAACTAAAAATTAAAGAATATAACTTATATTCTTTTTTTTTCCTTTTGGCCCCTCAAATGCTGCCACAGATTGCTACACAAATATACTGCATGTGGGAGTCTTTAATATTTTAACTAGAAGCACAAATTCAAATTGAACTTGGGATCAATCTTATGTTGTAGTGGTAATGGACTTAAGTTTTCAGAGCAATTGACTTGAGTTTGATCCCATACGAGTACGTGTATCTCCTCCTATACTATCCCTCATTGTAATAGAAAAAAATCAAATTGAACTTCAGTAAAGTGACGCAATTAAGGCATACCCCATTTGTTTGAAACGTAAATTATTTTGCCCCACAATTGAAGCTCGCAAAATTGGCTCGGTCCGATGGGCCGGATGGGTGTTTGAAGCGCAAAATTCTTTTGCCCCACAATTATAATTGACAAATTTGATCAGGCCCGACTGGCCAGCCAGACAGACTTAGCTAGACTTTATTTTTAGTGGCCCAAAAAGACGGAGCCTTTTTTGACCTGGCCCAAAAGGCCTGAAGCCCTGTGGGCCCAACAAAAAATACACGTAAAAAGTGTTGTTGGGCTAGGCCACAAGGTTTGTTGACTCGATAAAATTTGGACCGACCTGCCCAAACCCAATTTTGTGACTAGACCAGATAGGCAAGGGTCGGGCTAGTTTTCTAAATAAAAAATGTCATGAAGTTTAATTAGATTCTTTAACATATAAATTATATTTCTAAATGGTATGCTAAATATATAATTTAACCATTAATTCTTCTATGGTTTTTGAAATATGAAAGTTTTGTCTTAGTGGGAAATACTTAAGCGTATATATATATATCATATATATCTATATATATATATATAATAGCAGAAGTCCGGAACTTTTATTTTCCCGCTCTTTTTGCTTATTATATTAGGAAACAATTGTAAACATTATAAATGGTAATTATTATAAATTCTTATATTCGGAAAATATTATAAGAAAATCGTTGTAATTATATAAATTAGGAAAATATTATAAGAAAATATTGTAAATGATATTCTTACTTTATTTGTATATAAATTAGGAAAATATCATAAATGGTATTCATATTTTATATGTATAAAAATTAGAAAAAATTTATTTACTGGTATTCCTACTTTATACCAAAAGTGAGTCTATAGTATCAATTCTATCTACATATAATATATAGATTTTAAAAATTATAAATAGTATTTCACCATAATTGATATTAATATATGTCAGTTCTTCTTAAATATATATTACAATGATGTGTTGATTCTATGCATCATATCTTCATAAAATATATTATTTATTTGTTTCAATGGTGCCGATGCAATTTTGTACAATATAATATTAATTAATAAAATTCTGATGATTATTCAAACTTTCCTGAATTATTTAATAATAGTTAAAATAGACGAATTAGGATTTTATGTATCTTTCACCATTGGATTAACAATTGATTTTGTGTTCTGAGATTTGTTTAGCAGCTTATTATTTATTCTAAATCCTCTTATATTTATACTACTTCAATTGCATTAGAGAAACACTTTGATATTGTTGATCCTAAATTCAAAGCATAACCACCAAATATGGCTTCATCTTCACGTCCCCTCTATTTTCGTTTTCATCAAGTGTCCCGCCAACATGGACAGTATTGAACTCGAATTCTGCAATAAACAAGAGTTTTTATATAAACTATATTATAGATTTGTACGGGCAATTTTTGATGAGTTTCTTTTTTGATTATTCTTGATAGTTTTGTTGTATTTTTTTAAGTTATTTTTTGTATGATTTGTTTAATTTTTTTTATTATTCCTCATACTAACATATTTCCTGTCAATATATTTTGTGTCAATATTTTTTGTGTCAACATATATTTTCTGTTCATATATATAAACTTCTATCGCCGCCAATATTTTTTTTGTTATTAGTTTTATAGTTTTGATTCGGCTATTATTATTTTGTTTTGATTCGGCAATATTGTTTTTTGGTTATTAGTTTTATAGTTTTGATTCGGCAATAAACTTCTATCTTCCTATTGTAATGGCTTCTTATATTGTTCAATTAGAAATTCATTACAAATTGTAATTACATTAAAAAAATTGTGTGAGCATCTTCTATGCAAATTCGGTAGTCAATTTAACGATCTTACACCATTAAATTGTGACATGCATAATATTAACAGACACTCTTGGACGGCCAAAATGGTCAGCCCCTATGGCGCTATCTATTTTACGGATGGATTGAGAAAATTCGTCCATGATAACAAAATTTCAGATGGTGAAGTGTTGATTTTCTCTTATTTTGCCAACCACGCTTTTGATGTGTCAATATTTTCTAATGATGATCCGTGTGCGAGAATCAATGAGTACCCGACTATACATGTATTTGATATCGATTCGGGTAATATATTATAGTTTAAATCATATATGTATATATATATTTGTTTAATTATAAATTAATTGATTAATTGATTGATTTAATTAATACGTGTGCAACAGGCAGCGGTGATTCTGATGATGCTGACATTAAGGTGGATGTTGTTAAGAATCCGACTTTTCGATTGATTCTCTGAAAGTCACATATAAAGAAACCTCGCTTGATAAGTATTTACTCATATATATATATATATATATATATATATATATATATGTGTGTGTGTGTGTGTGTGTGTGTGTGTGTATAAGTTTGCGATACCTTATGTTTATTTAGTGGTGATTTTTGTTTTGTTAATATTTGTTTTTGATCAACAGCCTATACCTATGAAGTTTTGGAACGATTTTATCAAGGGTACACATAAAGAACAAAATGATGCAATTATAAGGCATAATGGAAGACAATATTGTGTGGGTTTAAAGTAAGAGAAATCCAGGATTTTCATGCAACTTGGTTGCCAAAATTAATAGTTATTGTATACAATTAATAAATTGATGATATTTAATCTTATAGATACAATAAGTATTTATTATTTTTCTAATCAATCTTATACATACACCGAACTATTGATTGAAATTTTTAAAATTGAGCCTTGGTAAATAATTCGCGATATCTAACTGTACTTTTATTCATGGACGATATCTATTAATATTTTATTAATCGAATTTGACAATACTATGTGAGCGGATAATTACAAGATGTTTAAGAAAAAAAATGAGAAAATCGCACTTTAAGATTAAAGATTCATTAATCTAGAAAATTTATAATGTATTACTTTTTAATAAAAAAAAGACAATAATTGGTCAATGGGCATTTTTTCACATTTACAAGGGAGTATAATTGTATAATTGGACAACAACGTATCAGCTTAAGAAAAACAATTGATTGAAAGATTTATAGAACTCAAAATGGTAACAAATATTTATTGCTCGGAAATATTGTATATATCTCTTTCATATATTGATTGTAATATTTTTTTTCTGCTGCCAAATTCCATTTATATTTAAATTGATTTTGGATTATGGACTTTTTATGGATGATTTCGAAAATATTTTATTAATAATAAGATGCTTGATTTTTATATCATGCTTTTGAAGGAATATCTGGATTTTTATTATTGATTCAATTGTTGATGTAATATTTATTTATTATATTTATTTTTGAAATATTGGTATTTTTAGAAGTGTGAACAAATACTAATTAAGTTCAGTCTAGAAAAATGAATTATCTTCTAATTGATCCACTGATCAACGTTTGTTAAATTTGATGATAATTTGCTTAATTAAGAATAATTAACAACTCTAATTACTATCGAATAAAATTAGTATATATATGATATAACTAATGCAACTCCATCTGGAAAAAAAAGAAAATATATAAAATAAGATACAATTTTGGACAAATCAATCCAAATATTCTCCTAACCAATGCATGTTTTGGAGTTATCCAAAATTAGCGGTGCTTTGATTTGGTAAGTCAATGGCAAGAATATTTAGTAACATAAATATTTTATTGGCTAATTATTTTTTCGGTCATGATTGTAATATTTTTTGAGATTTAAAATTTTAGAAATTCTATAATCAATCTTATAATTTCCCTATATAATCAATAAATTGACTGTAATCATTACTATAGATACAATAAAAATTTATTATTGTATTTATTCAATCTATAGATACCATCAACTATTGATTGAAAGAATTTTAAAACTAAGCCTTTGGTAAGACAATTGATAGTATCTACCATGCTACACACAACGGATAATTGACAAGAAGTTTAACAAAAATTAAGAAAATCGTACCTTATGATAAAGATTTGTCAATTTAGAAAACGTATTAACTTAAAAAAAAAAGACAGTAATTTTCAATGGGAGTTTTTTTTTAATTTCCAAGGGTGCACAAATTTATGATTGGACAACAATATATTACCTTAATTAAGAATTAAAATATTTACAAAACTAAAAATATTAACAAATATTTGATTGTTTGAAAACTGTATATATCTCTTTCATATCTTGATATGAGATTAATAAAACTAATCAAATTGACGTTAAATAATTGACATAATCAATCAATGCTACAATTGTCCTATAAAATCAATCATATAATTAATTAATTGGTATCTGTAATCAATTAATATTTATTATTTTTTTATAGTTTATTAACTATAACTCTAGAAAGCAATCATAGAATTGCTGGTGCTTTACTTTGGTAAATCAATAAATCAATACTAGAAGATGAAATAATCAATATCTAGCGACCAATGTATGTTTTGGAGTTATCCAAAATTGACGTTGTTTTGCTTTGGTAAGTCAATAGAAAGATTTTTTGTAACGAAAATAATGTATTGTTAACTCAATATATGATAATTAATAATTATATTGTCAACCAATGCCATCAAATAAAGTGCTGGAAAATCAATTATATAATCATTTATATATGATTAATCGATTGATGTTACATTTTAAAATAAACTTCCCAGTTAAAATTTTATGGATTGTCAAACTTCTCAGTGCATTCTATCATTTCTTTTAATTGATGTGATAAAATCAATTATATAATCATTTATATAGGATTAATCGATTGATGTTACATTTTAAAATAAACTTTCCAGTTAAGTTTTTTTGGATTATCAAACTTCTCAGTGTATTCTATCATTTCTTTTGATTGATGAGCGATTCATATCAATCCATTGTTGATCAAAATGAGAAAACTCATGGGGTTTACATACGTCTATTGAAAATAAATGTCAAAGAATGAATATTGATATCAATTGTACTATTTCTATACCCTGTTTTTTAGTTATATCATGTTTATGTTTGTAAGTTTTTTAGTGGATTACTATGATATTACTGTAAAATTTATGTTAATACTACTAACATTTATATCAATGATATAATAGTTCATTTTAAATTTTTTTCATGCTTTTTTCTACCATAGTATTTTGAATAACATCTCAATTTATATTTTTGATTAACAATATGAAGTATTAATTTTTTTCAACAGTACAAGTTCAATATAAAAATACATGTCTCACAAATTATATATAATTGTTTATAGAGAGGCGTGTGAGAAAGAAAGAGATATATAAAACAATAATTTAGAGACATGCATAAATTGAGGGATAATTCTGAACGAGTTGAATTAGGCATTTAATTTTATAGTTGAAAATATAAAATTGATAGATAAATTTTTATTTTGAATAACCTTATACGAATATTACTATTAAAATAAAGTAATAAATACCAGTTCATCTTAATAGATATTATAAAACAATAATATTAAATAAAAAATATACGTGCAACGCACGGGGTGAATTACTAGTATATATATATATATTAAAAGTATATATAATTGATTACTAGTAAAAATATTGATTTTCCCCCTTTTTGGGTATAAAATGCTCAATTTTTATTATTATAGTTTTATTTTTAAAATTTGGATCTTAATATATTTTAAAATTTATAATTTTTAATGAATTGTAAATATAACTCTAATGAATGATTTAACTTTAAATGATAAAGCTAAATATTATATAAATACCAGTTTAAAATTTTATATTTAAATATATAATTTAATTTTTTTTGACTTGTATAAATATAATGATTATAAAAAGATATATTAATTTTTCTAATTTTTCTTTGGGTGTAAAATGTTTATTTTTTTTTATTGTAGCATTATTTTTAAATTTTAGATTTTAAAGTATTTAAATTTCATAATTTTGTTAATGCAATGTAATTACAAATTATGCATGACTTTTTGTAGAATGAATATGTCAACTTTAAATGTTATATATGTTCCAGTTTAATATCTCAAAATTAAATATATAATTTTGAAGATTTTGACTTATAGCTTGATAGTAGCTCGTTTAGCCAAAGTACGATAAGTTCAGTGTTAGGTTTATAATATTGTTGGCCCGTTTAAATTGACAAGTGTAGCCCAAAGACCTTTTTAGTCAAAAGAATACTAGGCTTGGCCTAAAACTGATCGAGCCAACCGATTTAACATCTCTAGTAGGGATGACAAATTGACCCGCCCCGATGGGTACCCGCCCCGCCCCATCCCGTGACCCGTGGCGGGGTGGGGCGGGTCTCGGTATCATCTCCGCCCTGTGGGTACCCGCCCCGCCCTGTCCTGCCCCATGCTATTCTTTTTATTTTTTAATATATTTAATGTATATTTAACATGTATTTTATAAAATTATATAGTTTTAGGAACATATATAATGACAAATTTTATAAATAATATGTATTTATAATATAAAATAGAATATTAAAAAATTATTAATAATATAAAATATAAGATAAAAAAATTCAATACTGGGCGACCCGTCCCGCCCCGCGACCCGTGGTAGGTCGCCCCGCCCGCCCTGTAGAGAGGACAGGACGGGTCTGCACTGGCGGATCTATGTACAAATTTGGGGGTACAGTTGTACCCCCAAATTAGAATAATCCAATAATATCTTTTAATACAAAAAAAAATAATGATAAATTTGTACCCCTATTTTTACTAAAAAAATAGAAAATCCCAAATAAAACAATATAAATCCCTACAATAAAATTTTAAATTAAAAGATTGAATTAACAACTTGAATAAATAAATAATGGCAAAAGTCAAAACCTACAAAACTAAAAATATCATAAAAATTATCTAATAATATCAATAACGTTACCAAAACTATGTTTTGTTGCCTCTTGTTTTCTTAATTGCCTTGATTTTTCTTTTATATATTGTATTAATTTTTCATGTATCGTTACATGATCAACTTTTACAAATTTTAAACTGTATTTTGTGCTTTAAATATTAAACAATATTTACATGCACATTTTTTTAAATATATATCGTACCCCCATTTTCAAAATCCTGGATCCGCCACTACAGGTCTGGGTATTGAGATACCCACCCGCCCCCCTCCATTGCCATCCCTAATCTATAGTTGTCATATTACTACCGATTGTAGTGCCGAAAAAAAGTTTTGTAACATTTTCTGGCTTACACAATTAACAAGGATGCCTACCAATTCCCATGTAATTTTCTAATATTACAAATCTATTCTTCTTTTACTCCCCCCGCCCCAAGTCGAAGTATTAAATTTTCAACAAGACAAAGTTCTTTTTTTTTTTTTTTTTGAATTTGACCAATAAGATTTTCATCAATGGATGGAAGATGAAGTACCACTTAATGAGTTCTTGGCACTTAATGAGTTATTGGCAAGAGGTGATCATATGAGATGCTATAATAGTTTTTTTTTTTTTTTTTTTTTTTTTTACTTTTTTATAACTCATGTAAAATTTGACAATGATTATATGAAAATTTAATTGTCGAATTAATTGTAAACACCTCTGGAATATCACAAAAACTCCTGTCAGACTGTCTAACGGGTCTGACCTATTAGACGGATCTGACCCGTGGATCCAGTGGCATTTCCGTAATATTAGCAGTGGTGTTTTAGTAGTTTTCATGGACCACAAGTATTAACAGTCCTTCTGAAAAGTATTAGCCGTCCTTCGAAAAAGTATTAGCAGTTCTTCTGAAATGTATTAGTAGTTCCCTGAAGAGTATTTTTGTATTTCTTATAAATATACTCCCGAAATGTATTAACAGACCCTCAAAAAAGTATTAGTAGCTCCTCGAAAAAGTATTAGTAGTTCCTTGGAGAGTATTTTAGTAGTTTCCCTGAATATATTTAAATTTTTCCTCGAAATGTATTAACAGTCCTTCTGAAAAGTATTAGCCGTCCTTCTAAAAAGTATTAGCAGTTCTTCTGGAATGTATTAGTAGTTCCATTGAAGAGTTTTTTAGTATTTCTCATGAATAACTCCCGAAATGTATTAGTAGTGCCTCAAAAAAGTATTAGTAGTTCCTCGAAAGAGTATTAGTAGTTCCCTGGAGAGTATTTTAGTAGTTTCCCTTAATATAATTAAATTTTTCTCCCGAAATGTATTAGCTGTCCTTCGTAAAAGTTTTTTATTGTTTCTCGAAAAAGTATTAGTAATTTCCTAGAGAGCATTTAGTAGTGCTCCTGCAAAGTATTAGTTTTTCTTATAAAATGTATTAGTATTTCTCCATAAAAGTATTAGCTGATACTAATACTTGTATCATTTACATTTACTGGTTATATTCCTCCTTCCTCCTTGTCTTGTGCATTTGCTGAGAAGTGGGGAGAATAAACTGAATATAAATATAAATGGAAAATAAATTATTAAACATGACAATATGGCCTCCACCTTATTCTTTCTTCTTGCCAGTGAGGCTCTGTTCCCTTCTTTCAAATTTTTTTCAACTATTGATAATTTTTTTTAAAAAAAGGAAAAATTAAACATTACAATATCACCACATGTTCGACAGACTCGCAAAAACAACAATATGGCCACGAATCTTCCGACCACTGCATTTTTGTCGGCTATTGGGTGGGTCCCAATGGGTTTAATATCAGTTCGATGAGCCTTCTAGATCGACGGGGTTTGTGATGGTGAGGAGTACCGGCGCCACCTAGGGAGACATGGAATTAGCTACCAAGCATGTGGAATAAAGAGGAAGATTGGGCGTATATAAAAGGGTTTGGGAGAAAGGGTGAGATAGAAAGACGGGAGAAGATGCTTTTGCAATTGACCCATTTGCTCAAAACGGGTTAGGATTAGATCTGTCAGACGAGACTTACTCCTGGAATATATATTTTCGCACTACTACAATATATGGATTTAACAACGAGTTTTTATATCGGTTATAAAGTAACCGATTGTAAAAACCAACCGGAGGCATAATTGTAATTTTTTGAAAAATTTCTACATCGGTTTTCTAAGGAACAGATGTAAAATGTCTAATTTTTAATTTTCTACACCGGTTCAATTAACAAACGATGTAGTCTTTTAATTTACCCCAAAATCTTTTCATTTCCCTTAGCCCTCTCGTTTCAATCTCTCCATCTTTTTGTCTCCCGCGTCGACCGCTTGTGGTCCAGCCACCACTACAAACTAAGACAATTAATCGTCCGATTTAGGATTTTCTACTCCGGCCACCACTATCTCGTTCCCTCTCTCCATCTCTTAGTCTTCCGACCACCAAAATCGATTAGGGTTTTCTCAACCTCAGTACAACCCGGTCATTATACAGTGTGGATCAGGTGAAAATACCCAGTATCACGTACCACTACATTATATGGTGAGTGCTTCTAAATGCATATGCTATGGTCCTAGATTTTGGATCGACAGAATGTGTTGCATTCAACTCACCACAATGAATTACACTTGTTCTCTTTTGCTTTACATTATGTATAATTAATTGTTTATCTGCTTTTTATTCATGTAATTTCTTTTATGGCAGAAAATGAAAGTTGAAGTGAAACAAGATGAGTATTAAATAGCTTTCATTGAATTATATTATAAGTCAAACAAGCAACAATAGACTCTTGAATTGAGGAGATAGAATAAGAAAAAAAAAGTAAAAATAGCAGACCATATATGTGAATTTGGAGGATTAAGGTATATACCGCTTAGGTGATAGATGGTGAGAAACACATTAAGTACTATTCCGGAGTTAAAATGATGTTATGTTTGAGAAATATGTAGCTCCAGTAGTTTTTTAATCTCAAGGTATAACCTCTGGTTCAATTCTCAAGGCATTTCTCTATATCATTGCCCTGTATATGGGATGAAGAAACTTTATAAACCATGATGCAGTAGAACCGTATAAACTAGCGAGCAATAGCAGAGGATAAACTTACGGTAACTTGTAATTCTGTGTATTTGCACAATTTATTTATATTCCAATTTTCAAGGAAAAACATATGGCATGAATTGCAAGTCCTTTCTCGAAAATTCCCCTTTGAAGATACAAATAAAGGTTAATTACAAAAAATACCCTTGATATTCAGCCAAAAAATACCTTGGCATGAATTGCAAGTCCTTTCTCGAAATGGTTCTAATGAAATTTTGTAATCTTTGGAATTATATTACACAGAGAGCCAAAGAGGTAAAGGTTTTAATTGTCGTTGTTATCTGAATTAGGGAAAATTAGAAATTTAGTCCGCTAACTTTAGCCATTTAGACATTTAGTCCGCTAAGTAGTCAAATTTGGGTCTAGACCAATAACTTTTGATTTTTCTGACATTTAGTCCGAATTTTGCTGGAAAAATTAATTTCACCGGAAATTGCTGAGGTGGCTAAATTGATAGTGGAATATTGCTGATGTGTAAATAAAATTAGGGATTTTTTGACGAGTGGAAAGAATAAATGCCACATATAATGAATTAAATTTGAAAAAGAAAAAATGCCATGGCAATTAAAGTATAAATTAAAAAGTAAATCTAAAACTACTTCTAAACTGTAAATACGGAGGCACAAAAGTTAAAAAAATAAATAACTAAATAGAAAAAACCTAAATGAAGAACCCATCAACCGTAATCACCCCACCCTATGAAGAATTAACTCACCGCCGTTCTTCCACCTCGGCTCCAAACCGTCCCCCTTACCCTGGTGCCCACACCTCCCAGCCCCTGCTTCTTTTCTCGCCCATCTTCTCCTTCGAATCTGAGATGCAAACCAATAAATCAAGGTTTTCTATTTTCAAAAAATGAAATCGAGGTGTGGCCGCAGGAAAATGGCAGAGGTGGGGCTGGCCTTGGTGGTGGTGGTGGCGAAGGTGGATGTATGAGGGCTTGATGGCAGAGGTGGAGGTGGAGGTGGAGGTGGAGAAGGTGGGGATGACCCGCTGTGGAGGTGGAGATGGGCGGAGGTGGGGTTGGGGTTGGTAAGTTTTTTTTTTTTTTCTTAATTAAATTTGCTTAATCATTGTCTAATTTTCAGTTTAATTTTGGCTCAATGTTGTTTAATCTTTACTAAATTTGATCTAATATTTACCTTATTTGTCTGATTTCTTTCCTTCCAAAATTTTGCTTGATAACCGATTATGTGGTTAATTTTGCTTAATTTTACTTTAATTTTGCTTAGTAACCAATATTTTAACTTAATTTTGTTTGATATTTATTTTCCGCTAACTTAATTTGATAAGAGAAAATTAAAATTCATTAATAAACTATAAAGAAGAGAAATAAAAGATTTAATGTTTATTATTACTTTTCCTAAGAAGGGATATTAAAGGAAAAAAGAATTTTATAATTCTTTTTATCAAATTCATAATAATAGTGTTTCTGTTTTTTTATTTTCTATTATTCTTTACTTTTGGTGTTTTTTGTTTTTCATAAATATTTTTTATTCTAGGAATATTAATTTTGGATTATTTTTGTTTTATTCTTAATTTTTAATTAATTATATAGTCTACATGAATTACACATGGGCAATTCTCCTTCTAAAATTGAAAAATTCCCAAATGTTTTTGTCCATGTGGGCATAATCATGTCCACCTCAACAATTTCCGGCGAGATTAATTTTTCCGGCAAAATTCGGACTAAATGTCAGAAAAATCAAAAGTTATTGGTCTAGACCAAAATTTGACTACTTAGAGGACTAAATGTCTAAATGGCTAAAGTTAGCGGACTAAATTTCTAATTTTCCCTCTGAATTATGTCAAACCTTGTTAATATTATGTTGATCCATCCATAGTAAATCACATCAATTTTTTTAATAATGGTGATCCCTCTGCTTTACCTTAGTATACCGGATGTCGGGTATTCAGTCACATAGATCTATTATGTTAAATATTCAGTCACATAGAAAATCAAATATCCTCTAAACTAGAAAACCAAAATCTGCTCCTGAATTTTTTGTCTTGCTCTCAGATGGTACCAAATTTTGGTTTTCTTTCAATAATGTGAGTATTCCTTGTTGTGCACTGCGCTAGTCTGGAGGAAATAATATAATGAAGTACGAAGGAGATTGTTAAATTCCATCTGATGATAGTCTGTGACCCAGGTTTTCTACGAATCTTGATGTTGGCTCTTACAAGAAAACCAATTCCGTTCTTGCCAGTTATTCATTGTTTTTGTGATTCGACTGATTACTTCTTTGTTATTGGATCTTGGTGCAAGTCAGAGTGGATGTCATACAATGAAATACGAAGGAGGTTTGTTGAGGCATTGTAACAAGTTAAATGAGTAATAGTGTTAGATTGACATCTTGCAAAGTCTAGTGACATTTTGTTTCAGCTACTAATAACAGAAAATTTTGGTACTTAAATTTATAGATGCTGAAAAGATGACTTATGTGTAACTATGCTTCAACAGGAAGAAAATTAGATGATGAAGGAATATATGAAGTATGAAATTCCTCATAATTGATGCATCAAACTCAGTGTGAATTTTTTTTATTCTTCTTCCTGCTAACATAATTATGTTTAACTAAACAACCTGATATCTAACATAATATAAGTATGAAATGCCTCTCCAAATCGTTTTGTGTTCCGACTCAAAAACTTTTCCTCCCTGTTGTCGGTGCGGATAAGTCTATCATTTTCATATCTCTTTCTCTCCCTCTCCTCTCTCCATTTTGTCGAAAACTCTCTCTTTACTTATGAGTTCAATTAAAAACTTTGCATGATTTGCTCAGGTGAGCAACTTCGTAAAATTGAGCAAGAGAAGGGGATTGTTGTGCGATTTATGATAGGACATAGGTAAATTGCTCATATTGGAGATTCTTTTTTTGTTTGTAAATTTGAGGGTTGTGTTGTTTGATACATGTTTTTATCTTAATTTTGATGATTTTATTTTTACACCAAAACAATGTTTTTAATTGTTGTCCAAATTCTCCTATATGATTTCAAATGGTTTCAATATTTTTCCAAGTATTTCTTCAAGTCTATTTTCGACTAAATTGGACAATGCTTCTAATGATTTTATGTCAAAGTGTTTTTACATCCAAAATATGTTTGTAAATGTTGTCCTAATACTTCCGATCGTTCGAAAATGTTTTTACTATTTTTCGGAGTATTTCTTGGAGTTTATTTCAGATAAAATATTGGACAACACTTTTATTTTGAGGACAACCTACGCCCATAGGGCAACCCGTACAAGATGTATTTTGGAACAGAAAAAGGAGACGTAGTAAATATTGAGCGGTCGACCCAGTGCCGGCGTCGGCCGACCGGTCGTCGACCGATCGCCAGTGCGGCCGGTGCCTCAGTATATCGCTGAAACAGAACTCCCTGATTCTCCATTTAGGCATGGTCGACCGGTTGATATGGGGGTTGACCGGTCGAAGCCTACGTCGACCGGTCGCCCCGTGTAATTTTGTGTTTCGTTTATTTCAAACTCTATTTTTGTGCGACCGGTCGCCCTATCTTTTGACAGCAAAATCTGACCGTTTGACAGCAGACATCTTTTCCTTAAAATGTGGGACTGATTTCTAACAACTATATTCTTGATTTTAATTGTATTTTTCTGTAGATTTTCAATCCCCAAGAGGAGCCTATGCTTGATCAATCATCTCCTATAAATAGAGGAAGTTTTGGAGCAACCAAGTGAACCATTGAGATACAATACAACAAGATAAACTTCAAGCAAACACTTGTTCTTCATTGTTATTATTCTTGTTGTAATTTTGCCTAGCTTATCACTTTCACATCCTTGAGGTCTAGGCTATTCTTGATTACACTTTGCACTCATATTGTAATATTCATTATTGAGTTGTAAACTTGATTTTTGGTCATCATTCAACACAAGATATCCTTGTGGTAAGAACACACTTGGATGATCTAGGTGATAGGTGCAAGAAGATTGTGGTGATCTTCTTATTGAGGTGTTGAAGAATTTGGTATTCTTCAAGATTGAAGATTGTGGTAATCTTCACAAGGTGCCGTTGGAGATTGTGGTAATCTTCAAGAAGAGATTGTGGTAATCTCAAAGGTGGTGTTGAAGAAGAGTGTGGTGCTCTTCAAAGTGTTGTTGTAAGTTGGTGTTGTATTAATTTTGGTAATTAATAAAACCTTTTTTTTTTGAAATCCATCCCGGATATACTGGGGTGGTAGAGGATTAGGCCCTACGTGGGTTGAACCTCTATAAATCGACGTGTGTTGTTTACATTCTGCACCTTTATTATTGTCTTTGAGCATTCGGTTCGAAAAAGAGGGTAAAATCGAAAAGATGGAGATAATCTATTCACCCCCCTCTAGATTATCGTAGCCGCTTGGACTTACAAGTGGTATTAAAGCCAAACTCTTTGGCAAGCTCGTTTCACATCGCGAGTGAAGAGGAACGATCGTCGGCTACGAACGAAGCTCATCTTACCGGCACCTCCACCACCAAACCACCTCTATTTGATTCCAAAAATTATATATTTTGGAAAGAAAGAATGAAATGTTATTTACAAGGTTGCGTGTTCGATATTTGGAACATCGTCATAAATGGAGAATCCATTCCGATGAAAGACGCACCACACACCTCCAAAGGCTTGAAAGAGCTCAATGATGAAGAGAAGAAAATCATCTCCTTAAACGGTAAAGCTCTCAATATTTTGTATTGTTCATTTACTAATTTGGAATATGAACATATTGTAGGAATTCGATCGGCTCATGGAGTATGGCAAAAATTAGAAGCCATTCATGAAGTATATGCAAATAATAGGAGCAACTCAAAAGCATCTACTTCTCAAAGGGATACAATATCAAATCTAAGGAACAAGCCTCTTACAACTTCCAACTATGAAGAAGTTGAACATTGTCTTATGGGCATCAAAGAAGAAAAAGAGGTATGTCTTAAACCTTCTACTTCTTATGATTATCATTCAAAATGATTATAGTGATTTACAAAATGATTTTGATGATCTTCAAAATGAATTCCAAGACTTACTTGTTAAATACAAAAACTTGAAAAAGGAATTCAATGTTTTGAAAAATGAAAAGGATAATTTATTTACTTCCTATGAATCACTATCATGTGCTCACACCACCACATTTGACAAGGTTGGAAACCTTGAAAAAGAAAATAGTACTCTTGTTGAGGATATTAATTGCATGAAAAAGGATTTATCTAAATCCAACTTAGTCTGGATGAAATTGTTGATTGTTGTGATAATTCAAACTAGAACTTGATCATAAGTTTAATGTTGTCAATCATATGAAAAAGAATCAAGTCTCTAAGCATGTTGGTCATTATGCTCCTAGAATTATTACTTGCTTTTATTGCGGTAAAAAGGGTCATACGGTAAATACTTGTCGGGCTAGAAATAGCTCTAATTATTGTTGGAGACCTAAAAGTCTCAAAGCTAATCCTAAAGGACCCAAGCACTTGAGGGTACCACAAAATAATGTTTTATTAGGTACCCTGCGAAATAATAATCGGAGAAAATTCATACCGCCAAAGAGACATCAAATGACCAATTCATTTGATCAAAGGAGAAAACATTTTCAACAAAGTCACTTTCCAAGAAGAGGAAATAATCAAAAATGGGAAGAACACAATCCTTGGAAATGGCAAAGACAACATCAACAAGATGATTTTCCAAGAGAAAGACACTTTCAAAAATGGGAAAGCCACAATGCTTGGAAATGGAGCGATTGGAGAAGCCATCATCAACAAGATGATTCTTAAAGGGGAAGATATAATCAACAATGGGAACGGCACAACCCATGGAAGTGGCGTAATTGGTAAACCGTATCTTCCCAATTAAATATGCATTTTATTTAGTTAGTATGCATGTTTTTATTTGTGCCTATATTGCAAATGAGTTTTCATAATTTTAAAAATAAGGTCCTCAACAAATATTTGTGTTTTTAAAATCTTTTGAAAATAAGACCTTACTTGTTGTTTCTAAACTCTTATGGATTTTTATAGCATAAGCATAATTTTTGTTATCTCTTATTACTTGCCTAATCTTGTGCTATTATATCATGTGAAATTTGTTTAAGAGTTGTGTAGGTAATATATCTCATCAAGAGTATTAAACTATCAAGATATGTTCACTCGTATTTGTCTTAGAACTCAATATTATGTTTATGCTCATGTTTTTCAAAATATTTCATTTCAACCCCTTAAGTGCCCCTAAATGATTTTGTAATTTTTTTAAAAAGGGGCACTACTCGTTAAGTCCCGATTTTCTCGAATATATGTTTTTCCGAAACCCTTATTTGTTGGACTTGGTCCAAAATTATCATTTTGCAAAGTTTTAAAAACTTTTGGGGTGAAAAATCGAATTTTTTAAAAACCTTGAGAATGAAAAATTGCAGGACCGACGGCGGGCGGGGTCGACGGTCGCTCGCACTTCGACCGGTCGCACCCTACCTCGACCGGTCGCCCAGGGCAATTTTTCAAGACATAAACGGGTCTGCTCTCATTTTTTGAAATAGAACTCAAAACTCTCCCAAACCCTTATCAGCGCAAATCACCCCCTTTTCTCTAAATCTTCAATTTTTCATCAATCTTTACGATTCTTGTTGCTAATCCACCTATTTTTGCAAGAATCTTACATATATGACACCTCTAAGAAATTCCACCAAACAAAATCCCACTTCCAAGAGAAGAAAGGGCGGAGAGGGTTCTTCGAGAAATCGGCGAGACGAAGCCGAACAAAGGGATATTCGAGCCGCACAAAGGAACGTGGCTCAAGAACGTGATGACATTCAAAATCCCATACTCTCTCGGGCCCAAATTGCCAAGCTCCGCGGAACTATTTCGCTCAAAAATTGTCGTTGGGCGAAGAGTAAGAAATCTTTTATATCTTTAGCTCCCAATTCGAATAATATTCTTAATTTCATCAATAAATATGCGGAGTGGTACTATGAAGATTTGGGAATGGGTGGAAAGTCGATTGCTCGAACTAAAATTTGTCGTTTTAATTCATTTACTAATGAATATCCTACTATTAGAGGATTTTTTGAGGAGCAAGGTGGGATGTTTTTATGGGAGCATGTATATGTTTTGTATGATGATGATATTATCCAACATTTTTATGCAAATATGTGGGTGCAATATGATAATGATGATAGAAAGCCTATTGCGGTAAATTCGTTTGTTAAAGGTCGTCACTTTAGGTGGACTCCTAATGAAATTTGTCGGCTTCTACATGTTAGGGAAGGTGGTTGGGACTTTTTCTCTTGTGCTATTTGGAATGATGATATGTTGGGGGTGTCTATGAGAGAAGTTAAGACCTATTTGGGCGTATGGCCAAAGTATTCATTGTTGGCGATGACAACTTGAGCACCGAATTTTATCTCGTTATTGTCGCCATCAGTATTTGTGGAAAAACGGGTAAAATGCCTAGCAACATGGACTATTTTTGACTTATAAGATTGCTAGAAGGGAACCGCTTAACTTTGGCGCCATTCTTATTCAATGTCTAATCGAGTCTATCACGCAAGGAAATAAGAAGTTTGTTATGGGCAATTGGATTTGTAAACATCTTATACAATCGGGAATACCTTCGCCGTCGGAATGTAATTCGGAGGTATTTCAAAATGACTTTGACATTGATAATATCTCCCAAATGGTCACTATGCGCAAAAATATGGACATCCGACCAACTAAGATGGCTAGAGGAAGAGGCCAAGATTCCCCGATCCAAACGACTTCTTTGATGATGCCGAGGTCGCGAGATTGCGGAGAGGAAGGCGAACAGAGCAATCCGGAGGGTAATACCTGCTCAACCTTCTAGGAGGTACACCCAAGCCGAATTTGATGATTTAAGATCTTTTCATGAAGCTAGGTATGAGGCTTTGGAGCAAAAGACCTCGAAAATGCAAAAATCAATCGGCAAGTTGAAGAAATTCATCAAAGATTTTATTCCCTAACTTGCTTCTCTTCTGACGAGATTGATGTCCCCACCCCTTTACTATTCTAGCATTTTCTTTCTTGTCCATGTTGTTTTGTATTTCTTTTGACTTTCTTGTAAAACTCTTTCGTACTAATGAGATTTGCTTGTTTTCTTGAAAGGGTTAAAATAGCAAGTTGATAATGACTTGTGGATGATCATGGAGTATTTGATGGTAAAAAATACTCTAGGTTGGCATTGGTTGATTGTTGGTATGAAGTACTTGATGGTAAAAGTGCTTCTTTTAATTTTTGCTTAAATGCATTTGACATGTCTTGATCATTTTGTTTAGATGGATTATTTGGGACATTTGTAATGTCTAATATGTTTGATACATGTTTTTATCTTAATTTTGATGATTTTATTTTGTCACCAAAACAATGTTTTTAAAGGTTGTCCAAATACTCCTAAATGATTCAAAATGGTTTTAATATTTTTCGGAGTATTTCCTCAAGTTTATTTTTGATAATAATGGACAACACTTTTAATGATTTTATGTCAATGGGTTTTTACTCCTAAAACAAGATTTCTAAATGTTGTCTAAATACTCCCGATTGGTTTAAAATGTTTTTTACTAAATTTTCGGAGTATTTCTTGAGTTTTATTTTCGACAAAAATTGACAATATTTACTGTCTCTTGGTCGACCTATCTACTCTATAGGCAACTCGTGACCAAGATGTTTTTAGAAACAAAAATGAGACGGATGTAATATTGGTCGTCGACCGGTTGCCCAAGTGGGTCGACCAGGTTGCCCGGGCGGCCGATCGGTCGGCCGATCGCCGCCACCCGGTCGGCCGGTGGACTGGGAGTTCATTTTTGTTCTGAACTTCCCTGTCTTGTTTTTTGCTTGAGGGGACCGGTTGAAACAGTCGGTCGACCTGGCCGAAGCCTATGTCGACGGCCGCCTACTGAAAAATTCAAAGTGTTCTTAATTCTCTCTTACTGCGCGACAACGGCCGCCTGTATATCGACAACAAAAATATGACCGTTTGACAAAGAGACACATTTCCTTAAATTGTGGGATTGATTTCTAACAACTATATTCTTGATTTTAATTGTATTTTTCTCAGAGATTTTCAATCCCCAAGAGGAGCCTATGCTTGATCAATCATCTCCTATAAATAGAGGAAGTTTTGGAGCAACCAATACAACAATTGAGATACAACACAACAAGATACACTTCAAGCAAATACTTGGTCTTTCATTGTTATTATTATTCTTGTTGTAAATTTGCCTAGCTTATCACTTTCACATTCTTGAGGTTCTGGCTATTCGATTACACTTTGCACTCAAATTGTATTATTTATTATTGAGTTGTAATCTTGATTTTTGGTTATCATTCAAACACAAGATATCCTTGTGAGTGTTCTTGTGGTAAGAACACATTTGGATGATCTAGGTGATAAAAAGAAAGATTGTGGTGATCTTCTTATTGAGGTGTTGAAGAATTTGGTATTCTTCAAGGTTGAAGATTGTGGTAATCTTCACAGGTGCCGCTTGAAGATTGTGGTAATCTTCAAGAAGAGATTGTGGTAATCTCAAAGGTGGTGTTGAAGAAGAGTGTGGTGCTCTTCAAGGTGTTGTAAGTTGAATTTGTATTAATTTTGGTAATTAATAAAATTCTTTTTCTTTTTGAAATCCATCCCTGGATATCTTTGGGGTGGTAGAGGATTAGGCCCTAGGTGGGTTGAACCTCTTTAAATCGACGCGTGTTTGTTTACATTCCGCACCTTTATTATTGTGTTTGAGCATTCGGTTTGTAAAAATAGAAATTCTAAATCGAAAAGATTGAGATAATCTATTCACCCCCCCTCTAGATTATCGTAGCCGCTTGGACTTACATAATATTCATTGTTTGATGCTTGACATGTATTACTTGATGGCTCTTTAATTTTTGCTTGATGGCATTCGTAATGCCTTGATCTTTTTGATATTATCTCAATTGGGTTGAACCCTTGAGTTTATGACTTTCTTGTATATCTCTTGCTATATTTTGCTTATGATCTTGATGGGCTTAGCTATATTGTTGTATTGTATGATGTTTGATGTGTTTTGGTGATGAAATTTTTTTGGCTTGAATCATTTACAAGGGCTATATACAACTTCTTTTAATTTTCACACCCACAAAGTGTTCAATGAAATGTCACAATGAAAATTTCAACTTCTACATGAGTCTCTTGCTTCCAAAAGTCTTCTATACTTATTGAGATCATGTTTTGGCAAATAAAACGAGCGTATGAACTCTTCATGTTACATTTCTCCCATTCTCTTTGGATTTTTAAGCCTAAATTGCTCAACGATTGATAAACCGACTCTTTTGCGCACTTTGATATAATTATGATGTTTTTATCATCTTAAACATTCTTCTTGATGATTCCAAAGGGGGAGAAACAGGAAATTGGCTCGTTAGCCAAAAGAAGCTAATATAAGCTCGTTATAAAAGCTATAAGCTATGGCTCCTTAAAGCCATAAGTTGTGAATTATATTTAGTCCAATTGTTGCTTGATGGACTTATATACTTGTCTAATGATGCTTTATTGACAGGGGGAGCTTATAAGCTCTTGAACAATTTGTAAAAGTTAAGCTTTTAGCTTATGGATAATTGCTTTCTCATAATTTTTGATGTGCTTGTTGATAGGGGGAGCTTGAGCTTTTTATTGAATATATTTACTCCCTTTCTTGGTTGCTTATGTATTTTGGAAATTTTGGTTGCTTCCAAACGGTTAGATGTTTTTACCGGAAAATCGTTTTTAAAATTGTCCTTGTTTTTTTCTAAAAATTATTTTGGTTTGTAATCATCAAAAAGAGGGAGATTGTTTGATACATGTTCTTATCTTAATTTTGATGATTTTATTTTTACACCAAAATAATGTTTTTAATTGTTGTCCAAATTCTCCTATATGATTTCAAATGGTTTTAATATTTTTCCAAGTATTTCTTCAAGTCTATTTTCGACTAAATTGGACAATGCTTTTAATGATTTTATGTCAAAGTGTTTTTACATCCAAAATATGTTTTTAAATGTTGTCCTAATACTTCCGATCGTTCGAAAATGTTTTTACTATTTTTTGGAGTATTTCTTGGAGTTTATTTTTGATAAAATATTGGACAACACTTTTATGTTGAGGACAACCAGTCGCCCTATAGGGCAACCCGTACCTGAAGATGTATTTTGGAACAGAAAAGGAGACGTAGTAAATATTGAGCAGGTCGACCGGTCGCCCTGGGCGTCGACCGATCAGTCGGCCGTCCGCCAGTGCGGCCGGTGTCTATATATCGTTGAAAGAACTCCCTGATTCTCCATTTGGGCATGGCCGACCGGTTGATGTGGGGGTCGGCCGGTCGAAGCCTACGTCGACCGGTCGCCCCGTGTAATTTTGTGTTTCGTTTATTTCAAACTCTATTTATGTGCGACCGGTCGCCCTATCTTTTGACAGCAAAATCTGACCGTATGACAGCAGACATCTTTTCCTTAAAATGTGGAATTGATTTCTAACAGCTATATTCTTGATTTTAATTGTATTTTTCTGTAGATTTTCAATCCCCAAGAGGAGCCTATGCTTGATCAATCATCTCCTTTAAATAGAGGAAGTTTTGGAGTAACCAAGTGAACCATTGAGATACAATACAACAAGATATACTTCAAGCAAACACTTGTTCTTCATTGTTATTATTCTTGTTGTAATTTTGCCTAGCTTATCACTTTCACATCCTTGAGGTCTAGGCTATTCTTGATTACACTTTGCACTCATATTGTAATATTCATTATTGAGTTGTAATCTTGATTTTTGGTCATCATTCAACACAAGATATCCTTGTGAGTGTTCTTGTTGTAAGAACACACTTGGATGTCTAGGTGATAGGTGCAAGAAGATTGTGGTGATCTTCTTATTGAGGTGTTGAAGAATTTGGTATTCTTCAAGATTGAAGATTGTGGTAATCTTCACAAGGTGCCGTTGGAGATTGTGGTAATCTTCAAGAAGAGATTGTGGTAATCTCAAATGTGGTGTTGAAGAAGAGTGTGGTGCTCTTCAAGGTGTTGTTGTAAGTTGGTGTTGTATTAATTTTGGTAATTAATAAAACCTTTTTTTTTTTTGAAATCCATCCCCGGATATACTGGGGTGGTAGAGGATAGGCCCTAGGTGGGTTGAACCTCTATAAATCGACGTGTGTTGTTTACATTCCGCACCTTTATTATTGTCTTTGAGCATTCGGTTCAAAAAGAGGGTAAAATCGAAAAGATGGAGATAATCTATTCACCCCCCTCTAGATTATCGTAGCCGCTTGGACTTACATGTGTTTCTATGCCACCTCTTTGGATCTACAAAGTATTGAGGCCCATATGGTCGTGAAACAAGTTTTTCTTGCATTGGTTTTATGGAATGTGGACCAGTTATTCCTCAAAAGTAATCCTTGAAATTTTTTGTAATATTATTCTTGTTTTATGTTTCAGAATTATGTTCTAGATATTTAACAACTAGATATATTTTCCAGGAATGTTAAGTACCATGAACCAAGAGTACTGGGAATTGGGAGAAGAAGGAAATAAATATTTTCGATATGCAACTAGGTAGATTTATGCTATTTCCAAAGATTTGGCCACCTACATATCGATTACTCAGTAAGGAGTGCCTGATTTTGGTTAAGTTAGACATCATTCTTGTACGATGTTTTGTTTTTTTAGTTTGAATGTCAATCAAGTAATTTTGTATTGACGACCTAGTGTATTTTGTTGAAACGATATTGTATTGTAGAACAATGAGGATCCATCTTCTTGTTTAAATTATCGACTAAATATTGTAATTTTTTGTAATGTTGATGTATAATATTTAGATCATTATTGTTGTATTGTTGGTATATATGGATGGCGGTTAATTGTTGTGGTATTGTTGTTCTTGCGCTGGGAGGGCAAGTATGGTTTTATATGTATGGGTGTTGGCTGTGTAGTTCTGAAAATTCTGGAAAAAGAACTTGAAAATAAATTACATCGGTTAATGCAAGAAACCGATGTCGAATGGGAGACCTTTTACATCGGTTATTTCGAGAAACCGATGTAGATGGTAAGATTCACATCAGTTACTTGCAACATGTAAAATGATATATGTTACATCCGTTTGAAACAACAACTGATGTTAAAATCTCCCATTCTACATCGACTAATTGTAGGACCGATGTAAATTTGATTCTACATCGGTTAAAGAACCGACGTAGAAAAGACTATTTTTAACATCGCCTCATTCTACATCGGTTGCAACAACCGATGTCGAAAGCCTACCAGAATCGATGTAAAAAGCCTCATTTGTTGTAGTGGTCGATCGTTAAATACTTATAATTGTTTTTTTCGATTTAATCGATTTATGAAATTGTAAACACCCTATAGACATATAAAAATTATGGTCAATCGATATAATTGGCAAGTGTCAAATCTCAATCCTTGGAAATCAAGATATATCTTGATAGTTATCTCAAATCCTTGGAGATTTTTACTTATTTTGATAAGATATTGAAGTGATCATATCTGTTTTATAATTATCAAATCTTATGATTAAAGAGATAGATAAATATCAAATATTGACTGGCCAATTAAATCAAGTCTTTGCATCCCATGGTTTATCCAAGAACCCCACTGTTATAATATAAGTATAAATATGGGTCATTCTCAAGGAATAAATCGCAATTAAAAGAGAAGAAATCAAAGCAAGAAGGCGGTGGAGGAAATTTTCTCAAGTCAAGAAGAATAAATTCAAGGAGATCAACAGTGTTCAAGACGAAATTCAAGGCGTTCTTCATGGAGTTGACTTAAATCGGGAATAAGCTATCATGCCCTCGAGCTAATGTTATCAAATATCAATTAAGTTCATTTTGGAGGAAGATCAAAAGGTCAATTTCACCAATAAGTTCTCATATTCAAGTCAAATATCGTCAAATATATATATATATATATATATATATATCACGTTTCATTCGGGATTAAGCTGTCAAACCCTCGAATTAACGTTATTCAAATTCAAGTTCAAGTTTACAGAAGATCAAGTTGAAGATTTTATCTCCGAATTGTCAAATTCCAGATACTATATTCTTGAAGAGAAGAATCAGAGGAAGAAATATAGATTGTAATCTATATTTTTCATTTGATTTATATAAATTCAACTTGTACTATTTTTCTTGTTTGTTAATTTGCAGACAATAAAAATTTGGGTTATACACCCCAAGAAAATGCATGTAGTATTATGTATATTCTCATTGCTCTATCACATCAATTTTGATTAAACAATCATTGAAAACTAGCCTTTACTTGCTCCTATCAAATATAGCAATTGTACTAGTAATATTGCAAAATTGTTTCTTCATGTTGGTCTAAATATCATGTTAGCCTGAATTTGTTTTTTTTTTTTTTTTGCAATTCCGATTTTCTAACTTTAAAAAAATTGTAGATTTAGTCCCAAGTGGCCAAAAAAGCTGACTTAGAAAAATAAAAGGCCAGACGTGCTAAGGTGGACCGCAAGAAAATAATATCAAATTCCAAAGAAATAATTCCAATGACATAAAAAATCGTTGAAATTTTTAAAGTTCTAACGGAAATTTCAATGCTACAACATAGCATTGAAAAATTTCAACAGAAATTCCAACCATAAACATGACTATTGGAATAAACCGTTGTAATTTCTATTGGATTTTGAATTCTAACAGAAATTCCGGCATTCCAACAAACCATTGGAAAATTCCAACGGTAATTCCAATAATAAGCAAAATCATTGGAATACACCATTAGAAATAGTGTTGGAATTTTAAAAATAATCCAACAAAAATTCCATGGCAAAAGCATATCGTTAGAAAATTCCAGCAGAAATACCGATGGTAAATAAAACCGCTAGAATAAGCCGTTGAAATTTCCGTTGGAATTTTAAAATTCTAATGACAATTCCAACACTACAGTACATCGTTGGAAAATTTCATTAAAAATTCCATTGCTGTTGAAAAATTTCAATAGAGGTTAAAAGATTTGATAGTAATATCCATATAAATAAAATACATCTTCTTTTATGGATCTCATCATATTGAAATTACACAGTTAAATGTGTTTCACTTGGGACAAATTTATTATGGGTGACCCCCGGAAAGTTAAAGATATTAGATAATGAGATAGAATGAATGGATATTTCAACGGATTTATACTATTGGGATAACAATTGGAGTTTTTTCAATGATTATACATTCCAACAGATATACCTTTGGAATTGTTGTTGGAAAATTCCAACTTTATAACTCAATTAGAATTACCGTTGGAATAATAGTTGGAGTTTTTTCCAATAACTGAATATTTTTCCTTTGGTATTTTTGTTAGAATTTTGCCATTCCAACTGCTATTTTACTAATGATGTCTTTTCCTTTGGAATTTGTGTTAGGATCGAAAGTTTCAACGGAAATTGGTCAAATTTCAACAAAATTTCCTGTTGGAAACTTGTAGTGTGACTAAAATTTGAGAGAAATTAAGTTTTGGAGGGAGAATTTGATTGTATGGCAATAAGTTGGACATCTTACAAGGAATTAAAACCATCTCACCTTGGCAATTGAACTTAAAATTGAGGAAAAAAACGATTCATTTTCCCTCCAAAAATGACCCATCTAATGAGCGGACACAATCAAAGTTAATTAGATGTTAGCCAATTGTAATACCCAACTCATGTATGATTATGACATGTGTACAATTTCACATGCAAATGTCATAATTAGACACATTTCATAATCATGCGGGAGTTAGGTGGGAGGGAAAAGTGGGAATTATATGGGAAAGATGGGTATAGGGTTGGGTCACCAGGAAGAAAATACAGGAAAGTCTTTCCTTTATTTAGAAAAAAATTATTTACGATGTATAGAGAAATTTAAACATTTGTCTAAGTTCTTTTATTTAAGATATTATTTTAATAAATATTTAGATTATTCCTTTTTTGTGTTTTTTTGTTGAAATTAGAAGTTATTTAAGACTACCGTGTATAATAAGTCCTTTTTTTTGCTTTTAAAATGTTAACACAATTTTTATTTTCCGTATACTTTTACAAGTTCATTAAAAAAATAAATCCAATTCTATTTCAGTATAATTTTATATTTTAAATACAAAAATATATTTATATTTTTTAATTTATAGATATGTTATGTAAACTAATTATTATTGAATTCAAAGATGTTTTGCTCTGATTTGTCCACATAATTGCCTCACAATTGCTACATCATTGGTTTTCTCTCTAAATTTGAAAAATCCTCAGGCATAAGCATTTTCCAGTACTAAGTCAACAACTTCCAAAGCAAAACGATCTTATCTAGCCAATTAGGACTAAATGTGCAATTTTCGAAAAGTTAACGCATATAAGTTGCAAAATAACTAAAAATCGGACCAAAATGTTGTACAGTCAACATAAAGGATGAATTTTGCAATTTGACCACTTATAAAGCATTCCTTTGAAGATTGCCATTTCTATTAAAACTGTCCCCGTATTGTTAGTGAAATTAGCTAGTTATGCAATATTAGTATTCTAAAACAAATTATGCAATATTAGTGCTATATTTGCTGGGTAATAGGTTTTGTTTCTCCAAACTTTGATTTTATTCATTTCCTATGATATTTATGTTATAAAGTTTATCAACAGTTGATTTTAATATAATGTAAAAAGACGAGACCAAACTGAAGAACTTTAAAAGATAAATTGTTGAAAAGCAACATATTATGTATTCTATTAAAGGTAGAAAACATAATCATCGAGCAATTAAAGATAAAATCAAGAAAGGATTGAGTAACTTTCTTGTCTGGTCTGCTCTATTCTAAGCCTCCGCCTTGAATCTTGTAGCAATCATCCGCGCATAATTAAACTGATCTACTGATCGCCAGGGCTGCGATTAGTGAAAAAACACATAGTAGTTAGGATTGTATTAATTTTGAAAGGCAATTAATTTGAACCCAAGTAGTAAATCAATCTGAAATAATTTCTCAATTTTTTCTTGTTGTAATAATTATATTTTCTCGTTTATAGTGCATGTTTTATGAGAATTGTTTTTTTGAGGGGTTTATGAGAAATATTTTAAAACTTAATGAACACAATAAAATGGCTTAATAGCAAAATATGCCCCCGTAACTTAAGCCTTTTTGTATTTTTGCCATTTAACTATTAAAGTTGCAATTTATGCCCTGGACAATTTTGCCCTTTTGGCTAAATAGCAGTTTTTGTCCTTTATCTTTCCAAAGGTAGCAATTATAGCCCTATAACTTTCGAGAATTAGCAATTTCAATCCTTTCATATCACAGCTATATACAATAAACTCAAATTTCATAGATTATGAATATTCTCATAATTCTAAATAATTTGATTTCAGACTAAGATTTTGATAAAACGGATATAGCCCATTACGGCCATATCAGGCCCAACATGCTTCCGTAAAATTAATAAATCCCTTAAAATTCATACCTTCTTTGACCGAAACAGCACCGGGTGAAATAGCTCGCAACACCACCAGTTGGAAAATTACTTCCCCCAGATCGTTTGACAAACAGCTCCTCACTGTTCAACCTCACCCTTAGGGAAGATGATCTGCAAGTTATCCAACTCCTTCAGCAACTGTTCATCACAACCTTGGTTCGTTTCCTACTCTAGGCGTATAAGTAATTCTTAACCGGGATAAATCAATAGAACATTTATGAAGACATGTTGAAGCAGAAAGCCCCTTTTTATTAAGAACTTATAGAAATATTTATTACATTAGTAATCTCCTTTTGGGAGGAGAATACCAGTTTAGCCTCTCATAGACGAGGCTTGCACTCGAAAATACATAAAAACTTGAAAAATAAAACACTCAGAATATTACAAATTTTTCACTCAATCTTTATTATAAGAAAACTAAGGGAAATGAATGTCCTCAGCTTCCTTCAAAT
Source organism: Rehmannia glutinosa (assembly GCA_016081115.2). Classification (NCBI taxonomy): domain Eukaryota; kingdom Viridiplantae; phylum Streptophyta; class Magnoliopsida; order Lamiales; family Orobanchaceae; genus Rehmannia; species Rehmannia glutinosa. The sequence goes on from CM071930.1 coordinate 53,649,545, forward strand.
CCTGCAATTTATAGAGGTAAGTCCGGACTTGAAAGACGGACTTCAAATCTTGTTAAAACTTATGATGTCACAACTTATGTCATATCCTGCATTATTGCCTCGCCAGCTATCTTCCTTTTCTTTCCGCGTGATTCAGCCCATGTGATGGTTGTCGGGGAACCTTTTAAAAAGTTGGTCTGCGTGGTCCCCGAGGAAAACGCGTCTTGTGAGCTGGGCCCTTATCCTTTCCAGTTGTATGGTCTTGTCGGTCGGGTTTGGGTTGGAAACCTTTCCCAAACTCGGGTTCCTTCTGTTCGGGGCATGCTTGACAGATCCGGTCGATCCAACAGCCAACATGCGCCATGTTACAGAATTTTTGGTAAGTTTCTTTACTGGCCGGAATCTTATTCTCCCAGAGAATTCTTCTTTTGGTCTCGAAGAGTTCCTCTGCAAATCCTGTAGTAGATCAAGTCATTGAATTCAAAAGGAAAGATCCATTTGTTGAATTCTGGAAAAACTTGAATGGATATTTGACTTTGTCCATTTCGGTTAGACAAACCCAAAGACCCCATGATACTTTTATATATTTTAATGCATTTCCATCCGGTCTTCTTAGTTTGATGAAATGAAAAGCTTCATTAAAGTCTTTCTTTGCTGGTTCGGGAACTGCACTTAGAAAATATAGTTCCAAAATGTCTCCTATGGCCAAGTGTGGATTGTTGGCCCAAGTCTCGTAAACAGCTTCCCCAATCCATTTCGGTAATTTCTAAATTTCTGGGAATCCTGGTGATACAATATAGATTGAAGCTAGAGCTCCAAACGTATACCATTCCTGTACTTCATTTGGATGACTTCGTGGCTTCATCCAAACCCTGGGATACTTTTATAAATTTCTGGTAGCCCGTGCTCCTACGCACCACCCGTGCGCTCTACAGAGACTGGATGATTTCAACAGGATGGCGCACGGGTAGCCCGTGCTCTGATGCACCACCCGTGCGTCTGCGCTGGAATCCCATAATCTGCAGCATTATGCCCTAAACTGAAAGGTGGGTATAAAAAAAGGCTTTTTGGGGGGCGCACACAAGGATATTCTGGCATTTTTGGGATCTACAACACAAGACAAAGGTCTATTCTTGGAAGAAGACATCAAGGAGACAATCGGGTTGCATCGGAGCTTGAGGAACGGAGATATATCGAGAGATTGTCGACTTTCCTAAGTTTTTCTTGCTTCTCTTTTAGTTTCAATCTTTCATTTTCATTTGTAATGGCTTTGAACAATTTGTTTATGAGTTGTTTAGAAATCATGTGTAGCTAAACTCAAGAGATTTCCGGGTTTTGGAAGTAGATTAATGAACTCTTGTTGGATGTTTTAATCTTAGTTGAAGTTATTATCTTGAAGCTTTATTTGAGTATTTTGAGCTTATTCTTGTTTTATCACTTGATCAATGATTTAACTTGTTTGATATATTGATTTATAATTCGAGAGATGAGTTTCAATATTAGATCTTGAATACTCGACACAAATATTTGCATGAATCGAGAGGTTTGTAAATATTTGTGAGGATATTTGATCTTTTAAACTTTTGGGAGTTGAATGCTTTATGTTGAGTAGAGATGCTAGCATAAGTATTTCAATCTACGTTTTATATGCATCTCGAGAGGGAGGATAAAATAACTTTGTGATCGTCTTATAGGAATATTGATAATAACGTGGCTTGATTAAACTGGATAACAAGAGGATTATTAATCGAAACCTTAACTCGGAAATCCATTTCAATATCTTGATACTTCTATCATTTGGATTATCTTAATCTTGTGTTTTGGTGATTTAAATTGTCTTAATCTCAATACAACAATCATCCAATTTCGATCGTCTAAATAAAAATAAGACTATCTTAGTTCAATACTTAGCGCATAAATTTATTAGTCTCCGTGGATATGACCTTGCTTACCCTATTCTATAAACTACACCGTACACTTACGGTGAAGCTAAAAATAAGGCGAACAAGTTTTTGGCGCCGTTGCCGAGGACTAATACAATTTCTGGTGCTAATATTGCGATAGATAGAATTAATTTTAATTTAGACAATTTTATTTTTACATTTTGGATTCACTTTAATTCTTCATTATTTGACTTGTTTCTTTTAGTTCGGTCCGGGTAGTACATGAACACGCGCTCGAGGCAAGGGACTTGATACCACTTATACCGAAGTCATGCTTTCGCGAGAAGAATCGATCTTACCACTAGATGGGGTGAAAGACAACACAATCCGATAATGGGGATTTGAATGAGTTACCAATACCGACAAACAATGGTGGAACCGGAGTTACGATACGGTTCAACGAAAAGCCATTCGTGATTACTTTCGACCACAAACAAATCGTAATTACGGTGGTATTGCCCATATTCCTATCAATGCCAACAACTTCGACCTCAAACCGCACTCGATCAATATGGTGCAACAGAATCAGTTTGGGGTTCGCAATCGAGGATCCTAACTCTCACCTTGCACATTTTATCCAAATATGCAATACGATCAAAATGAACGGAGTCTCGGATGACGCCATAAGATTGCGCCTATTCCCATTCTCTTTATGGGATAAGGTGAGAAATCGGTTGGGTACTTTGACGCAAGGCAGTGTAAGCACATGGGATGAACGGAGCCAAAAGTTCTTGTTTAAATTCTTTCCACTGAGCAAAACTTTGCAGCTCAAAAGCGAGATTACTCAATTCCGATAGTTCGACTCAGAGCCTTTGTACGAGGCTTGGGAAAGGTTTCGGGATTTTTTACGTAGATGTCCACAACATGGGTTTCCAGAGGATCAACAATTATGTTTCTTCTACAATGGTTTAATGGGACAAACGAGGGCCTTTGTGGATGCCGCAGCGGGAGGAGCATTGTTGGTAAGGTTTCCACAAGATGCCTTGAACCTTCCCGCAAAGAAATGGCTATGAACGATTACAGTGGCCATCCGAAAGATCTAATGTACAACGAGTAGTCAAATCTCGGATTGGACCAATTAAAACATTGACGGCACAAGTAGCGGCTTTGACAACTCAATTGAGTGTATTGATGAAGGGGCGAGAAGCGACGAGCATGGGTAGTGAAGCTCTTCTATATCCGATGGAAGAGGTAAATTATGTGAATAACCGGAATTTCAACAATTTAGGAATAATTCAAACCCAACGCACTACCATCCAGGGTTGAGAAATCATGAAAATTTTTCCTACGCAAATACAAAGAATGTGTTACAACCTCCGCGGGATTTATTGCTTCAAGTGGAGGCGAGAAATGGGAAGGCAAATCGTCGTTGGAAGATGCACTCACCTCCTTCATAAATCAATCTAATGCATTCATGAATGATACGAGGAGCCACCTCGCTAAGTAAGACTCTCGGATGGATAAGATAGAACAACAAGTGACAAGCTTGATAAAGAATCTGGAGACTCAAATGGGTCAATTGGCTACAATTGTGGGTGGTCAACATCACAAGGGTCAATTTCCAAGTAATACGGAAATTAATCTAAGGAACAATGCAAGGCGATTCGTTTACGAAGCGGTACAGAATATGAGGGGCCTAAAGAAAAAATCTGGGAATCTGAAACTTTCAGATGAAGCATCGAGGCCGGAAACGGGAGAATCCGTGATGAAGGATGATATTGAAGAAAATAGGAAAGAAGAGAACAAAGAGGCGGAACAAACAAGGGCTGAGAAGCTAAAATCATCATCTAACTCGAATATATCTAAGTTGCCTATATCTCTTCCCTTTCCTCAAATATTTCAAAAGAAAAAGCTTGATGATCAATTTGACAAATTCCTTGATATATTTAAGAAATTGCACATTAACATTACTTTTGCAGACGCACTAGAACAGATGCCAAACTATGCTAAATTTCTTAAGGATGTTATGTCGAAAAAGCGGAGGATGACAAGCTTTGAAATGGTGAATTTGACGGAAGAATGTAGTGCAATTATCGAAAGAAAGTTACCACAAAATCGAAAGATCCGGGAGTTTCACTATCCTCTTGTGCTATTGGTGGTAATTTCTTTAATAAAGCGTTATGTGATTTGGGGGCAAGTATTAATTTGATGCCTTTGTCCATTTTCAGGAAGCTTGGATTAGGCGACGTGAAGCCAACTACGGTGACATTGCAACTTGCAAACCGATCACTTACGTATCCAAGGGGAATTATTGAAGACGTATTGGTAAAAGTTGATAAATTTATATTCCCCGTGGATTTCTTGGTTCTTGATATGGAAGAAGATCGAGACGCGTTCACCTTTGATACTTGGACGTCCTTTCCTAGCCATGGGTAAAGCCTTAATAGATGTGCAAAAAGGAGAGCTCACATTACGTGTTAATGATGAGCATGTTTTATTTTCTATATATAATGCAATGAAATTTCATGATTCGGTGGATAATTGTAATTTTTTGGATATAGTTAGTTCATGCATTGAGGATTATGTTGATCATACATTGTCTACAGATGATTTGGAATTTGGTCTAACCCACTCGTGCTCAATGTCGAGTGTTGTACTTGATTTTGATAACCGAGATTTGTACGACTATGTTTGTGCCTTAGATCATATGCAGGAACTACCTAAGAGCGCAAGAGGCGAGAACGCAAAGTCAGAAATAAGGGAGCCAAACTTGCAGAAACGCACAACCCATGCGTCCACGCACGGGCAACCCGTGCGTGATGTTGATGGAAGAGTTGAGGTCTCTGAAGAGCACACGGGCCGTCTTATTTGAGCACGGGCTGCCCGTCTTGTATTTGCGAAGGAAGACTGGAAATAGGGGATCATGCACGACACGTGCGTCTGAGCTTGGGCAACCCGTGCGTGACCCTGAAATAGTAACATTGACTCCGGAACTCAAGCAATTACCTGAACACCTCAAATATGCATTCCTTGGGGCAAATAATGCAAATCCGTGTCGTTTCATCTCTTCTCACTCCTACTCAACTTGATAAACTGTTAAGGGTTTTACGAAAATATAAGTCGGCACTAGGATGGTCTATAACTGATTTAAAAGGCATAAGTCTATCCGTTGTGATGCATAAAATTCGGATGGAAGATGTTTATAAACCATCAGTGCAAAACCAAAGACGACTAAACCCTATCATGCAAGATGTTGTTATGAATGAAGTGTTGAAATGGTTGGATGCCGGGATCATTTATGTTATATCTGATAGTTCATGGGTAAGTCCGGTACAAGTGGTGCTTAAAAAAGGGGGGGTAATAGTGGTAAAAAATGAAAATAAAGAACTGATTGCTACTAGAATCGTTACAGGGTGGCAAATTTGCATTGATTATCGAAAACTAAATGATGCCACTCGAAAAGATCATTTTCCTCTTCCCTTTATAGATATGATGTTAGATCGTCTTGCAGGTTATGATTATTATTGCTTTTTAGATGGTTATTCCGGTACAATCAAATCATGATTGCGCTTGGAAGACCAAGAGAAAACAACATTTACATGTCCGTATGGCACATTTGCATTTCATCGCATGCCATTTGGTTTATGTAATGTACCGCCACTTTCCAACGTTGTATGATGGCTATATTTCACGATCTTATTGAAAAAGTTATGGAGGTGTTTATGGGCGATTTCTCTGTGTTTGGTGATTCTTTTGATAATTGTCTTCACAATCTTTCCCTAGTCTTTGCAAAATGATGTGAAGAGACCAATCTAGTACTAAATTGGGAAAAGTGCCATTTTATGGTGCGCAATGGCATTACTTGGTCATCGAGTCTCTTCTCGCGAGGTTTGGAAGTAGATCGGGCAAAGATTGTAGCGATCGAGAAATTACCTCCTCCTACAAACGAAAAAGCTATCCGGAGCTTCTTGGGCCACGCCGGATTCTATAGAAGGTTTATCCGTGACCTTTCTAAAATTTCTAAGCCTTTGAGCCAATCGCTAGAAAAAGATCTCGCTTTCAATTTTTCCAATGATTGTTTGGCATTTGAAACGTTGAAGAAGGCATTGGTGACCGCACCTATTCTTGTCGCCCCATTGGAGCCAACTGTTTGAATTGATGTGTGATGCGGCGATTTTGCGGTAGAGGGGGCTGTTTCTCGGTCAAAAGAGGGAAAAGTTGTTTAGATCTATCTACTATGCTAGTAGAACGGGCCGATTAACTCAACGAATTACACCACTACCGAAGGAGATGTTGGCGATTGTCTTCACATTTGATAAATTCGATTATACTTGATTGGAACGAAAAACGATTGTTCATACCGATCATGCGGCTATCAAATATCTTTTTGATAAGAAGGATGCGAAACCAATGTTGATTAGGTGGATTCTATTATTGCAAGAGTTCGATGTGGAAATCGAGGGGCCTAAGGGATGTGAGAATGTGGTAGCAGATCACTTGTCTCGAATTGAAAATCAAGAGGGGTCGCAAAGAAGCACGGAATTGATAAAAGAAGAATTTCCGATGAACGGTTACTCATGCTCGAGGCAAAATTTCCGTGGTATCTTTGATTTTGTCAACTATTTGGTCATGGGAGTTTTGCCTCCAAATCTATCGTCATATCAAAAGAAGAAATTCCTACATGATGTCAAGTTTTACATGTGGGACGACCCTACTCTTGAAGAGGTGTCTTGACAAAATCATAAGGAGATGCGTGCCTCAAGAAGAATGGGAGGGAGTCCTACAACAAATGTCACTCTTCACCCTGCGGACATTTTGGCCCAACCCGCACCGCTGCGAAGGTATTGCGAGTGGGCTATACTTGCCCACTCTATTTAATGATTGCTATTTGTTTGTGCAACAATGTGACAGGTGTCAACGAATGGGCAACATTTCCAGAAAACACGAGATGCCGATGACAAATGTAATCGAAGTTGAATTGTTCGATATTTGGGGGATTGACTTTATGGGCCCATTTCCATCATCTTCGGGCTATCAATATATTCTACTTGCAGTGGAGTATGTATCCCGTTGGGTAGAGGCGATTCCTTCCAAAACAAATGATGCTCAAATTGTGATGAAGTTCCTTAAGAAAAATATATTTACTCGATTCGGCACTCCAAGAGCTTTAATTAGCGATGGAGGGTCGCATTTTGTAAATAAATTGATGAGCAATTTGTTGGCAAAATATGGGGTGAAATATAAAGTTGCATTGGCATACCATCCACAAGCCAATGGGCAAGCCGAAGTAGCCAACCGGGAGATCAAACAGATTCTTGAGAAGACAGTTAACATCAACCGAAAGGATTGGGCATTAAAATTGGATGATGCTCTATGGGTGTACCGGACTGCATATAAGACACCGTTGGGCACATCTCCATATCAACTTGTCTTTGGGAAGTCGTGCCATTTGCCGGTAGAATTGGAGCACAAAGCATTTTGGGCGGTCAAGAAACTAAATCTGGATTTTCAAAAGGCCGGTGAAGAAAGGTTGCTCCATTTAAATGAGATGGAAGAATTTCGGGATGAAGCTTACGAAAATTCCCGACTTTACAAAGAAAGAACCAAACGATGGCACGACAAAATGATTAAGAAACGAGAGTTTTTACCAGGGGAACCCGTCCTCTTGTACAATTCACGCCTTAAACTTTTTCCGGGAAAACTCAAATCTAGGTGGTCGGGGCCTTTCGTGATAAAGAAAATATTGAATCCTCCCGGCATTGTGGAATTGTTAACAAAAGATGGTGAGACTTTCATGGTAAATGGCCAGAGGATTAAGCATTACTTCCACCGAGGCAATCAAGAGGAGGTGACATCCATCACCTTGCGAGACCCGTGACGGAACAAAAACAGGCGTCAAGCTAAAGACGTAAACTATAGCGCTTGTTGGGAGGCAACCCAACGGTTTTTGGTGTGGATTTCAATTTTTTTTAATTTTTGTATTTTTTCTTGTGTGTGTTTTATTCTAATTTTGTGTGTTTTTTTTTTTTAAAAAATATCCATTGCATTGTTGTGTGTTTTCATATAGTTGCATATAGAGCATTCTAGGTTGCATTGCATTAGAAGCACGTTTATGGCTTTAGCACATTTATTGCTTTCTTAGATGTTAGAGAGTGAGTTGACCGGGCATGTTGCAACTTGTTGTTTGTGTGTTGATTGAATATTTATATTGTTGGGATTGGATGTTGGTTATGAGTTGATTGAGCCTTGAATAGATAACATTGAGCATGTTGATATGGAAAACTTGGTTTGATGCTTTGAATTACATATTTACAAGCCTGTGAGCTTTTGAGCCTTTACTGCTTGTATCTTTTGCAGTCTTGTTGTGATTTGAGTGTATCATTCATGTTGTTAAAATTCTAGAACTTCCTTGGGTATCTCTGTCAAGGCCACATGTTGTATGCGAATTGTGAATGTGATTAAAGGCCATCTTTGCTAGCCTTTCAAGCCTTTTACCTACCTAAAGATGTTGAAATTCCTAGTTAGCCAAGTTGAGCCTATAGCCTATTTCTTTGATAACCACAAAATTTAACCCTTGATCTTAATATATCCATCACCTTAAACTCGAATGTATAGCGTTGAGTAAAGGGAATGAATGAGGCTGAATGGGTGGGAATTGAAAAGTAGGATAAATGGGCATACTTGGTTAAATGGAACAAAAAGAGGAATGAAATGAGTTGAAAAAGAAGTGTTGAAAATGCACAAATGAAAAAAAAAAGTTGATAAACTTGGGGGGCGAAGGATTGTAATTTGAGGCGATTCCCAAAAGAAAGAAAGAAAATGGAGATAAATAAAGTTGATAAAAATGAGGGATGATTGGAGTAGCATATGGGATTGTAATGTAAATGATTGATATGCTCATCGGTCTATATACTCGAGTTTGAGTCACTTTATCCAAAATTTCCTACCCAAACCAAAGAGCCTTCATTACAACCAAATGAGAAAGTCCTTTTTGATTCACAAATTGCATACACTCTAGTGGCGGAGATATGAGACGAATTGCAAGCCTATGGTAATTTTGCGACATCGAATTGATTTGAGCGTAAACACGTCCTATATCCTCGTGAGATGAGAGTATACACTTAACTTTGAGGGTCGTAATTCAGAGCATTTCACCATGTTTTGTTTGATGCGTGCCCTTCGAGTAGATATTTGAGGCTTGATTGGTTTGTTGCTTGACATTCATGATGAACAATATGAATTTCTTTTTGGATCCTTTGTGTGCGCTTTTATTCTTATCTCCCTGTTGTGATTTGTCGTGTTTTCAAAATTGTTGATCGGGACGGTCAACAGTGTAAGTTTGGGGGATTTTGATAGGTGTGAGTTTTGCATGTATTTTGAGGCGTATTTCTGGCTATAATGATGGGTAAACATGCACATACTCGCGTTAAATGTTACATATTCACTCCTTGTGTAAAAGATATTACACTTTGCTTATTTTGTAGGAATTTCATGATATTTGAAGCAAATCGAATACGAATACGAGGATAGCAAAGTGGAAACACGGAGAATTGAGTGAGTATACGAAAAGTGAAGCCAAAAAGAGTGAAAGATGAGCGTCTAAGGAAAAGACAGGGAACGCACGGGTTGGGCGTGTCTTAGGCACCACCGTGCACCCCTGAATGAAGAAATTTTGAGCTTCTGCATGGCGCACGGGTAGCCCGTGCACCGACGCATGACCCGTGCGCCCTACAGAGAATGGATGATTTCAACGGGATGGCGCACGGGTAGCCCGTGCTCCTACACACCACCCGTGTGCTCTCTGAGACCGGATGATTTCAACAGATGGCGCACGGGTAGCCCGTGCTTCGGATGCACCACCCGTGCGTCTGTGCCTGAATCCCATAACTGACATTATGCCCTAAACTGAAAGGTGGGTATAAAAAAGGCTTTTTTGGGGCACACAAGGATATTCTGGCATTTTTGGGATCTACAACACAAGACAAGGGTCTATTCTTGGAAGAAGACATCAAGGAGACAATCGGGTTGCATCGGAGCTTGAGGAACGGAGATATATCGAGAGATTGTCGACTTTCCTAAGTTTTCTTGCTTCTCTTTTAGTTTCAATCTTTCATTTTCATTTGTAATGGCTTTGAACAATTTGTTTATGAGTCGTTTAGAAATCACGTGTAGCTAAACTCAAGAGATTTCCGGTTTTGGAAGTAGATTAATGAACTCTTGTTGGATGTTTTAATCTTAGTTGAAGTTATTATCTTGAAGCCTATTTGAGTATTTTGAGCTTATTCTTGTTTTATCACTTGATCAATGATTTAACTTGTTTGATATATTGATTCATAATTCGAGAGATGAGTTTCAATATTAGATCTTGAATACTCGACACAAATATTTGCATGAATCGAGAGGTTTGTAAATATTTGTGAGGATATTTGATCTTTTAAACTTTTGGGAGTTGAATGCTTTATGTTGAGTAGAGATGCTAGCATAAGTATTTAAATCTACGTTTTATATGCATCTCGAGAGGGAGGATAAAATAACTTTGTGATCGTCTTATAGGAATATTGATAATAACGTGGCTTGATTAAACCGGATAACAAGAGGATTATTAATCGAAACCTTAACTCGGAAATTCATTTCATTATCTTGACACTTCTATCATTTGGATTATCTTAATCTTGTGTTTTGGTGATTTAAATTGTCTTAATCTCAATACAACAATCATCCAATTTCGATCGTCCAAATAAAAATTAGACTATCTTAGTTCAATACTTAGCGCATAAATTTATTAGTCTCCGTGGATACGACCTTGCTTACCCTATTCTATAAACTACACCGTACACTTGCGGTGAAGCTAAAAATAAGGCGAACATATACCTGCATAGGAGAAATCTTAATCTCGTCAGTTTGAACTTTAGATTTGCCGGTCTGTGGCCTAAGATTAAACTCTCCCTCTTTTACCCCAGAGGTGCTGGGTTGACTTGAAGACTCGGGTTGTGACACCGAAGCTTCAACATTCAAATTCTGATTTGTACACCCTCGGGATGCATCACCTGCAACACTTGTGATTATGGTACTTGAATCCACAACCTCCGGGTTAGAGTCTCGTTCTCATCGCCCCTTTTTGCACCGTAGGAGATGCGGCTGGAAGAGAGGCCCTGCGATGCTAAGAACAATTGTCCTTAAGCGGAACCGGCATGCTCGTATTTGACTAGAAATGGATTTAAGTCAGCTGTTGAAGTTGTCCAAAGCAATCCTGCATTGAGACATAACGTCCCAAAATCTCGTTCTAGACTCTCCAGGTTTTCCCTGAGATGTCTTACTCATTTAAGGACCTCGTCAGTAACGCGTCCTTCCATCTCGTGTCAAAAAATCTGCAATAATATTTTCATGAGAATTTATAATGACACTATCGTAATCATAATATTAACATTCAGCTTGCCATCTAAGTAATCGAGCCTTTTCTGGTTTTGATTCAATTTTATTTTTCAGAAAAGCCTTGACACTTGAATTATTAATTTTTAAAGTAAACTTTTTAGCCAGTAAAAATAGAGGTCATTTTTTAAAAGCCTTTCTGACTGCAAATAATTCTTTTTCGTTGATATGCCATCTGTTTGCTTCACTGGGTGTGAATAAACCGCTGCAATATCTGCATGGCACTTCCTCATTCGGTGTGACCTTAGTAAGAACTGCTTCCCAACAATCATCACTGGCATCTGTGTAAAGAACCAGTTCATCCTCGTCTTGGGGAATCGCAAGCTTTGGAAGCTTTTTACAAACTTCTTTAAGTTTCTTAATTCCTTTTTGATGTTCATCCTCCCATTTGAATACTACATCTTTTTTAAGCAATGGGCTAAACATCTTCTTGTAATATGCCGGATTGTTAATGAACATCCCAGCAAAATTAACAATTCCAAGAAAACTCTGAAGCTGTTTCTTGTCTTTCAGTGTATCTGGAAATCCCTATATTTTTTTCTACAATATGATTCTGTAGAATAATTCCAGATTCATCGATTTCAATTCCGAGGAATTCAATCTGTCTTGTTGCGATTACCGCCTTCTTTTCCGGAAGCACTAATCCTTCTCTGTGACAAACATCTGAAAATATCTCCAAATGTTTGAGATGCTACTTCATGTTCTTTGATGCGATAAGAATGTCATCAATGTATATGAACATCAAACTGAAATAATCTTTGAAGAGATTATCCATCTTTCTTTGATATATTTGGGGTGCGTTAGCCAATCCCATAGGCATCACGTTCCAAATATAATGTCCCTATGGTGTAGAGAAAGCAGTAAACTTCTTACTTTCTTCCTCCATCTTAATGCAGAATTCGGACTTATGTCGAACTTTGAGAAGATCTTGGCACCTTTGATACAGTTAACCAGATGTTCTCTGCTCGGGATGTAGTATCCGTCGAATTCCAAAATGTTATTAATCCCTTTGTAATTAATAACAAGTCTTGGTTTTCCTCTTTTGATTTCTCCATGGTTTATGACTAAGAATCCTGGACTGCTGTATGGAGAAATTCCTGGTGATATTAAATTAAGGTCAAGATGTTCCTTAAGTATCTTCTGCATATCCTCACGATCTTCGTGATTCATATGGATTGGTTTGAATCTCACAAACTCGTACTCCTTTCCTGGTTTAACCTTTAAGGAAGCTTTAAGCTCGTTCTTATCCCACCATGCCAAAGGATCTTCATTATAATTCCTTTGGATCTTCTTCTTGATATCCTTGAGTGATATTTGTTCCTCAATGGTCACGTCACTCTGTGGATTCTCTTTCAGACTCATCCATAATTCTTCAATGGCTTCTGGAGTCACTCGTTCTTCTCCTTGTACTCTGAATGAATACAAGTTATTATCCCATATATTTTTATCTTTTCCGCTTCCGAATTGTTTATAGGATAATAATGCTTCACCAAATTTTCTTCGATCCGCCATCTTTGGATTCCGGAGTTTGGCTTCATCACCACGCTTGCTGCGAAAATTAATAGGCATTTTTCTGTAAAATGCTTCCCGCAGTCGCTGGACAATAATCTTATCATCACATAATGTTGTGAAAATAAGTCTTCTTGTCTCATTTTCCTGTGTAAATCTCTTGAATGTTTGTAGGAAATTATTTCCTAGCAACACATATGCTCCTGTATCATGGAAATAGATTGGTGGCGTCTTTACTTTGTACCATGGGTACCGCCTGCGCCTCCGATCATGATTTCTGCTTGTTTAATTCCATTGTTAAGAATAAGAATTCTTTTAGAGAAATCTCTTCCTGCAATAGCTGGTAAATCTTCTCCAATTTATTTAGGAAAAACATCCGGCTTTGCAGTACATATTCCGGCACCTGAATCAATATAGGCGGCGAAATACTCGGCCTTGTATTCAGCATATAACATTACGATAGAAATGTATATGGAAAATGGACTAGTGGTCATCTGATTCTATATCTTTTACATGCCACTGTGAACTCCATCCCTTCTTGTAATCTTTCCCAAGGTTTATGATCCTCAAGAAATTCAATTCCCAGTATTAATTATTCTGGGATTTTCCCCGCAACTCCCATGATAGTAAGCTCAATTTCTCCTATCTTCAGGCTTCCTTGATATCTTCCAACTATAGGTTGTTGGAGGTAATATAGAACATCACAAGGAAACATATTCACCTTTTGAGTGATGTCAAATATTACTTCAATTTCTCGCCATCCTTCCGGGCATTTCAACTCTCCTGCTGTTTTGAAAACATCTGGGATGCGCTGAACTGTACTTGGTCTCTTTTCTTCCCAACGGCTACTGCTTACCATTCTGTCTTGTTGGAAAGACATCCTTCGTGGCTCAACTCTGAGACTTCGATTTTTGTTGAAGACTGGTTGATCTTGAATTATCATATCAATCTCCTTTATAGTTGGAGACTCAATGATTTCTGGTAAAACCACCCTGGCGAAGTCCTCAAAGATTCTTGGGACTTCGATAAATTCCTTTCTCAAGAATACCTCTGAATGATGTGTATTCGAGAGAGCATATGAAATCTTGTATGTGATCGAGTAAGGTCTATTCCCCTCTTTCATCAATTCGACTCTTTTGAAATCTTGATGAAGGGTTAGGACTCTGTTAAAATCTCGATCTCCCAAATTGTATGCAATTCTAGGATAGACATTGATTGCCAATTTTCCTGCATACAAATTTCCTGTAACTGCTCCAAGGCATGAATCCTTGAGGTTTGAGATCCGCTTGTCAAATATAGCCAGATTGAGTGGCGAATCTATTCCTTTTTTGAATGTTGCTTTAATAATGACTCTTATGGCTCCGATATGAATACATGAGAGTGTATTTGCAACTTCTCTTTTAACTCTGCTTTTGATCTCCTGGATTTCTCTAATATGGACCAATTGCATCTCGATCAGGTTACCGGTAAACTCCATTGGAATGGCAAATTCTCCGGTTGTTACCCTGTGGATAATTTGGTGTTTTCTATTACGAAAACCAATCTTATCCAAAGCCTTCTCCATAGCTCCGATTGTAAATCCATCATATATCTGAACTTTGGATCTTCCTTCATAATTCTCATAAGAGTTTTATGAGAAACAGTAGTGTGAGAGAGGAATCCCGACATATCCTCCCTGACCGTCTGCTGAAGAATTTTTTCTTCACTCTGATTCTGAGATAGAGTCATTTCCATCGTCAGAATAGATTTCTTCTTCATAGATGCTCTCATCTGAGGGTATATCCTCAAACTGATACACCTGTATAAGATCTTGATAGTAAACAACTTCTTCTATTTCTGGTGTAGCCTCGAACTGTCTAACTCCTCGTCTTTGATTATCTGGGTAGTCAGTTGAGATATGCCCTCTTGCTCCGCATGTCCAACAATTACAGTCTTTGAAACTTTCATTAGCTCTGGTGTGAGCACGCCTGAAAGTTCTACTTCCTGGATTTCTGCTGGTACTTGCCTGATTAGAACCTGATGATGAGGCTCTACTCCCCTTGTCTTTGGTCTTTGCCCTGATTTGTAGCTTCGGGCTTTTTGTTTTGACCATAACCTTCTAGGTCTCCATGAAGACCTACTTCTTTTGTTGATGCTTCCCCGGCGGTATGGATGGCTTCTCTCCTTCTTCTTCTTATGTCGCCTTGGTTGACCTCCCACTACTGTTGGGATATCATCGTCTACGCAACATAGAGGAACTGATTTATTAATTCCTCGTAATCTCTTGTAATTCTGGTGTAGTGCTGCTTGGTAGCACCATTCAGATAACTTGGCCTACAAGAAAGACATTCTTCTAGCCACGATATCTAAATCCGCTGCATCCTTGTATTCCCTGATAAGCATTTCTCTCCAGCGACTTGGAATATTTTGAGGGATTAAGGATTGTAAATCCAGCCTACTCTTGTTATGATATATAAAGTGCATATCTCTCATGATCTTTGTGATACTTTCACCAGATTAGTATTATTTTTTGTTAGTGGATCAACTAACATATAACTCGCATGGAGATACTCGAGTACAATCTTCCCTTTTTAACCATATTTATATATGATTATACATCATAGAAATATGTTGGCTATGGATTAATATTCTCTCACTCTTTGTATTATAGATAACAAATTAATTATCTCAATACAAAGTAATATGACCCTTTTAGGATCTATTTAAAATAATAATTTCAAGGAATTTTCTAAAGCCACACAATGTTATTACTCGCAGTAGACATTGCTTATACACAAATTCCATAGAAGATAAAGCAACACAAGTTTGTCTCTTTCAAAAGTTCAAATGACTATGACACTACCATTAATGAAAAACCAACCACTAGTCGACTTAGAGTCAATCATACCAGTTACTCAATTTGCATCACTTTAACACTCTCAAGACTAACTTTAGTAAAAACACAATATTCTACTTGCTACTCTTAAAATTAAATAAGTTGAATAATGTTATGCACCATCTCAGTTTAAATTTATTTAGAAATAAATTCTACAAAACTAAATTAGGCTCAAAATATAATTTTAATTAAGTCCAAAAATCCAAATTTGGACTTAAAATTAAAATTAACCCACAAGTTCAACTCAAACCCTATGACAATTTATTGACCACAAATCATGGTTTAACACATGAAAGTCCATAACAAATTAGTTAATTGTAAAGATCGCACAAGGAGTTTGTAAATCCAGAAAATCCCCAAATTAAGGTTGATTTATAATATAACTCATAATTTTCATTAAATTCCAGATTAACCCCAATTCCCAGAACTTTGAACTTAAAAATAGTTTATCTCTAAAACATGAGCTTATAGAGATGTATAATTGAGGGAGAGGCGGTGTTATGTTGAAAAAATAGAATGTTGGCAAAAGAGGAATGAATAGTGAATAGGTGAATGAATGTTGAAGGTCGAAAAGAACTTGAAATCAAAGAACAAAAATGAAACAATCGAGCAAAAGAAAAGAAAAAAAGAAGAAATTCTGAAAAATTGAGAAAAATTGAGAGCTTAAGGCAAAAGAAAGAAGGCAAGGGCCTAAGAATGAAAAAGAAGAAAAAAGGTCGAAGAAGAGTTGAAAAAGAAAATAATTTGAAAGAAAGATTCTACAGATGAAATTGGGTTGGTGAGTTGAAAGTATGTGTGTTTTAAACCCTATTTGCTCAAATTCAAGTCACTTAATCTATATTTTTCATACTCTAACCAAAGAGCCTACATTATAAACAAAGAAAAAGTCATTTTTGATTCTTAAATTTTGCACACTTGAGTGGTAGAAATGTTGGACGATTTGCAAGCCTATGGTAGTTCTATTTCTTGTGAGCCGCGATGTTGAATACACAGATGAGTATTGATTATGCCGAGTTTGTAATTAATGCCTTTTTGATGATGAGTTACATGTTTACTAAAGTGTTGATTTGATTGAAATTATGTGTTTGTAGTGTTCTTGTGTTGTTCTATCTACCCTATTATATTACTTTTCTTAGTCTACTCGAGGACAAACAATGGTTTAAGTTTGGGAGAATTTGATACTTGTAAAATATACGTGCATTTAGGGGTTTATTTTGATACATATTCGATATATTTGCATGTATATTTAGTGTGTTTTAGTTGGTTTCCTTTTTTGGGTGTGATACTGCATATTCTTGTGATTTTTACAGGAAACGAAGCTAAAATTGTAAATATAACAGTAGGACGGCCCGGACAAGAATGCCGAATGCGAAGATACAATTAAATACGCGAAGAAAATGATGAAAAATAAAGTACATAGTTGGACCGTTTAATATTACACGATCGTGTAAATGGTTTTCATGTGATTTTATACGCTCATGCGACTTGTTTAAGCGAAGAATTTCATAGATTAGTTACACGACCAGACCATGTATTAGTACACGGTCGTGTATTTTGTTCGTGGCCAAAATAGAGAGAAAAACACAATACACGGTCAGACCGTGTAGAAATTCATGACCGTGTATTCTGCTTGGTGGGTGATTTTGTTTTCTAATTCCATCGGGACTCTACCAGTGATCTCTCAAAGCATCTATAAAAGTAAGACCATGTCCTAAAGCTACATAGAACATTATACATGAAAATACACTTGGGATTACACAATTTACATGCTTCTGAGAGAGAAACACAAATCAACGAAGAACGCCACAAGACCTTTCGCATTTACGAAAGCACAAGGGTGCAAGACTTGGAAGAAGGATCCATCCTGATAAAAGGGGTTCTATCCTTATAGTTTAGGTCTCTTGTTTCTACTTAATTCGATGTCAAACTATTTGATTTCAAGTTTGTCTATGAATTTGTTGTCAAATATATTAGGCTAAACTTTCTGATCCTAGGGCATAATCAAAACAATCGATTCATGTTAAATCTAATTTTATTATTTTTCTTAATTGGTTTTTGTGTTCTATTTATGAATTTGAGTGCTTGGTTCTTGTAGATTATCTGATCAATAATTGACATGTCTTATTTGGTTGAGTCAAAATCCGGGAGATGAGATCTAACTTACAATAAACGAGTTCATAACATAAACGGGGATTGAGTCGGGAGATCTATAACTGTTTGTTAGGAGTACTTCAATTCTAAGATCTTTTGGGAGTTAATATTAATTGATTGAGCAGGGATACCTTCAATTCTTATTAATCAACTGTTTATGCGCCACCGGGGAGGGGGAATAAACTACTTTAGGAATTGAACCCATAGATACACATCAACTGATTTTGATGAAACATTAATTGGAATTAATATTGAAGAAGCATGTTGAGATTATGTGCCTAGGGTTGCTTTCGTATTTGTTGAAAACTTGTGGAGTTCAAGTCTTTAACAATTTTAGATTTTTTAGTTGATAACTTAGGATTTAGTTTAAATAAATGAACTTCTTGATTTTAGACCGCTTCAATAAAATTAAAATACGATATTTATTGTACTCTACGCGTTTCGTATTCAATCTCTGAGAAATACGATCTTGCTCGTTGCTATCTGCTAGCTATATTGTAGACTTGCAGTTTAGTGAAAAGATTTTTACTATCAACGTCCTCCATCTCTTCCACCCTGACCTCCCAAATGAAGGTCTTCAGCAGTGGGCGGAGCTCGGGGTGGTCTCCTACCAGCAGCCCCGACCGCATTCTTGGAGGGCTTTCCGAGTCAAGTGAACTTCTTCAGTGGGCGGCTCTCCTCTTGCTTGCGGCAGAGGCGGCACTCCTCCAAGAGGATGAGCGCTAGCCTCCTGTCTTCCAAGTGGTCATTCCTCTTGTTGGTTTTTGGCTCCGTGACTAGTAACTTGGGCTTCTTCTCCTTTGGTTGTTCCCTCAGATGGCGCCTCAATGATTCTATTATTTTGGGTAGATCACTCCAATTCAAGGTTTTTGAATAAGACAAAGCCTTGTTTTCCCAAAGCTGGAAGTCTTTGATGGTAAGAACTTGCCTGCAACACCAACAAAGGTTAGATGGGCCATGGGGTTGTCCCAGGGATGCCCCTTTGAAGCTCAAGTCAGTACCGAAAGTAGGAGAATATCAAAGCAAAAGACAGTAATTAACTGCAATTGACTCAGATTATGAGAAATGTACTTACAAATAATGAAGGAGCCTCTTTTGTATTTGGGATGATGGGCCGCATGGGCCTTGTAAGATAAAGTGGGCCTAATGGGCCTATATGGGCCGTGTAGGCCAAATATGGGCTATGTAGGCCAAATGTGTGCCCGTTGGCCATAATTGTTTCGATAATTCAATAATGATTAATAATATTGAATAACTAATAAATAAAATTAATAAATGGTGTAATTAGAAAAATATGATTTTATTCCCCAATACTACTATTGGAAAGGAAGTCATAATTAAAGCTATTTTGGATGCACTCATCGTTTATGTTATGTCAGTTTTCAAGTTACCTATAAGTGTCTACGATGATTTGAGTAGAGTGGAGGCCAAGTTTTGGTGGGATTCTAATGATTTTGGCCTTAATAAGATTCAATGGAACACTTAGGATAAATTGACAATGCCCAATTTTGAAGGAGAGCATGGGTTCCATGACATGCATCTTTCTAATAACACTCTCTTGGTAAAAACAACTTTGGAGAATTACGACTCGCCCCAATAGTTTGGTTTGCAAACTCTTGAGAGCCAGATATTTCACTGATTGAAGTTTCTTTGAGGTTCGGCCTTCTCAAAGAGATTCTTGGTTGTGGAAAAGATGGCTTGGTGTTGATGAAACTCTCCAAAAAGAGCTGAGATATGTTGCGAGAAATGGTAAGTCAATAAAAATTTGGAATTTCCCCTATATCCCAAGTTCCTCCAACTTAAAACCATCGATCTTAAATCTTGTTGGGAATCCACGATTTTGGGTGAGTGATTTATTGAATGTTGATAGATGTTCCTCATTCTCAGATGCATGCGAACAAGTCTCGAGGGAGCATTTGTAGACATATAAATATTATGGCCAATCGATAATTGCCAAATGTCAAATTGTTTAAGATCAAGATTTATCAGGATATATTATGGATAATTATTATCTCTTTTGATAATTATCACAATTTGTGATTAAAGAGATAATGTTAAATCTTGAAGGACCAATTAAATCAAAGTCTTCACCATATGAGTTATCCAAAAACCCCTTTCCTACAAGTATAAATAGGGGTCATTGTCAAGGAATTAAATCACAATTCAAAAAGAAGAAATCTAAGCAAGAAAGGTAGTCGAGGAAATTCTCTCAAGTCAAGAAGAACAAATTCAAGGAGATCCATGGTGTTTAAAGCAAAATCCAAGGCGTTCATCGCGGAGTCTGCTCAAATCACGACGTTTGATTCGGGAATAAACTTTCAAGCCCTTGAGTTAATGTTATTAAAGTCAAATTCATCATAAAGGAAGATCAAAAAGTCAATTCCACCAAGAATTTCTCATATCCAAGTCAAATATCATCAATTATATCACGTTAGATTCGAGATTAAGTTGTGAAGCCCTCGGAGTAAAGTTATTTAAAGTCAAGTTCAAATTTGGAGAAGATCAAACTGAAGAGTTCATCTCCAAATATTATATTTTTGAAGAAAAATCAGAGGATTTCTAGAGATTGTAATCCATATTTAATATTTTGATTCATATATAAATTCGATTTGTACTATTTTTCTTGTTTGTTAATTTGCAGACAATAAACATTTGTGTTACATTGACACATTCTCTTTTTCGTCTTGGTTGGGTAAAGTGGCTATGGGCAAGATTCCCTTTATGAAAATCATATCCAATTAACCATTTATCTTCTTTGGTGGTTATGGAAAGAAATGAATCTCTGGATGTTTCAAAATATTCGGAAGTCCAAACTTTGTAAAACCACATGGATAGACTCTTCTGTGACCATAGTCCCTTGTTCAGCACTCTATAGGCTTTGCTCTCAGCTGAGTATCCCAAAAAGATACCTTCATCAACTTTAGCATCAAAAGCCTTTAGATTATCCTTGCCATTGTTGTGGATGAAGCATTTACATCTAAATATTCTAAATATGCAACATTTGGCTTTCTCTCAGTCCATATTTCATAGGGAGTCTTTGTGAGCTGTCTATTGATCATGCATCTATTCTGAGTATAGCATGCGGTGTTGATGGCTTGACCCAAAATCTCTTAGGCAATCCGAACATGGCTAACATGGTTCTTGCAGCTTCCTTGAGAGTTATGTTCCTCCTTTCAGCTACTCCATTTTGCTGTGGAGTTCTAGCTGTAGATAACTCATGAGCAATACCATTTTCAACGCAATACCGAGTTATTATCCCATTGACAAACTCAATTCCTCTATCAGACCTTATCTTTATAATGGTTTGGCTCTTTTCATTTTGAACTCTTTTCATCAGCTTGGGGTAACTTTTGCAAGGTTTCCTTTTTTTGCACATGAAGATTGTCCATGTATATCTTGAATAATCATCTACCACCACTAAGGTGTATTTGTTTCCACTTATGTTGGCTGGTTCAATCGGACCAAACAAATCCATATGCAACAGAATCAGATATCCTTCGAAGAAGGACTAAGAAACCTCTCGCTTGAATGAAGATTTGATCGATTTACCATCGGCATGCATCACATACACTTTCCTTTTTGTACACGAGTCCGCAATCCTTCCACAATATGACTCCTTGCAAGCTTGTTGATTGTCTTGAAGTTGAGATGACTCGATTCTTGTGCCACGAGCCAACATGATTCGGTTGTGCTCTTTTGCTACTGACAAGTGCTTGGTGTTGCGGTGACCAATCTACCACATACATATTCTTACTGCTTGATCCTTGCGGCACTAGTTCATTTGATTCAAGATCTTTAATCACGGCACACTCCCATATTGAATCCAACATTGTAGCCTTTATCACAAAGTTGACTTATCTTTGAGCGAGTTAAAGTTGAGTCCCTTAACATAAGCAACATCTGTGATTTCCAATCCATTTTCTTGATGGATCCGATTGCCTCTTATTTCTTCCGAGCTTCATTTCCTCCAAATATGACTTTTGCGTCTCTAATCTCCTTGAATCTTGTGATTTTTCTTATTTCTGTCATATGCCTGGAACAACCCACTATCCATGTACCAGGTTCCTTGGCACTCAGCTGTTCCTTGAACCTGCAATCAAGGAAATTAGTTTTTAGGTACCCATGCTTGCCTGGGTCCTGAGGGGTTAGTGTTGTAAGATGATCGAACCAACCTATAGCCAAATGACTTGACTCTAAGAGGTTGCCATCTATATGTGCCATAATCATAATTCACTTTGGCAAATTGCTTGGGGGCTTTAGGTTCATACAACTGTCTCTTTTATCTGTATGCATGTGTGTGTGTTTTAGCAATTGCCTTCTTTGGGTGGTTGTGATATCTCTGAGTGTAGTGCCTGGGTGCATATGTGTGCTGATAATAGCTCTTTTGCCTTTGGAATGACCTTTGCTGAGGTCAGGGTCTTTGCCATCTAGGCTTGTATTCCATTGGACTTTGTTGATATTTCACATTATTCCAATCAGATTGGCTCGGGTAATTTCTACCATTCCCATCATATGTGTTTCTTTGATAAAACTTCTGGGGTTTTTGGTAGCTCTATTTAATTTTTACAGAGTACTTTCTATTTGGTGTTTGCTGAGAAACTATGCTGGATTTCTTCTCAGCTGTCCTCTCAGCATACTCAACTGGCTGTTTTCCTTTTCCTTTATATCCAAGGCCAGTTTGTTTGTGATTGTGCTTTCGAATGAATGTGCGTGCAACATTTGGTGTTTTGGACTTCTGAGATGCTTCATTGTTTGAAGATCCCTTTTCCAAAGTCACTCTTGGAGTTTGACTGTGCACAAAGGAATTGAATCCTATACCTGTCTTGTCTCCACACTCTTTTAGGCTCATGAGAAGGTCATCCAATGATTTAGATGCCTTTGTAAATGGAGCAATCACATTTTTGAGATCATTTTCCCTCTTTTCTATAACATCTATCTATGCTATTAGTTTAGCATTCTCAGCCTTCAGCTCTTTGTTCTCTTCAGCTATGTGACTTAGAGTACTTAACTCCTTAGTCAGCTGTGAGTTTTGGCTTTTAAGCTGGATGTTTTGCTCATTTAATAGTGTGTGTGAGAATTTAATGTGCTCAAAGTCTTTCATCATTTTGCCTAATGAATCATAAAGATCAGTGGGTGATGAAGTGTGTGCATCATAATCACTATCACTAGAATCTGAATGAGATGAGTTAGAGTGTACCTCATCTTCTTGGTCTAGTTGATCTTGTTCTTTAGCCATTAGACAGATCATTGCTTCTTCTTCAGAATCACTTGAGTAGTCAACTTCACTACTTTCTAAGTCTGCTGCTTCTTTAGACTTAGCTATCTCAGCAGTCTCAGCAGCCAACATGGCTTTCTTTTTTTCATGTCTTCTTTCTCTGAAGACTTTTCTTTCTTCTTCATTCCTGTATTTATTGACTGGTGGATAGGAACAGTCAATTGCAAAATGTCTGGTTGTCTGCGGTTCAACACAGGTTCTCAGCTCTTTGATCAGCTCTTTCCGTCCTTGGGTTATCAGCTCTCTGATATTCAACCCTTTGATGCCCAGCTCTCTTGGGTGGCTGTCTTCCCTTGACTTGGAGGGAGCTAAATGTCTCCTGGAGGATTCACCCTTGTTTCTTTTGTAGTTCTTATTGAAGAACTTGTTGAATGTTTTAACCATCATGGCAATCTCCTCCTGATCTATGGCTTCCTTGACTTCAGCTTTCTATCCATCCTTGACTATCAGTGCATCTGTCTTGGGTACATCTGTCTCCTCTTGATCTTTTCTTCTCAGCTCAAACTCATAAGCTTTGAGATCTGAGAATAGTTCATGATTGGATGTTGTTGTGAGGTTCATTGAATGTATCAGGGCCATGACCTTCATTTCCCATTCAGCTGGGAGGCTTCTTAATATCTTCACACGCATTTTCTTTTGTGTATATTCTTTCCCAAGTCTTTGATAGCTCATTTGTGATTTCGATGAATCGGCATCCAAATGTGATCGAGTTTCACCTGCAAGCATTTTAAAATTTTCAAATTTAAATACAGACAAATAGATAATTTATTTTCTTTAATTTGCTCGGATCCTTCACAAATTAAAGTTAATTTATCCCATATTTCTTTTCCAGATTTGCAAGATTTGACTTTGTTGAACATTGCTTTGTCCAATGTCTTGTAGAGAATGTCCTTGGCCACATTATCCAAGTTCTATCTCTTTCTGTCATCATCATGGTCCATCGAGTCCTTGGCTTTTCAACCATGGTGCATGTCTTCTCGCTTCGCTACTACAATCTGTTATTCGGCAGTGTGTTCACTTTAAGTATTTGCAGTGGCCCATCTTCTATCACTAGCCACATTTCATCATGTAAAGCAGATAAATGAGCCTGCATACGAATTTTCCAGTCATCAAATTCCTCAATAGTGAACATAGGAATGTGTGTCAAATTTGCTTCTATAATAACTTTTGCTAAGAATGAAAGATTTTGAAAATATAAGTGTTAAAAATCTTTTAGAAAAGATAGAGATCTAGTTCAGTAACCAGTGCGGAAGGCTCAAAGAACCAACCGCTCTGATACCATTTGTAGGTCCCAAGGGGTGTAAGTAAGGTTTAGAAGGGGGGGGTTGAATAAAGCTTACCAAATTTTCGATTTTAGTTCTTTTAAAATATTACAGAGTTAACACACACAACTAAGTCCTTGAGGGACAGCTAAGTTGGTTATTCAGCAGAGTTAGCCACTCAACAAACTCGATAGATCTGTTGATAGAATAACTCAACTGTTTAACCTGAAACTTAACTTGGCTGTGTTGAGTTTTTCAGCGGAAGACTTAACACCCTTTGATTTGTTTTAAACTTGTTTTAACACTTGATTTTAGCACTTAGTTATTAATCAGTTAGATAAATCAACAAATATAAATAAGTATGCAGAAATGAAAGTGTTGAAATGTAAATGACACAAATGATTTTTATAGAGGTTCGAAGATGGGATAATTCTTCTAATCCTCTCTTCTCCAACTCCTGGAGGAATCCACTAAGTAATGATCGGTTCACAAAGTGGTTATCAGTCTAGAGACAAGTCTTGATCACACAACTGACTTGCTCCTTGGACTCAGTCTAAAGATCCCTTGGTCACACATCTGGCTTCTCGTCCGACTCAGCTTCTTCACAGGGCAGCTGCCTTGCTACTTCAGCTCACTTTCTCAAGCTTCTTGGATTGGATCACGAAGCCCTCCAATAACTTGATACTGGTTCGACCTTGAACCTTCCTACAATCCGTCTTGGAAAGTAGACCCCTTTTGATTCTTCAAAAGTTTCCTCTTCAACTGTTTGAAGTTATCTTTCCTTCACAGCTTTGTGTTGGATTGATGTCCTTCGAGATTTAGGCTTGAGGATTTTGCTTGAATATCTTGAGAATATTTTGCAGGTTACAGTTTGAATAATGCTTGCTCATTCGTGGTTCAGGTAATCAAGGTAACCTCTTCTCAATGAATTTCCTCAGTCTTTTATAGTGAACTTTAAAAAATCTGCCCATTGAAGAGATATGTTGATTTTCAAAAGACACTTGTGTTCGTTGGCTTGTCTTTTCTTGGTCTTCAATCTTGAGATGTAGACCTTTCCTCGTATTAAATGAATGTTCGACTTTTCGAGTTCGACACGAGGTGCAGTGCTTCCCATTGGTTTATTCCTTTTGCACGCTTCTGAGACGAGCACTTTAAGACCTGGCAGCATGGAAGTATTACTTATTTAAGTAATGTTCTTGACTTCTATGCAATGGATTTCTTTCAGTTGACTTCTCTTGGCTGCTGCCTATTTCCCCAGGTGACTTGAGTTTGCTCCAATCATTTGAAGGCTCAACTGTCACTTTCAACTTGTGACTTGGCTTCTTGAGATGACTTAGACTGACACTACACAGTTGTTCCTCAGCTGATACATCTTCAGTCAAGTTCTTGATCTTCCTTCATGGCCATACTCAGTTGTTCCACAGCGGAGTCTTCACTTCAGTCTTCAGTTGACTTCTTGTATTTCCAGGCTTAGCTGACTCGACTCGACTTTTTCCATTTTATGTATTACAATACAAATTACAAGGAAAATGGGGTGCCAACTTTCTAGTTTAAGTTTTACATGGCATTCATCAAAATCTATCAAATAAATTTCCCAACAAAGGGCTTTAGGAACTCCCTCTTGAGTAGCCTTTGACTCAGCTGACACCAATTTCATCTCGGCCATTAGAAGACTGAACTTATTATTCATGTTGTCTTCTAGGCGAGCAATCTCGCTCTAGTGGTGATGCTTGAGCAACTCCATATCCGACTTGTGTGTGGTTTCCATCCTGGCCATGTACTCCTTCATTCTCTGCTAAAACATTGAAGTGTCTGCACTCCATACTATCATTTTGGCAAATAGGGCCTTGAAGTAGCGGACATGCTCTGAACGCATGGCAGTATACTGTGCAGCCCATTCCCTTATACGAATGATAATCCCTCTCAAATCATCAGTGAGGGTTGCATCCCGAGTGTCCAGACGTAGATCCAAAGATGCCTGGTAGCATTCCATCTTCTCAATCTCTTCACAGATAGTCTTGAAAGTTTCATGGAACTCAACTGTCGGATTGCCTCAGCTTCCGACCACACTGCATCAAAATTAAAGCCCATTGGCAAAATCAAATCTGTAGGAATGATGGGCTCTTCTTGCACGGTATACTTCTCTCGATCATTGGCAAACTCTTCCTCCATGTCAGGCAGCTCAGCATTGAATATGAATATGTCTTTAAAAACATCATTACGGACAAACGGTATCCCTGAAGCTCCACTTTGGGGGGTTTGTCCTTGTGTTTCCTGCAGTGAACTAGCTCTTTGTGCCTCGGCTGCGGCATTGTCATTGGCAGATATCGCAGCTGTGGGAGCCTGCGAAAGAGTTGTTGGGTCGTTACTGCTGCAGTTGTGGTAGCCTGCGCAACTGACTATGTTTTAGCTTGAGCAGTTGAATGTGTTTCCCAGCTGACTGAGCCTCAACTGTCTTAATAGCTTCTTCGGTCTCAGTGGGTTTTTCCAATTGAGTGACCTGGTCTTTAGCTGTCTCATCAGTGTCATCGGAATTCGATGTGGCCTTAGGGGATGGCTCATCATCAAAATTAAATCTCATGGGAGTTGTCTTATCACTGACATAGCTCCGAGATTTAAGAACATCCTCAGCCTTGTCCATCAAAGAATCTTCAGGATGGGTGGACTGCACTTCATCCTCGGATCCCAGAAATGATGTGTCAATATGTTCTTCAGAATCATGAAGGGCGTTGATCTCCTCTTCTGTAAAAGCTCCTTCGATTTGAGGAATGTTCTGTTGCTCCGGCTCTTTACCTAGGGAAGTCTCAAACTCCCTTAGGCCTTCTTTACCCCCAGCAGTCTCAACCGCTGTGGGGCCTTCAATAATCCCTTCGACAGACTCAGCTAACGTGGGGTCTTCCACGATGGCATCCTTCAGAGTCTCAACTCTTGGATTGCACTTTCAGGGCCCAGAGTCTCAACTCCCAGGGCCTCTCCATCCTTTGCCTTAGTTGCAAGAACAGCTTCACCGGCTTGCACAGTAGAGGAAATCTCAGCTAAGACAGACTCAATTGTCCGAGCTTCGTTGATTCCACTCTGCTCTTCTATGATATTCTCTCATTCACCTCCAAACTTCTTTGTGTGGTCTCCCACAGCATCCTCCGACCCTGCTGTGGTGGAGAGAGTTGTAAGTGCAAGCGGCTACGATAATCTAGAGGAATGAATAGATTATGCCCTCTTTTTCGAATGTAATAAGCCAAGACAAGAATGGAAGTGCGGGAAGTAAACAACACACATCGATTTATAGAGGTTCAACCCACCTAAGGCCTAATCCTCTACCACCCCAGTATCTCCGGGATGGATTTCAAAAAGAAAAAAAGATTTTATTAATTACCACAATTAATACAACATCACCTTACAACACCTCTTTGGAGATTACCACAATCTCCCTTGAAGATTACCACAATCTTCTACGGCACCTTGTGAAGATTACCACAATCTTCCGACTTGAAGAACACCAAATTCTTCAACACCTCAAAGAGCACCAAACTCTTCAATAAGAAGATTATCACAATCTTCTAACACCTAAGATCACCCAAGTGTGTTCTTACCACAAGAACACTCTCAAAGATATCTTGTGTTGAATGATGAACCAAATTCAAGATTACAACTCGATAAGAATAATACAATTTTGAGTGCAAGTGTAATCAAGAATAAAGCCTAGACATCAAGATGTGAAAATGTAAGACCTTAGGCTAGTACAACAAGAATGTTGAAATATAAGAACAAAAGTGTTTGCTTGAATGTATCTTGTTGTGTTGTTGTATTCTCTCTTGTTGTGTTGATTCAATTCTTCATCTATTTATAGAGTATGTCTTAAACTTGATAGGCTCCTCCTAGGAGATTGAAATCTATAAAAAATTGCAACAAAATGAAGAATATAGCTGTTAGAAATCAATACCATAAATTGAGGAAAGGTTGTCTGCTGCACAACGTTTAGAATTTGCTTTCAAAATGGTATGGCGACCGGTCGACCACTAATACAGAATTGAAGAAGATACAACAAAAATACACATAGGGATCGGTCTAGGGGGTGTTGGACCGGTTGACACCCTGCTCGACTGGTCCACCCCCATAGGGACCGGTCCACACACTTGAAAATGTGAAACAGAAGATTTTGCTTCGATTTAGACACCGGTCGGCCTATTGCACGACCGGTCGACCCCAGGAAATTTTCAAGCATCTCGTTTCTGTTTTGAAAATCATCTTCAGACACGGGTTGCCCTATAGGGCGACCGATTGAACAGGAGACATAAGTGTTGTCCAATGTTTGTCAAAAATGAACTTCAAGAAATACTCCGAAAAATTAGTAAAAACATTTTCGATCAATTAGGAGTATTTGGACAACATTTGGAAACATTATTTTGGTGTAAAAACACATTAACACAAAATCATCAAAAGTGTTGTCCAATTTTTGTTGAAAATAAACTTCAAGAAATACTCCGAAAAATTAGTAAAAACATATTAAATCATTTGGGTGTGTTTGGACAACATTTAGAAATATTGTTTTGGTGTAAAAACACATTAAAACAAAATCATGATAAAAATATTTATCTAACAAACTCCCCATTTAGGATGTTTACAAACTAAAACAATTTTAAGAGGTCGATTTTGAAAACAAAACAAATTTTCCGGTCAAAATAACTATCCATTGAGAGCGACAACATTCCATGCATAATAATCTCATGGATGGGAGTAAAGATTTTCAAAACATTTTGCAAAAGCTCCCCCAATCAATATGCACAACAAGAATAGTATAGAAACAATCAAACAAAAGCTAAAAACTCAGCTTTTACAATGGAAACTTGAATATCATGAGCTTAAAAGCTCCATCTGTCAAAGAAACATCATTAGACATGTATATAAGTCCATAATACATCTAAAGGACTAGGAATGATCCAACAAAGTATCAAAAATGAAGCACATTCTCAAGGGCTAAAGAGCTTATCACCTGTTTATCCCCCTTTGGAATCATCAAAAAGAATGTTAGCACGATAAAAATATCATATATCCATATCAAAGTGCGCAAGTTATCCGATTTATCGAGCTATTGATCATTAAGCTTAAAATTCCAAAATCAAAGGGAAAAGTTGATAATATAATATGTAAGAGCTCATTTGATTATCAAAACATGAGCTCTATAAACGTATAAGACTTTTGAAATCGAGAGAATCATGTAAGCGATGAAATTTTCATTAAAACATTTTATCGAGCACTTGGCGGGCGTCAAATAACAAAGAAGATGTATATAGCCCTTGTAAAATTAATCAAGCCAATTTTTTCATCACCAAAAGCAATTTTACAAAATATCATCCAACAACAATCATCATACCCAACAAAAGAATATAAGAATTCCAACAAAGTATCAAAAATGAAGCACATTCTCAAGGGTTCAACCCAATTGACATAAAGAAGGAATTAAACTTACCAATTAATCGTAGAAGTCGGGTATCAAGGATGATATACCAACAATATAAACTCAAAAATATATAAATTACAAGTAAGAAATCATTTTGAGTGAATTGTGTGTGAAATTTGCAAAGGGGTGCGAAAATAGTTAAAACCGAGTGAAATGACAAAGACTAAGGACAGAAACTGATTTTAACCAAACAAATGCTCAAGTCGACCGGTCTAGGTGTAGGTCGACCGGTCCCCCTCCCTTAATCCGATCCCTGGAGCTTCCTTTTAGTTTCAGTCTGAATTTTGATCCAAAAATCCGATTTTTCACCCCTAAGTTTTTAAAACGCGCAAAAAGCAAACATACACCTCATTCAATATACATTATGCTTAAACAAGCTCGAAATGGGGTAAAAGACTTGGCAGTTAACGGTTAAAAACAAATGTCCACGAGTTATCCTTGAGATATAATTAAACACATCTCAATTTTTGGTTTAAGAAACGCAATCCTTTAGAAAAAATATCGAATCTCAATATGTTTAGTTCGATTATGACGAACAATATTTTGAGAAATTATTATCACCGGACTTGTTATCCCGAAAAATATGGACGTTTTAAAACTTTGGATAAACAAGCCATAAGAAGACGTGTCTTTCAAATATTTGAAAATTTCTTTTAACGACACTTTAATGATATTCGTTGGGATTGTTTTTGAAGTGGAGCATATAGACATAAGGCATAAAAATGTCGAGTCTATGGCAATAATAAAAGTTAATGAACATACCTCGAATTTGTTTGTCAATCGATATGCCTTTCTCAAACTTTGTCAATCTTGACATTGGTTTCCATAAGGGTAGAGATGGTTCTTCCTTCTTTAATGCCTAACTTCTTCAAAGGTTCCTTTGTATACTTTGATTGTGAAATATATATACCTTCTTGACATTGCTTAATTTGAAGTCCAAAGAAGAAATTTTGCTCCCCCATCATGCTCATCTTGAATTCACCTTGCATTAACTTACCTTGTTTCGAACAATATTTCCTTGGTCATCAAGCTTGTTCCGAAATACCAAAAATTCCTGGAAAATCTTAACAAGATATCTTACACAAGAGCATAGTAATATCGAATAATATAGACACTATAACAAGTAACACATACTATGCTTTTAAAAAAACAATCATCAAGAGTCTAATGAAACATGTAAGTTCAAATATGCTTATAGGAAGCTATATAATGTCTCTTTTGAAATTTGAGAAATCCGAGAGTATATAGTTGAGACCTCATTTATAAGAAATATTTGAAAAGAGTTTTGACAAAGCAAACAAGAATAAGAACATGAATATGTGCAATCAAATGCATAATTTGAGAGGAGGATAAAAATCGAATGTTTTATCAAAACAAAATATAATCCTTTACAAGTCTTGGATAAAACAAGCTTTATCGAATAGTGTCTTTCAAAAATCAAAAAATCCTTTCAATGGCACTTATATGAGATTCTTTGAAATTGCTTGAAAAATGAGCACATAGGCATATGGCAAAAAATATATCGAGTCTATGAGATGAATAACAAAGGTGAACATACCTAGATAGTGTATGAAACTCTTGACACATTATGACGTAGATAGCCAATGATGAAGATATATATATCCTACACAATTCTTAAAACAATCTTGCACAAAAACATAGATAAAAGTGTAGGCTAAAGAAATAAGAGATGTCACAAGTATACTATGCTTTATAAATCCATAAGAGATAAAACACATACAAGATCTTGTAAATACACAAGAGTTAAGACAAGCAATATACAAGGTCTCATTTTCAAAAAAAATTAAGAAAATAATAGTATTTAGTGAAGACCTTAAAGTTTTACGAAAAATATTTAAGAAACTCATTATGACAATTAAAGCAATAATAGAAGCATATAGTAACAAATCATGATGTGTATTTAAATAAGGAGATGCAATTTACCAATTTCGCCATTTCCACGTGTTATGTCTTTCCCTTTGTTGGTAGTATCTTCCTCTTGGAAAATGATCTTATTGATGATGTCTTCTCCAATTTTGCCAATTCCAAGGATTGTGTCCTTCCCATTGTTGATCATAGTTTCTTCTTGGAATTTGATTTTGTTGATAATATCTTCTTCCTTGATCAAATGGCGCAAATGTTTGTTGTCGATTTGATAATTTGAATTTTCTTTGATTTTTGTTGCGCCAAGTACCTATCATAAAATTTTATTGTGGTACCCTTAAGTGTTTGGGTCCTTTGGGTTTAGTATTGAGACTTTTAGGTCTGCAACAATAATTAGAGCTATTTTTAGCCCGACAAGAATTAGTCGTGTGACCCTTTTTACCACAATAGAAGCAAGTAATAATTCTAGGAGCATAATGACCAACATGCATAGAGACTTGGTCCTTTTTCTTATCAACAATAACATTTGGCTTATAACCAAGTTCTAGTTTCACATGATCACTACGATGAATATCAAGAATCTTATCGGTACTCAAGTTGAATTTTAATAAATCCTTTTTTATGCAATTAATACCCTCAACAAGAGTACAATTTTCCTTTTCAAGGTTTCTAACCTTATCAAGTGTGGTAGTGTGAGCACATGAAAGTGATTCATAGGAAGTAAATAAGCTATCCTTATCATTTTTCAAAACATTGAATTCCTTTTTCAAATTTTTGTATTTAACAAGCAAGCTTTGGAATTCATTTTGAAGTTCATCGAAATCATTTTGCAAATCATCATAATCATCATGCATTTCATTACTAAAAGAAATAAAAGAGTTAGAGCGTACCTCATTGTGTTCGTCGATGCCCAGTAAACATTGCTCGGCTTCTTCATTATCGAGAAGTTGTAAGAATCTCATCTCATGTTGTTGGATTTGATGTTGTATCCATTGAGAGGTATGTTTGATAAATGGTTTTATCATGATTTTGATGATTTTGTTTTTTATACCAAAACACTGTTTTTAAATGTTATCCAAATACTCCTAAATGAACTAAATTGTTTCTACCAATTTTTCGGAGTATCTCTTCAAGTTTATTTTCGAAAACAATTGGACAACACTTTTGATGATTTTGTTGAAATGAGTTTTTATACCAAAACAATGTTTATAAATGTTGTCCAAATACTCCTAAATGATTTAAAATGTTTTTACCAATTTTTGGAGTATTTCTTAGAGTTTATTATTCGATAAAAATTGGACAACACTTTTAATGATTTTGTGTTAATTGATTTTTACACCAAAACAATGTTTATAAAAGTTGTCCAAATATTCCCAATTGATTTAAAATATTTTTACTAATTTTTTGGAGTATTTCTTGAAGTTTATTTTCGACAAAAATCGGACAACATTTCAATTTTGAGGTCGACCGGTCGAGCAAATGGTCGACCGGTACCTGAAGAAATGAAAACATGAAACAGAACACTCTGGATTGAAAAAAATGAAGAGGGGGACCGGTCCAGCTAAGGGCCGACCGATCGGACCCCCCTGTGACTGGTCGGACCCCCCTGCAACCTGTCCTAGATCACACATATTTGTTTCAAACGTTGAAATCTTATACAGGGCAACCGGTCGCCCTATGTAATTTTGTGGTAGCAAAATTGTGCCGTTTGAAATTCTTATCAACAAGATTTGCTTTTGATTTTTGTACAATATTTCTACATATTGTGATTCTCTTTTTGTAAACAAAAGTGAAGAAGGAGGAGCCTATGTCTTTGAAGACTCTCCTATAAATAGAGGATGATTTGAATACACAAGATACAATACACAAGCAATCAAAACAAGAAGAAAAATCTGCAAATTCTCCAAGCTTTCATATTTTACATTCTTGTTGTAATAAGCCTAAGTTCTTGCACTTGCACAATCTTGAGGTCTAGGCTTTTTATTTCTTGATTTCACTTGCACTCAAATTGTATTAATCATTATTGAGTTGTAATCTTGATTTTGGTCATCATTCAACACAAGACATCCTTGTGAGTATTCTTGTGGAAAGAATACACTTGGGTGATCTAGGTGATAGGAGTTTCAAGAGTGTGGTGCTCTTGAGGTGTTTGAAGAATTTGGTGTTCTTTAAGATTGAAGATTGTGGTGATCTTTACAAGGTGCCGTTGAAGGAAGATTGTGGTAATCTTCAAGAGAGATTGTGGTAATCTCCAAGGTCTTGTTGAAGAAGAGTGTGGTGCTCTTCAAGGTGATGTTGTAAGGTGTTGTATTAATTTTGGTAATTATTAAAATCTTTTTTTTTGTTTTCGAAATCCATCCCGGATATACTGGGGTGGTAGAGGATTAGGCCCTAGATGGGTTGAACCTCTATAAATCAACGCGTGTTGTTTACTTCCCGCACCTTTATTATTGTCTTGGCTTATTTATTTCAAAAAAAGAGGGCATAATCGAAAAGATGGAGATAATCTATTCACCCCCCTCTAGATTATCGTAGCCGCTTGGACTTACAAGTGGTATTAAAGCCAAACTCTTTGGCAAGCTCGTTCCACATCGCGAGTAAAGAGGAACGATCATCGGCTATGAATGAAGTCTACCTTACTGGCGCCTCCACCACCAAGCCACCACTATTTGACTCCAAAAATTATACATTTTGGAAAGAATGAATGGAATGCTATCTACAAGGTTGCGGATTCGATATTTGGAACACGGTCGTCAATGGAGAATCTATTCCGATAGAAGATACACCACACACCTCCAAAGTCCTCAAGGAGATCAATGATGAAGAGAAGAAAATCATCTCCTTCAATGGTAAAGCTCTTAATATTATTTATTGTTCACTTACCATTTTGGAATTTGATCATATTGTAGGAATTAAATCGGTACATGAAGTATGGAGAAAGTTAGAAGAAGTATATGCAAATGAAAGGAGCAACTCAAAAACATCAACTTCGCAAATGGGTACAACATCAAACCAAACAACATGGGATGAGGTTACTACAACTTCCGACGACGATGAAAACGAACGTTGTCTTATGGGCTTCGAAGAAAATGAGGTAAGTTCTAAACTTTCTACTTCCTATGATAATGAATTACATAATGATTATAGTGATTTGCAAAATGATTATGATGAGCTTCAAAATGAATTTCAAAGCTTACTTGTTAAATACAAAAATTTGAAAAAGGAATTCAATGTTTTGAAAAATGATAAGGATGGTTTATTTACTTCCTATGAATCACTATCATGTGCTCACACCGCCACTCTTGATAAGGTGAGAAACCTTGAAAAAGAAAATAGTACTCTTGTTGAGGATATTAATTGCATGAAAAAGGATTTATCAAAATCCAACTTGAGTACCAATAAAATGACCAAAATTGTTGATATTCATAATTGTGATAATTTGAAACTAGAACTTGATCATAAGCCTAATATTGTCAATCATATGAAAAACGATCAAGTCTCTATGCATGTTGGTCATTATGCTCCTAGAATTACTACTTGTTTTTATTGTGGTAAAAAGGTCATACGGCAAATACTTGTCGGGCTAGAAATAGCTCTAATTATTGTTGGAGACCTAAAAGTCTCAAAGCTAATCCTAAAAGACCAAAACACTTGAGGGTACCACAAAACAATCTCGTATTAGGTATCCGGCGGAATATTAATCAAGGAAAATTTATGCCGCCAAGAAGACATCAAATGACCGTCTCATTTAATCAAAGGAGAAGACATCACCATAATGAATTTCCAAGAGAAAGACATTATCAACAATGGGAGGACATAATCCTTGGAAATGGAGCAGTTGGAGGAGCTATCATCAACAAGATGATTTTCAAAGGGGAAGATATAATCAACAATGGGAAAGACACAACCCATGGAAATGGCGTAATTGGTAAATCGTATATCCCTATTTAAATATGCATTTTATTTTGCATGTTTTTATTTGTGCTTTAATTGTCAAATAATTTTTCAAATATTTTTTTAAAAATCAAGGTATTCAATAAATATTTGTGTTTTTAAGATCTTTTGAAAAGGAGACCTTGCATGATGTTTTTAAAAACTCTTGTGCATTTACTTGGACTAAAGTTTTATAATCTCCTATGGATACTTATGGAATAATCATACTTGTGGCGCATATTGTTTTTATCCTATACTTGTATCATGTTGTTTTGTGCAAAACTTGTTTAAGAATTGTGTAGGATTTATATCTCTTATTCATTGGCTATCTTCTCATAATCCATCAAGAAATTATTAAGATATCGAGGTACACTCACCATTGTTATTTTTCTCTTAGACTCGATATATATTTTTTTGCCATGTGCCTATGTGCTTATTTTTCAAGATATTTCAAAGTATTTCATACAAGTGCCATTAAAAGGATTTTTTCGATTGTTGAAAGGTACTATTCGATAAAGCTTCTTTTATCCGAGTTTTATAAAGGATTATAATTTGTTTTGATAAAAACATTTGATTTTCATCCTTATCTCAAAATTATGCATTTGATTGCTCATATTCATTCTTGTCAAAAATATTGTTCAAATGCTTCTTTTAAATGAGGTCTCAACTATATGCTCTTGAATTTTTCAAATTTCAAAAGAGATCTTATATAGCTTTCTATAAGCTTATTTGAACTTACATGTTTTATGAAACTCTTGATGATTTGTTTGAAAGCATAGTATGTGTTACTTGTTATTGTATCTCGATTATTCAATATTACTATGCTCTTGTGCAAAGATATCTTGTTAAGATTTTGCATTAATTATTTGATACTTTGGAACAAGTTTGATGACCAAGGGGAGGTTAATAGCTCAAAGGTAATGATAAGAAGAAGGTAATTGATTTTGATGAAACATTTGCATCCGTAGAATGTTTTTGAAGCCATTCGCATTCTACTTACCTATTCTTGCTTTAAGAAAATTTTAAGCTTTACCAAATGGATGTTAAATCTACTTTTCTTAATGGTTTTATTCAAGAAGAAGTCTATGAAAAACAACCAGGGATTGAAAATTTTTCTAGGCCAAAGATTTTTATAAAAGGCCTTGTTTGGTTTAAAACGTGCACCCCGTATATCGTATGATAGACTTAGCTATTTTCTTTTGCAAAATTATTTTACAAGAGGTAAAGTTGATACTACTCTATTTGTTTTTGAAAAAGGGCAAGATTGCTTATTAGTGCAAATTTGAGTTGATTTGGTGCTACTAATGAATTTTTGTGCAAGACTTTTTCTAAGTTGATGCAAGGTGAACTTGAGATGAGCATAATTTCTTCCTTGGACTTCTAGTTAAACAATGCCAAGAAGGTGGTTATATTTCACAATCAAAGCATACACAAGAACCTTTGAAGAAGTTAGGTATTGAAGAAGGAAGAACAATCTCTATTCCTATGGCAACAATATCAAGATAGACAAAAGTTGAGAAATGAATATTGGTTAACAATCAAATTCGAGGTATGTTTATCTTCGTTTATTAATCTTTTAGACTCGGCATGTTCTATGCCTTGTCAATATGCTCGACTTCAAAACTATCACAACAAATCTCATTAAAGTGCCGTTAAAAAGAAATTTTCAAATATTTGAAAGACACTTGTTCTTATAGCTTGTTTATCCAAGGTTTTAAAACGTTCATATTTTTCGGGATAACAAGTCCGGTGATTAAAATTTCTCAAAATATGGTTCGTCATAATCGAACTAAACATATTGAGATTCGATATCTTTTTCTAAGGGATTGCGTTTCTAAAAACAAAAATTTGAGATGTGTTTAATTTCGTCTCAAAGATAACTCGCGGACATTTGTTTATTTACCGCTGAGTCTTTTACCTCATTTCCAGCTTAATTAAGACATAATGTATCTTGAATGAGGTCTACGTTCACATTTTGCACGTTTTTAAAACTTAGCGGCGAAAAATCGGATTTTTGGTTCAAACTTCGAATTTTGAAAAATCTAAACGGGCAGTGGGCTGACTGGGCTAAGGCCGACCGGTCGCCCAAGCCTCCGACCGGTCGCCCTAGCCTCCAACCGGTCGCCCATAGCAAGATTTTGGCTTAAAATGCTTTATGTTTCCAGACTTAGCCATTTTGGCATTTTTCTTCTATATTTCGTCCCCTTTGCAAATTTCACACACAATTCACTTCAAATGAGTTTTGGTGCATAAATTATATATTGTGGGGACTATCTTGCTCGTTTATCATCATTGTTACTCATCCTCACCGATTAAATGGTAAGAATTCTACTCCCTTATCTCAATTGGGTGGAACCCTTGAGAAAATGCTTATGTATTGATTTGTTGTTGGAATTCTTGCTTAGTTGTGTTATGAATAATGATTGTTGTTGGATTATATTTGTAAAATTGCTTTTGGTGATGAAAAACTTGGCTTGATTACATTTACAAGGGCTATATATATCTTCTTCAATTTTTTGACGCCCGCCAAGTGTTCGATAAAACGTTTCAATGAAAAATTCATCACCTACACGATTCTCTCGATTTAAAAAAGTCTTATATATTTATAGAGATCATGTTTTACAAATCAAATGAGTTTTAATAAGCTTCTACAAGTCATATGATTGACTTTTCCCTCCTATTTGGTTTATAAGCTTCAATGTTCAAATAGCTCGATACATCGGTTTAGTTGCGCACTTTGATATGAATATATGATGTTTTTATTGTGCTAACATTCTTTTTGATGATTCCAAAGGGGGAGAAACAAGTTATAAGCTCATTAGCTCATAAAAGCTAAAATAAGCTTGAGAAAGAAGCTATAAGCTGTGGCTATTAAAAGCCATAAGTTGTGGATCGTACTTAGTCCATTTGATGTATTATGGACTCATATTCATGTCTAATGATGTTTTGTTGATAGGGGGAGCTTATAAGCTCTTGATACTTAAGCTCAATTCGTAAAAACTTAGCTTTTAGCTTTTAGTTGATTGCTTCTACATTACACTTGTTGTGCATGTTGATAGGGGGAGCTTTTGGTTAAATGATTTGTATATCTATACTCCCATCCTTGTGTTTAAATGCAATGTTGTCTCTCATAACGGAGAGTTCTTTTTTAAACCGGTAAAATTGTTTTGTTTTCAAAATCGACCTCGTAAAATTGTTTTGATTTGTAATCATCAAAAAGGGGGAGATTGTTTGATAAATGGTTTTATCATGATTTTGATGATTTTGTTTTTAATACAAAAACAATGTTTTTAAATGTTGTCCAAATACTCCTAAATGATTTAAATTGTTTCTACTAATTTTCCGGAGTATTTCTTCAAGTTTATTTTCGACAAAATTGGACAACACTTTTGATGATTTTATTTAAATGAGTTTTTATACCAGAACAATGTTTATAAATGTTGTCCAAATACTCCTAAATGATTTAAAATGTTTTTACCAATTTTTGGAGTATTTCTTAGAGTTTATTATTCGATAAAAATTGGACAACACTTTTAATTATTTTGTGTTAATTGATTTTTACACCAAAACAATGTTTATAAAAGTTGTTCAAATACTCCCAATTGATTTAAACAATTTTCACTAATTTTTTGGAGTATTTCTTGAAGTTTATTTTCGACAAAAATCGGACAACATTTCAATTTTGAGGTCGACCAATCGAGCAAACGGTCGACTGGTACCTGAAGAAATGAAAACACGAAACAGAACACTCTATGAGGGGGAGACCGGTCCAGCTGAGGGTCGACCGGTCGGACCCCTCTCCGACTGGTCGACCCCATGTGACCGGTCGGACCACCCCTGCAACCTGTCCTGGATCGCACTTATTTCCTTCAAACGTTCGAAATCTTATGCAGGGCAACCGGTCGCCCTATGTAATTTTGTGACAGCAAAATTGTGCCGTTTGAAATTCTT
This sequence comes from Rehmannia glutinosa, assembly GCA_016081115.2. Classification (NCBI taxonomy): domain Eukaryota; kingdom Viridiplantae; phylum Streptophyta; class Magnoliopsida; order Lamiales; family Orobanchaceae; genus Rehmannia; species Rehmannia glutinosa. The sequence continues at coordinate 53,689,134 of CM071930.1, forward strand.
ATCAGCAAGATTTGCTTTTGATATTTGTACAATATTTCTGCATCTTGTGATCCTCTTTTTGTAGACAAAAGTGAAGAAGGATGAGCCTATGTCTTTGAAGACTCTCCTATAAATAGAGGGTGATTTGAAGACACAAGATACAATACACAAGCAATCAAAACAACAAGAAAAATTTGCAAATTCTCCAAGCTTTCATATTTTACATTCTTGTTGTAATAAGCCTAAGTTCTTACACTTGCACAATCTTGACGTCTATGCTTTTTATTTCTTGATTACACTTGCACTCAAATTGTATTATTCATTATTGAGTTGTAATCTTAATTTTGGTCATCATTCAACACAAGACATCCTTTTGAGTATTCTTGTGGAAAGAATACACTTGGGTGATCTAGGTGATAGGAGTTTCAAGAGTGTGGTGCTCTTGAGGTGTTTGAAGAATTTGGTGTTCTTCAAGATTGAAGATTGTGGTGATCTTCACAAGGTGCCGTTGAAGGAAGATTGTGGTAATCTTCAAGAGGGATTGTGGTAATCTCTAAGGTGTTGTTGAAGAAGAGTGTGGTGCTATTCAAGGTGATGTTGTAAGGTGTTGTATTAATTTTGGTAATTAATAAAATCTTTTTTTCTTTTCGAAATCCATCCCAGATATACTGGGGTGGTAGAGGATTAGGCCCTAGGTGCGTTGAACCTCTATAAATCGACGTGTGTTGTCTACTTCCCGCACCTTTATTATTGTCTTGGCTTATTTGTTTCGAAAAAAGAGGGCATAATCGAAAAGATGGAGATAATCTATTCACCCCCCCTCTAGATTATCGTAGCCGCTTGGACTTACAAGGTAGATGCTTTAGAATTGCTCCTTTCATTTGCATATACTTCATAGATAGCTTCTAATTTTTCCCATGCTTCATGTGCTGATCGTATTCCTTGAATATGATTGTATTCCGAAGAAGTAAGTGAACATTGAAGAATATTTAGAGCTTTACCATTTAAGGAGAGAATTTTCTTGTCTTCATCATTGAGCTCTTTGAGGATTTTGGAGGTGAGTGGTCCGTCTTTCATCGGGATGGATTCTCCATTAATGACCGTATTCCAAATATCGAACCCGCAACTTTGTAAATAGCATTCCATTCTTTCTTTCCAAAATGTATAATTTTTGGAATCAAATAGTGGTGGCTTGTTGGTGGAGACACCGGTAAGATGGACTTCATTCGTAGCCGATGATCGTTCCTCTTTACTCGCGATGTGGAACGAGCTTGCCAAAGAGTTTGGCTTTGATACCACTTGTAAGTCTAAGCGGCTACGATAATCTAGAGGGGGGTGAATAGATTATGCCCATTTTCTTGATTATGCCCTCTTTTTCGATTGTAATAAGCCAAGACAAGAATGGAAGTGCGGGAAGTAAACAACACACGTCGATTTATAGATGTTCAACCCACCTAGGGCCTAATCCTCTACCACCCCAGTATCTCCGAGATGAATTTCAAAAAGAAAAAAAGATTTTATTAATTACTACAATTAATACAACATCACCTCACAACACCTCTTTGGAGATTACCACAATCTTCTACGGCACCTTGTGAAGATTACCACAATCTTCCGACTTGAAGAACACCAAATTCTCCAACACCTCAAAGAGCACCACACTCTTCAATAAGAAGATTACCACAATCTTCTAACACCTAACACCTAAGATCACCCAAGTGTGTTCTTACCACAAGAACACTCACAAAGATATCTTGTGTTGAATGATGAACCCAAATTCAAGATTACAAATTGATAAGAATAATACAATTTTGAGTGGAAGTGTAATCAAGAATAAAGCCTAGACCTCAAGATGTGAAAGTGTAAGACCTTAGGTGTAGGTCCCAAGGAGTTTGAGTGTAAGGTTTAGAAGGGGGGGTTGAATAAACCTTACCAACTTTTCGATTTAGTCCTTTTAAAAAATTCAGAGTTAGTATTTCACAGCTAAGTCCTTGGTGGACAACTAAGTTAGTTAATCAGCAGAGTTAGCCACTCAACAGACTCGACTGAGCTGTTGATAGAATAATGCAACTGCTTTGACTAAAACTTAACTCGACTGTGATATGTTTTCAGCGGAAGACTTAACACCCTTGAATTTTGGTTTAAGTTTGTTTTAATACTTGATTATAGCACTTTGTTAATTATCAGATGGACAACAAATTTATCAGCATATATCAAAATAATATACAGTAATTAAAGTGCTGAAATGTAAATGACACGATAAATTTTTATAGAGGTTCGAAGATGTGGTAATTCTTCTACTCCTCTCTTCTCCAACTCCTGGAGGAATCCACTAAGTATTGATCAATGTACAAAGTGGTTATCAGTCCAGAAGCAAGTCTTGATCACACAACTGACTTGATCCTTTGGGACTCAGTCTGGAGATGCCTTGGTCACACAGCTGGCTTCTCGTACGACTCAGCTTCTTCACAGGGCAGATGCCTTGATACTACAACCCACTTGCTCAAGCTTCTAGGATTTGATCACGAAGCCCTCCAAAAACTTGAGACTGGTTCGACCTTGAACCTTTCTTCAATCTTCTGTGGAATGTAGACCCCTTGATTCTTCAAATGTTTCCTCTTCAACTGATTGAAGTCGTCTTTCCTTCACATGTGAGTGTTGGATTGATTTCCTTCGTACTATAGGCTTGAGGATTGAGCTTAAATGACTTGAGAATATTTCAGGTTACATGTATTGCTTTCTTGCTTGTATTGGTTTTCTCAGGTAATCAAGGAAACCTTTTCTCAAGGTGATTCCTCAGCCTTTTATAGTGTTCTTTTGAAAATTTGCCCGTTGAAGAGATAGGTTAATTTTCAAAAGACACTTGTGGTCATTGTCTTGTCTTGTTGCAGTCCTTGGAATTGATATTTTCGTATTGAATGAGTCTTGACTTTTTAGAGTTAAACCACGTGCGATCTTCCCATTTGTTTATTCCTTTTGCACGCTTAGGGATGAGCACTTTAAGAAATGCGGTATGGGAGTATTACTTGTTTAAGTAAATTTCTTGACTTACGTAACGGATCTCTTTCGATTGTCTCGACTTATTTGCATTTCATTGATTTCCCCAGGATGACTTGAGTCGACTTCCAATCATTGGATGACTCATCTGTCACATCAACTTGAGACTTGGCTATCTTGAGTTGACTTCACTGACACTTTACTCAGTTGCATCTCAACTGCACCTTCAATCGAGTTCCTGTCTTTTCTTCCTTGCTACACTGAGCTACCTCACAGCGGAGTCTTCCTTCTAGTCTCTAGTTGACTTCTTGCATGTTCAGGCAAAGCTGACTTAACTCAGCTCGACCAGCCCTATCTATTACAATGCAAATTACAAGGAAAATGGGGTGCCAACTTTCTATTCTAAGTTTTACATGGCATTCATCAAAATCTGAAAATTAATTTCCCAACATTAGGCTAGTACAACAAGAATGTTGAAATATAAGAACAAAAGTGTTTGCTTGAATGTATCTTATTGTGTTGTTGTATTCTCTCTTGTTGTGTTGATTCAATTCTTCATCTATTTATAGAGGATGCCTTGAACTTGATAGGCTCCTCCAAGGAGATTGAAATCTGTAAAAAATTTCAAGACAAAGGAAGAATATAGTTATTAGAAATCAATACCATAATTGAAGAAAAGTTGTCTGCACAACGGTTAGAATTTGCTGTCAAAATGGTATGGCGACCGGTCGACCACTAATACAAAATTGAAGAATATACAGCAAAAATACACATGGGGACTGATCCAGGTGGTGTTGGACCGGTCCAGGTGGTGTTGGACCGGTTGACACCCTGCTCGACCGGTCCACCCCCATAGGGACCGGTCCACACACTTGAAAATGTGAAACAAAAGGTTTTGCTTCAATTCAGACACCGGTCGGCCTATTGCGCGATCGGTCGACCCTAGGAAAATTTCAAGCGTCTTGTTTTCATTTTTGAAAATCATCTTCAGACACGGGTTTCCCTATAAGGCGACTAGTTGAACACGAGACAGAAGTGTTGTCCAATTTTTGTCGAAAATGAACTTAAATAAATACTCCGAAAAATTAGTAAAAACATTTTAGATCAATCGGGAGTATTTGGACAACATTTAAAAACATTGTTTTGGTGTAAAAACACATTAACAGAAAATCATCAAAAGTGTTGTCCAATTTTTGTCGAAAATAAACTTCAAGAAATACTCCAAAAAATTAGTAAAAACTTTTTATATCATTTGGGAGTATTTGGACAACATTTAGAAACATTGTTCTGGTGTAAAACCACATTAAAACAAAATCATCAAAATCATGATAAAAACATTTATCTAACAAGAGTTTCCCCCTCAGCTGGTGCACCAGCTGAGTGAACAACGATAGGGTTACTCAACTCCTGAGACACGGCTGTAGTGTTCTTTGAGTGATCAGCCGTATGGGCAGGTGTCTCAATACCTTCTTCAGGGTTAGGCTTGGCTTGGGTGCCCAAATTCCCAGCTTCATCACCGTGTCCCTGAGAGCCATCAGTAGAGTGCACGGGGGACGTGGTCGCTGCAATAATGGTTGCAATCTCCTGCACCATTCCCAAGGGGTCAGTCCGAGGGGAGACTTTGGAGGACTCTCCTGGACCTTCTTGAAGATTCTGCTCGTGCATGGCTCTTGATTCTCGAGTGGTCTGCTCTAACTCGACCTTCTCTACTACAGTAACAGGGTCCATCTCCTCCATATCACTATCAGTTGACTCATGGAGATGCTCATGTGTCCCTATTTGCAAACCCATCTTGGATTTTTCCAAGGCTTTGGCTCGCTCCTCAGCTTTCTCCTTCTCTTTCTCCTTGATGAGTCGAAGGGTTTCCATGCAGTTTTCTTCATTTAGAGCAAATTGGACAGTTGTATGTCAAAGGAAACTGAGTGGTTCTGCCTCCTTCTCAATAAACTCAGGGTGAGCGAACTGCTGCCTTGAGTAATCCAGCTTCCATGCCCTCCATTCCCTTAGTCTGCACTGGATGTCCGGATAGACTGGAGAGTACATTATAAGATCATCATCATCATCTTCCACTCCGGTTTCTTGAATGGCGGCTAATGGACCTTGCTCCTACGTAGACTCAACTGCATCTGTCTGAGGGGGTGAGACAACTTGTTCTTCCACGGTCTTGGCTGTCTAAGCTCCTTTTTTTTCCACAGCTGTCTCTCGCACAACTGGGTCTTCAACACCTTGATGATCAGCATCAACAATCTTCTCGGGCTCTTCAACGTTTTCTTGAGACTTATCCTCACCGAGCATCGTTGATCTCACTAGGCTTCTCACATGAGTACAGGACTCACTGTCTTCTTCACCGCATGCTTCTTAAACAGTCGTCTTCTCTTAGTGGCAACCAACGGAATCTCTGGTTCCACTCCTGTAGGCTCTTTAAGAGTGAAGGCATGTGTTTCAATAGAAGCTTTCTTAGAAGCAGCTGCCTTCCGAGACTTGGCAGTCCGCTTCTTCTTCACGACTAGACAAGGAATTTGGGGTTCCTCCTCAGTCTCAGCTGCGGGGGCAGGGGCTTCGGCTGCTCGGACATGGGCTTTTGGTTTAACTGCGGGGGTAGGTGCCTTCTTTGACTTGGATGTTGGGGCAGGGGCATGCTTTGATGTAGCAGCTCTCTTCTTAGAGATTGGCTTCAGTGAGAGAGCTTGGGAGGTCTCAGTTGTTTCTTCAGTAGTGTCAGCTGATTCCCCCTCACTAGTATCCGCCTTTCTTGCATGGGCCTTCTTCTGCGCACCAGAGAGGTTGACCTTGAACATTCTCTTGTTTGCATGGAACGGCTCTCCATGGCGCAATGCTATCCCCTTTCACTTCCATCAAGTGGCCAATGATAAGGTCATAACCCAGCAAACATCCAAAGGTCCCATCCTCCTTATAAGACCGGTTGATCACGTTCTGGCACACTCGACTGAAGACAAACTCAACTCGGTTCACCTTGTCTTGCTTATGATAGTCTTCCTTAAGAAAATCCTTCTTAGTTGTAGACACAGTTTTAGCAGCATACTCCGGCTTGGCAACTTCCTTCCAAGTTGCACCTAGGTTGACATCCTTCTCAACGATGTCCTTCATCCCTTAAGAGGGTAAGAAACAATGCTCAGCAAGGTCCTTTCTAGAGATTTTAATGGCCTTGTTGTGGACAGATGAACGGATTTCATCGGCGTGCACCTCGGCGTTCACATAGAACATAGCCACTTCCTCTAGATAAGTATGCATGAACTGCATCGATAGAAAGTCCTTCAAACCGGACTTTTCCAACTTCTCAGTTATCTTCTTCACTAGGGCATCATCAACACCCTGCTTGATCATTCCATTAAAGTCCACAGACGCTGCGGTGTGGATCTTCTCAGATAGCAATGCGAAATCATGATTTGCAGCCATTTCTAGAACTTTTAACAGATTAAAAACTTGAAAAACTTGAACTTGAACAGTAGGGTTTCGAACGAATTTGGAGAGAGAAAATGCTTTCTTGCTGAATATGAGTAGGTATGTGTGAGGAGAGAGAAAATAAAATTTCGTATATATGGGACATGAAAGGACGGTTTTTGGAATTTGAAAATTTTGGTCAAAATCAACGGTCGAGATTAAGCCTTCAAAACTTCATTAAATTCCCCACATTAAATGCAGCAGCATTTATATCCAATCATATGGTTTAATGTGCAACTTTTGTACTGAGTCATAATTACGCTGATCTCATCCTTAAAAACATTACCACTTATTTAAAACGACTGCGTTTTTGTCACTTAGCTCATAAATGATTCAGCTCTCTTCCAAAGTGACTTAGCTCTGTTTCTCTCTTCACATATCATCACTCAGCTGTCAGCTAACTCGATACAGCTGACTTCCCGTCTAGACTGTTTCACTTGGCTAAGATGTGAAACTTGATTGTTTTCCATTTTCTCATCTTTTATCTCTGCTGATTGAGTCTTCTGAGTAATCTAACTCAACTCAATTAACCCTAACTCATTCTTGAGCTCTTCAAACCTTGATTCACATAATGGCTTTGTGAATATGTCAGCTAACTGCTTATCAGTTGAGATGTATTCCAAAGTGATGTTTTTCTTTTCAACATGATCTCTTATAAATGATATCTAACATTAATGTGCTTTGTTCTTGAATGCAATACTGAATTATGAGTGATTGCAATAGCACTAATGTTATCACACATAATTGGAATCTCTTTTTCTCCAATATCATAATCTCTCAGCTGTTGTCTCATCCATAAGAATTGGGCTCAACAGCTGCTCGCTGTGTACTCTGCTTCAGTTGTGGATATAGCTATTGAATTTTTTTTCTTGCTGAACCAAGAAACCAACCTATTTTCAAGCATTTGACATGTACCTGAGGTACTTTTCATCCAGCATAATATGAGTCTGAGTATCCTACCAGCTTGAATCCTCCTTCCTTTGGATACCATAAGCCGACTTTCTGGCATCCCTTCAAATATCTTAGGATTCTCTTAGTTGCAGTCATGTGACTCTCTTTTGGTGCAGATTGAAATCTAGCACATACACCTACTGCAAAGGTGATGTCTGGCCTGTTTGCTGTTAGATAGAGCAATGATCCAATAGGGGGCTCTATATCTGGTTTGATCAACAACTTTGCCATCTGCTTCCTTGTCCATCTTGACTGATGTATTCATAGGAATCTTCACAGAACACTTCTCTTCCATACCAAATTTCTTCATCAAATCTCTAGTATACTTGGTTTGGCTTATGAAGGTTCCATCCTACAATTGGTCGACTTTAAGTCCTAAGGAGAAAGTCAGTTCTCCCATCATGCTCATCTCAAATTTGCCTTACATGAGGTTTGAGAACTTGTCACACAACTCTTTGTTTGTGGATCCAAAAACGATATCATCCACATATATTTGAACAAGCAGTATATTCTCTCCATATTGAATCCTGAAGAGTGTTCTATCAACCTTGCCTTTGGTGAATCCATTGTCTGTTAGAAATTGAGACAATGTATCATACCATGATCTTGGTGCTTGTTTCAATCCATATAATGCTTTCTTGAGCTTGTAGACTTTATCTCCAATAATTTTCTTCTCAAAACCTGGAGGTTGTTCAACATAGACTTCTTCTTCTAATAATCCATTTAGAAATGCACTCTTCACATCCATTGGATATACTGTGAAGTTCTTGTGTGCAGCATAAGCAAGAAACACCTTATTACTTCCAATCTGGCAACAGGAGCAAAAGTTTCATCAAAATCTATACCTTCTTCTTGGCAATACCCTTTGGCTACCAATCTTGCTTTGTTTCTTACAACAGATCATTCCTCATTCATCTTGTTTCTGAATACCCACTTAGTACCAATAACATTTTGGTGGGTAGGCCTTCAAACTAATTCCCATACTTTGTTTCTTTCAAACTGATTCAGCTCTTCTTGCATGGCCTGAATCCAATGTGTGCCATCCAATGCTTGAGACGCATCTTTAGGATCTATTTGGGAAATAAAACAAGTGAACATAGCTTCATGTTGTGCTCTGGATCTGGTTCTTATGCCATCTCTAACATCTCCAATAACTAACTCAGGTGGATGGTCTCTCAGCCATCTCACATTAGGTTGGAGTAAGTATGTTAGATTCAGCCGTCTCGCAGCTAAGTTGTCTTGAACAACTCTTTCATCTTCATTCAGCTCTAGACCTTCCAGCTGCCTTTGAGATTCAGCTATCTCATCATCATCAGGGTTGAGTGCTCTCACTTCAGCGTCAATATAAGGACTCTTCTGCATAGTTGGTTGATTCAGCTTATCAGCTAACTCATCAATGTCTTCTCATCACATTAGGTTCATCAAAACCACATGGTTAGACTCTTCTGTGACCATAGTCCTCTTGTTCAACACTCTATAGGCTTTACTCTCAGCTAAGTATCCCAAAAAGATACCTTCATCAGCTTTAGCATCACAAGCCTTCAAATTATCCTTGCCATTATTATGGATGAAGCATTTACATCCAAATATCTTGAAATATCCAACATTTGTCTTTCTCCCTGTCCAAATCTCATAGGGAGTCTTGGTCAATTGCCTATTAATCATGCATCTATTTTGAGTATAGCATGTCTGTATTATGGCTTCAGCCCAAAATCTCGTAGTCAACCCAGCTTCAGCTAACATAGTCCTTGCAGCTTCCTTGAGAGTTTTGTTCCTTCTTTCAGCTACTCCATTATGTTGTGGAGTCCTTGCTGCTGATAACTCATGAGCAATACCATTTTCAACACAATATTGAGTTATTATCCCATTGACAAACTCAGTTCCCCTATCAGATCTTATCTTTATAATGGTTTGACTCTTCTCATTTTGAACTCTTCTCATTAGCTGAGGTAACTTCTGCAAAGTTTCCTTCTTTTTACACATGAAAATTGTCCATGTATATCTTGAATAATCATCCACCACCACTAAGGTGTATTTCTTTCACGATCTTTAGTGGCTCAACTGGACCAAATAAATCCATATGCAACAGATGTAATATCCTTGTTGAAGAAGGACTTGGCTTATCCTTGAATGATGATTTGATTTGTTTTCCCATATGGCATGCATCACAAATACTTTGTTTTTTGTACACTAAGTCTGGTAATCCTTCCACAAGATGACTCCTTGCAAGCTTGTTGATTGTCTTAAAGTTTAGATGACTCAGCTTCTTTTGCCACATCCAACTTGATTCGGTTGTACTCCTTGCTAGCAGATATGTGCTTGGTGTAGCAGTAGACCAATTTACCACATATATATTCCTTTGTCTTGAACCTTGTGGCACTATTTCATTGGACTCAGCATCTTTGATCTGGCATATTCCCATGTTGAAACCTACAATGTAGCCCTTGTCACAGAGTTGGCTGATACTTAACAGGTTGAAGTTGAGGCCTTAAATATAAGCAACATCTGTGATTTCCAATCCATTTTCTTTATGGATCATATGCCTTTGATCTCCCCTGTAGCTTCATTACCTCCAAATATGACTTTAGCACCTCTAATCTCCTTGAATCTTGACAGGTTTCTCTTGTTTCCTGTCATATGTCTGGAACAGCCACTATCCATGTACCAGGTTCCTTGGCACTCAGCTGTTCCTTGAATCTACAATCAAGGAAATCAATTTTTAGGTACCCATACTTTTCTGGGTCCTGGAAAGTTAGTGCTATAAGATGTTTCAACCAACCTATAGCCAGATGATCTGACTCTAAGAGGTTGTCATCTATCAGTACCACAATCATAATACACATTAACAAATTGCTTGGGGATTTTAGGATCATACAGCTGTCTCTTTTGTCTGTATGTATGTGTGTGTGTTTTAGCAATTGCTTTCTTGGGATAGTTATGAAATCTCTGAGTGTAGTGCTTGGGTGCATATGTTTGCTGAGGTTGAGGTGTTTGCCATTTTGGCTTTTATCCCATAGGTCTTTGCTGATATTTCACATTATTCCAATAAGCTTGGTTTGGATAGTTTCAATCTTTCCCATCATATGTATTTCTTTGATAAAACTGGGGCTTTTGGTAGCTCTGTTTGCTTCTCACAGAGTATTTTCTGTTTGGAGTCTTTGAAGGACCTGTCTGGATTTCTTCTCAGCTTTCCTTTCAGCATACTCAACTGACTTCTTTCCTTTACCTTTATAACCAAGGCCAGTATGATTGTGATTGTGCTTTGGAGTAAATGTGGGTGCATCATTTGGTGTTTTGGGTTTTTAGAATACTTCATTACTTGAAGATCCCTTTTCCAAAATCACTCTTTGAGTTTGACTATGCACAAAGGAATTAAATCTTATGCATGACTTGTCTCCACATTCTTTTTGACTAATGATTAGATCATCCAATGATTTAGATGATTTTGTAAATGAGACAATCACATTTTTAAGATCTTTTCCCTCTTTTCTGGAGCAACTAATTCTGCTATGATCTTGGCATTTTCAGCCTTTAGCTTAGTGTTCTCATCAGTTATGTGACCTAGAGTACTCAGCTCTTTTGTCATCTGTGAGTTTTGGCTTTTAAGTTGGTTGTTTTCCTTATTTAAGGGTGTGTGAGAGGTTTTAATATGCTCAATATCTTTCATCATTCTGCCTAATGAATCATAAAGATCTGTGGGTGATGAAGTGTGTGTGTCACAGTCACTATCACCTGAACCAGAATGAGATGAGTTAGAATGTACCTCATCTTCTTGATCTTGTTCATCTTGTTGATCTTGTTCTTTGGCTATGAGGCAGATTAAAGCCTCTTCTTCTGTGTCACTGGAGTAGTCAGCTTCACTACTCTCTGAGTCTGCTGCTTCTTTGCACTTGGCTGGCTCAGCAGTCTCAACAACCAACATAGGTTTCTTCTTTTCTTGTCTTCTTTCCCTGAAGACTCTTCTTTCTTCTTCATTTCTACACTTGTTGACTAGTGGGTATGAATAGTCAACAGTAAAATGTTCTGGTTGTCTGCAATTCCAACACAGGTTCTTAGCTCTCTGATCAGCTATGTCGGTCCTTTGATTATCAGCTCTCTGATAATCAACTCTTTGATTTTCAACTCTCTTAGGTGGCCTATCTTCCCTTGCCTTTGAGAGTGCTGAATGTCTTCTAGAGGTTTCACCCTTATTCCTTTTATAGTTTTTATTGAAGAACTTGTTGAATCTTTTAACCATCAGGGCAATCTCCTCCTGGTGTGTGGCTTCTTTTGGCTCAGCTCTTTTCCCATCACTGGCCATTAATGCAGTTGTCTTGGGCACAACTGTTTCCTCTTGCTCTTTTCTTCTCAGTTCAAACTCATTGGCTTTGAGGTCTGAGAATAACTCATGATTGGATGTCTTTGAGAGGTCCATTGAATGTCTCAGGGCCATGACCTTCATTTCCCATTCAGCTGGGAGTGCTCTTAATATCTTCATACACATTTTCTTCTGTGTATATTCTTTCCCAAGAGCTGAAAGCTTATTTGTTATCTTAGTAAATCTGGCATCCAGCTGATCCAGAGTTTCACCTGTAAACATTTTCAAATTTTCAAATTTTTTAATAGCAACATTTAATTTTTTTCTCCTTAAATTATTCTGATCCTTCACAAATTAACGTAAGCTTATCCTAAATTTATTTGGCTTATTTGCAAGATTTGACTTTGTTGAACATGGCTTTGTCCAACGTCTTGTAGAGTATATCCTTGGCCACATTGTTCATGTTATATCTCTTTCTATCTTCATTTGTCCATTCAGTCCATGGTTTTTCAACCATGATTGGTTTTTTTTTCAAAGAAACTTCTCCTTCACTGCTGGTGCGGCTCTTTACAAATTGATGTTGACTTGGTAAATTTCCAATGGCCCATCCTCTATCACAAGCCACATTTCATCGTGTAAAGCGGAGAGATGAGGCTGTATGCGAATTTTCCAGTCATCAAACTCTTCCACAGTAAACATTGGAATACGAGTTTGATTTGCTTCCATGATAATAACTTTGCTTAAAAATGAAAGACTTTGAAAAACACAAGTGTTAAAACCTTTTGTAAAGATAGAGATCTAGTTCAGTAACCAGTGCGGAAGGCTCAATGAACCAACCATTCTGATACCACTAGTAGGTCCCAAGAGGTGAGATGTAAGGTTTAGAAGGGGGAGTTGAATAAACCTTACCAAATTTTCGATTTAGTCCTTTTAAAATTGTTCAACAGAGTTGACTCAAATCAGCTGTATCCTTGGGGGACAACTAAGTTTGCTTATTCAGCTAAGTTACCCACTCAACAGACTCGATAGAGCTGTTGATAGTATAACTCGGCTGCTTAAGCCAACTACTTAACTTTGTTGATTTGGTTTTATAACAGCGGGAGACTTAACACCCTTTGATTGATTTAAAGCTTATTTTTAAACACTTCTTTTAGCACTTAGTTATTTATCAGTTGGATAGCAAATATTAACTAACAGCAGATATAAAGTAAATGCAAGAATGTAAATGCTAAAAGTAAATTGACACAAGTAATTTTATAGTGGTTCGAAGATGGGGTAATTCTTCTAATCCAACTTCTGGAGGAATCCACTAAGTAATAAATCAAGTTACAAAGCAGTGAACAGTCTAGAGACAGCCTTGATCACACAAATTGCTTCTCCGTGGATCGAGCTTCTTCACGAGGCGTGCCGCAGCTCTTGACTCACTTCTCAAGTTCTTGGATCTGATCACGAAGCCCTCCAACAACTTGATAATTGGTTCGACCTTGTACATTTCTACAATCCTTCAACTTGGAAAGTAAACCCCTTTTTGATCTTCAAATTGTTTCCACTTCAACTGGTTGAAGTTGTCTCTCCTTCATAGCTTGTGTTGGATCGAGTTTCTTTGAGTTTTAGGCTTTGAGGAATAGCTTGTAATGCATTGAGAATATTTGCAAGTTAATTACTTGAATATTGCTTGCTCTTGCTAGGTTCAGGTAACCTTTCTCAAATGCTTCCTCAACCTTTTATAGTGCACATTTGAAATTTGCCCGTTGAAGAGATAGGCTAGTTTCAAATTTTACTTTGTGTGCGTTGACTTGTCTTGTCTTGGTCTACAACCCTTGTGATGTTGACTTTTCCTCGTATTAATTGGCTCTGCAACTTTACAGATTCTGACACAAGTTGCAGTGTTTCCCATTAGCTCATTCATTTTGCATATTTCTTGGCCAATCACTTTAAGACCTGGCAGCTTGACAAATTACTATATAGAGTAATATTTTTCACTTTATTCCAACGAATCTAAGTCAGTTGTCTTCACTTGACTTCTGCCTTTACCCCTGGTGACTTGAGTCAGCTCCAATCATAAGATTGACTGAACTTTCACTTTAACTGATAGACTTGGCTCTCTAAGTTGACTTGACTGACACTTCTCACAGTTGTTCCTAAGCTGACTCTCCTTCAGTCGAGTCCTTGACTTCCTTCTAGGCCATACTCAGCTAACACACAACAGAGTCTTCATTCCAGTCCGCAATTGGCTTCTTGTAATCTTGACTTAGCTGACTTAACTCAGCTCTTCCAGTCCTATCTATTACAATGCAGAATTACAAGGAAAATGGGGTGCCAACTTCCTAGTCTAAGTTTTACATGGTTTCATCAAAATCTAACAAATAAATTTCCTAACAAGTTAAACCTGCAGATCAAAGTTTTCAGAAAACTTACTATCGAATAAAGAGACGAGGGAAATCTATTCAGAAGGAAACAGAAAAAGAGGTTTCTACAGTAAGAGGAGGGGGTGAATCTTCTAAGAAACCCTCCAAAAGTATTATCAGGTAGATGGTTTTCTCTGATTCTGTGTATGAAATCCCAAGGGAGGATCCCCTTGCCAATCTTTCTGTTCAAGAGATTGGGAATGAACCCTCTGAAGATGATTCTTCTTCAAATGATGCAAGTGAGAGCACTGACTTAGAGATTATGAAAGATGTTGGTGGACCTTCAGACCCTACTGTTAAAGGTGTTGATTCCAGTGTTGAAACATCTTGTTCTCACAATGAATCTGACAATTCAGAGCATGAGCCTTCAAACTCTGAACTTGATGTAGGCAAAGGTATGCATTTTGCATTCTATACTTCTCGAGGATATGGAATTGTTCGGAAATATTGGGTCTTATGGGGATAGAATTGTAAGGAAATATTATTGCAATCTACCCTTTAGGTTTATTGATCATGATTCTGCAAAGTACGGTTCTGTTTGGGTAAGAAAGAAAGTTTACTCTTTCACTCCAGATGATATCAATGGTGTTATTGAAGGCAATAATGTGGCCAATATTAACCTTTCCTTTGATGTTGATGCAATTGCTAAAGTTCTTAATGGGGGTGTAGTAGAAGTTTGGCTTACTAATGAAGAAACATTCAAGGCGAAGGACTTGACCAAGAAGTACACCTTGCTTTGCACAAGATTGCAATTTGTAACTGGACACCAACCAAGCATTCCTCTTCAGCCACCACGAATCAAGCAGTTCTGCTATACAACATTGGAACCAAACATGCTTACAAAATTGGGGAGCTGATATTTGACATTATTGGGACTCGTATTGGTTACACCAGTATGTATGGTATACTTCATTTCCCTTATTTAATTTACAAGGTGCTTGTGTCTTAGGGATCTAAAAAGAAGGATTCGGTGGACCTAGTTGTTGTTCACGGTCCCATCACCATCTCTGTCAAAATCCTCAAAAGTGATAAGATCAATGACTTGATACTCCCTACACCTGCTGCTAGTGATGCTAGTACTGCTGCTGGTGCTTCTTCCAATGTTTCAACACCTACCAATTATGCACTTGAAGCACATCTTCTAGCTGAGATTTCTGATGCAGAGAATCAAATAAAATTTTGGACCTCGAAAAATTTGGAAGCTCAGATTTCCTTCAATAGCTTCGTACCCCTACTACTACTTTGGCACCTGTTGCTCAAAAAGGGGGAGTAGATGTTGGTCTTGATGACTTGACAAACTCAGCCATTGCGGATAAAGTTGCACACTCTAAGGAGGAGTCCACCAGTAATGAGGATAAAGATGATACTGTTGGTCCTAAGGGAGAGTATGAGTATGAAGATGTTGATGAAGATGAATAGATGACGCTGACTCTGATGGGGAGTCAAAGGAAGAGAGTGGATCTGATTAAGTTTGTTGCATAATTGTGTTTATCTTGTTTCTAGTACGAATGATAAACTAGTTCTATTTGGATATTTTAGAACTATGTATGCAAGATAGATTTTTGGTTGTGCTAACTTGCAGGATTTGATTTTAAGTGTTGCATCACTAGACGTTTTGACTAAAAGTGCCAAAGGGGGAGATTGTTAATGTTTACATGTTTTGGCAAATTTGGTGTTTGTGCACAGTGACGAGTTTAGGTGTTGTAACATTGTGATGCAACACTGGTTGCGCAGAATCAGGGCGGGATTTTATGCCATATTTTCTATTATATATGCATGTTGTTGGTAATCTTGGATTATTTAATCTAAATTGATTCAGCCTTATTAAATGTCATTTATCCATCTTTAATCATTTTCCTTGTGTACATGTTATCCACCCACATTGAAAGGATTTTGTATGTTGATTTTCCTTTTGTGGCATGAAATCGTCCTCGAGTAATCAGGAAGAGGATTCTTTTTTTAAGGCTATAAAAGGTGAAGTCATATCAATTGAATTATGAAGAGTCCTATCAAGCTTGCCTTTGGTGAATCAATTATCAATAAGAAACTGGGACAATGTATCACAAGAGGCTCTTGGTGCTTATTTCAAACCATATAATGCCTTCTTGAGCTTGTAGACCTTATCTCCAATATTTTTCTGCTCAAAACCTAGAGGTTGATCCACATAGACTTGTTCTTCCAAAAGTCCATTAAAAAATGCACTCTTCACATCCATTTTGATGAGAATCCAAGGATGAAAGACCCAGTGACGGTGCCAGTGGGTCCAGTTATGAGGGCTCGAGCCAGAAAGTTCAAGGATGCGCTCAATGGGTTGATTCAAGTCATTTAGAAGGAGACCGAGAGTGCACTACCGATGGAGAAGGATGTTCGGGCGGTCTAGTTGATTAGCGTCGTCAAGGTTACATAGTCCACCTCAGACTGAGGAAGGAAAGAAAGTAAGAATATGAGTCACTTTGCGTCTTGAAGACATTGTAATCAAGTTCTCATTAGTGTCTCATATTTGTCTATCTTAGTTAGTTGTAATTTCATTTTGTTTAAGTCGTTTTGATGTTTTGGAGGCCAAGTAACCCTTTAAGGCCGCGTCCTAAGTTGTTATTTCAAGTTTGGGTCGAGCAGGGATCAAATTCAAGGGCAAAGTCGCAAGGAAGTGTATGAACTGACGCACGACCAGACGCACACCTGTGTGTACGCCCGTGCATGATGGCGTAGAATTTTGGAGCCTTCGACTTGACGCATGGCCCATGCGTGTGCCCATGTGTGGCTGAGAGCATTCGACTTGACACACGACCCAACGCACGACCCATGCATGTGTCCGTGCATCTGTCCGGGAATTTGAGTTTTGTTCATTTTTTTTCCTTTCTAATTTTAAGTTGTTTCCTAGTAGGGTTAGGGTTTGGATCCCTTATAAGGGTGAACACTTATTATTTTTCATTAGTTATCAATTGAATTCAAGTTTTACTCTCAAATTGAGTGTTTCTCCAAGTGCTTCAAGATTTACGTCTCTTGTTGCAATTATCGACTTATCAGGAAATAATCCATAATTGCTTGTGGCGTCTTTGCATACCAAGGTTTTTGCTTTACTAAGCAACGGGTTGAGGTTTCCACCAATCTTTAACCGAACTAGTGAAGATCTTGGGTTAACAACATATTATTGTTGGGTCGTATACACAAATGTTGTTGGGGTTCACATCACATTTGATAGACACTGAAGTTCTTGTTTGCAGCATAAGCAAGAAACATCCTAATTGCTTCCAATCTTGAAACTTGTGCAAAGGTTTCATCAAAATCTATGCCCTCCTATTAGCAATACCCTTTGGCTACCAATCTTGCTTTGTTTCTCACTATAGATCCTTCTTCATTTATCTTGTTTATAAATATCCACTCAGTACCAATAACATTTTGGTGGGTAGGCCTTTGAACTAATTGGTTTATAATCGTGAGAAGTGCGGATACTTGGAGATTGTGAGTTGAGTGATACACGAGCGTATACATGTGAGGGAGTGAATCAAACATGTCCGATGAAAACCGACAACCGCTGGATAAGTTAGATATGGAGGCGCTTTCAAGCCTCATAAAGAATGTGGTGATCGAAACATTAGGGGATTCCAGGGAGGCGCCAAAAATAGAGGAGCCTGTTCCTAGGGCATGAAGGTCTCCGAGGTTCGAACTGGAGGAATAAGCAACTGAGATGGATGATTTTGGTTCCGAAAGGGAGCAAAATTATAATCCGGGCAGAGATCAGCATGGAAATTGGATTGATTGGGGACGGAAGGATGGTAATTTGAGTAACATCAAAATGCAAATCCCATCGTTCCAAGGAAAAAGTGATTCGGATGCCTATCTGGATTGGGAGAGAAAAATCGAGAATGTATTTGATTGCCAAAATTAATCCGAATTGAAAAAAGGTGAAATTGGCATCAACTTAGTTCTCGGATTACGCAAGTATTTGGTGGGATAAATTGATGGTCTCGGAGGAGTGGCGAGCAGCCTATTTCCACATGGGAGGAGATGAGGAGTTTGACGCGATGTCGTTTTGTACCAAATCATTACTACAGACGCGTCTATCAAAGGTTGCAGAGGTTGACATAGGGGTCAAAGAGCGTAGAGGATTATCATAAAGAGATGGAGATATTGATGGCGAGGGCTAATATAGAGGAGGATCAGGAGGTTACGATGGCGAGGTTCATTGCAGGACTGAATACTCATATAGCAGATGTCGTCGACTTACATCATTTTGTCGACCTTGAGGAGATGGTGCACATGGCGGTAAAAGTTGAGCAGCAGCTCAAGATGAGGGGTTTCAACCGACAGGCACCAAGTTCTAACTCCAACACATGGAAGCCAATCACTAACAAAAAGGAGGAGCAGAGTTCGAAAGTAGCAGATCAAAGGGGAAAGACAGCCGAGCCTAAACCAACAGGTAAATTCGAATCCTCTACTGCTCGAACGAGGGATATTAAATGCTTTAAGTGTCATGGGTTTGGGCATATTGCTAATCAATATCCAAATAAAAGGGTGTTGGTATTGCGTGATAATGGGGATTTGGAGTCAGAAAGTAAGGGAGAGCCGGATTATAGTTATATACTGGAGTTGGAGGATATTCCGGAGGTTCTAGAGACGGCGAAGGAGAAGGAGTCATCCTTAGTGTCCCGGAGGGTGCTGATTATTCAGCCTAATTTAGATGAGGGAGTCCAGCGAGAAAACATCTTTCATATAAGGTGTTTTGTCAATGGAAAGGTGCGTATGACGGTGGGAGTTGCACTAACGTAGCTAGCACGAAGTTGGTAGAGAGATTGGGAATTCCAACAATGAAACACCCATAACCATATAAATTGCAGTGGTTGAGTGACTATGGGGAGATGCGAATCAGTAGGCAAGCGAAAGTAGCATTCCAAATAGAAGGATATAAGGATGAGGTGTTGTGCGATGTTGTGCCGATGCAGGCCGGGCACATCCTGTTGGGTAGACCGTGGCAGTTTGATAGGAGGGTATAACATGACGGTTACACCAACCAATATACTTTTGTTCATAACCAAAAATATTTTGTGCTTGTTCCTTTGACTCCAAAAGAAATTTATGAGGATCAAATAAAATTGAGAGTCGAAGAGGCAAAAGAAAAAGAGAGTTCAGCTAGTGAGAATAAAAACTAAAATAAAGCCGAGAAAAAGAAGAGCTTGAGGGAAAACAAGAGTGAGGGTCCGGTTAATGGTAGAAGTGAGGTTCGAGAGATAGCCGGGAAAAAGAGAGTAACATTAACGAGAGGGCCAAAAAACAAAAGGGGGGAACGCATGGCCTTGAGGTAAGAAACAAGGGAAACATAAATTTGATGGAAAAAATGAGTGACCTTAGGAAAGCCACCATGAGTGGTTGTTCGATGATACTCTTGGTTTACAAGGGCGTTTATTTATCTACTAGACAGTCTTAACCCCAATTTGCCTAGTTCTGTCTTGTCTTTGTTGCAGGAATTCGAGGATATGTTTCCAGACGAGATGTCGGATGGGTTAATGCCTATTCGGGGGATTGAGCATCATATTGATTTCATTTAGGGGCATCATTGCCAAACCGACCGGCGTACATGACCAACGCAGAAGAGACTAAGGAATTGCATTGGCAGATGGACGAATTGTTAAGCAATAAACTTATTCGGGAGAGTATGAGTCCGTGTGCAGTTCCAGTTTTACTAGTTCCGAAGAAAGATGGGTCTTGGAGGATGTGTGTGGGTTGTCGGGCTATTAACAACATCACTATCAAATACTGACATCCCATACCTCGCTTGGATGATATGTTCGATGAGCTCCATGGGTATAGCATCTTTTCCAAGATAGATTTAAGGAGCGGGTACCATCAGATTTGGATGCGGGAAGGGGATAAGTGGAAAGCGGCTTTTGAGACTAAACATGGTTTGTATGAGTGGTTAGTTATGCCGTTTGGACTAACTAACATGCCTAGCACGTTTATGAGACTGATGAACCATGTTTTGAGGGATTTTATTGGAAAGTTTGTCATGGTTTACTTCAATGATATCCTCATTTATAGTAATTCATTGTACGAACATTTGGATCACTTGCGGGTCATCTTAGAAGTGTTGCGGAAAGAGCAGCTATATGCAAACGTCAAGAAGTGCACATTTTGTTCCGAGCAATTGATATTCTTGGGGTTTATGGTGAGCTCGAGGGGAATCACAGTGGACGAGGAGAAAATTAGGGCAATTAAGGACTGGCCTAAACCCATGTCGGCTAGTCAAGTGCGTAGCTTCCATGGCTTTGCGAGTTTTTATCGGAGATTTGTATGAGACTTTAGAACTATTGCAGTGCCATTGACGAAAATCGATTAAAAAGAGTGTTGAGTTTCAGTGAGGAGAAGCCCCAAGACAAAGCATTCGAGTTGTTAAAGGAAAGGCTAACACATTTGCCTTTGCTATCATTGCCGAATTTTACCAAGGTGTTTGAGATTGAGTGTGATGCGTTGGAAGTTGGGATCGGAGCCGTATTAATGCAAGAGGAGCGACCGATCGCGTTCTTCAGTGAGAAATTGAGTGAGGCAGCTTTAAACTATCCGACGTACGACAAGGCATTGTATGCTTTAGTCCGGGCCTTTAAAATGTGGCAACATTATTTGTGGTCGAATGAGTTCATAATCCACACTGATCACGAGTCCCTAAAGTATCTGAAGGGACGACAAAAGTTGAACAAGCGACATGCGCGCTAGCTTGAGTTCATCGAGATGTTTTCTTACATCATCTAGTACAAACAAGTTAAGACTAATGTTGTAGCAGACGCACTATCTCAGAGGTACACTCTTATCTCTACTTTAGATGCTAATATCCTTGG
Source organism: Rehmannia glutinosa (assembly GCA_016081115.2). Classification (NCBI taxonomy): domain Eukaryota; kingdom Viridiplantae; phylum Streptophyta; class Magnoliopsida; order Lamiales; family Orobanchaceae; genus Rehmannia; species Rehmannia glutinosa. The sequence continues at coordinate 53,710,058 of CM071930.1, forward strand.
ATTGAACATATTAAAGAGTTGTATTTGCATGATCTTGTTTTTTCTAAGTCGTTTAATGCATGCGAAAAATGGGCGGTGGATAAATTTTATAGGCATGATGGTTTTGTATTTCGAGAGGATAAATTGTGCATTCCTGAGTGTTCATTAAAGGGACTTACAAGTGAGAGAATCACTTGGTGGGGGTCTTATGGGACATTTTGGGGTAGCCAAAACATTAGCAGTCTTGCAAGAGCATTGTACTAGATGTGTCACTTGTAGACAAGCTAAATCAGGGTCTTTACACACCCATACCCATTCCGACGACGGCTTGGGTTGATATTTCTATGGACTGTATTTTAGGACTTCCGAGAACTAAACATGGGTCCGACTCTATATTTGTTGTCGTAGATCATTTTTGAAAGATGGCACATTTTATTCCTTGTCATAAATTTGATAATGCATCTTTGATTGCTGACTTGTTCTTTAAAGAGGTTGTGAGATTGCATGGTATGCCTAGAACCATAGTTTCGGATAGGGATGCTAAGTTCTTAAGTTACTTTTCGATGACCTTGTAGGGAAAACTGGGTACTAAATTGTTATATTCTACTACATGTCATACCCAAACAGACGGTCAAACTGAAGTAGTGAATAGGATTTTGTCTATGTTGTTAAGGGCTATCATTAAAAAGAACATTAAAACTTGGGAAGAGTGTTTACCACATTTTGAGTTTGCTTATAATCGTGTTGTACATTCTGCATCGAAGTTTTCACCATTTGAACTTTTTTATGGGTTTAATCTGCTAACCCCATTGGATTTATCACCTTTACCTATTTCTGAGCATGTTAACATAGATGGGCAGAAGAAAGCTGATTTTGTGAAACAGTTACATGAGAAAGCAAGACTTAACATCGAACGGCGAATAGACCAGTACACGGCGCAAGCTAACAAGCATCGTAAGAAGATGGTGTTTGAGCCAGGTGATTGGGTTTGGGTACATATACACACCGAACGATTCCCGGCCCAACGGAAGTCCAAGTTGCAGCCTAGTGGAGATTGCCCATTTCAAGTGCTTGAGCGAATCAATGATAATGCATACCAGATTGACTTGTCGGGCGAGTATGGAATTAGTGCTTCTGTTAATGTTGTCGATCGTAGTCCATTTGATGCCAATTCGGATTTGAGGACAAATCCTTCTCAAGAGGAGTGGAATGATGAGAATCCATGGATGAAATACCCAGTGATGGTGCCAGTGGGTCCGGTGATAAGGGCTCGAGCCAGAAAGTTCAAGGATGCGCTCAATGGGTTTATTCAAGTCATTTAGAAGGAGACTGAGAGTGCACTTCCGATGAAGGAAGATGTTCGGGTAGTCCAATTGATTAGCGTCGTCAACGTTCCATATTCCACCTCAGACTGAGCAAGCGAAAGATGCCAAGAATACGAGTCACTTTGCGTCTTGAAGACATTGCAATCAAGTTCTCATTAGTGTCTCGTATTCGTCTATCTTAGTTAGTTGTAATTTCATTTCGTTTAATTCATTTTGATGTTTTGGAGGCCAAGTAAACCTTTAAGGCCGCATCTTAAGTTGTTACTTCAAGTTTGGGTCGAGCACGGATCAAATTCGAGGGCGGAGTTGCAAGGAAGTGTTCGGACTGATGCACGACCAGACACACGCTCGTGCGTGGTGGCGTATGATTTTGGAGCCTTCAACTTGATGCACGAGACCAATGCATTGCCCGTCCGTGTGCCCGTGCGTGGCTGAGAGCCTTCAACCCAATGCACGGCATGTATGCGTGTCTGTGCGTCTGTCCGGGAATTTGAGTTTTGTTCAGTTTTTGTTTCCTTTCCAGTTTTAAGTTATCAATTTAATTCAAGTTTTACTCTCAAATTGAGTGTTTCTCCAAGTGCTTCAAGATTTATGTGTCTTATTGTAATTATTGAGTTATGAGGCAATAATCCATAATTGCTTGTGGCGTCTTTGCATACCGAGGTTCTTGCTTTGCTAAGCAACGGGTCGAGGTTTCCACCAATCTTTAACTGAACTAGTGAAGATCTTGGGTTAACAACATATTGTTGTTAGGTCGTATGCACAGTTGTTGCTGCGGTTCACATCACATTTGATAGACACTGAAGTTCTTGTGTGCAGCATAAGCAAGAAACATCCTAATTGCTTCCAATCTTGCAACATGTGCAAAGGTTTCATCAAAATCTATGCCCTCCTCTTAGCATACCCTTTGGCTACCAATCTTGCATTGTTTCTCACTACAGATCCTTGTTCATTCATCTTGTTTCTAAATACCCACTTAGTACTAATAACATTTTTGTGGGTAGGCCTTTGAACTAATCCCCAACCTTTATTTCTCTCAAAATGATTCAGCGCCTCCTGCATAGCTAGAATCCAATGTGTGTCATCCAATGCTTGTGACACATCTTTAAGCTTAATCTAGGAAATGAAACAAGCGAGCATAGCTTCATGTTGAGTTCTAGATCTGGTTCTTACTCATTCTCTAACATCTCAAATGACAAGCTCTGGAGGATGGTCTCTCAGCCATCTTACATCTGGTTGGAGTAAGTATGCTAGATTCAGTCGTCTCGCAGCTAAGTTGTCTTGAACAGCTTCTTCATCTTCATTCAGCTGCAGATTTTCCAATTGTCTCTTAGATTCAGTTATTTCATCTTCATCTGGGTTGAGTCTTCTGATATCTGCCTCAACATAAGGACTCTTCTAAACAGTTCATCTTGTCAGCTAACTCATCAATGTCTTCTCCATTAAAATTAGGTTCATAAAAAATCACATGGATAGACTCTTCTGTGAATATAGTCATCTTGTTCAACACTCTAAAAGCTTTACTCTCAGCTGAGTATCCCAGAAAGATACCTTCAGCAGCTTTAGCATCAAAAGCTTTCGAGTTGTCCTTGTCATTGTTGTGAATGAAGCACTTACATCTAAAGATATGAAAATATCAAACATTTGGCTTCATCCCTGTCCAAATTTCATAAGGGGTTTTGGACAGCTGCCTATTGATCATACACATATTCTGAGTGTAGCAAGCAGTATTAATGGCTTCAGCTCCTTAGGCAATCCAGCTTCAGCTAACATGGTCCTTGTAGCTGTGGAGTTCTTGCAGCTGACATTTCATGAGCAATATCATTTTCTATGCAATACTGAGTTATAATCCCATTGACAAACTCAGTTCCTCTATCAGACCTTATCTTGATAATAGTTTGACTCTTCTCATTTTAAACTCTTCTCATCAACTAAGGGAGCTTCTGCAAACTTTCCTTCTTTTTACACATAAAGATGGTTCATGTGTATCTTGAATAATCATCTACCACCACTAAAGTATATTTCTTTCCACTAATGCTGGTTGGTTCAACAGGACCAAATAAATCCATATGCAATAAGTGCAGTATCATGGTTGATGAAGGACTTGGCTTATCCTTGAATGAAAACTTTGTTTGCTTTACCATCTGGCATGCATCACAAATGCTCTCCTTCTTGTATACTGAGTCTGACAATCCTTCCACAAGATGACTCCTTGCAAGCTTGTTGATTGTCTTGAAATTTAGGTGACTCAGCTTCTTCTGTAGGCGGCAATAGGTCGGCCCGACCCAAGCACAACGGGCCAGATTATAAAATCGGGCCGAGCTGGGTAGGGCCTAATTTCATCGGGCCTAAAGATTTCATGGCCCAGCCCAACCCTGCTATGGGTTGTGGGCCATCGGGCCAAACCGCCCCCAGTGAAATTTTGTAAAAACAAAAGTTATTAAAAAAAATTAAATGACTAATCAAACAAACCAAACCCCTTCACCATCAGTTTATATATATATATATATATATATATATATATATATCTGTGTGTGTGTTTTTTTACACGCATGTATACACACATAAAAATGAATAACTAATGTCCATCAGTCCATGTGGGAAGTACTGAGTAGTCTGAAATGTTGATAATGTAAATGACAAAGTTGGGGTTAATATTGTTTGGTTCATGTGGAGTCGTGATAACAGTGGTTAATGGGTAGGGGTTTATTTTGCTTTTATTTGTAAAATTGAGAAAGTGGGGCTTGAACGCTTGAGTTGACAAATTAAACTATTGTGCGTGTTGTTGATGCCTTGCAGGACGAAACCCAGGAAAAGGTTCGCAGAATTATTTTTTTTAATTGAAATAATATCGGGCTTGGGCCGCCCGAAAAAAAATAGGTTTTTTTGGCCCGAGCCCGACTAGCCCGTCGGGCCTCCTGGATCGGGCCATTTAGGCTCGATTTTTTTTGGGCCTTAAAAAACAAGGCCCAGTCCAGCCCTATCTATGGGCTGGCTAGGCCGGCCCATTGGGCCGGGCTAATTTTTCCAGCCCTAGCTTCTTGTGCCACAACCAACTTGATTCGACTGTGCTCTTTACTAGCAGACATTTGCTTGGTGTAGCAGTTAACCAATCCACTACAAACATGTGTTTCTGCCTTGATCCGTGCATCATAATTTCATTTGATTTAGCATCATTGATCTGGCATACACCCTTATTGAATCATACATTGTAGCCATTGTCATAGAGTTGACTGATGCTCAGCAGATTGAAATTGAGCCTTTCAACATAGGCTACATCTGTGGTCTCTAGTCCATTCTTCTTTATGTATCATGTGCATTTGATCTCCCCTGGAGCTTCATTTATTCCAAATACGACATTAGCACATCTTATTTCCTTGAATTTTGAAAGATTTTTCTTGTTGCCTATCATATGTCTGGAACAACCACTATCCATGTACCAGGTTCCTTGGCACTCAGCTATTCCTTGAATCTGCAATCAAGAAAATTAGTTTTTAGGTACACATACTTGCCTGGGTCTTGAGGGGTTAGCACTATACGGTGATCCAACCAACCTATAGCCAAATGGTTTGACTCTTGGTGGTTGCCACCTTTCAGTTCCATAATCATAATGAACATTAGCAAATTGCTTAGGAGCTTTAGGCTCATACATTTGTCTTTTTTGTCTGTATGCCTATGTATGAGCTTGTACATTTGCTTTCTTTGCCTTGGGAATGATGTATTTTGAGTCTAAGGTTTTTGCCACTTGGCTTCTATCCCTTAGAACTTGGTTGATGTCTCATTTGATTGTTCCAATCAGCTTGGTTGGGATAATTTCTACCATTACCATCATATGGTCTTATTTTTTGAAACCTCTGGGCTTTCGGTAGTTCTATTTAGACTTTACAGAATATTTTCTGTTTGGAGTCTGCAGATGGACTATTTTGAATTTTGTTTCAGCTGTCCTCTCAGCATACTCTGCTGGTTGTGATTGTGTTTGTGAGTAGGTGTCGGTGCAACATTTGGTTCTTTGGATTTTTGGACTCCCTCATTACTTGAGGATCCTTTTTCCATTACCACTCTTGGAACTTGGGCATGCACAAAGGAATTAAATCTAATGCCTGTCTTATCTCCACTTTTCTTTTGTATCATTATAAGTTCATCCAATGATTTAGATGTCCTAGTGAATGATGCAATCACATTTTTTGAATATTTTTCCCTCTTTTTAGTTGCAGCTAAATCAGCTTGGATCTTAGCTATCTCAGCCTTCAGTTCTGTGTTTTCAGCAACTATGTGACTTAGAGTACTTAGCTCTTTAGTCAGCTGTGAGTTTTGGCTTTTGAGCTGGTTATTTTCCTCATATAAAAGTGTGTGTGCGGTTTTTACATGCACAAAATCTTTCATCATTTTGTCTAATGAATCATAAAGATCGGTGGGTGATGAAGATTTTGTGTCACTATTATTGTCATCAGAATTAGAATGAGATGAGTTAGAATGTACCTCATCTTCTTGTTCTTTGGCCGTGAGGCATATCATAGCCTCTTCTTCTCTGTTAGACGAATAGTCAGCTTCACTTTGTTGTCCGACTCAAATTTGTTCCTTACACTTGGCCGTGTCGTCGGCCTTGACAACAACACGGCTTTCTTCTTTTCTTGTCTCCTCTCTTAGAAGACTTTTCTTTCCTCCTCATTTATGTACTTGTTGACTAGTGGATAGGGGCAGTCAACAACAAAATATCATGGTTGTCTGCAATTCCAACACAGGTTTTCAGCTTTATGGAAGTCTGCTATTTCAGCTCTCTGATTATCAGCTCTCTAATATTTAGTTCTTTGATGATCAGCTCTCTTTGGTGGTCTATCCTCCCTTGCTTTGGAAGTTGTTGAGTGTCTCTTGGATGATTCACCCTTTTTCGTTTTGTGGTTCTTATTGAAGAACTTATTGAATCTCTTCACCATGAGGGCAATCTTCTCATGGTCAATGGCTTCTTTGGATTAAGCTCTTTTGGACTCATCGGCCATGAGTGCAGTTGTCTTGGGTACGGTTGTCTCTTCTTGCTCCTTTCTTCTAAGCTCAAATTCATAAGCTTTAAGGTCTGAGAATAGCTCATGGTTGGATGTTCTTGTATGGTCCATTGAATGTATCAAAACCATCACCTTCATTTCCCACTCAGCTGGGAGTGACCTTAGAATTTTCATAAACATTTTCTTTTGGGTATATTCATTTCCTAGAGTTGAGAGCTAATAAGTTATCTCTGTGAATCTATCATCCAGCTGATCTAGACTTTCGCCTACAAACATTTTAAAATTTTCAAATTTTTGTACAACAATAGTAAATTTATTCTCTTTAATTTGATCAGATCCTTCACAAATTAAAGTAAGTTTTTCCCGTATATCTTTAGCCGTTCTACAAGATTTTACTTTGTTGAACATGGCTTTATCAAGTGTTTTATACGAAATGTCCTTGGTAACATTGTCCAAGTTGTATCTCATTCTATCCTCGTTGGTCCACTCGCATCTTGGCATTTCCACCATAGCATGTCTAGGTATAGTAGCAGCAGCAGCACGTGCACCATGTGCAACAGGAGCTGCAGCAGCCTCTCCTTCAGTGCATCAGCAGCTGCCTCAGGGGCAGGGACTCTGACAGCTGTGTTCACATTCATTATTTGTAGTGCCCCACCTTAATTACAAACCATATTTCATCGTGTAAAGTTGAAAGGTGTGCCTGCATGCGTATTTTTCAGTCATCAAATTCTTCAACAGTAAACATAGGAATGCGAGTCAGATTTGCTTCCATGATAATAACTTTGCTTTAAAAGAAAAGCTTTAAAATTGCAAGTGTTGTTTCTTTTGAAAAAGAATGCGATCTAGTTCAGTAACCAGTGCGTAATGCTTAATGAACCAACCGCTCTGATACCACTTGGAGGTCCCAAGGGGTGATAAGTAAAGTCTAGAAGGGGGGAGGAGGTTGAATAGATTTTACCAACTTTTCAGTTTTATTCATTTTTATAAATTCAGAGTAGACTCAAGTTAGCTAAGTCCTTGGTGGAAAGCTTAGTTTACTTACACATCAGAGTTAGCCACTCAATAGACTCGACTGAGCTATTGATAGTATAACTCAGCTGCTTCAGTTAACTTTTTAAGATAATCAGTTGACTTGGTTTTTAACAGCGGAAGACATTCACCCTTAGTTTTGAATATGTTTTTCAACACTTCTTTAAGCTTGTATATTAGGGATAAAAACAATGAGCCCCCTAAACTATTCTAAATTTTACACTTAACCATACGAACTTTAAATCGTTACACTTAACCCTCCCAACTATGCAAAATATTACACTTTGCCTTAAATTACAGATTTACCCCTAGTTTCATGAAAGTTGGTTTACAGTTTACCCTCTAAACTTCAAAGTTGTTGCACTTTACCACCTATGCCATAAATTTTATTGTATTATCTACATTTACTCCTCAAGGTCTTGCGATCCTCGAAAATGGTATCAGAGCCTATGTTTATTAAGAACTTTTAGTTGTATTTATTATATTTATGTAATTAACAATTGGTGAGGAGAATTTTCTCCGAGAATATGGATCTGGACAATTGTCCAAGATGTTTACCATACAGGACATATCGTCAAATTTTGACGATGTATGCACAAGAACACCAGGACAAGATAGCATATTGGAACAAACAATATGTTAAAAAAGAACGCGCAGGAGCCGATAGGGAAACCTTGAGACACTGCAAAAGACAAGCAGCATATTATCTGTGTTTCCTTACGGTAAATCAGATATTATATGTTGATCTGATGAATCATTAGGAAGAAGTCCATGAGAATGCTCATCAAAATCATGATTCCTGATGGAGTACCAAAATGGAACGAGATACTTCCGGACACATCTAAGATCTCAAAAGATATTAGCAAAGTCCAGAAGACGGTGCAGAATTATGGCAACCGCCATATTCATCTACCAGTACAAGTTCATCAGATCCAAAACCAAATGGAGACGATGGTTAAATATCAAAAGGAAACTCTTGAAATCCTTCATGATATTCAGAAACGAGTCAAGAATCTGGAGGACAGACCATGTTCTTCAGGAGGAAAGAAGCGTATCAATTTCGGGACGGTACCCTATTTACACCAAAAGGGGAAACCAACTGAAGTGGTAAGGAAAATGACAAACGATCAAAAGATCATTGATATCATTAAAGGAAAAGATGAATCTTAAAGATCTACATGACCTTGCAAATCCTCCGCATGATTAGGAATTGTAGATTTAAAGATGAACACAGGAGATGGAACAACTTTGGTTACCTATGACCCACAAGGTAGACCAATTCCACCACCACCAATAGTAAATCCCAACATCGTAGAAAGTGCGGGTTCAAATCATGGAATCCAAGACAAGAGAATGCATCGCGTTGGAGATTTCACCACAGGAAGTGAACCACTTTCAGGAACAGGAGCTCGACCACCTCTTACAGGAACTCGACTACCTCCAAGAAGGCCTTGGATAAAATTGGGTTTCATATTAGAAAGCACCAAATTATCCATAGAGTAACTACTGGAGAATTTGCATCCCAATGGAATTCACTGGTAACCTGATCGAGATGCAGTTGGTCCCTTACAGAGAAATCCAGGAGATCAAAAGCACAGTCAAAAGAGACGTTGCCAACACACTTTCATGGATTCATATTGGAGCCATAAGAGTTATTATAAAGGCAACATTCAAGGAATGAATAGATTCGCCACTAAATTTGGCTATCTTTGACAAACGAATCTCACATCTCAAGGATTCGTGCGGTTACGTGAAATTTGTATGCAGGAAAATTAGCCTTTAATGTCTATCCTAGAATTGCATACAATTTGGGAGATCGAGATTTCAACAGAGTTCTAACCCTTCATTAAGATTTCAAAAGAGTCCATTTGATGAAAGAAGGAAATAGACCTTACTCGATCACATACAAGATTTAATATGCTCTCTCGAATACACATCATTCGGAGGTATTCTTGAGAAAGGAATTTATTGAAGTCCCACGAATCTTTGACGACTTTGCCAGGGTAGTTCTACCAGAAATCATTGAGTCTCCAACTATAAAGGAGATTGATATGATAATTCAAGATCAACCAGTCTTCAACAAAAGTCGAAGTCTCAGAGTTGAGCCACGAATGATGTCTTTCCAACAAGACAGAATGATAAGCAGTAGCCTTTGGGAGGAAAAGAGGCCTAGTACAATTCAGCGCATCCCAGATGTTTTCAGAACACAAGGAGAGCTGAAATGCCCAGAAGGACGGAGAGAAGTAGAAGTAATATTCGACATCACTCAAAAGGATTATATTTTTCCTTGTGATGTTTTATATTATCTCCAACGACCGATAGTTGGAAGGTATCAAGGAAGCCTGAAGATAGGAGAAATTGAGCTGACTATCATAGGAGTAGCAGGGAAAATCCCAGAACAGTTAATATTGGGGATTGAATTTCTTGAGGATAAACCTTGGGAAAGATTACAAGAAGGAATGGAGTTCACAGTGGCTGATAAAAGATACAAAATCAGATGACCACTATCCCATTCTCAACATACATTTCTTTTGGACTGTTATATTCTGAATACAAGGCCGAGTATTTCGCCGCCTATATTGATTCAGGTGCCAGAATATGTACTGCAAAGCCGGATGTTTTTTCTAAAGAAATTAGAGAAGATTTACCAGCTATTGCAGGAAGAGATTTCTCTAAAAGAATTCTTATTCTCAACAGAGGAATTAAACAAGCAGAAATTATGATCGGATTCGCGGGCAGTACCCCATGGTACAAAGTGAAGACGCCACCAATCTATTTCCATGATACAGGAGCAGATGTTTTGCTAGGAAACAATTTCCTACAAACATTTAAAAGATTTACAATGGAGAACGAGACAAGAAGACTTATTTTTACAACCTTATGTGATCATAAGATTATTGTCCAGCGTCTGCGGGAAGCATTTTACAGAAAAATACCTATTAATTTTCGCAGCAAGCGTGGTGATGACGCCAAACATCGAAATCCAAAAATGGTAGATCGAAGGAAATTTGGTGAAGCAATATTATCCTTTAGACAATTTGGTTCAAACCATAAGGATAAGAAACTATGGGATAATAACTTGTATTCATTCAGAGTACAAGGAGAAGAAAGAATATCTCCAGAAGCTATTGCAGAACTGATGATGAGGTTAATGGAGAATGCACAGAGTGATGTTACCATAGAAGAACAAATATCACTCGAAGATATCAAAAAGAAGATCCAAAGGGATTATAATGAAAATCCTTTGGCATGGTGGGAAAAGAATGAACTCAAAGCTTCCTTAAAAGTTAAACTAGGAAAGGAGTATGAGTTCGTGCGATTCAAACCAATCCTTATGCAAAAAATACTTAAGGAACATCTTGACCTTAAGTTGATTTCACCAGGAGATTCTCCATACAACAGTCTAGGATTCTTAGTCAGAAACCATGGAGAAATCAAAAAAGGAAAGCCAAGACTTGTTATTAATTACAAAGGGAATAATAACATTTTGGAGTTCGACGGATATTATATCCCAAGCAGAGAACATATGGTTAACTGTATCAAAGAGGCCAAGATATTCTCAAAGTTCGATTGTAAGTCTGGATTCTACCAGATTAAGATGGAGGAAGAAAGTAAGAAGTTCACAGCTTTCTCCATACTACAAGGACACTATATTTGGAACGTGATGCCTATGGGATTGGCAAACGCACCCCAGAAATATCATAGAAAGACGGATAATCTCTTCAAAGATTATTTCAGTTTCATGTTCGTGTATATCGATGACATTCTTATCGCATCAGAGAACATGAAGGAGCATCTCAAGTATTTGCAAATATCTTCAGATGTCTGCTACAAGGAAGGATTAGTGCTTTTTAAAAAAAGAAGCGGTGATTGCTACAAGGCAGTTGAATTCCTCGGAATTGAAATCGATTTAATCTGGAATCATCCTACAAAGCCATATTGTAGAAAAGATACAAGGATTTCCAGATACACTTAAAGACAAGAAGCAGCTTCAGAGTTTTCTTGGAGTTGTGAACTTTGCTGGAATATTCATAAACAATCTAGCACATTACAGGAAGGTGTTTAGCCCATTGCTTAAAAAAGATACCACATTCAAATGGGAAGATGAACATTAAGAAGGAATAAATCAGCTTAAAAAAGTTTGCAAAAAGCTTCCAAAACTTGCAATTCCACAAGATGAAGATGAACTGGTTCTTTATACAGACGCCAATGACTATTGGTGGGCAACAGTTCTTACAAAAGCCACACCAAATGGCGAAGTGCCATGCAGATATTGCAATGGTCTTTTTACATACAGTGAAGCGAATCGATGGCATATCAACGAGAAAGAATTCTTTGTAGTCAGAAAGGCTTTCAAAAAATGGCCTCTATTTTTACTGGCTAAAATGTTTACTTTAAAAATTGATAATTCAAGTGTCAAGGCTTTTCTGATGAACAAAATTGAATCAAAACCAGAAAAGGCTAGATTAGTTAGATGGCAAGCTGAATGTCAATATTATGATTATGATATTGTCATTATAAAATCTCATGAAAATGTTCCTGCAGATTTTTTGACACGAGTTGGAAGGACGCGTTGCTGACGAGGTCCTTAAACGAGTTAGACATCTCAGGGAAAACCTGGAGAGCTAGAACGAGATTTTGGGACGTTATGTCTCAATGCAGAAGTTGTTGGACGACTTCAACAGGTTGACCAGAAATCCGTTTCTAGTCAAATACGAGCATGCCAGTTCACTCAAGGACAATTGTTCTTAGCGTTGCAAGGCCTCTCCTCCAGGCCGCATCTCCAACGATGCAAAAAGGGGCGAATAGAGAACAGGGATCTAACCCGGAGGTTATGGATTCAAGTACCATAATCACAATTGTTGCAGGTGATGCATCCCCTGAGGGTGTACAAAATGTAACGATTGTTGAAGCTCCGGTGTCACAACCCGAGTCTTCAAGTCAACCCAGCACCTCTGGGATAAAAGATGGAGAGTTGAATCTTAGGCCACAGACAGGCAAATCTAAGGTTCAAACTGATGAGATTAAGATTTCTCCAATGCAGATATATCAATGACAATGGGAGAAATTGGTTACAAGAAGAGGTATTAACCCAAAAAAAAACAATAGTTGATATCTCAGGTAAGTATCCTAGAGTTTGGATGAAACCAGGAACTCATCCAAATGAAGTACAAGAATGGTATACTTTTGGAGCTTTAGCTTCAATATATACTGTGTCACCCAGATTCCCAGAAATTTCAAAATTACCGATATGGATTGGGGAAGCAGTTTACGAGACTTGGGCCAACAATCCACACTTGGACGAGGAGATATTTTAGAACTGTATTTTATCAGTGCAGCTCCTGAACTAGCGAAGAAAGGCTTTAATGAAGCTTTTCGTTTTATCAAGCTAAGAAGACCGGATGGAAATGCTTTAAAATACATTAAGGCAGCTTCACCGGAAGAAGTACCAGTCTTAGTAGGAGGAATTTCTGAAGACAAAGCTTCTACACGACGAGCATGGGGTCTTTGGGTTTGTCTTACAGAAATGGACAAAGTCAAATATCCATTCAAGTTTTTTCAGAATTCAGCAAATGGATCTTTTTTACTGAATTCAATGACCGGATCAACAACAGGATTTGCAGAGGAACTTTTCAAGACAAAAATAAGAATTCTCTGGGAAAACAAGATTCCGGTGAGCAAAAAAACTTACCGAAAATTCTGTAACATGGCGCATGTTGGCCGTTGGATCGATCGGATTTGTCAAGCATGCCCCGAACAGAAAGAACCAAGTTTGGGAAAGGATTCCAACCCAAACCCGACCGACAAGACCATGCAGCTGGAAAGGACAAGGGCCCAGCTCATAAGACGCGTTATCCTCGGGGACCACGCAAACCAAATTTTTATAAGATTCCCCGACAAACAACACATGGGCTGAGTGATGCGGAAAGATAAGAAAGACAGCTGGCGAGACAATAATTCACGAGTATGATGTAAGCAGTGATGTCTTACATATCAACAAGATTTGAAGTCCGCCTTTGAAGTCCGGACTTATCTCTATAAGTAGCAAGAGTTGAAGGAAGCTGAGGACATCGAACATTTTCCTTAGTTTTCTTATAATAAATTCTAAGTGAAAATTTGTATTAGCTGAGTGTTTTAAGTTTTAAGTTTTATGTATTTACGAGTGCAAGCCTCATCTATGATAGGCTAAACAAGTATTCTCCTCCCAAAAGGAGATTACTAATGTAATAAATATTTCTATAAGTTCTTAATAAAAAAGAGGCTTTCTGCTTCAACATGTGTTCGTAATGTACTATTAATTCATCCCGTTTAAGAATTACTTATACGCCTGGAGTAGGAAACGAACCAATGATGTGTTGAACAGTTGTTGAAGGAGTTGGATAACTTGCAGATCATCTTCCCTGAGTGTTGAAGTTGAACAGTGAGGAGCTGTTTGTTAAAAGATCTGGGGCAGTAATTTCCCGACTGGTGGTGTTGCGAACCATCTCACCCGAGGTTGTTTTGGTCAAAGAAGGTATGAATTTTAAGGGATTTATTAATTTTACGGAAGCATGTTGGGCTTGATATGGTCTTAATGGACTATGTTCATTTTCAGTCTATAGACCTAATTTGTATATGGATTTATACTTGAAATGAGAATTTTGATTGAAGTATGTCCTGTTGAGTTTATAGGTTGGAAACCTGACATGATCCATTTAAAACCTCTGAATAGAGACTGGATCTAAGTAGGTGTAACAATACCACGAACAAAACATGGGACAAAAAAATAGGGGTTTTCATTCCCCGAAAAATCCGAAAAACAAAATTGATTATGTAGTAAAACTTTTATGTTTATTGATTAATGCAATAAATTTATTATTATGTAGTTGTTTGCTACATATTGGGGTTTAAAGGGATAACGATAACTATAGTTTTAGAAAGGGTAAAACCTAGGGGCAATATTATCCATATAGGGTGAAGTGTAATGATTTACATAGTTCAGTGGACAAAGTGTCACAAATTAATATTTGTAGGGTAAAGTGTAAAAATCAGTATAGTTTGGATGTGTAAGTGTATTTGTCTCTATATATTTTCAGTTGACTTATCAATATAACAAACAACAATAATAATAATGTGCAAGAAAATAAGTATGGTGAATGTAAAATACATAAGCAATTTTATAGTGGTTCGAGAATGGGATAATTCCTCTAATCCACTTTTCTCCAACCCCTGAAGGAATCCACTAATGTAACTTTGACTTTGTTACAAAATGGTTACAGTCTGAGACAGCTTTGATCACAAAGCTAACTTCTCATGGGACTCAGCTTCTTCATAAGATGGTTGTCCTGCAACTTTAGCTCCTTCAAACTCTTGGATTTGTTCACACAGCCTTCCAACAAGTTTGAAGCCTCTGTTTGATCTGGAACCTTACTACACCTCCTTCAACCTTGGAGAGCAGAACCCTTGTTCTTGAAATAAGTTTTTCCTTCGAGTTTAGCCTTGAGGATATGATTTGAATGATGGAGAGATATTGCTTTGCTTTTAAGGTTAGTGTCTATTTTTGCTTACTTGCATTCGTTGCTTAGGTTGGGTAACCTTCTCGCAAATGAATCATCAGCCTTTTATAGTGGCAGTTTGAAAATGTATCCGTTGAAGAGATAGATGTATTTTCAAACTCCACTTCTAGGTCATTGGCTAGTCTAGTCTTGCAGCTTTGATGTGGACAGTACCTTGAATTTAATGCTCGGTAGCCTTTCCTTAAACTCTACAGGTTTTTCAGGTACATCTCATTGGTTCCTTGATTTTTGCACTCTTTCAGCAAAACATCTTTAAGGTAGGCAGTCTGACACATGCCTATTTCCAACAAACACTTGACTTTGCTTGACAATGGATCTCTTCAACTTTCTTTGATCATTTCTGCTGCATAACCCCATTGACAATCAACTCCAATGATTTTGGAATGACTTTGCTGTCACTCAGCTGACTGAGACAGTTTTTCTGTCACTTGACTGATACTTGACTTCACCTCACTCAACTGCCATACAGTTGTGTATTCTCTTCGATCTTCAGCCGAGTCCTGTAATCTTCAACTTGGCTAATTCTACTCAGCTTACATAGTCATATCTATTACAGGATGATTTACAGTTGAATTGGGGTGCCAACTTCCTAATCTAAGTTTTACATGGAATCATCAAAATCTATTACATAAATTTCCCTACATTAGGGTTTTTCCTAATTAACTTAATGTAGGGTTATCCCTAATTAATTGAACGCGGGATTTTCCCTAATTAGATGAATTTGAGGTTTTGTTCTCAAATTATTTCAGCTAATATGAATGTGATCTAGTAATTATGATATGCGCTTACGTTTATTCTCGTATTCAATATAAAAAAGTTGCATCACTTAGGTTCATGTACATGTTAATGTATTTTCATAGTATTTCATTAGCATATATAGACAAAGTAAAGTCAAGTTTTAAGATTTAGAATTAATAATAATTTTCAAAAAGAAATGGGTGCACATTGTTCTATGATGCGGGAGTGAGTAAGAATGGGCGCGGGGGACTAGCGTTCTGACAATGTGTCGCTTGTGGCTAATGTTAATGTTAAAAGAAATGAGCCTTCGGGAAAAATGAAAGTAACTGCTACCGGTAGATACTATTAATCGGGTTCCAAATAAAAAGGATCACTGCGACTCTTATTAGAACAATGTGTCACTAAGTGAGCTCGCGTCCTAAAAATATTTAAGGAAAAGAAACACAAAGTCTTAAGTATGAATATGAAAAGTTTTTTAGTAAAGAAAGCATAATTTTTTTCAATTTATAAATGTTAAGATACTGCATTAGGTATGCATTCATGCATGAGATTACTTGTTGAGCTCCTTTAGCTCATTCCACGGATATTGATTTTTTCAGATGAGAATGCAGAAGAAGAAGGAGATGGCAGGGCACACAGACACGGGGAACCCATTTCCTTCAATTACCCTTATTATAAAGTTTGACTTATTAGTTTACTAAATGTTGAATGCCATTTTACTCTTCAGTATGAATGTTTGGACTAGTATTTATTAGTATTTATTTTTGCTGCAAACCTTCCGAACGAAGTAAAAGTTTTTACTATTCCGTAATTTTAGACATTCTAAAAAGTATTTATGTTGTTTATTATTTTCACATTAATATTCAAGAAAGTTAGAAAGGGTGCTACAATACTTCTTCGAACCAGAAAACTTCCCTTGACCCTATTCCTTTCTCATCGTCTAAATAATTAGTAAAAAAGGCGTCGCTAATACTTTCGTCCTACTTTTTATTTAATGGCAACAATATTATTAGCCATGACTGCTATCTTATCGCTAATAATTAGTCTTTTGAGACGACAATTATTGCTAGTAAGTATAGAACTTATAGTGACGCCAATGTCATCGCAAATTCCTTATTATTAGCAATGACAATATCTGATTATTTGTCCCTATAAGTATTACTCACAAATAATTTTGAAAAATTCTTACGAAAGTTATTAGCAACAACAAATTGGTTCAAATAACTTCCTTTTAGTAACTACTTCTTGCGTTGCTAAAAACATCGTTGCAAAAAAATATTTTTGTCGTAGTGTATCTATAGTAGTTCAGGAAGAGGTAATGAATTTAGTGAAACTTGTTTCTTGTGAATTTTGTTTCGTCGAACGAGAATATTTTTTATGCTCGTGACATAATGACTCCTATTGTTGTCACCTTGCCATGCATGTGTATGAACCTTGGTGTTGGATTAGGTCTTCAATTGGATTATATCAACGGATGTTTATCCTGTGTGGCATGGTTGTTCACAATGTTGTATTTTTTTCTTCTGTTGTAGCCATAAAGTATGCAAGATATGACCTTTTACTTTCTTATTGGATTCCTTAGAATGAAAATTTGATAGTACGCATTCAGGAAAGACCTTGGATCCAAAATGAAGTGTTTTATGTGGCTAATATTATGACACTTCAAATATTGATATAACCCTAACTTTAAATATTTAAAAGTGTGGGAGTTTCTAATCAAAGTTTTGTTGTTTGATGGTTTTACTTATGTTGCAGTAGATAAATGTGTTTATACAAATCTTGATAATAATGACTATATAATTATTTGTTAATATAGATTACATGCCCATATTTGGCACTAAACTTGATTTAATAGTTTCTTACTTCTCAATTTGATATGAAATATATATGTGAAGCAAGTGTGATATTAGGTATTAAAATCAAAAGTAATGATGATAGTGTAATGTTATCACAAGAACATTATGTTGAAAAACTTCTTAAGAAGTTTGGACATTTCAACATCAAACTTGTGAGTACTCCTTATGATGCTAATACTCAATTAAAGAAAAATCTTGGTGATAATGTGGCTCAATTTGAGTATGCACAGATTATTGGGAGTCTGTAACATTTGAAGAATTATTCACGATCTGACATAGCTTTTGTGTCTGTCGATTTGCAGATATACACATAATCCCATCCATGATCATTAGACTACTTTAGATTGGCTACTAAAA
The DNA here is from genome assembly GCA_016081115.2 of Rehmannia glutinosa. NCBI lineage: Eukaryota > Viridiplantae > Streptophyta > Magnoliopsida > Lamiales > Orobanchaceae > Rehmannia > Rehmannia glutinosa. The sequence continues at coordinate 53,727,898 of CM071930.1, forward strand.
TACTTGAGAGGTACCATTGAATTGTGGTATTCTTTATAGTGGATTTCCCTCCGTATTAAAGGGATTTAGTGATGTCAACTGAATCTCTGATTCAGATGAGATAAAGTCCATTAGTAGTTATATATTCACCCTTGGTGGGGGTGAAATTAGTGAAGTCAACTAAACAAACTATTATAGTTAATTTTCTATGAAGAACGAGTTTGTTGTCTGGGGATTAGCTGACAATGAGGCTGAGTGGTTGATTAACATCTTATCAAATAAATTTGTTGGTTTCAAAACCCACACCTTCAGTCAGCGCATTATGATTGTCAAGTAGTAATTGCAATTGGAAAGAATAAAACCTTTAATGGTAAACATAGGCATAGTTATCTGAGACATGATGTGGTTAAACATTATTAAAAAATGGAGTTATATCCATTTATTATGTAAAGTCGGAAGTAAATTTGGATGATTATCTGACTAAACCTTTGGGAGAAAATTAATTAATAAAACATCTAGGGGAATGGAAAATAAGCCAGTTTTAGATATTAACAGTAATAGAAACCCATCCTCTGTGATTGGAGATCCCATGAATGAAGTTCATATGGGTAATAGCAAGTCACTTGTTAATTCTGCTAGCACAATAATTGATTATCCCTTCCTATGATGTGAGAAGTTCTAGAATGCAAGTATGAGGGCTGAGATGATAATTTCTTAATGAATTTCATATCCCTTAAGGGTGGTATATTTCCTTGCAAAATATATTTTATGAGATTCATCTATATTAGTGTGGAGCGGGCTGCTCCTATGAGACTTTGGCATGTCTATTCATGAATACCAGGCACGTGCATGGCCTATTAGCGAAAAACCGCATTGAATGATAAAATGTTGAGAGGGTGTAATGTGATTGGTCCGATTTTAACTTACAATAAAAAGTTCTTGGTTCATAGAAGCAACAAGCTTCACCAAAACTTTGTACTTTAAATCTTATATTTTTAGGTCTGGCTCATAGTCCAAAAGACACCAGATTCGATTCATTTTACACTTATTTTGTAACCCAACAAATTATTCCGTTTTTTTTAAATCTTCAAAAGACATTGGGGGGTTTATTGTATAAAATGAGTGTTTTAAAAGATAAGATTGCTTTTTCTACTTCAAATATTTTATAATTCTCTTTACTTAGTCCAACTACATTATCCAAAAACTAATGCATTCTATGTTATTCAAAAAGAAAATTCTATCTTATCTAAAAGTCTGACTAACTCTTCTGCTTTTATCTCAACAATATGAAGTGGTTATTACTTTTTTGTTAAGTGGTTCAGTGCTACAATTGTTAAATATCAATTTCTACTTTTTAGGGTAAGAAAAACGTGTTGAAGGTTTTCAAAATGAGTGCTCCCTTGTTTTATGCAAACATAAGTTGGCTTGAGCCTTATAAATGGGCGTCTCATTTTGCATATCAAAATAACTATAATACAACTCAATCTTCTTTCTACTACGTTGTTTGTTGGGTTTTGAGTTAAACTTTGTTGTTCTAAATTCATGTTGAATCCTAGGGGGATTGAACTAAAATCCTTAAGGACAATGCTAATTTTTGCACGCCTCAGGAATTAATCTTTTTGTTTTCGAACTTCATCAAATTTTCTTAACAAGCTAAAGTTGGTCATAATTCCTCTTGGTTGTGGAAGAGCTAGCTTGAGCTCAGACATGTACTTGAGAAAGGGTTGAGATTTCAAGTTGGAGATGGAAAAAGTATCAAAGTTTGGAGCTCACCTTAGATCCCAGACTCATTTCATTTCAAACATTTCTCTAATCGAGACTCTAAATATTCTCCCGATTAGGTTAGTGAGCTTTTTTCTAAAAACAACCTGAATTAGAATGTGCATCTCTTGGACAAATATTTCTGGCAATGTGATGTCTCTAACATTCTCAAATCCCAATAGGCAAATGGGTATTTGAGACAAACTGATTTGGCACTTCACTAAATTTGGGGACTTCTTTGTTAAATCTTATTCTCTTCTCAATAGTGACAAATTAGCTCTTTTGAATCAAGAAAGTAGATACCAATTTCGAATACAATGTGGACTTAATGAGCAATTGATTAAACGACGAATGATTATTTGATCCTAAATGTCAAGTGTGTGGAGAAGAAAAAGAAACACTAGAACACATTTTGTTTAAATTCAAGAGAGTTTCACTCATATGGAAACTCACGCCGCTGAGTTGGGACGAAATTTGGGATAGAAAATATGCCTTTTATGATTGGAGGCAATGGCGAAGACAATGTAGGCCTAGTAGGGTGTTTGGACCGCACTCAATTAGGCTACACTAGACCAGCCCATGTTAAAAAAATTAATCACATTCCCCTGCCCAATATGCCCTCGCTCAATTTGGACCACCTAGCCCATATTTAAAAAGAAGAAGAAGAAGAACATCTTACTCAATTTTGATTTTTGTGTCCACTCTATCTATCTCACACTCGGTCACGGCTGAGGTAATATGAGGGATGAAGAGTTAGATTTAGATTTTAATCTTTGGTATTTAGAATTTTGTTCAATTTTCTCTTAATCATGGGCCCCTTTTGTAATTTTGTTTTTTACTCAAGTTTCGTGATTGTCATTTAGTTGATTTGGTTTTATAACAGCGGAAGACTTAACACCCTTTGATTGATTTAAAGCTTGTTTTTAAATACTTGTTTTAGCACTTAGTTATTTATCAGTTGTACAGCAGATATTAACTAACAGCAGATATAAAGTAAATGCAAGAATGTTAATGCTGAAAATAAATTAACACAAGTAATTTTATAGTGGTTCGAAGATAGGGTAATTCTTCTAATCCACTCTTCTCCAACTCCTTGAGGAATCCACTAAGTAACAAATAAAGTTACATAGCAGTCAACAGTCTGCAGACAGCCTTGATCACACAGCTGCCCTCTCCTTCGACTCAGCTTCTTCATGAGGTAGCTGCCTGGCTACTTCAGCTCACTTCTCAAGTTCTTGGATTTGATCACGAAGCCCTCCAGCAACTTGATACTTGGTTCAACCTAGAACCTTTCTACAATCCTTCAACTTGGAAAGTACACCCTTTTTTTATCTTTAAATTGTTTTCTCTTCAACTGGTTGAAGGTGTCTCTCCTTCACAGCTTGTGTTGGATCGAGTTTCTTCGAGTTTTAGGCTTTGAGGAATAGCTTGTAATGCTTTGAGAATATTTGCAGGTTAATTGCTTGAATATTGCTTGCTCTTGCTAGGTTCAGGTAACCCTTTCTCAAATGCTTCCTCAGCCTTTTATAGTGCACATTTGAAATTTCACGTTGAAGAGATAGGCTAGTTTCAAATGTCACTTAGTGTGCGTTGGCTTGTCTTGTCTTGGTCTGCATCCCTTGTGATGTTGACCTTTCCTCGTATTAATTGGCTCTACAACTTTACAGATTATGACACAAGATGCAATATTTCCTATTGGCTCATTCCTTTTGCATATTTCTGGGCCAAACACTTTAAGACCTGACAGCTTGACATATTACTATATAGAGTAATTTTTGACTTTATTCCAACGGATCTAAGTCAGTTGTCTTCACTTGACTGTTGCCTTTACCCTAGGTGACTTGAGTCAGCTCCAATCATAAGAATGACTCAACTATCACTTTAACTAATAGACCTTGCTCTCTAAGTTGACTTGACTGACATTTCTCACATATGTTCCTCAACTGACTCTCCTTCATTGAGTTCTTGACTTCCTTCTAGGCCATACTCAGCTGACACACAAGCAGAGTCTTCATTCAAGTCCGTAGTTGACTTCTTGTAATCTTGACTTAGCTGACTTAACTCAGCTCTTCCAGTCCTATCTATTACAATACAGAATTACAAGGAAAATGGGGTGCCAACTTCCTAGTCTAAGTTTTACATGGTATCTTCAAAATCTAACAAATAAATTTCCTAACAATTTCCCCTTTTTGATGATGCCAAAACTTAAAACATATAAAATAAGTAAACAACAAAAATACAAGCAGTGCAGTAACAAGGAATGTATGCTTTTGAATAATCATTTTATTGATCATAGCATTCTTGTCCTTTACAAAGCTGTTTACAACAAGTAACAGAGATATACACAATTTCATCTATCCAACGTGTATCTAAGATACGTTACATAGAAAATGAACATTACAGGGAAATACAGAGCTTATTACAAAAGACTTACATATATGTATTTACAACAAGGTAAACTACATGAAGGGGTTCGCAGCACACTTCAACGTCTTTTCTGCTTCTTTCTTCTCTCTTCGTCCTCGGCTCTCTTCATATCATCTTCAGCTATTTTCATCTTCTTCTCCTCTTCATCTCGCTTCTTCTTCTCGTAAGCTCGCCTAGCAGTGGGGTCATCCCTTCATTGCCTCTCAAGCCATTTGCGATTCGCTCTCTCATTCTCAGCTTCTTGCCTCCTTATAGCTTGAGCGTTCTTGCGTTCAACTTCAAGGTTAGCAAGGTGATCGTATCCAGCCCAGTATATGAGACCTTTCTTTTTTGGATCCACATACTCAACATCCTTTGGTATTGGCTGTGGTTGAGAACCTCTCCCACTGCCACCATGTCTTCCCCTTCCTGACTCAGCTCCTCTTCCTCTGGGAGTATACTGTAATGGAGCTTTTGACTTTCGGTGAGTGATTTCTTTGGAAGTTGGTATTACGCCATCACCGATTTACACACATACAATCCCTTCTATTAATACAAATCCCAGGCTTGTGGCATAATCATATTTGGAAAATAACCTTATGCTTCTAGAGTATGAAATTCCTCTAGAGATCTGGGCTCAGATCCAGCATCAGGCATGACAATACCTCTTAGGGGCTTAATCGCAGCATAGTCCTTTCTGGCTGGAGGACCACCATACTCTTTTCTAATCTCCTAAACGCGAGCTGATTGCTTTTCAGCTACCTCCTCGAATGAAGCTTCGATGGCTTTCCTAGATTCTTTCATGGCCAACTCAGCTTTCTTTTCTACAGACAGATTCTGGGGTAACTTGTTGAGGATGGAAGCTGTGACTTCACCTTGCTGCGGGGTTTCACCATACATCAGTTTTAAATAAAGGTTTTTCGAACTTCCTTTCCCCTCAGCTTTGTCACCTATCTTTGCCTCTTCCTTCAATCCCTTTAGGGCCTCATCTTCCCCCTTTTTGGCATCATCACCAAAAGAAAGGGTTAGCCTAGGGAACAAACCATTCAGTAGGAAATCCAGTCGGCTGATGGTAGAATCTTGCTTTGAATCTGCTGTGAAGTGAGTGTAGGTCCCAAGGGGTGTAAGTAAGGTTTAGAAGGGGGGGTTGAATAAACCTTACCAACTTTTCGATTTTAGTCCTTTTAAAATATTACAGAGTTAACACACACAGCTAAGTCCTTGAGGCAGAGCTAAGTTGGTTATTCAGCAGAGTTTGCCACTCAACAGACTCGATAGATCTATTGATAGAATAACTCAACTGTTTAACCTGAAACTTAACTTGGTTGTGTTGAGTTTTTCAGCGGAAGACTTAACACCCTTTTATTTGTTTTAAACTTGTTTTAACATTTGATTTTAGCACTTAGTTATTAATCAGTTAGATAGCAATTTATCAGCAGATATAAATAAGTATGCAGAAATGAAAGTGCTGAAATGTAAATGACACTAATGATTTTTATAGAGGTACAAAGATGGGGTAATTATTCTAATCCTCTCTTCTCTAACTCCTAGAGAAATCCACTAAGTAATGATCGGTTCACAAAGTGGTTATCAGTCTAGAGACAAGTCTTGATCACACAGCTGACTTGCTCCTTGGACTCAGTCTAGAGATACCTTGGTCACACAGTTGGCTTCTCGTCCGACTCAGCTTCTTCACATGGCAGTTGTCTTGCTACTTTAGCTCACTTTCTCAAGCTTCCTGGATTTGATCACGAAGCCCTCCAATAACTTGATATTGGTTCGACCTTGAACCTTCCTACAATCCTCCTTGGAAAGTAGACCTCTTTTGATTCTTCAAAAGTTTCCTCTTCAACAGTTTGAAGTTATCTTTCCTTCACAGCTTTGTGTTGGATTGATGTCCTTCGAGATTTAGGCTTGAGGATTTTGCTTTAATATCATGAGAATATTTTGCAGGTTGCAGTTTGAATAATGTTTGCTCGTTCGTGGTTCCGGTAATCAAGGTAACCTTTTCTCAATGAATTTCCTCAGCCTTTTATAGTGAACTTTCAAAAATCTGCCCGTTGAAGAGATAGGCTGATTTTCAAAAGACACTTGTGTTCGTTGGCTTGTCTTTTCTTGGTCTTCAATCTTGAGATGTAGACCTTTTCTCGTATTAAATGAATGTTCAGACTTTTCGAGGTTTCGACACGGTGCGATGCTTCCCATTGGTTTATTACTTTTGCACGCTTCTGGGACGAGAACTTTAAGACCTGGCAGCATGGAATTATTACTTATTTAAGTAATGTTCTTGACTTCTGTGCAACAGATTTCTTTCAGTTGACTTCTCTTGGCTGCTGCCTATTTCCCCAGATGACTTGAGTTTGCTCCAATCATTTGAAGACTCAACTGTCACTTTCAACTTGTGACTTGGCTTCTTGAAATGACTTAGACTGACACTTCACACAGTTGTTCCTCAGCTGATACATCTTCAATCAAGTTCTTGTTCTTCCTTCTTGGCCATACTCAGTTGTTCCACAACGAAGTCTTCACTTCAGTCTTCAATTGACTTCTTGTATTTCCAGTCTTGGCTGACTCGACTCAGCTTTTCCAGCCCTATCTATTACAATACAAATTACAAGGAAAATAAATAAATTTTACATGGAATTCATCAAAATCTATCAAAAATATTTCCCAACAATTTCCCCCTTTTTGATGATCCAAAACTTAAAAACATTAACAACATGAAAACAACAAAGATACATACAGACAATGCAGTAACAAAGAATGTATGCATAGAATCAATCATTTTATTGATCATACCATTCTTGTCCTTTACACAGCTGTTTACAAAGTGTACCAGAGCATATTGAAATCTAAGCAAATTACAAGCATCTATGCTAAGATACAAATACAAAATATTTTATTGAATGTACAGATGACTTACACAACAATGTATTTACAAAAGTAAAATACATGAAGGGTTCACAGCAACACTTCATCTCCTTCACTACCTCCTCCTTTCATTTTCAGCTCTATCATCATTTGGTTCCTTTTGTTTTTCTTTCATCTTCAGCTGCTTTCTTCTTTTCATAAGCTCTCTTCGCAACAACATCTTTTCTCTTCCTTTCTTCCTATATCTGGTCTTGTCTTCTGTTTTCTTCTTCTATTCTTTTCACATAATCAGTATTCTTTCTAGCCACTTCCAGATTCGCTACTTCATCATACCCAGCCAAGTAGATCCTTCCCTTCTTGTCGGGATCTACATATTTGATATTTTTGGGTAGAGGTCTAGGTCGAAAGCCTCTTCCTCCACCACTTCTTCCTCCTCCTCTGGATGTATATTGTACAGGAGTCTTCTGCTTACCAGCTGAATGGTTGTTGGTAGTCTGCTGCCTATCAGCTTCTTCACATAACTTCAGACCCTTTTCCCAGTACAGATCCCAGGCTTGGGCTACCGACATATTCTTTAAATAGTCGTTGGATTCGAGAGTTTTAAATTCTTCAAACCGATCTTGGCCTGGATCCGTCATCTGGAATAGCATCTTGATCTTTCCCTGTCGGAATGCCACCAAATTATTTCATCACTGCTTCAATGTGGGCATCCGTCTTTTTATCGAACTCTAACTGATCTGCTACTACAATCTTTCTTTTCTCTGACATGGGCACAGTAGAGTGTTCGATCGGCAGAGATACTGGAAGTTTGCTAATTATTGAGGTCACATGACATGACTTCTGAGGGTTTCGAATCATTAGTGTCAAATCCTTTGACTTTTCCCCCTCAACTGCTTTTCCCTTTTTCTTCTCAACGGTTGCTTCTTCCTTTTGCTTCTCAGCTGTTTCTTCCTTCAATTTCCTCAGGTATTCCTCTTCCGACTTTTTGGCATCATCAAAGGAGAGAGGACCCCAGGGAACATTCCTACGAGCATGAAGTCCAGTCTGTTGAGAGATGAGTTCTGCTTGGAGTCTGTTGCGGCATGTGTTGTTCGAAATTCTGAGCGAGTGGCTTTTGATTCAGCTGCCACCAGTTTCATTTTAGCCATGAGAAGGCTGAACTTCGTATTAATGTTCTCCTCAACACGCAGAATTTATTTTCGATGAAATTCATGCAGTAACTCCATTTCAGTCATGTGGGAGGCATGCAATCTTTCCATATACGCCTGCATCCTCTGTTTCATATCAGAATTGTCAGCACTCCAAACAAGTATCTTATTGTACAATGCCTTAAAATATCAAACTTGTTCGAATCGCATTTCACTCTGCTGTTGACACCACTCCCTGATTCGTACCATTATCCCTCTCAAGTCTGTTGTGTGGGTGGCATCTCTGTTGTCCAAACGTAGATCTAATAAGGCCTGGTGTCGTTCGATCTTCTTAATCTCTCCACAGATTTTCTTGAAGACTTCACGAATCTGAGCTATCACTCCTGATTCAGTTGTAGGCCATTTAACATCAAAATCAAAGTCTGCTGGTACAATGGAGTCGGTAGGGATGACTGGATCTTCTCGAACGGTGTATCGTCGCTGCTATTTAGTTGTTTCTTCCTCTAGCTCCGGCAGCTCAAGTGAAAAGGGAAATAGTTGCTCAAAAGTATCATCTCGCACACAAGGGATTGAAATTTCGATCAGTACTGTGATGATCTGGTGGAGTCGATCTTCTTTAGCTGTGGGAGCCTACGCAGATGACTCGGTTCCAGCTGGGTCTTGTTGAGTAGGTTGGCCAGCTGACTGAGCCTCAGCTGTCTTAACAGCTTCTTCGGCCTCAATTAGTAGATTTTTCTAAATGAATTACCTGTTCCTCGGCTGCAACATTAGAGTCATCGGAAGATGATGAAACCTGGGGGCTTGGTTCATCATCGAAGTTAAACGTTTGACGAGCAGCTTTAAAACTCGATTGACTTGTCTGTGGAAGAACATCCTCAGCTGTGTCCCTTTGATGTGCAACAGGAGTGGACTCAGCTTCATCTTCAGATCTCAGAAATGATATGTCAGGATTGTCCTGGGAGTCATGAAGTGCACTAATCTCCTTCTCAGATTTAGCAATGTTAATAGAAGGGATGTTCTGAACTTCTTGTGCTTTACCCAGGGAGGTCTCAACTTCCCTTGGGCCTTCAACACCTCCAGCAGTCTCAACTACAGAGAGGCATTCTACATTCCATTCGACAGTCGCAGCTGTCTTAGGGTCTTGGACCGTGGCATCCGAAGGAGTCTCAACCCCTTGGATTGCCCTTTCATTGCCCAGAGTGTTAACTCCCAGGGCATTTCCATCATGTGCCTCGACTGCAATAGCAGTGTCCTTAGCCTGCAAAGCAGCTGACACTTCAGCTGGGACAGACCCAACTGTTCGAGCTTCGTCAATGTCATTCTGCTGGGATTCTTTTTGAGTTTTCTCTTCGCCTCATTTCTTCATTGTGGAGTCAGCTGCAGCATCCTCCGACCCTACTACAGTGGAGTGAGTTTGCCCCTCAGCTGGCACACCAGCTGAGTGACTGATGATGGGGTCACTGTTCTCCAGACTCTAGGCTGCTTCCGTTGAGTGCTCAGCCGTGGGGGCAGGTGGTAACACACCTTCAGTAGGGGTTCGTTCAACTTGGGTGCCCAAATTCCCAGTCTCATCGCTAAGTCCCTTGGACCCATTTTTAGAGTGTACTGGGGATGTAGTTGCAGCTATAACTGTGGCAATTTGTTGCACTACTCCCAGTGGGTCTATTTGCAAGAGAGATTGTGAGGACTCTCCTGGTCCTTCAAACATACGTTGTTCATTCATCGTTCTGGATTCCCTCAAAGCTTGCTGCATGTCTGACTTTTCTTTTGCAGCAATGGGGTCCATGTCTTCATCACTCTCTGATAATACGTCCAGATGAGGGTGAGTGTGTTCCAGAGTTCCAGTAAGAGGACATATACTAGCTTTCTTGAGAGCTTCAACTTCCTCAGCTGCTCTGGCTTGTTCTTTCTCCTTGGAGATCTGTAGAATATTCAGGCAATTATCTTCATCAAAGGCCTGAATTACTTTGGTGATGTCGAGATATTCGAACAACTCCTCTTCTTCTTCTATGAACTCATGGTGTTAAAACTGCACCCGTGAGTGACTTAGCTTCCACGCCCTCCATTTACATAGACGGCGCTGAATGTATGGATATACTGGAGAGTACATGATGACATCATCATCCTCATTCTCATCTTCTTGTCCTTCCTTTTCTGAAATGGAAGGTAGCATGCTCTGCTGCTCTTCACTTTCAGCAGCGTCAGTTACAGATGGAGAGAACCTTTTCAGTTAGGGATTGTCCTCAGTTGTTCTCTCCTCAGCTGTGTCTTTTGTGGGCCTCTACTTGATCACCCTCAGCAGACTTGGCTATTTCATTTAATACTTTGGGAGACTGCACTTCTTGAGTGCCTGCAGTCTCAGATGCTTTCTCCAGCTGAGTAGCAGATTCAGCTGTCTTCTCACGCTCTGAACGCTTGACTAGCCTTCTTCTTTTGGTTTTAAGCAGAGGAATTTCTGGTTCTATTTCCTTCGGTTCCTCAAACGTAAAGGCCTTCTGAGTTTCCTTAGAGGCAGAGGCATGGGCAACATTCTTAGGTGGAGCTGCCTTTCTAGGCTTGGCAGTCCTCTTCTTTCTTATGGCTGGAGAAGGTATTTGGGTTTCCTTCTCAGCCTCGGCTACAGGGGCAGGAGACACGGCTGCTGGGACAGGTGGCTCGGCTGCAGGGGCAAGTGCATCTTGTCTCTTTGCTGCAGGGGCAGCCTTCTTCTTTGTAGATTTCTTCTTGGGAGGGTAGGTAACAGCTGTGTCCTCGGGGTCAGCTGATTCCCCCTCACTGGTATCCGCCTTCTTCGCATGGGCTCTCTTTTGGGGTCCTGAAAGATTACATCTTTTTGTTTACATGGAAAGGCTTTCCATGTTGAAAGGGAATGCCCTTCACTTCCATTAGATGGCCAATTACTAGGCCATATCCGAGTGATCCTCCAAAGGATCCATCTTCCTTGTATGATTTGTTCCCAACGTTAAAGCGCCGTCTGCTACCGAACTTCGGCCGTTGATTTTCTTTCCTTCCATGATCGCAGCCATGACGATCAGCTAAGTCTTTGACAGCTGATAGAAGCTGCCAAACTTCATGTCTACACACTTGACGACGACATCCATCATCTTGTGATAGTCGTCCTTCAGCAACTTTTTCTCAACTGTGTAGATCACTTTTGCAGCACACTCAGGTTTAGCTACTTCTTTCCATGCAACAGCCAAGTTAACATCAGCTTCGTTTATTCACATCATACCCTCAGACGACAACAAACAGTGCTCTGCAAGGTCCTTAGCAGTAATCATGATGTCCTTGCGGTGGACGGAGGACTTGATTCCCTCGTCCTGTACCTCAGTGTTGACATAGAACTACGCCACCTCTTCAAGATAGGTGAGCGAGTACTCCATGGTAAGAAAAGGTCTGAGACCGGACTTTTCTAGCATATCAGCTATCTTCTTTACTAGGGTTTCATCTGAACCCTACTTTACCATCCCTTCAAAATCCACGATTGATCCAGAGTGGATTTGCTTTGATAGCTTAACAAAATCGAACTTTGGTGCCATTTGCAGAGAGTTTTACCGAATAAAACTTGATAAACTTGCTTGAGAACTCGTAGGGTTTGCGAGAGAGAAATGAACTTGCTTTGAAGATGAATAGTTTTCAGTAAAGTGTGAGAGAGAAGACTGAAAACCGTATATAAGGGTTTTGAAAGGATGGGTTTTTGAATTTTGAAATTTGATCAAGATCAACGGCTCAGATTTAGCACGTCAAACCGCGTTTAATTCCTCGCATTTAATGCGGCAACATTTATATCCAATCATATGCTTACTGTGCAGCTTTTGACTGTACCCGTCATTATTACGCTGACATCATCCTTAAAAACATTCTCGCTCATTTAAACGATTGCATTTTTGTCACTTAGATCATAAATGACTCAGCTTATTTCACAAATGACTTAACTCTTCTTCTCTCTTTTCATTAAGCGACTCAGTTGTCAGCTAACTCGACACAGTTGACTTTCTGATATGGCTGTTTCATTTGGCTGATGTGAAAAACTTGTTCATTTCTCACTTTCTATCTTCCATCTCTTCTGATTGAGTCTTCTGAGTGTTAACTCAGCTCAATTAACCCTAGCTCATGCTTAAGCTCTTCAAATCTTGATTCACATAAGGTCTTGGTGAATATGTCAGCTAACTGTTTATCAGTTGAGATATACTCCAAAGTGATGTCTTTCTTTTCAACATGATCTCTTATAAAATGATATCTGACATCAATGTGCTTTATTCTAGAATGCAACACAGATTACGAGTGATTGCAATAGCACTTGTTTATCACACATAATTGGAATCTCTTTTTCTTCAATTTCATAATCTCTCGGCCCTCTTGTCTCATCCATAAAACATGGGCACAATGATTTGCATGACTATATGTACTGCTTCACCCGGTGTGGATGTGGCTATTGAATTTTGTTTCTTGCTAAACCAGAAACCAATTTATTTCCAAGCATTTGACATGTACACGAAGTACTCTTCCCAATCAACTCTACATCCAAAGATAGTCCGAGTCCGAGTAACCAATAAGCTTCAATCCACCTTCCTTTGGATACCATAAGCCAACTTCCTAGCATCCCTTCGGATATCTTAGGATTCTCTTAGGCTGATCATGTGGCTCTCTGTTTAGTGCTTTGATTGAAATCTTGCACATACACCTACTGACAAAGGTGATGTCCGTCCGCCGGTCACATTAAATAGAGTAGTGATCCAATAAGTGCTCAGATCTTGTTTGATCTGACACACCATCCGCATCCATGTCCATCTTGGTGATGTATTCATTGGTATTTTCACAGAAGACTTCTCTTCCATACCAAATTTCTTCATTAAATCCCTGGTGTACTTTGTTTGACTTATGAAGGTTCCATCCTTCAGTTGCTTAACTTGAAGTCCTAGGAAGAAAGTCAGCTTTCCCATCATGCTCTTTTCAAATTTGCCTTCCATGAGGTTTGAGAACTTTTCACACAGCTCTTTATTTGTAGATCCAAAAATGATATCATCCACATATATTTGAACAAGTAATATACTCTCTCCATCTTGAATTCTGAAGAGTGTTCTGTCCACTTTCTCTTTGGTGATTCCATTATCAGTTAGATATTGAGATAATATATCATACCATGCTCTTGGTGCCTGTTTCAATCCATATAAAGCCTTCTTGAGCTTGTACACCTTATCTCCAATAGTATTCTACTTAAAAACCTAGAGGTTGTTCAACATAGACTTCTTCCTCTAATAGTCTATTGAAGAATGCACTTTTCACATCCATTTGATATACAGTGATGTTCTTGTGAGCAGCATAGGCAAGAAACATCCTTATTGCTTCTAATCTTGCAACAGGTGCAATGGTTTCATCAAAATATATTCCCTCTTCTTGGCAATACCCTTTGGCTACCAATCTTACTTTGTTTCTTACCACAGATCCTTCCTCATTCATCTTGTTTCTGAAAACCCATTTTGTGCCAATAACATTCTGATGGGTTGGTCTCTGCACCAATTCCCATACTTTGTTTCTTTCAAACTGATTCAGCTCTTCTTGCATGGCTTGAATCCAATGTGTGTCATCTAATGGTTGGGACACATCTTTTGGCTCTATTTGGGAGATAAAAAAGTGAACATTGCTTCTTGCTGAGCTCTGGATCTGGTTCTTACACCATCTCTAACATCTCCAATGACTAACTCTAGTGGATGGTCTCTCAGCCATCTCACATCAGGTTGAAGCAAATCAGTTGGGTTCAGCTGTCTCGCAGCTGTGTTATCTTGAGCAGCTCTTTCATCATCATTCAGCTGCAGACTTTCTAGCTGTCTTTGAGATTCAGCTATCTCATCTTCATCTTGGCTGATTACTCTTATCAGCTTCAACATAAGGACTCTTCCGCATAGTTGGCTGATTCAGCTTATCAGCTAACTCTTCAATGTCTTCTCCATTCACATTAGGTTCGTCAAAAACCACATGGATAGACTCTTATGTGACCATAGTCCTCTTGTTCAGCAGTCTATAGGCTTTGCTCTCAGCTGAGTATCCCAAAAAGATACCTTCATCAGCTTTAGCATCAAAAGCCTTTAGATTATCCTTGTCATTGTTGTGGATGAAGCATTTACATCCAAATATTCTAAAATATGCAACATTTGGCTTTCTCTCAGTCCATATTTCATAGGGAGTATTTGTCAGCAGTCTATTGATCATGCATCTATTCTGAGTATAGCATTCAGTGTTGATGGCTTCAGCCTATAATCTCCTAGGCAATCCAGCTTCAGCTAACATGGTTCTTGCAGCTTCCTTGAGAGTTCTGTTCCTCCTTTCAGCTACTCCATTTTGATGTGGAGTTCTAGCTGCAGATAACTCATGAGCAATACCATTTTCAACACAGTACTGAGTTATTATCCTATTGACAAACTCAATTCCTCTATCAGACCTTATCTTTATAATGGTTTGGCTCTTTTCATTTTGAACTCTTTTCATCAGCTGTGGTAACTTTTGCAAGGTTTCCTTCTTTTTGCACATGAAGATTGTCCATGTATATCTTGAATAATCATCTACCACCACTAAGGTGTATTTCTTTCCACTTATGTTGGCTGGTTCAACTGGACCAAACAAATCCATATGCAACAGATGCAGTATCCTTGTTGAAGATTTGATCTGTTTTCCCATCTGGCATGCATCACATACACTTTCCTTCTTGTACACTGAGTCTGGCAATCCTTCCACAATATGACTCCTTGCAAGCTTGTTGATTGTCTTGAAGTTCAGATGACTCAGCTTCTTGTGCCACAGCCAACTTGATTCGGTTGTGCTCTTTGCTAACAAACAAGTGCTTGGTGTTGCAGTAGACCAATCTACCACATACATATTCTTCTGTCTTGATCCTTGCAGCACTAGTTCATTTGATTCAGCATCTTTAATCTGGCACACTCCCATATTGAATCCAACATTGTAGCCTTTATCACAAAGTTGAGTTATGTTGAGCAAGTTAAAGTTGAGTCCCTCAACATAAGCAACATCTGTGATTTCTAATCCATTTTTCTTGATGGTGTCCAGTGCCTCTTATTTCTCCTGGAGCTTCATTTCCTCCAAATATGACTTTTGCGCCTCTAATCTCCTTGAATCTTGACAGATTCTTCTTGTTTCCTGCCATGTGTCTAGAACAACCACTATCCGTACCAGGTTCCTTGGCACTCAGTTGTTCCTTGAACCTGTAATCAAGGAAATTAGTTTTTAGGTACCCATGCTTGCCTGGGTCCTGAGGGGTTAGTGTTGTAAGATGATCCAACCAACCTATAGCCAAATGACTTGACTCTAAGAGGTTGCCATCTATCTGTGCCATAATCATAATATACTTTGGCAAATTGCTTGGGGACTTTAGGTTCATACAACTGTCTCTTTTATCTGTATGCATGTGTGTGTGTTTTAGCAATTGCCTTCCTTGGGTGGTTGTGATATTTCTGAGTGTAGTGCCTGGGTGCATATGTGTTCTGATAATAGCTCTTTTGCCTTTGGAATGAAATTTGCTGAGGTCTGGGTCTTTGCCATCTAGGCTTGTATTCCATTGGACTTTGTTTATATTTCACATTATTCCAATCAGCTTGGCTCGGGTAATTTCTACCATTCCCATCATATGTGTTTGTTTGATAAAACTTCTGGGGTTTTTGGTAGCTCTGTTTAATTTTTACAGAGTACTTTCTATTTGGTGTTTGTTGAGGAACGCTGCTGGATTTCTTCTCAGTTGTCCTCTTAGCATACTCAACTGGTTATTTTCCTTTTCCTTTATATCCAAGGCAAGTTTGTTTGTGATTGTGCTTTGGAATGAATGTGGGTGCAACATTTGGTGTTTTGGTCTTCTGAGATGCTTCATTGCTTGAAGATCCCTTTTCCAAAGTCACTCTTGGAGTTTGACTGTGCACAAAGGAATTGAATCCTATGTCTGTCTTGTCTCCACACTCTTTTTGGCTCATGATAAGGTCATCCAATGATTTAGATGTCTTTGTCAATGAAGCAATCACATTTTTGAGATCATTTTCCCTCTTTTCTATAGCAGCTATCTCTGCTATTAGTTTAGCATTTTCGACCTTGACTCTTTGTTCTCATCGGCTATGTGACTTAGAGTACTCGGCTCCTTAGTCAATTTTGTGAGTTTTGGCTTTTGAGCTGGATGTTTTCCTCATTTAATAGTGTGTGTGAGGATTTAATGTGCTCAAAGTCTTTCATCATTTTGCCTAATGAATCATAAATATCAGTGGGTGATGAAGTGTGTGTATCACAATCACTATCACTAGAATCTGAATGAGATGAATTAGAGTGTACCTCATCTTCTTGGTCTGGTTGATCTTGTTCTTTAGCTATTAGACAGATCATTGCTTCTTCTTCTTCGAATCACTTGAGTAGTCAACTTCACTACTTTTCTCGAGTCTGCTTTTCTTTAGACTTAGTTGTCTCATCGATCTCGGCACAACATGGTTTTCTTCTTTTCATGTCTTCTTTCTCAAGACTTTTCCTTCTTTCTTCATTCTCAGATGTATTTATTGGTGGTGGATAGGAACAGTCCAATTGCAAAATGTCCAGTGGTCTCGGTTCCAACACGGGTTCTCGGCTCTTTGATCAGCTCTTTCCGTCCTTGGGTTATCAGCTCTCTGATTTTCAACCCTTTGATGCTCAGCTCTCTTGGGTGGCCTGTCTTCCCTTGACTTGGAGGGAGCTGAATGTCTCCTGGAGGATTCACCCTTGTTTCTTTTGTAGTTCTTATTAGCTATGAGCTACTCCTTTCTATTCCTCTATATGAACTTTAAAGGTGCTTAAAGGCTGCTTTTAAAGAGTTCATAAAGCTATAGAAGGTCTTCTTTCAGTTCAGTATTAAGTATATATGATAGGACCACTATCACAATCCCTTCTATCCCATTGCCTGCTCACGTTTTCTGACATTCAATACGAGAATTTTCGTTTTTGAATTCTTGCATACAAGTCTGTGCTGCTCAAACTTTTAACCATCATGATAATCTCCTCCTGATCTATGGCTTCCTTGACTTCAGCTTTCTTTCCATCCTTGACTATCAGTGCAGCTGTCTTGGGTACAACTGTCTCCTCTTGATCTTTTCTTCTAAGCTCAAACTCATAAGCTTTGAGATCTGAGAATAGTTCATGATTAGATGTTGTTGTGAGGTTCATTGAATGTCTCAGGGCCATGACCTTCATTTCCCATTCAGCTGGGAGGCTTCTTAGAATCTTCGTACACATTTTTTTTGTGTATATTCTTTCCCAAGTGCTGATAGCTCATTTGTGATTTCAGTGAATCTGGCATCCAGCTGATCCAAGGTTTCACCGCAAACATTTTAAAATTTTCAAATTTATACAAAGAATAGATAATTTATTTTCTTTAATTTGCTCAGATCCTTCACAAATTAAAGTTAATTTATCCCATATTTCTTTTGCAGATTTGCAAGATTTGACTTTATTGAACATTGCTTTGTCCAATGTCCATTTTGATACATGTTTTTATCTTAATTTTGATGATTTTGTTTTGCACCAAAACAATGTTTTTTATTGTTGTCCAAATACTCCTAAATGATTTAAAATGGTTTTAATATTTTCCGGAGTATTTCTTCAAGTTTATTTTCGTCTAAATTGGACAACGCTTTTAATGATTTTACGTTATTGGGTTTTCACTCTCAAACGATGTTTCTAAATGTTGTCCTAATACTCCCGATCGGTCTAAAATGTTTTTACTATTTTTCGGAGTATTTCTTGTTGTTTATCTTCGATTAAATTTTGGACAACACTTTGGTTTTGAGGCCAACCGGTCGCCCTATTGGGCAACCCGTGCACAAGAGTACGTTGAACCCAAAAGTTGAGCACTGGAGTGTAAAAGGCGCGGTCGACCCAGGTGCCGCTGGCGTCGGCCGTCGGGAGACGACCGGTCGCCCAGTGCGACCGGTGCACAAGTGTGTTTGTTCAAAGCGAACACTTGATCTTTGCAAAATCCATGAGGGGACGGTTGGGGTGATGGTCGACCGGTCGAGGTATCGTCGACCCGCCGCCTGTGTTATTTTCTTTGTGTATTCTTCTAACGTCTATTTACGTGCGGCCAGTCGCCTATCTTTGACGACAAAGAAAATTTCGACCGTTTGACAACGAGACACATTTCCTTAAAATGTGGGATTGATTTCTAACAGCTATATTCTTGATTTTAATTGCAATTTTAGTAGATTTTCAGTCCCCAAGAGGAGCCTATGCTTGATCAATCATCTCCTATAAATAGAGGAAGTTTTGGAGCAACCAACAAAGATAATTGAGATACAACACAACAAGATACACTTCAAGCAAACACTTGGTCTTTCATTGTTATTATTCTTGTTGTAAAATTGCCTAGCTTATCACTTTCACATCTTTGAGGTCTAGGCTTTTCTTGATTACACTTCGCACTCAAATTGTATTATTCATTATTGAGTTGTAATCTTGATTTTTGGTTATCATTCAAACACAAGATATCCTTGTGAGTGTTCTTGTGGTAAGATAATACTTGGATGATCTAGGTGATAGGTGAAGAAGATTGTGGTAATCTTCTTATTGAGGTGTTGAAGAATTTGGTATTCTTCAAGGTTGAAGATTGTGGTAATCTTCACAAGGTGCCGTTGAAGGAAGATTGTGGTAATCTTCAAAGGGAGATTGTGGTAATCTCCAAAGGTGGTGTTGAAGAAGAGTGTGGTACTCTTCAAGTTGTTGTAAGTTGAATTTGTATTAATTTTGGTAATTAATAAAATTCTTTTTCATTTCGAAATCCATCCCGGATATACTGGGGTGGTAGAGGATTAGGCCCTAGGTGGGTTGAACCTCTTTAAATCGACGTGTGTTGTTTATATTCCGCACCTTTATTATTGTATTTGAGCATTCGGTTGTAAAAAGAGGGCGAAATCAAAAAGATGGAGATAATCTATTCACCCCCCCTCTAGATTATCGTAGCCGCTTGGACTTACAAGTGGTATCAAAGCCAAACTCTTTGGCAAGCTCGTTTCACATCGCGAGTGAAGAGAAACGATCGACGACTCTGAACAAAGCTCATCTATCCGGCACCTCCACCACCAAGCCACCACTATTTGATTCCAAGAATTTTAATTTTTGGAAAGAAAGAATGGAATGCTATCTACAAGGTTGCGGGTTCGACATTTGGAACACCGTCATTAATGGAGAATCCATTCCGACGAAAGATACACCATACACCTCAAAAGGCTTCAAAAAGCTCAATGATGAAGAAAAGAAAATCATCTCCTTAAACGGTAAGGCTTTAAATATTTTGTATTGTTCATTTACTAATTTAGAATATGAACATATTGTAGGAATAAAGTCGGCACATGAAGTATGGAAAAATTAGAAGCCATCTATGGAGTATTTGCAAATGAAAGGAGTCAAACAAAAGCATCTACTTCTCAAGATCATACAAGCTCAAATCTAAGGAATAAGCCTCCTACAACTTCCAATTATGAAGAAGTTGAATATTGTTTTATGGGCATCAATGAAGAAAATGAGGTATGTCTTAAACCCTTTACTTCCTATAATATTGTCATTCAAAATGATTATAGTGATTTACAAAATGATTATGATGAACTTCAAAATGAATTCCAAAGCTTACTTGTTAGATACAAAAATTTGAAAAAGGAATTCAATATTTTGAAAAATGATAAGGATAGTTTATTTACTTCTTATGAATCACTATCATGTGCTCACACCACCACACTTGACAAGGTTAGAAACCTTGAAAAAGAAAATAGTACTCTTGTTGAGAATATTGATTGCATGAAAAAGGATTTATTAAAATCCAACTTGAGTACCAATAAAATGTCCAATATTGTTGATATTCATAATTGTGATAAAGGACTTGATCATAAGCCTAATGTTGTTAATCATATGAAAAAGGATCAAGTCACTATGCATATTGGTCATTATGCTCCTAGAATTATTACTTGTTTTTATTGTGGCAAAAAGGGTCATACGGCTAATTCTTGTCGGACTAGAAATAGTTCTAAATATTGTTGGAGACCTAAAAGTCTCAAAGCTAATCTTAAAGGACCCAAACACATGAGGGTACCACAAAACAATGTGCTATTAGGTACCCGGCAAAGCAAAAATCGGAGAAAATTCATGCCACCAAGAAAACATCAAATGAACGTTTCATTTGATCAAAGAAGGAGAAACTACTCTCAACAAAGCCAATTTCCGGGAAGAGCGTATAATCAAAAATGGGAAGAACACAATCCTTGGAAATTGCAAAGACATCATCAACAAGATGATTTTCAAAGAAGAAGAAACCATCAACCATGGGAAGGTAACCAATCTTGGAAATGGAGAAGTCATCATCAACAAAGTGACTTCTCAATGGGAAGATATCATCAACAATGGGAAAGACACAACCCATGGAAACGGCGTAATTGGTAAACCGTATCTCCCCATTTGTATATGCATTTTATTTTTAAATCTATGCATACTTTTAATTGTGTCTTAATTGCAAAATGAATCTTCAAGTATTTATTTTTAATATAGGTCTCTTATATATTTATGAGTTTCAAAACTTTTAAAAGAGACCTTGCATGATTTTCTAAAACTCTTGAGCATTTTATTAGACTTATGTGGCTTATTATCTCTTATGAAATCTTATAGCATAAGCTCTTTTTGATATCTCATATTACTTGCCTACACTTGTATTTTCTATGCAAATGTTGTCTAAGAATTGTGTAGGATACATATTTTCATACTCATTGGCTATTACGTCATCAAGTTTCTTAAACCATCGAGAATCTTACATATATTATGGCTCCTCCTAGAAATTCCACCGATCAAAATCCCTACGTGTTTAGTCTCGATTTTATCTAAGAGAAAAAAGGGTGGAGAGGGTAAAACTTCGAGAAATCGGCGAGACGGCCGAACAAAGGGATATTCGAGCCGCTCAAAGAAACGTGGCTCAAGAAGGTGATGATGTTCAAAATCCCATTCTCTCTCGGGCCCAAATCACCTAAGAGCTCAGAAATCGGCGAGGCGAAACAATTTCGCTCGAAAATTGTCGTTGGGCGAAAGGTAAAAATCTTTTGTTACTTTGTTACTCTAGCTCCAAATTCCCGCAATGCTATTAATTTCATCAATAAGTATGCGGAATGGTACTATGAGGATTCGGGGATGGGAGGTAAATCTATTGCTCGGACTA
The DNA here is from genome assembly GCA_016081115.2 of Rehmannia glutinosa. NCBI lineage: Eukaryota > Viridiplantae > Streptophyta > Magnoliopsida > Lamiales > Orobanchaceae > Rehmannia > Rehmannia glutinosa. The sequence continues at coordinate 53,749,270 of CM071930.1, forward strand.
AAATGTGTCGTTTTAGTTCATTTACAAATGAGTATCCCACCTATAAGAGGATTTTTGAGGAGCAAGGTTGGATGTATTTATGGGAGCATGCTTATGTGTTGTATGATGATGATATTATCCAACTCTTTTATGCCAATATGTGGGTCGAATATGATAATGAAAGAAAGCCGATTGCCGTTAATTAAACTTATAAAGGGTCGTCATTTTAGATGGACTCCCAATGATATTTGCGGATTTTACATGTTAGAGAAGGTGGTTGGGATTATTTCTCTTGTGGGACTTGGAATGATGAAATGTTGGGGGTGTCGATGAAAGAAGTTAAGACGTATTTGGGAGTATGGCCAAAGTATTCTTTGTTGGCAATGACACTTGAGCATCGTATTTTATCGGTCATTGTCGCATATTGCATTTGTGGTAAGTCGGGAAAGATGCCTAGCAATATGGATTATTTTTTGACTTATAAGATTGCTAGGAGGGAACCACTTAACTTTGGTGCCATACTTATTCAATGTCTAATCGAGTCCATTACTCAAGGTAATAAGAAGTTGGTTATGGGAAATTGGATTTGTAAACTTCTTATTCAATCGGGACTACCTTCGTCGTCGAGTGTAACTCGGAGGTATTTCAAAACAACTTTGACATTGATAACATCGCCCAAATGGTCACTATGCGCAAGAACATGGAAATCCGACCAACCAAAATGGCGAGAGGAAGAGGTCAAGAGTCTCCGATCCTAATGACTTTTTTGATGACATCGAGGCCGCAAGATTGGCGGAAGAGGGCGAACCGAGCAATCCGGAGGGTAATACCGGTGCTCAACCGCCTAGGAGGTATACTCAAGCCGAATTTGATGAGATGAGGGCTTTTCATGAGACGAGGTATGAGGCTTTGGAGCAAAAGACCTCCAAAATGCAAAAGTCTATCGGCAAGTTAAAGAAATTCATCAAGGACTTAATTCCCGGATCTTGCTTCTCCTCGGATGAGGAATGATGTTACCCCACCCCTTTACTTTCTAGCATTTTCATTGCTTTGTACTTTTATGAACTTTTGTAAAACTCATTTGTACTAATGATATTTGCTTGTTTTTCTTAAAAGGGTTAATATTGCAAGATGATAATGACTTGTGGGTGTTCATGATATTGATAGAGTATTTGATGGTAAAAATACTCTAATTTAAGCATTGTTTGATAATTGGTATGAAGTACTTGATGGTAAAAGTACTTTTTTAAATGCTTTGATCATTATGCTTAGTTGCATATGCATTGGGACATTTGATATATCATACATGTATTGTTTAAGGCATGACTTATATTACTTGATGGTTGCTCTAATTTTTGGCATTTGTAATGCCTTGATCCTTCTTAGCTTATCTCAATTGGGTTGAACCCTTGAGAATCTACTTTGAGCTTCTTATTTGATGAACAAATGTTGCGTATGTTGCATATGATCTTATTGAGCTTTGGAATGAGGTTGATTGTTGATATGATAATTTTTGGCTTGAACCTTTTACAAGGACTATATACAACCTCTTTTATTTTTTATGCACTCAAGGTGTTCGATGAATTGTCGCAATGAATTGTTCGACTTTTACTCTTATGCTTTCATATGTCTTATATACTCATTGAGATCATGTCGTGACACTTAAACGAGCTTATGGATATCAAATGATACATTTCTCCCATTTTTTTCGGATTATAAGCTTATCTCCTCGAATGGTTGATAAATTGTCTCTTTGGCGCACTTTGATATACTTGTATGAAGTTTTTATCATCCTAACATTCTTTTTGATGATTCCAAAGGGGGAGAAACAGGAAAATGGCTCGTTAGCTCAAAGAAGCTAATAAAAAGCTCGTAATAAAAGCTATAAGCTATGGCTCATAAAAGCCATAAGTTGTGATTTATTTTTAGTCCAATTGTTGCTTGATGGACTTATATAATGATGTTTTGTGACAGGGAGAGCTTATAAGCTCTTGAACAAATTGTAAAAGCTAAAAGCTTTTAGCTTATGGAAAATTGCTTTTACATTATTCTTGATATGCTTGTTGATAGGGGGAGCTTGTGCTTATTTTTTGAAAATATCTACTCCCTACTTGGTTGCTTTAATATTTTTGGAAATTTTAGTTGCTTCCAAACGGTCAAATGTTTTTTCCTGAAAATCATTGCTCTCTTAGTTTGTGTTAAAATTGTTTTGGTTTGTAATCATCAAAAAGGGGGAGATTGTTTGATACATGTTTTTATCTTAATTTTGATGATTTTGTTTTGCACCAAAACAATGTTTTTTATTGTTGTCCAAATACTCCTAAATGATTTAAAATGGTTTTAATATTTTCCGGAGTATTTCTTCAAGTTTATTTTCGTCTAAATTGGACAACGCTTTTAATGATTTTACGTTATTGGGTTTTCACTCTCAAACGATGTTTCTAAATGTTGTCCTAATACTCCCGATCGGTCTAAAATGTTTTTACTATTTTTCGGAGTATTTCTTGTTGTTTATCTTCGATTAAATTTTGGACAACACTTTGGTTTTGAGGCCAACCGGTCGCCCTATTGGGCAACCCGTACCTGAAGAGTACGTTGAACCCAAAAGTTGAGCCTAGAGTGTAAAAGGCAGGTCGACCGGCGCTCGGGCGTCGACCGTCGGGGCGACCGGTCGCCCAGTGCGGCGACCCGTGTGCACCAAGTGTGTTTCGAAAACGAACACTTGATCTTTGCAAAATCCATGAGGGGACGGTTGGGGTGATGGTCGACCGGTCGAGGTATACGTCGACCGGTCGCCCTTTGTTATTTTGCTGTGTATTCTTCTAACGTCTATTTCTGTGCGACCGGTCGCCCTATCTTTTGATAGCAAATTTCTGACCGTTTGACAGCAGACACATTTCCTTAAAATGTGGGATTGATTTCTAACAGCTATATTCTTGATTTTAATTGCAATTTTCTCAGAGATTTTCAATCCCCAAGAGGAGCCTATGCTTGATCAATCATCTCCTATAAATAGAGGAAGTTTTGGAGCAACCAACAACATAATTGAGATACAACACAACAAGATACACTTCAAGCAAACACTTGGTCTTTCATTGTTATTATTCTTGTTGTAAAATTGCCTAGCTTATCACTTTCACATCTTTGAGGTCTAGGCTTTTCTTGATTACACTTCGCACTCAAATTGTATTATTCATTATTGAGTTGTAATCTTGATTTTTGGTTATCATTCAAACACAAGATATCCTTGTGAGTGTTCTTGTGGTAAGAACATACTTGGATGATCTAGGTGATAGGTGAAGAAGATTGTGGTAATCTTCTTATTGAGGTGTTGAAGAATTTGGTATTCTTCAAGGTTGAAGATTGTGGTAATCTTCACAAGGTGCGTTGAAGGAAGATTGTGGTAATCTTCAAAGGGAGATTGTGGTAATATCCAAAGGTGGTGTTGAAGAAGAGTGTGGTACTCTTCAAGTTGTTGTAAGTTGAATTTGTATTAATTTTGGTAATTAATAAAATTCTTTTTCATTTCAAATCCATCCGGATATCTTTGGGGTGGTAGAGGATTAGGCCCTAGGTGGGTTGAACCTCTTTAAATCGGCGTGTGTTGTTTATATTCCGCACCTTTATTATTGTATTTGAGCATTCGGTTGTAAAAAGAGGCGAAATCAAAAAGATGGAGATAATCTATTCACCCCCTCTAGATTATCGTAGCGCTGGACTTACAAGTGGTATCAAAGCCAAACTCTTTGGCAAGCTCGTTTCACATCGCGAGTGAAGAGAAACGATCGACGGCTATGAACAAAGCTCATCTATCCGGCACCTCCACCACCAAGCCACCACTATTTGATTCCAAGAATTTTAATTTTTGGAAAGAAAGAATGGAATGCTATCTACAAGGTTGCGGGTTCGACATTTGGAACACCGTCATTAATGGAGAATCCATTCCGACGAAAGATACACCATACACCTCAAAAGGCTTCAAAAAGCTCAATGATGAAGAAAAGAAAATCATCTCCTTAAACGGTAAGGCTTTAAATATTTTGTATTGTTCATTTACTAATTTAGAATATGAACATATTGTAGGAATAAAGTCGGCACATGAAGTATGGAAAAAATTAGAAGCCATCTATGGAGTATTTGCAAATGAAAGGAGTCAAACAAAAGCATCTACTTCTCAAGATCATACAAGCTCAAATCTAAGGAATAAGCCTCCTACAACTTCCAATTATGAAGAAGTTGAATATTGTTTTATGGGCATCAATGAAGAAAATGAGGTATGTCTTAAACCCTTTACTTCCTATAATATTGTCATTCAAAATGATTATAGTGATTTACAAAATGATTATGATGAACTTCAAAATGAATTCCAAAGCTTACTTGTTAGATACAAAAATTTGAAAAAGGAATTCAATATTTTGAAAAATGATAAGGATAGTTTATTTACTTCTTATGAATCACTATCATGTGCTCACACCACCACACTTGACAAGGTTAGAAACCTTGAAAAAGAAAATAGTACTCTTGTTGAGAATATTGATTGCATGAAAAAGGATTTATTAAAATCCAACTTGAGTACCAATAAAATGTCCAATATTGTTGATATTCATAATTGTGATAAAGGACTTGATCATAAGCCTAATGTTGTTAATCATATGAAAAAGGATCAAGTCACTATGCATATTGGTCATTATGCTCCTAGAATTATTACTTGTTTTTATTGTGGCAAAAAGGGTCATACGGCTAATTCTTGTCGGACTAGAAATAGCTCTAAATATTGTTGGAGACCTAAAAGTCTCAAAGCTAATCTTAAAGGACCCAAACACATGAGGGTACCACAAAACAATGTGCTATTAGGTACCCGGCAAAGCAAAAATCGGAGAAAATTCATGCCACCAAGAAAACATCAAATGAACGTTTCATTTGATCAAAGAAGGAGAAACTACTCTCAACAAAGCCAATTTCCAGGAAGAGCGTATAATCAAAAATGGGAAGAACACAATCCTTGGAAATTGCAAAGACATCATCAACAAGATGATTTTCAAAGAAGAAGAAACCATCAACCATGGGAAGGTAACCAATCTTGGAAATGGAGAAGTCATCATCAACAAAGTGACTTCTCAATGGGAAGATATCATCAACAATGGGAAAGACACAACCCATGGAAACGGCGTAATTGGTAAACCGTATCTCCCCATTTGTATATGCATTTTATTTTTAAATCTATGCATACTTTTAATTGTGTCTTAATTGCAAAATGAATCTTCAAGTATTTATTTTTAATATAGGTCTCTTATATATTTATGAGTTTCAAAACTTTTAAAAGAGACCTTGCATGATTTTCTAAAACTCTTGAGCATTTTATTAGACTTATGTGGCTTATTATCTCTTATGAAATCTTATAGCATAAGCTCTTTTTGATATCTCATATTACTTGCCTACACTTGTATTTTCTATGCAAATGTTGTCTAAGAATTGTGTAGGATACATATTTTCATACTCATTGGCTATTACGTCATCAAGTTTCTTAAACCATCGAGAATCTTTACATATGATTATGCACATATCTTTCAAAATATTTCTCCTCCTAGAAATTCCACCGATCAAAATCCCAAAACTTTTGTTGGATATAGTCCAAACTAAGAGAAAAACTTTTGGGTGGAGAGGGTAAAACTTGAGAAATCACCGGGGCGAGACGGCCGCCGAACAAAGGGATATTCGAGCGTTAAACGCTCAAAGAAACGTGGCTCAAATCATCCCCTTTTCTCTAGAAGGTGATGATGTTCAAAATCCCATTCTCTCTCGGGCCCAAAAAATCAACCGAGAAGAAAGCTCCGCGGAACAATTTCGAGCCGCTCAAAGAAACGCGGCCCAAGAAGGTGATGATGTTCAAAATCCCATTCTCTCTCGGGCCCAAATTACCGAGCGCTCAATTTCGCTTTCGAAAATTGCCATTGGGCGAAAGGTAAAAAATCTTTTGTTACTCGAAGCTCCTAATTCCCGCAATGCTATTAATTTCATCAATAAGTATGCGGAATGGTACTATGAGGATTCGGGGATGGGAGGTAAATCTATTGCTCGGACTAAAATGTGTCGTTTTAGTTCATTTACAAATGAGTATCCTACTATAAGAGGATTTTTGAGGAACAAGGTTGGATGTATTTATGGGAGCATGCTTATGTGTTGTATGATGATGATATTATCCAACTCTTTTATGCCAATATGTGGGTCGAATATGATAATGAAAGAAAGCCGATTGCCGTTAATTAAACTTATAAAGGGTCGTCATTTTAGATGGACTCCCAATGATATTTGCCGGCTTTTACATGTTAGAGAAGGTGGTTGGGATTATTTCTCTTGTGGGACTTGGAATGATGAAATGTTGGGGGTGTCGATGAAAGAAGTTAAGACGTATTTGGGAGTATGGCCAAAGTATTCTTTGTTGGCAATGACACTTGAGCATCGTATTTTATCGGTCATTGTCGCATATTGCATTTGTGGTAAGTCGGAAAGATGCCTAGCAATATGGATTATTTTTGACTTATAAGATTGCTAGGAGGAACCACTTAACTTTGGTGCCATACTTATTCAATGTCTAATCGAGTCCATTACTCAAGGTAATAAGAAGTTGGTTATGGGAAATTGGATTTGTAAACTTCTTATTCAATCGGGACTACCTTCGTCGGAGTGTAACTCGGAGGTATTTCAAAACAACTTTGACATTGATAACATCGCCCAAATGGTCACTATCAAGAACATGGAAATCCGACCAACCAAAATGGCGAGAGGAAGAGGTCAAGAGTCTCCCGATCCTAATGACTTCTTTGATGACATCGAGGCCACAAGATTGGCGGAAGAGGGCGAACCGAGCAATCCGGAGGGTAATACTGGTGCTCAACCGCCTAGAGGTATACTCAAGCCGAATTTGATGAGATGAGGGCTTTTCATGAGACGAGTATGAGGCTTTGGAGCAAAAGACCTCCAAAATGCAAAAGTCTATCGGCAAGTTAAAGAAATTCATCAAGGACTTAATTCCCGGATCTTGCTTCTCCTCGGATGAGGAATGATGTTACCCCACCCCTTTACTTTCTAGCATTTTCATTGCTTTGTACTTTTATGAACTTTTGTAAAACTCATTTGTACTAATGATATTTGCTTGTTTTTCTTAAAAGGGTTAATATTGCAAGATGATAATGACTTGTGGGTGTTCATGATATTGATAGAGTATTTGATGGTAAAAATACTCTAATTTAAGCATTGTTTGATAACTGGTATGAAGTACTTGATGGTAAAAGTACTTCTTTTAAATGCTTTGATCATTACGCTTAGTTGCATATGCATTGGGACAATTGATATATCATACATGTATTGTTTAAGGCATGACTTATATTACTTGATGGTTGCTCTAATTTTTGGCATTTGTAATGCCTTGATCCTTCTTAGCTTATCTCAATTGGGTTGAACCCTTGAGAATCTACTTTGAGCTTCTTATTTGATGAACAAATGTTGCGTATGTTGCATATGATCTTATTGAGCTTTGGAATGAGGTTGATTGTTGATATGATAATTTTTGGCTTGAACCTTTTACAAGGACTATATACAACCTCTTTTATTTTTTATGCACTCAAGGTGTTCGATGAATTGTCGCAATGAATTGTTCGACTTTTACTCTTATGCTTTCATATGTCTTATATACTCATTGAGATCATGTCGTGACACTTAAACGAGCTTATGGATATCAAATGATACATTTCTCCCATTTTTTTCGGATTATAAGCTTATCTCCTCGAATGGTTGATAAATTGTCTCTTTGGCGCACTTTGATATACTTGTATGAAGTTTTTATCATCCTAACATTCTTTTTGATGATTCCAAAGGGGGAGAAACAGGAAAATGGCTCGTTAGCTCAAAGAAGCTAATAAAAAGCTCGTAATAAAAGCTATAAGCTATGGCTCATAAAAGCCATAAGTTGTGATTTATTTTTAGTCCAATTGTTGCTTGATGGACTTATATAATGATGTTTTGTGGACTTATATAATGAGAGCTTATAAGCTCTTGAACAAATTGTAAAAGCTAAAAGCTTTTAGCTTATGGAAAATTGCTTTTACATTATTCTTGATATGCTTGTTGATAGGGGAGCTTGTGCTTATTTTTGAAAATATCTACTCCTACTTGGTTGCTTTAATATTTTTGGAAATTTTGGTTGCTTCCAAACGGTCAAATGTTTTTTCCTAAAATCATTGCTCTCTTAGTTTGTGTTAAAATTGTTTTGGTTTGTAATCATCAAAAAGGGGGAGATTGTTTGATACATGTTTTTATCTTAATTTTGATGATTTTGTTTTGCACCAAAACAATGTTTTTTATTGTTGTCCAAATACTCCTAAATGATTTAAAATGGTTTTAATATTTTCCTGAGTATTTCTTCAAGTTTATTTTTCGTCTAAATTGGACAACGCTTTTAATGATTTTACGTTATTGGGTTTTCACTCTCAAACGATGTTTCTAAATGTTGTCCTAATACTCCCGATCGGTCTAAAATGTTTTTACTATTTTTCGGAGTATTTCTTGTTGTTTATCTTCGATTAAATATTGGACAACACTTTGGTTTTGAGGCCAACCGGTCGCCCTATTGGGCAACCCGTACCTGAAGAGTACGTTGAACCCAAAAGTTGAGCCTGGAGTGTAAAAGGGGCGGAGTTGATCGGTCGCCCGGCGTCGGCCGTCGGGGCGACCGGCCGCCCGAGTGCGGCCGGTGCTCAAGTGTGTTTCTAAAACAGAACACTTGATCTTTGCAAAATCCATGAGGGGACCGGTTGGGGTGATGGTCGACCGGTCGAGGTATCGTCGGCCGTGCCCCCTGTGTTATTTTCTTTGTGTATTCTTCTAACGTCTATTTAAATGCGACCGTCGCATCTATCTTTGATGACAAATTTACGACCGTTTGACATCAGACACATTTCCTTAAAATGTGGGATTGATTTCTAACAGCTATATTCTTGATTTTAATTGCAATTTTCTGTAGATTTTCAGTCCCCAAGAGGAGCCTATGCTTGATCAATCATCTCCTATAAATAGAGGAAGTTTTGGAGCAACCAAAAAGGATAATTGAGATACAACACAACAAGATACACTTCAAGCAAACACTTGGTCTTTCATTGTTATTATTCTTGTTGTAAAATTGCCTAGCTTATCACTTTCACATCTTTGAGGTCTAGGCTTTTCTTGATTACACTTCGCACTCAAATTGTATTATTCATTATTGAGTTGTAATCTTGATTTTTGGTTATCATTCAAACACAAGATATCCTTGTGAGTGTTCTTGTGGTAAGAACATACTTGGATGATCTAGGTGATAGGTGAAGAAGATTGTGGTAATCTTCTTATTGAGGTGTTGAAGAATTTGGTATTCTTCAAGGTTGAAGATTGTGGTAATCTTCACAAGGTGCCGTTGAAGGAAGATTGTGGTAATCTTCAAAGGGAGATTGTGGTAATCTCCAAAGGTGGTGTTGAAGAAGAGTGTGGTGCTCTTCAAGTTGTTGTAAGTTGAATTTGTATTAATTTTGGTAATTAATAAAATTCTTTTTCTTTTCGAAATCCATCCCGGATATACTGGGGTGGTAGAGGATTAGGCCCTAGGTGGGTTGAACCTCTTTAAATCGACGTGTGTTGTTTATATTCCGCACCTTTATTATTGTATTTGAGCATTCGGTCGTAAAAAGAGGGCGAAATCAAAAAGATGGAGATAATCTATTCACCCCCCCTCTAGATTATCGTAGCCGCTTGGACTTACAATGTCTTGTAGAGAATGTCCTTGCCCACATTATCCAAGTTGTATCTCTTTCTGTCATCATTGGTCCACTCAGTCCTTGGCTTTTCAACCATGGCCGGTCCTGTTTTCTTCTCGCTTCGCTTACATACGCTACTACAATTTGCTATTCTGATAGATGTGTTCACTTTAAGTATTTGCAGTGGCCCATCTTCTATCACTAGCCACATTTCATCATGTAAAGTAGATAAATGAGCCTGCATACGAATTTTCCAGTCAGCAAATTCCTCAATAGTAAACATAGGAATACGTGTCAAATTTTCTTCTAAGATAATAACTTTTGCTAAGAATGAAAGATTTTGAAAATACAAGTGTTAAAAATCTTCTAGAAAAGATAGATATCTAGTTCAGTAACCAGTGCGGAAGGCTCAAAGAACCAACCGCTCTGATACCACTTGTAGGTCCCAAGGGGTGTAAGTAAGGTTTAGAGGGGGGTTGAATAAACCTTACCAACTTTTCGATTTTAGTCCTTTTAAAATATTACAGAGTTAACACACATAGCTAAGTCCTTGAGCGACAGCTAAGTTGGTTATTCAGCGGAAGACTTAACACCCTTTGATATTTGTTTTAAACTTGTTTTAACACTTGATTTTAGCACTTAGTTATTAATCAGTTAGATAGAAATTTATCAGCAGATATAAATAAGTATGTAGAAATGAAAGTGCTGAAATGTAAATGACACAAATGATTTTTATAGAGGTTCGAAGATGGGGTAATTCTTCTAATCCTCTCTTCTCCAACTCCTGGAGGAATCCACTAAGTAATGATCGGTTCACAAAGTGGTTATCAGTCTAGAGACAAGTCTTGATCACACAGCTGACTTGCTCCTTGGACTCAGTCTAGAGATGCCTTGGTCACACAGCTGGCTTCTCGTCTGACTCATCTTCTTCACAGGGCAGCTGCTTTGCTACTTCAGCTCACTTTCTCAAGCTTCTTGGATTTGATCACGAAGCCCTCCAATAACTTGATACTGGTTCGACCTTGAACCTTCCTACAATCTTTATTGAAAAGTAGACCCCTTTTGATTCTTCAAAAGTTTCCTCTTCAACAGTTTGAAATTATCTTTCCTTCACAGCTTTGTGTGGGATTGATGTCCTTCGAGATTTAGGCTTGAGGATTTTGCTTGAATACCTTGAGAATATTTTGCAGGTTACAGTTTGAATAATTCTTGCTCGTTCGTGGTTCAGGTATTCAAGGTAACCTCTTCTCAATGAATTTCCTCAGCCTTTTATAGTGAACTTTCAAAATCTGCCCGTTGAAGAGATAGGTTGATTTTCAAAAGACACTTTTGTTCGTTGGCTTGTCTTTTCTTGGTCTTCAATCTTGAGATGTAGACCTTTCCTCGTATTAAATGAATGTTCAGCTTTTCAGGTTCTGACACGAGGTGTAGTGCTTCCCATTGGTTTATTCCTTTTGCACGCTTCTGGGACGAGCACTTTAAGACTGGCAAAGATGGAATTATTACTTATTTAAGTAATGTTCTTGACTTCTGTTCAATGGATTTCTTTCAGTTAACTTCTCTTGGTTGCTACCTATTTCCCCAGGTGACTTGAGTTTGCTCCAATCATTTGAAGACTCAACTGTCACTTTCAACTTGTGACTTGGCTTCTTGAGATGACTTAGGCGACGACTTCACACACTGTTCCTCGGTGATACATCTTGATCAAGTTCTTGATCTTCCTTCTTGGCCATACTCGGTTGTTCCACAATGAGTCTTCACTTCGATCTTGATTGACTTCTTGTATTTCCAGGCTTAGCTGACTCGACTCAGCTTTTCCAGCCCTATCTATTACAATACAAATTACAAGGAAAATGGGGTGCCAACTTTCTAGTTTAAGTTTTACATGGCATTCATCAAAATCTATCAAATAAATTTCCCAACAGTGGGCTTTCTGGAACTCCTACCGAGTAGCCTTTGACTCAGCTGACACCAATTTCATCTCGGCCATTAGAAGACTGAACTTGTTATTCATGTTGTCTTCTAGGCGAGCAATCTCGCTCTGGTGGTGATGCTTGAGCAACTCCATATCCGACTTGTGTGTGGTTTCCATCCTGGCCATGTACTCCTTCATTCTCTGCTAAAACATTGAAGTGTATGCACTCCATACTATCATTTTGGCAAATAGGGCCTTGAAGTAGCGGACCTGCTCTGAACGCATGGCAGTCTACTGTGCTGCCCATTCCCTTATACGAACGATAATCCCTCTCAAATCAGCAGTGAGGGTTGCATCCCGATTGTCCAGACGTAGATCCAAAGATGCCTGGTAGCATTCCATCTTCTCAATCTCTTCACAGATAGTCTTGAAAGTTCACGGAACTCAACTGTCGGATTGCCTCAGCTTCCGACCACACTGCATCGAAATTAAAGTCCATTGGTAGAATCAAATCTGTAGGAATGATGGGCTCTTCTTGCACGGTATACTTCTCTCGATCTTTGGCAAACTCTTCCTCCATGTCACGCAGCTCAGCATTAAATGGGAATATGTCTTCAAAAACATCATTACGGACAAATGGTATCCCTAAAGCTCCACTTTGGGGGGTTTGTCCTTGTGCTTCTTGCAGTGAACCAGCTCTTTGTGCCTCGCCTGCGGCATTGTCATTGGCAGATATCGCAGTTGTGGGAGCCTGTGAAAGAGTTTTTGGAGTCGTTACTGCTGCAATTGTGGTAGCTGCCACAGTGACTGCTTTACTTGAGCGATTGAATGTGTTTTCCCAGCTGAATGAGCCTCAACTGTCTTAATAGCTTCTTCGGTCTCAGTGGGTTTTTCCAATTGAGTGACCTGGTCCTTAGATGTCTCATCAGTGTCATCGGAATTTGATGTGGGCTTAGGGGATGGCTCATCATCAAAATTAAATCTCATGGGAGTTGTCTTATCACTGACATAGCTCCGAGATTTAAGAACATCCTCAGCCTTGTCCATCAAAGAATCTTCAGGGTGGGTGGACTCGACTTCATCCTCGGATCCCAGAAATGATGTGTCAATATGTTCTTCAGAATCATGAAGGGCATTGATCTCCTCTTCTGTAGAAGCTCCTTCGATTGGAGGAATGTTCTGTTGCTCCAGCTCTTTACCTAGGGAAGTGTCAAACTCCCTTAGGCCTTATTTAGGAAGTAAATAAGTGATTCATAGGAAGAAAATAAGCTATCCTTATCATTTTTCAAAACATTGAATTCCTTTTTCAAATTTTTGTATTTAACAAGCAAGCTTTGGAATTCATTTTGAAGTTCATCGAAATCATTTTGCAAATCATCATAATCATCATGCATTTCATTACTAAAAGAAATAGAAGAGTTAGAGCGTACCTCATTATCTTTGTTGATGTCCATTAAACATTGCTCGGCTTCTTCATTATTGGAAGTTATAAGAATCTCATCCCATGTTGTTGGATTTGATGTTGTATCCATTGAGAGGTAGATGCTTTTGAATTGCTCCTTTTATTTGCATATACTTCATAGATAGCTTCTAATTTTTCCCATGCTTCATGTGCTGGTCGTATTCCTTGAATATGACCGTATTCCGAAGAAGTAAGTGAACAATGAAGAATATTTAGAGCTTTACCATTTAAGGAGAGAATTTTCTTGTCTTCATCATTGAGCTCCTTGAGGATTTTGGAGGTGAGTGGTCCGTCTTTCATCGGGATGGATTCTCCATTAATGACCGTATTCCAAATATAATATCGAACCCGCAACTTTGTAAATATCATTCCATTCTTTCTTTACAAAATGTATAATTTTTGGAATCAAATAGTGGTGGCTTGTTGGTGGAGACACCGGTAAGATGGACTTCATTCGTAGCCGATGATCGTTCCTCTTTACTCGCGATGTGGAACAAGCTTGCCAAAAGTTTGGCTTTGATACCACTTGTAAGTCTAAGCGGCTACGATAATCTAGAGGAGGGTGAATAGATTATGCCCATTTTCTTGATTATGTCCTCTTTTTCGAATGTAATAAGCCAAGAAAATAATGGAAGTGCGGGAAGTAAATAACACACATCGATTTATAGATGTTCAACCCACCTAGGGCTTAATCCTCTACCACCCCAGTATCTCCGGGATGGATTTCAAAAAGAAAAAAAGATTTTATTAATTACCACAATTAATACAACATCACCTTACAACACCTGTTTAGAGATTACCACAATCTCCCTTAAAGATTACCACAATCTTCTATGGCACCTTGTGAAGATTACCACAATCTTCCGACTTGAAGAACACCAAATTCTTCAACACCTCAAAGAGAACCACACTCTTCAATAAGAAGATTACCACACTCTTCTAACACCTGACACCTAAGATCACCCAAGTATGTTCTTACCCCCATAGGGACCGGTCCAAACACTTGAAAATGTGAAACAGAAGGTTTTGCTTCGATTCAGACACCAGTCGGCCTATTGAGCGATCGGTCGACCCCAGGAAATTTTCAAACGTCTCGTTTCTATTTTGAAAATCATCTTCAGACACGGGTTTCCCTATAAGGCGACCGGTTGAATACGAGACAGAAGTGTTGTCCATTTTTTGTCGAAAATGAACTTCAAGAAATACTCCGAAAAATTAGTAAAAACATTTTAGATCAATCAGGAGTATTTGGACAACATTTAGAAACATTGTTTTGGTGTAAAATCACATTAACAGAAAATCATCAAAAGTGTTGTCCAATTTTCGTCGAAAATAAACTTCAAGAAATACTCCAAAAAATTAATAAAAACATTTTATATCGTTTGGGAGTATTTGGAAAACATTTAGAAACATTGTTTTGGTGTAAAACCACATTAAAACAAAATCATCAAAATCATGATAAAAAAACATTTATCTAACAAGAGTTTCCCCCTCAGTTGGCGCACCAGCTGAGTGAACAATGATGGGGTTACTCAACTCGTGAGACACGGATGTAGTGTTCTTTGAGTGATCAGCCGTATGGGTAGGTGTCTCAATACCTTCTTCAGGGTTAGGCTTGGCTTGGGTGCCCAAATTCCCAGCTTCATCACCATGTCCCCGAGCCCATCGAGAGAGTGCACGGGGGCGTGGTCGCTGCAATAACAGTTGCAATCTCCTGTGCCACTCCCACGGGTTTAGTCCGAGGGGAGACTTTAGAGGACTCTCCTGAACCTTCTTGAAGATTCAGCTCGTGCATGGCTCTTGATTCTCGCGTGGTCTGCTCTAACTCGACCTTCTCTATTGCAGCAACAGGGTCCATCTCCTCCATATCACTATCAGTTGACTCATGGAGATGCTCATGTGTCCCTATTTGAAAACCCATCTTAGATTTTTCCAAGGCTTTGGCTCGCTCCTCAGCTTTCTCCTTCTCTTTCTCCTTGATGAGTTGAAGGGTTTCCATGCATTTTTCTTCATTTAGAGCAAATTGGACAGTTGCATGTCAAAGGAAACTGAGTGGTTCTTCCTCCTCCTCAAGAAACTCAGGGTGAGCGAACTGCTGCCTTGAGTAATCCAGCTTTCATGCCCTCCATTCCCTTAGTCTGCACTGGATGTCCGGATAGGCTGGAGAGTACATTATAAGATCATCATCATCATCTTCCTCTCCGGTTTCTTGAATGGCGGCTAATGGAGCTTGCTCCTCCGCAGACTCAAATGCATCTGTCTGAGGGGGTGAGACAACTTGTTCTTCCACGGTCTTGGTTGTCTCAGCTCCTTCTTTTTCCACAGCTGTCTCTCGCACAGCTGGGTCTTCAACACCTTGTCGATCAGCATCAGCAATCTTATCGGGCTCTTCAACGTTTTCTTGAGACTGCTGCTCCTGAGCATCAGCAGTCTCACTAGGCTTCTCCGGCTGAGTACTAGACTCGGCTGTCTTCTCAGCTGCATGCTTCTTAAACAATCGTCTTCTCTTAGTGGCAACCAAAGGAATCTATGGTTCCACTCCTGTAGGCTCTTCAAGAGTGAAGGCATGTGTTTCGATAGAAGCTTTCTTAGAAGCAGCTGCCTTCCGAGACTTGGCAGTCCGCTTCTTCTTCACGACTAGACAAGGAATTTGGGGTTCCTCCTTAGTATCACCAAGGGGGGGCTTGTACCGCTTGGAAGGGGCTTTTGGTTTGGGCACAAGCGGTGCCTTCTTTGACTTACAGGGGCAGGCTTTGATGTAGCAGCTCTCTTCTTAGAGATTGGCTTCAGTGAGAGAGCTTGGGAGGTCTCATTTGTTTCTTCAGTAGTGTCAACTGATTCCCCCTCACTAGTATCCGCCTTTCTTGCATGGGCCTTCTTCTGCGCACCAGAGAGGTTCGCCTTGAACATTCTCTTGTTTGCATGGAACGGCTCTCCATGGCACAATACTATCCCCTTTCACAGAGTATTTTCTGTTTGGAGTCTGCTGAAGGGCCTGTCTGGATTTCTTCTCAGCTATCCTTTCAGCATACTCAACTGGCTTCTTTCATTTACCTTTATAACCAAGGCCACTATGATTATGATTGTGCTTTGGAGTAAATGTGGGTGCAGCATTTGGTGTTTTGGGTTTTTAGAATACTTCATTACTTGAAGATCCCTTTTCCAAAATCACTCTTCGTGTTTAACTATGCACAAAGGAATTAACTCTTACGCATGTCTTGTCTCCACATTCTTTTTGACTCATGATTAGTTCATCCAATGATTTGGATGCTTTTGTAAATGAGGCAATCACATTTTTAAGATCTTTTTCCCTCTTTTCTGGAGCAGCTAACTCTGCTATGATCTTGGCATTTTCAGCATTTAGCCTATTGTTCTCATCAGTTATGTGACTCAGAGTACTCAGCTCTTTTTTCATCTGTGAGTGTTGGCTTTTAAGCTGGATGTTTTCCTTATTTAAGGGTGTGTGAGAGGTTTTAATATGCCCAATATCTTTCATCATTCTGCCTAATGAATCATAAAGATCTGTGGGTGATGAAGTGTGTGTGTCACAGTCACTATCACCTGAACGAGAATGAGATGAGTTAGAATGTACCTCATCTTCTTGATCTTGTTGATCTTGTTGATCTTGTTCTTTGGCCATGAGGCAGATTAAAGCCTCTTCTTCTGTGTCACTTGAGTAGTCAGCTTCACTACTCTCTGAGTCTGTTGCTTCTTTGCACTTGGCTGGCTCAGCAGTCTCAGTAACCAACATAGCTTTCTTCTTTTCTTGTCTTCTTTCCCTGAAGACTCTTCTTTCTTCTTCATTTCTACACTTGTTGACTAATGGGTATGAACAGTCAACAGCAAAATGTCCTGGTTGTCTGCAATTCCAACACAGGTTCTCAGCTCTCTGATCAGCTTTGTCGATCCTTTGATTATCAACTCTCTGATAATCAGCTCTTTGATTTTCAACTCTCTTGGGTGGCCTATCTTCCCTTGCCTTTGAGGGTGCTGAATGTCTTCTAGAGGTTTCACCCTTATTCCTTTTATAGTTTTTATTGAAGAACTTGTTGAATCTTTTAACCATCAGGGCAATCTCCTCCTGGTGTATGGCTTCTTTTGGCTCAGCTCTTTTCCCATCACTGGCCATTAATGCAGCTGTCTTGGGCACAGCTGTTTCCTCTTGCTCTTTTTTTCTCAGTTCAAACTCATAGGCTTTGAGGTCTGAGAATAGCTCATGATTGGATGTCTTTGAGAGGTCCATTGAATGTTTCAGGGCCATGACCTTCATTTCCCATTCAGCTGGGAGTGCTCTTAATATCTTCATACACATTTCCTTCTGTGTATATTCTTACCCAAGAGCTGAAAGCTTATTTGTTATCTCAGTAAATCTGGCATCCAGCTGATCCAGAGTTTCACCTGAAAACATTTTAAAATTTTCAAATTTTTTAATAGCAACATTTAATTTTCTCTCCTTAATTTATTCTGATCCTTCACAAATTAAGGTCAGCTTATCCCAAATTTGTTTGGCTGATTTGCAAGATTTGACTTTGTTGGACATGGCTTTGTCCAACGTCTTTTAGAGTATATCATTGGCCACATTGTTCAGGTTATATCTCTTTCTATCTTCATTTGTCCATTCAGTCCGTGGTTTTTCAACCATGACTGGTTTTTCTTCAGCAACTTCTCCTTCAGCTGCCGGTGCAGCTCTTACAGCAGTGTTGGCTTGGTAAATTTCCAATGGCCCATCCTCTATCACAAGCCACATTTCATCGTGTAAAGCGGATAGATGAGGCTGCATGCGAATTTTCTAGTCATCAAACTCTTCCACACTAAACATTGGAATACGAGTTTGATTTGCTTCCATGATAATAACTTTGCTTAAAAATGAAAGACTTTGAAAAACACAAGTGTTAAAACCTTTTGTAAAGATAGAGATCTAGTTCAGTAACCAGTGCGGAAGGCTCAATGAACCAACCGTTCTGATACCACTTGTAGATCCCAAGGGGTGAGATGTAAGGTTTAGAAGGGGGAGTTGAATAAACCTTACCAAATTTTCGATTTAGTCCTTTTAAAATTGTTCAACAGAGTTGACTCAAATCAGCTGTGTCCTTGGGGGACAGCTAAGTTTGCTTATTCAGCTAAGTTACCCACACAACAGACTCGATAGAGCTGTTGATAGTATAACTTGGCTGCTTAAGCCAACTACTTAACTTAGTTGATTTGGTTTTATAACAACGGGAGACTTAACACCTTTTGATTGATTTAAAGCTTGTTTTTAAACACTTCTTTTAGCACTTAGTTATTTATCAGTTGGATAGCAAATATTAACTAACAGCAGATATAAAGTAAATGCAAGAATGTAAATGCTAAAAGTAAATTGACACAAGTAATTTTATAGTGGTTCGAAGATGGGGTAATTCTTCTAATCCATTCTTCTCCAACTCCTGGAGGAATGCACTAAGTAATAAATCAAGTTACAAAGCAGTGAACAGTCTAGAGACTGCCTTGATCACACAGTTGGCTTCTCCTGTGACTCAGCTTCTTCACGAGGCAGCTGCCTGGCTACTTCAGCTCACTTCTCAAGTTCTTGGATCTGATCATGAAGCCCTCCAACAACTTGATAATTGGTTCGACCTTGTACCTTTCTACAATCCTTCAACTTGGAAAGTAGACCTCTTTTTTATCTTCAAATTGTTTCCTCTTCAACTGGTTGAAGTTGTCTCTCCTTCATAGCTTGTGTTGGATCGAGTTTCTTTTAGTTTTAGGCATTGAGGAATAGCTTGTAATGCATTGAGAATATTTGCAAGTTAATTACTTGAATATTGCTTGCTCTTGCTAGGTTCAGGTAACCTTTCTCAAATGCTTCCTCAGCCTTTTATAGTGCACATTTGAAATTTGCCCATTGAAGAGATAGGCTAGTTTCAAATTTTACTTTGTGTGCATTGACTTGTCTTGCCTTGGTCTGCAGCCCTTGTGATGTTGCATTTTCCTCATATTAATTGGCTCTGCAACTTTACAGATTCTGACACAAGGTGCAGTGTTTCCCATTAGCTCATTCATTTTGCATAGTTCTTGGCCAAACACTTTAAGACCTGGCAGCTTGACAAATTACTATACAGAAGTAATATTTTTGACTTTATTCTAACGGATCTAAGTCAGTTATCTTCACTTGACTGTTGCCTTTACCCCAGGTGACTTGAGTCAGCTCCAATCATAAGATTGACTGAACTATCACTTTAACTGATAGACTTGGCTCTCTAAGTTGACTTGACTTACACTTCTCACAGTTGTTCCTAAGCTGACTCTCCTTCAGTCGAGTCCTTGACTTCCTTCTAGGCCATACTCAGCTAACACACAACAGAGTCTTTATTTCAGTCCGCAATTGACTTCTTGTAATCTTGACTTAGCTGACTTAACTCAGCTCTTCCAGTCCTATCTATTACAATGCAGAATTACAAGAAAAATGGGGTGCCAACTTCCTAGTCTAAGTTTTACATGGTTTCATCAAAATCTAACAAATAAATTTCCTAACAAGTTAAACCTGCAGATCAAAGTTTTCAGAAAACTTACTATCGAATAAAGAGACGAGGGAAATCTATTCAGAAGGAAACAGAAAAAGAGGTTTCTACAGTAAGAGGAGGGGGTGAATCTTCTAAGAAACCCTCCAAAAGTATTATCAGGTAGATAGTTTTCTCTGATTCTGAGTATGAAATCCTAAGGGAGGATCCCCTTGCCAATCTTTCTGTTCAAGAGATTGGGAATGAACCCTCTAAAGATGATTCTTCTTCAAATGATGCAAGTGAGAGCACTGACTTAGAGATTATGAAAGATGTTGGTGGACCTTCAGACCCTACTGTTAAAGGTGTTGATTCCAGTGTTGAAACATCTGGTTCTCACACTGAATCTAACAATTCAGAGCACGAGCCTTCAAACTCTGAACTTGATGTAGGCAAAGGTATGCATTATGCATTCTATACTACGAGAACAAGAAGCTCTGGGAGACTATTGTTCAAAGGAAAATTTTATATGGGAGGCCCATTAGAATTGATGATCACCTTAAGTATGGTATTTTGCCTCTTCTTGAGGATATGGAATTGTTCGGATCTATTATGAATATTGGGTCTATGTGGATAGAATTGTAAGGGAATATTATTGCAATCTACCCTTTAGGTTTGTTGATCATGATTCTGCAAAGTACGGTTCTGTTTGGTTAAGGAAGAAAGTTTACTCTTTCACTCCAGAGGATATCAATGGTGTTCTTGAAGGCAATAATGTGGCCAATATTAACTTTTCCTCTAATGTTGATGCAATTGCTAAAGTTCTTAATGGGGGTGTAGTAGAAGTTTGGCCTACTAAATAAGAAACATTCAAGGCCAAGGACTTGACCAAGAAGTACACCTTGCTGCACAAGATTGCAATTTGTAACTGGACAACAACAAAGCATTCCTCTTCAGCCACCACGGATCAAGCAGTTCTGCTATACTACATTGGAACCAAACATGCTTACAAAATTGGGGAGCTGATATTTGACATTATTGGGACTCATATTGGTTACACCAGTATGTATGGTATACTTCATTTCCCTTATTTAATTTACAAGGTGCTTGTGTCTTAGGGATCTAAAGAGAAAGATTCGGAGGACCTAGTTGTTGTTACTGGTCCCATCACCATCTCTGTCAAAATCCTCAAAATTGATAAGATCAATGACTTGATGCTCCCTACACCTGCTGTACTGATGCTAGTACTGCTGCTGGTGCTTCTTCCAGTGTTTCAACACCTGCCAATTCTGCACTTGAAGCACATCTTCTAGCTGAGATTTCTGATGCAGAGAATCAAATAAAATTATGGACCTCGAAAAAGTTGGAAGCTCAGATTTCCTTCAACAGCTTCATACCCTTACTACTACTTTGGCACCTGTTGCTCAAAAAGGGGGAGTAGATGTTGGTCTTGATGACTTGGCAAACTCAGCCATTGCGGATAAAGTTGCACACTCTAAGGAGGAGTGCACCAGTGATGAGGATAAAGATGATACTGTTGGTCCTAAGAGGGAGTATGAGTATGAAGATGATGATGAAGATGAATAGATGATGCTGACTCGGTGGGGAGTCAAAGGAAAAGAGTGGATCTGATTAAGTTTGTTGCATACTTGTGTTTATCTTGTTTCTAGTACGAATGATAAACTAGTTCTATTTGGCAAGTTGTTGGATGTTTTAGAACTATGTATGCAGGATAGATTTTGGATTGTGCTAACTTGCAGGATTTGATTTTAAGTGTTGCATCACTAGATGTTTTGACTAAAAGTGCCAAAGGGGGAGATTGTTAATATTTACATGTTTTGGCAAATTTGGTGTTTGTGCACAGTGCGAGTTTAGGTGTTGTAACATTGTGATGCAACACTGGTTGCACAGAATCGGGGCGGGATTTTATGCCAGATTTTGTGCTTTTGATATTTGGCATATTTTCTATTATAGATGCATGTTGTTGGTAATCTTGGATTATTTAATCTAAATTGATTCAGCCTTATTAAATGTCATTTATCCATCTTTAATCACTTTCCTTGTGTACATGTTATCCACCCACAATGAAAGGATTTCGTATGCTGATTTTCCTTTTGTGCCATGAAACCGTCCTCTAGTAATCAGGAAGAGGATTCTTTTTTTAAGGCTATAAAAGGTGAAGTCAGCCCTTGAAGAAGAGATGGTGAAAAACACTTTGAGCTTACAAGTTCTTCTTCGATCAAGAAATCTTTTGTTCACTTTTGTTATTCTTCGGGAGAAGAAGGTGAAGATCTACAGTGTGGATCAACTCAACCGTTCAAGGCTTTGAAGTTGGAGGGATTCCAATAGGGTTGAGATTTTGGAAGAAACAACTAGTGATTAGTTGAATACAAGAGTTGGTGAATTTATAAAGAGGGAGTCTTTATGTTATTCGTAAATTCATTTGTATTTGTAATAAGCTGTGCTTTTCTAATAGTGGATTATTTCTTCTCTGGGTGTGGTCTCGTGCATTAAGATTGAGGAATCTAAGCACGTTAAAAATCATCGTGTTATATTATTTCCGATGTGTGAATGTGTTGTATGTTTAAGTATTACAATGTTAACTTACAACACTTTTAGAATCTGGCCTGTTTAATTAATTTTAAGGCCTCAGATTCTATCACTAGGGAATACATTTTTTTAATGGTTGGCCTTTCTTGATTGATTCTTAGGTCGTTATCTATTTTGTAAGTCTTTGATGGTGAGGTTATCAGGTTGTATTTGCCTTATAATCGAGTTCATCATTGTTTCTCTTGTTTCTGTTTTATGAGCTGCCATTTTTTGGATGATTGTGTTTTGTGTGTTGTGCACGGGGACCAAAAATATATAATTTTTCTATATACATATAAATGGAAATGGTACAAAATAGCCATTTACAAAATGTAAAGATGAAAAATAGCCATATTTTGTAGACACATCTTTTTTAGCCATTTTGGGTGTAAAATGACATTCATACCCTTCTAGCATGTTTGTTTGATATTTTTCTCTCTTTCACTTATCTCTATGTATCCTCTTACTCTTTCTTTCAAAATTTTTTAAAAAATCGAACATGTATATTTCGTTTTTAAATATATGATATGTGTGTTGAATTACTGATGTCGAAAAGATGATTAATTTGATATATTATATATGCAAAACGGATTTAAAACGAAAAAGTTATGTGAATTTAAAGTTTTTTGGAGAAAAACAAATAATTGGATTACTGTAACTCGATGCCGAGTTACTGTAACTCGATGGCAAATCGGGTTTTTCACACCCCAAAATAGCAAAAACAATGTGTTTGAAAAAGATGGCTAAAAGATATCTTGGTTTGATGGGAATGGCTGAAAAAACTCGACTGTACATATAATTATATATTAACCGTTTATAGTAGTTTTCAGTATTACTATATTATTTTGCTAACTCTACATTTGTGATTTTATAATTTGTATTATCTATTTTTCGCCTTTATTTTTAGCTTCACCGCAAGTGTACGGTGCACGTTATAGAAAAAGGGTAGCAAGGTCGTATCCACGTAGACTAATAAATTAATATGCTAAATATTGAACTAAGATAATCTTATTTTATTTAGACGATCGAAGGTTGATGATTGTTGTTGTGAGATTAAGACAATTTAAACTACCAAAACACAAAATTAAGATAATACAAATGATAGAAGTATCAAGATAATGAAATGGATTTCCGAGTTAAGGTTTCGATTAATAATCCTCTTGTTATCCGGTTTAATCAAGCCAAGTTATTATCAATATTCCTATAAGACGATCACAAAGCTATTTTATCCTCCCTCTCGAGATGCATATATAACGTAGATCAAAATACTTATGTTAGCATCTCTACTCAACATGAAGTATTCAACTCCCAAAAGTTTAAAAGATCAAATGTCTTCACAAATATTTACAAACCTCTCGATTCATGCAAATATTTGTGTCGAGTATTCAAGATCGATATTGAAACTCATCTCTCGAATTATGAATCAATATATATCAAACAAGTTAAATCATTGATCAAGTGATAAAACAAGAATAAGCTCAAAATACTCAAATAGGCTTCAAGATAATAACTTCAACTAAGATTAAAACATCCAACAAGAGTTCATTAATCTACTTCCAAAACCCTAAATCTCAAGAGTTTAGCTACACATGATTTCTAAACAACTCATAGACAAATTGTTCATAGCCATGACAACTAAAAATGAAAGATTGAAACTAAAAGAGAAGCAAGAAAAACTTAGAAAAGTCGACAATCTCTCGATATATCTCCGTTCCTCAAGCTCCGATGCAACCCGATTGTCTCCTTGATGTCTTCTTCCAAGAATAGACCTTTGTCTTGTGTTGTAGATCCCAAAATGTCGAATATCCCTAGTGTGCGCCCCAAAAGTGCTTATATACCTCCTCAAAAGCCCAGGTCATTTCTTTGTCAAAATATTGCGATCCAGCCCAACAGGACGCACGGGTCGTCGCGTTAGCGCCGCGGGTAACCCGTCGTCATTCCGTAAAAATTCTTCCTTTTCACCAACCAAATAAGCGCCGGGTCCGTGCGTTGACGCCATGGGTAACCCGTGCGCATTGCCGTAGGATAATTCCAATTCTTGATTGTGCACGGTGGTGCTCCGCGCACGCCCTACCCGTGCGTCTTCTATTTTTGCCTCCTTTGTGGTATTTCTTCTCCGCAATGCTCGTATTTGTCTTCAAATTACTTTAAATATCGTTGAATTCCTACAAAACGAGCAAAGCATAATATCTTTCCCACAAAGAGTGAATATGAACCATTTCATATGAGTTTATGCACGTTTAAACGCCATTTTAACCATAAAAATGCCCCAGAATACATGCAAAACTCACGCCTATCAAAATCCCCAAACTTAGGGGATCGTGACCGTCTAGATCAACAATTTTGAGAACACGATACAACATAACAGGGAGAGAAGAATGATAGCGCACACAAAGAGACCAAAAAGAAATTCATATTGTTCATCATGAATGTCAAGCAACAAACCAATCAAGCCTCAAATATCTACTCAAAGGGCACGCATCAACTAAAACATGGTGAAATGCTCTGTATTACAACTCTCAAAGTTAAGTGTAAAATCTCATCTTACAGGGATATAGGACGTGTTTACGCTCAAATCAATTCGATGTCGCAAAATTACCATAGGCTTGCAATTCGTCTCATCTCTCCGCCACTAAAATGTATGCAATTTGTGAATCAAAAAGGACTTTCTCATTTGGTTGTAATGAAGGCTCTTTGGTTCGGGTAGGAAATTTTGGATAAAGTGACTCAAACTCGAGTATATAGACCGATGAGCATATCAATCATCTACATTATAATCCCAATGCTACTCCCATCAACCCTTATTTTCATCACTTAACTCATCTCCATCTCCTTCCTTTCTATTGAGAATTGCCTCAAATTACAATCCTTAGCCCCCCAAGTTCGTTTAGATGAAAATTCACATTATACTTCGTTTTTTTTTATGTGAATTTTCAGCACTTCTTTTCAACTCCTTTTCTTTCTCTTTTGTTCCAATTAACCAAATATGTCCAATTATCCAACTCATTAATTCCCACTCATTCAATCCTCATTCATTCCCTTTACTCAACGCTATAAACTCGAGTTTAGGGTGATGGATATATCAAGTTCAAGGCTTTAAATTTGTGGTTATCAAAGAAATAGGCAATAGGCTCAACTTGGCTAACTAGGAATTTCAACGTCTTAAGGTAAGCAAAAGGCTTGAAAAGCTAGCAAAAATGGCATTTAATCACATTCACAATTTGCATACAATATGTGGCCTTGACAGAGATGCCCGAGCAAGTTCTAGAATTCTAACAACATGAATGATACACTCAAGTCACAACAAGACTGCATAAGATGTAAGCAGTAAAGGCTCAAAAGCTCACAGGCTTGTAAATATGTAATTCAAAGCATCAAACCAAGTTTTCATATCAACGTGCTCAATGTTATCAATTCAATGCTCAATCAACTCATGCTCAACATCCAATCCCAACAATACAAATCTTCAATCAACACACGGACAACAAGTTGCATCGTGCCTGGTCAACTCACTCTCTACATCTATGAAAGCAATAAACATGCTAAAGCTGTAAACGTGCTTCTAATGCAATGCAACCTAAAATGCTCTATATGCAACTATATGAAAACACACAAAAATGCAAGATATTAACTTTTTTTTATTTTCATCTTTTTTTTTCATCTACACTTTTCAAATATCAAAATACTACTTCTCCCCCAAACTTGAATGAAATTGTACCTTTTATACCGAAAGGGGAAAAATAGAATTTCAATAGTGAAAAGTGGAGATATACCTGAATCACTGTGGCGGTGGCGGTGGGAAGTGGCCTTGTGAGATGTGCCACATTTGTAATTGTTGTAGCACTTGACACGTCTCCTCGGACCTCTTATCATAGTTCTCCCAGAATGCGAGGAAATCAGCCCGATGCTGCCGCAAATCCTCTCCCTATTGCCTCAACTCTTCTCCTTGATGACGCAAGTCCTCCCCAAACGCATATAGCATACCCTGAAAGTCATTTCCGCATTGGGGCTCGCCACCATGAGAGGTACCAGAACGAGCTCCGCTAGGTGAGTGTCTAGGATAATCGCCTCCGTGTGAGGACTCGGGAATGTCATATCCCAATTGATGGTGATGAGGTTCCACCCCCATTTCGCTTCTATGTAGCTCCTCTTCCTCTGCTACCATATCCTCCTTATCCGGAAAGCCGTGAACTCGGCGCCTCTTCCTCGCACCAATGGCTTCCGTAATTCTATTATGCACTTCCGAGTTCATTAGGAAGTTTGTTGTGTCCACCAAAGTATCGACAGTAGTGTATGTCGGGTTAGGCAGTGGAAATGAGGCACCTTTCTTCTGTAGAAGAACCAACATGTTGTCGTCATTTGCGATAAACCTCATGTGGTGCAGCGATGCCAAATTAACCCGAATGCTGCCCGGTATAGGCTCCAAGCCTCGAAAATCCACATTGAAGTGTCGGGCAATAGGGGTAATCAATCCCCCTATAGAAATAGCACCACCTCCCTGCTTTTCCAAATGATCTACTTGCACAATGAAGTATGCGGTCGTGTTATAAGGTGTACTCGTTAGCATACACCATAACAAATATAGCTCTCTGACCGTCATTCCCCCAATATTCTCTCTCGCGAAAACCGAGGCGGATGTGACCCTCTGTATATATCGAATACCGGGATTAGGATCCAAGAAGATTTTGCGATTCGAGCCTCATATAGCATGGGCCCGTTTCCTGTTTGACTAGAGACGCCAAAAATCATATTGGTCGTATTGGTTTGATGGTCGGAAAGGTGCATTTGTGGGAACCTCAAATATGGCATTCAACTGCGCTGTGGATAATATCCGCTCCTCATTCCCCAACCGAAAAGATACTCCAATGATCACGCTACGTGTCTTTAAGCACCTTTCTTTGTGCTTAAAAATTCGGCGTGAATTTCTTATAGCTAGGCCATTGTCTCCTCATAAAAGTC
The DNA here is from genome assembly GCA_016081115.2 of Rehmannia glutinosa. NCBI lineage: Eukaryota > Viridiplantae > Streptophyta > Magnoliopsida > Lamiales > Orobanchaceae > Rehmannia > Rehmannia glutinosa. The sequence goes on from CM071930.1 coordinate 53,776,435, forward strand.
GTCCAACCAACCCTTTCGAATAAACGCCACACATCCTCGTGTATCCCAAGAAAATGGGTACAGTCATCATCGGCATATTTTGTGGGCCCCATTGGTCGGACAACGAGCTTATTCCAACGCTCTAAAGCATCCACATTTGTCAATACTACGCCAAAAGCCGCCGGGCTATTAGGTTGGATTTCCTATGGTGGTTCCGCCCGGGGTTGTCGTCTCCGTCCTTGTGGGTTTTGTCGATTTGCCATCACTTGTGAATGAGTACCTGGAATAACATTTATTAGCAACCCAAAACAAACCAAATACAATCACAAGGGAGATGAATGTAGACAAACAAGTCACATAGGGCATAACGGTTCTCATATGTCAATTTAACCGATCAATTGTGCTCCAAGCAATCAACTAATATTGCAAATATAGATAATCATTATCTAAAAGCCCTAATGATCAAAGTTCATGCCTAATTCATCATCAATTTCTCCAATTATGTCTCAATTCACATGCCCACAAGGTGTTTGATAATTTGCCTAAAAGAATAATTCATCCAAAACATAGCAAAAATACCAACACAAGCACCCAATATCATCCCTAACATGTAATTCTCGAGAAATTTACAAGAAATAACGAAATTCTTACCGCAATTCTCGAAATTTCACAAAGGGGGACAACTTGGAACCCTAGGTGCTTTTCTCCCAAGTCTTCAATTCAAACACTAATTAGAGGTAATTTGTGAATGAATGAGGATAAGACTATGATTATATGATCGAATTATGAAAGAGATTAAGAGTTTACGACAATTTGGGAAAGGGGCGAAATTTTTCATTTTTGAAGTAGGGGGAAGTTTTGTGAAGAACAGAGTCTGCCAGACTCTTTTAATCTCCCATCAGCAGGGACGCACGGGTCGTGCGTTGGCGCACGGGTTGCCCGTGCGTCATGCCGTACCACCAAAAAAATTTCTCCAGGTACGCACGGGTTGCCCGTGTGTATTGCCGTAGTAACTCTAGTCCCCCTCTCCAGGGGCGCACGGGTGGTGTGCATAGGCACGGGTTACCCGTGCATCCCTGGGCAGCTATTTTCAGGTATTTTCATCTTTTTTGTTTTAAAAAAAACACACAAAATTACAACCAAAACATACACACTAAAATTGAAATCAACACTAAAAACCGTTGGGTTGCCTCCCAACAAGCGCTATTTTTAACGTCTTTAGCTTGACGCCTGTTTTCGTTCAGTCACGGGTCTCGCAAGGTGATGGATGTCACCTCCTCTTCATTACCTCGGTGGAAGTAATGTTTAATCATCTGGTCGTTTACCATGAAAGTCTCACCGTCTTTTGTTAACAATTCTATGACTCCGGGAGGATTCAATACTTTCTTTATCACGAATGGCCCCGACCACCTAGGCTTGAGTTTTCCAGGGAACAATTTAAGGCGTGAATTATACAAGAGGACTGGTTCCCTGGTAAAAACTCTCGTTTCTTAATCATTTTGTCGTGCCATCTCTTGGTTCTTTCTTTATAAATTCGGGAATTTTCGTAAGCTTCATCCCGAAACTCTTCCATCTCATTTAAATGGAGCAACCTCTCTTCACCGGCCTTTTGAAAATCCAGATTTAGTTTCTTGACCGCCCAAAATGCTTTGTGTTCCAACTCTACCGGCAAATGGCACGATTTCCCAAAAACAAGTTGGTATGGGGATGTGCCCAACGGTGTCTTGTATGCAGTCAGGTATGCCCATAGAGCATCATCTAATTTTAACGTCCAATCCTTTCGGTTGATGTTCACCATTTTTTCAAGGATTTGTTTGATCTCCCGGTTGGCCACTTCTGCTTGCCCATTGGCTTGTGGATGGTATGCCAATGCAACTTTATGTTTCACCCCATATTTTGCCAACAAGTTGCTCATCAATTTATTTACAAAATGCGACCCTCCATCACTAATTAAAGCTCTTGGAGTGCCGAATCGAGTAAATATATTTTTCTTGAGGAACCGCATCACAACTTGAGCATCATTTGTTTGGGAAGGAATCGCCTCTACCCAACGGGATACATATTCCACTGCGAGTAGAATATATTGATAGCCCGAAGATGATGGAAATGGGCCCATAAAATCAATCCCCCACACATCGAATAATTCCACTTCGATTACATTTGTCATCGGCATCTCGTGTCTCCTGGAAATGTTTCCCATTCGCTGACACTGTCACATTGTTGCACAAACAAATAACAATCGTTAAATAAAGTGGGCCAGTATAGCCCACTTTGCAATACCTTCGCCGCCGTGCGAGTCGGACCAAAATGTCCTCCAGAGGGTGAGGAATGACACTGTTGTAGGACTCCCTCCCATTCTTCTTGAGGTAAGCATCTTCTAATGATTCTATCCGCGCACCTCTTGAAGAGTAGGGGGTCGTCCCACATATAAAACTTGATATCGTGGAAGAACTTCTTCTTTTGATATGACGATAGATTTGGAGGCAAAACTCCCGCAGCCAAATAATTGACAAAATCCGCATACCACGGGAATGTTGCCTCTACCATGAGTAATCGTTCATCAGGAAATTCCTCTTTTATCAATTCCGTGCTTCTTTGCGACCCCTCTTGATTTTCAATTCGAGATAAGTGGTCCGCTACCACATTCTCACATCCCTTCCGGTCCCTGATTTCCACATCGAACTCTTGCAATAATAGGATCCACCTAATCAACCTTGGTTTCGCATCCTTCTTATCGAAAAGATATTTGATAGCTGCATGGTCGGTGTGAACAATCGTTTTCGTTCCAATCAAGTATGATCGGAATTTATCAAATGCAAAAACAATTGCCAACATCTCCTTCTCAGTAGTGGTGTAATTCTGTTGAGCATTGTCCAGCGTTCTACTAGCATAGTAGATGGACCTGAACAATTTATCCCTCTTTTGACCTAGAACAGCCCCTACCGCAAAATCACTCGCATCACACATCAACTCAAATGGTTGACTTCAATCTGGGGCGACAAGTATAGGTGCGGTCACCAACGCCTTCTTCAATGTTTCGAACGCCTGCAAACAATCATTGGAAAAATTGAAAGCAGCATCTTTTTCTAGCAATTTGCTCAAAGGTTTAGAAATTTTAGAAAAGTCACGGATAAACCTTCTATAAAATCCGGCATGGCCCAAGAAGTTCCGAATGGCTTTTTCATTTGTAGGAGGTGGTAATTTCTCGATTGCTACAATCTTTGCCCGATCGACTTCCAGACCTACAGACGAGACTCGATGACCAAGTACAATACCATCGCGTACCATAAAATGGCACTTTTCCCAATTGAGTACAAGATTGGTCTCTTCACATCGCTGTAAGACTAAGGAAAGATTGTGAAGACAACTATCAAAAGAATCACCAAACACAGAGAAACCGTCCATAAACATCTCCATACCTTTCTCAATTAGATCGTGAAATATAGCCATCATACAACGTTGGAAAGTGGCAGGTGCATTACATAAACCAAATGGCATGCGACGGAATGCAAATGTGCCATAAGGACATGTAAATGTTGTTTTTTCCTGGTCTTCTGGCGCAATCATGATTTGATTGTACCTGGAATAACCATCTAAAAAGCAATAATAATCATAACCTGCAAGACGATCCAACATCATATCGATAAAGGGGGGGAAGTGATCTTTTCGAGTGGCATCATTAAGTTTTCTATAATCAATGCATATTCGCCACCCGGTAACAATTCTAGTAGCAATTTGTTCCTCATTCTCATTTTTCACTACCGTTACCCCCCCTTTTTTCGGCACCACTTGTACCGGACTTACCCATGAACTATCAGATATAGCATAAATGATCCCAGCATCTAACCATTTCAACACTTCCTTTCTAACCACATCTTGCATGATAGGGTTTAGTCGTCTTTGGTTTTGCACTGATGGTTTATAAACATCTTCCATCCGAATTTTATGCATTACAATGGATGGACTTATGCTTTTTAAATCAGTTATAGACCATCCTAGTGTCGACTTATATTTTCGTAAAACCCTTAACAATTTATCAAGTTGAGTCGGAGTGAGAAGAGATGAAACAATTACCGGATTTTCGTTATTTGCCCCAAGAAATGCATACTTGAGGTGTTCGGGTAACTGCTTGAGTTTCGGCGTTGACATCGCTGTTGCAGGGTCACGCACGGGTTGCCCGTGCTCCAACGCACGGGCCGTGTGTGACCCTTTTTCTTCAACTCTACCTTCGGCAACACACACGGGTTGCCCGTGCTCAGGCACCCAACCCGTGTGTCCTTCTCCTGTCTCAATTTTCTCGTCGGCAACACGCAGACGCATGGGTCGTGCATTTCTGTAGGTTCTGCTCCCATATTTCTGACTTTACATTCTCGCCTCTTGCGCTCCTAGGTAGTTCCTGCACATGATCTAAGGCACAAACATAGTCGTACAAATCTTGGTTATCAAAATCAAGCACAACACTCGACATTGAGCACGAGTGGGTTAGACCAAATTCCAAATCATCTGTAGACAATGTATGCTCAACATAGTCCTCAATGCATGAACTAACTATATCTAAAAAATGACAATGCTCCACTGTATCATGAAATTTCATCGCCTTATATATAGAAAATAAAACGTGCTCATCATTAACACGTAAAGTGAGCTCTCCTTTTTGTACATCTATTAAGGCTTTACCGGTAGCTAGAAATGGACGTCCAAGTATCAGTGGAACGTCACGATCTTCTTCCATGTCAAGAACCAAGAAATCTACTGGGAATATAAATTTATCAACTTTTATCAGCACATCTTCTATAATTCCTCTTGGATAAGTAAGTGATCGGTCCGCAAGTTGCAATGTCACCGTGGTTGGCTTCACTTCGCCTAGTCCAAGCTTCCTGAAAATGGACAAAGGCATCAAATTAATACTAGCCCCCAAATCACATAACGCTTTATTAAAGAAGTTACCACCAATAGCACAAGGGATAGTGAAACTCCCCGGATCTTTTAGTTTTTGTGGTAGCATTCTTTGAATGATTGCGCTACATTCTTCCGTAAGATTCACCATTTCAAAGCTTGTCATCTTCCTCTTCTTCGACATAACATCCTTAAGAAATTTCGCATAATTTGGCATTTGCTCTAGTGCGTCTGCAAAAGGGATGTTAATGTGAAATTTCTTAAATATATCAAGGAATTTTGCAAATTGATCATCAAGCTTTTTCTTTTGAAATCTTTGGGGAAAGGGAAGAGATATAGGCAATTTAGATATATTAGAGTTAGACGATGATTTTAGCTTCTCATTTTGTTTGTTCCGCCTCTTGTCTCTCTTTTTCCCCATCTTTCATCACCGATTCAACCGTTCCCGGCTTAGATGTTTCCTCTGAAATTTCCAGATTTCAGATTTTCTTTAGGCCCCTCATATTCTGTGCCGCTTCGTAAGCGAATAGCCTTGCATTGTTCCTTAGGATTCATCTCCGTATTACTCGGAAATTGACCCTTTTGATGTTGACCACCCACAATTGTAGCCAATTGACCCACTTGAGTTTCAAGATTCTTTATTGAGCTTGTCACTTGGGTCATTTGTAGTTCCATTTTGTCCATCCTAGAATCTTGCCTAGCGAAGCGACTCCTCGTGTCACTCATGAATGCATTCGATTGATTTATGAAGGAGGTGAGTGCATCCTCCAACGATGATTTGCCTTCCACATTTGCACCTCCATTTGAAGCATTAAATCCCGGCGAAGGTTGTAACACATTCTTTGTATTGGCATAGGAAAATTTTTCATGATTTCTCAATCCCGGATGGTAATGTGTTGGGTTTGAATTGTTCTGGAAATTGTTGAAATTCCGGTTATTCACATAATTGACCTCCTCCATTGGATATAGAAGAGCTTCACTACCCGTGCTCGTGTTTGTTTCTGGCCCTTTCGTCAAAACACTCAATTGAGTTGTCAAAGTCGCCACTTGTGCTGTTAGCGCTTTAATCGGGTCTACATCCGAAATTTCGGCTACTCGTTGTACATTGGATCTTTCAGACGGCCACTGGTAACTATTCATAGCCATTTCTTCAATAAGGTTCAAGGCATCTTGTGGAAACCTTGCCAACAATGCTCCTCCGGCTGCCGCATCAACAAAGGCCCTCGTTTGCCCCATTAAACCATTGTAGAAGAAACATAACTGTTGATCCTCCGGGAACCCATGTTGTGGACATCTTCGTAACAAATCCCGAAATCTTTCCCAAGCCTCATATAAAGGCTACGAATCGAACTTTCGGAATTGAGTAATCGCTTTTTTGGTACGCAAAGTTTTGCTCGGTGGAAAGAATTTAAACAAGAACTTTTGGCTCAATTCGTCCCATGTGCTCACACTTCCTTGCGTCAAAGTACCCAACCAATTTCTCGCCTTATCCCTCAAAGAGAACGGGAATAAGCGCAATCTTATGGCGTCATCTGAGACTCCATTCATTTTGATCATATTGCATATTTGGATAAAATAAGCAAGGTGAGAATTAGGATCTTCAGTTGCGAACCCCCCAAACTGGTTCTGTTGTACCATATTGATCACTGCCGGTTTGAGCTCAAAGTTGTTGGCATTTATCGGAATATGAGCAATACCACCGTAATTACGATTCGTTTGTGGTCGAGAGTAATCACGAATGGCTTGCTTTGTTGGTAGTATCGGTAACTCATTTACTCCATTATTTCCCAGTATTGGTAACTCATTGATCATGTCGATCCCATTGTTACCCTGCGTTCTTCATCCAAATCCCCCATTATCGGATTTTGTTGTCTTTCGACCCATCTAGTGGTAGACGATTCTTCTCGCGAAAGCCTCAACTTCCAAGATATGAGCGGTATTAAGTCCCCTACGCCTGAGCGCGTGTTCATGCACTACGGACCAAACTAAAAGGAACAAGTCAAATAATGTAGAATTAAAGTTAAACCAAAATATAAAATAAAAATGTCTAAATTAAGAATAATTCTATCTATCGCAATATTAGCACCAAAAATTGTATTAGTCCCCGGCAACGGCACCAAAAACTTGTTCGCCTTTATTTTTAGCTTCACCGCAAGTGTACGGTGTACGTTATAGAAAAAGGGTAGCAAGGTCGTATCCACGGAGACTAATAAATTAATATGCTAAGTATTGATCTAAGATAGTCTTATTTTTATTTAGACGATCGAAGGTTGATGATTGTTGTTGTGAGATTAAGACAATTTAAATTACCAAAACACAAAATTAAGATAATACAAATGATAGAAGTATCAAGATAATGAAATGGATTTCCGAGTTAAGGTTTCGATTAATAATCATCTTGTTATCCAGTTTAATCAAGCCAAGTTATTATCAATATTCCTATAAGACGATCACAAAGCTATATTATCCTCCCTCTCGAGATGCATATAAAACGTAGATCAAAATACTTATGTTAGCATCTCTACTCAACATGAAGTATTCAACTCCCAAAAGTTTAAAAGATCAAATGTCTTCACAAATATTTACAAACCTCTCGATTCATGCAAATATTTGTGTCGAGTATTCAAGATCTGATATTGAAACTCATCTCTCGAATTATGAATCAATATATATCAAACAAGTTAAATCATTGATCAAGTGATAAAACAAGAATAAGCTCAAAATACTCAAATAGGCTTTAAGATAATAACTTCAACTAAGATTAAAACATCCAACAAGAGTTCATTAATCTACTTCCAAAATCCGGAAATCTCAAGAATTTAGCTACACATGATTTCTAAACAACTCATAGACAAATTGTTCATAGCCATGACAACTAAAAATGAAAGATTGAAACTAAAAGAGAAGCAAGAAAAACTTAGGAAAGTCGACAATCTCTCGATATATCTCCGTTCCTTAAGCTCGATGCAACCCGATTGTCTCCTTGATGTCTTCTTCCAAGAATAGACCTTTGTCTTGTGTTGTAGATCCCAAAATGTCGAGAATATCCCCCCGGTGTGCGCCCCAAAAAGTGCTTATATACCTCCTCAAAAGCTGGGGTCATTTCTTTGTCAAAATATTGCGATCCAGCCCGAGGGGCCGCGGGTCGTCGCGTTGGCGCCACGGGTAACCCGTCGCGTCTCAGAAAACAAATTCTTCTTTTTCACCAACCAGCGCCGCCGGCGTGCGTCGCGCACGCCTGGTAACCCGTGCGCATTGCCGTAGGATAATTCCAATTCTTGATTGCGCACGGGTGGTGCGTGTACGCCTGGGCTACCGTGCGCATTGTCGAACTTTCAGTTCTTCTTTCCCAGTAGCGCACGGGTGGTGCTCCGGCACACGCCCTACCCGTGCGTCTTCTATTTTTGCCTCCTTTGTGGTATTTCTTCTCCGCAATGCTTGTATTTGTCTTCAAATTACTTTAAATATCGTTGAATTCCTACAAAACGAGCAAAGCATAATATCTTTCCCACAAAGAGTGAATATGAACCATTTCATATAAGTTTATGCACGTTTAAACGCCATTTTAACCATAAAAATGCCCCAGAATACATGCAAAACTCACACCTATCATCTATTTTTAAATTTCAAAAAAATTGGCTATTCGAAAAATTCGAGAAAGTTTGATTCTAATTGGAGCATGTCTCCTGTCAGACCGTCTAACAGATCCCAACCCGCCATCAGCATTTATCACAAATTCCTTTTTACTCCATCACCCTGTTTTGCTCCATCACCCCAGTGAGTCATAAATTGATTTCTTGATAAGTGAATCTATGGGGCCAATACTCCAATTCTCAATCTTCCGTTTCCTCCCTTTTCTTTCGTATTCTCCTATTCCTTCTATCAACAAGAATGCAACAACAAAACAAATAATGACGAAAAACAAAACCCCCGATATCAAACCCGCAATAAAACCTCTGGTTCTATGAATTGGAGTCTGTGGAAGCTCGAAATTTGGCAAACCCCTAGTGGTCAGCCTCTCACTAAGAGAAAATTTTGCGTTGCTAAAACTGTAACCTAAAATCTTGTGACTTTCTTCTTACTATGTATTGTTGATAATGTGTCAGTTGGAGATCTTCTTTCTTCTTTCTCGGTCCTCTGAAAGTTGGAGTTTGAATATTATTATTTTAGTTGTAAAAAAAAAACTAATACTTTTCAGGGTAATAACTAATACTTTTCAGTGGGGATACTAATACATTTTATTGGAAAAACTAATACTATTCAAGAAAATTACTAAAAATATTTCAGGGACAAAACTAATATTTTTCAGGGGAACTACTAATACGTTTCACTGAACTACTAATACTTTTGACAGAAAAATAAAATATTGTTCAAGAAACTAACTACTAATACTTTTTCGAGGGACTGCTAATACTTTTACGAGGGACTACTAATACTTTTCGGGAGAAAATGTTAATTATATTCATGAGAAATACTAAAATACTCTTCAGGGAACTACTAATACAATTCAGAAGAACTGCTAATACTTTTTAGAAAGACTACTAATACTTTTCAGAAGGACTGTTAATACATTTCGGGAGAAAAAATTATTTATATTCAGGGAAACTACTAATACATTTCACAAGAACTGCTAATACCTTTTAGAAGGACGACTAATACCTTTCAGAAGGACTGTTAATACATTTCGGGAGAAAAATTTAATTATATTCAAGGAACTACTAATACTTTTTCGATGAACTACTAATACTTTTTTGAGGGCCTGTTAATACATTTCGGGAGTATATTCATGAGAAATACTAAAATACTTTTCAGGAAACTAATAATACATTTCAGAAGAACTGCTAATACTTTTTAGAAGGATGACTAATACTTTTCAGAAGGACTATTAATACCGATGGTCCCTGAAAACTACTAAAACACCACTGCTAATATTACAAAAATACCACCGGATCCGCGGGTCAGATCCGTCTAACAGGTCAGACTCGTTAGACGGTCTGACAGGAGTTTTTGTGTTCTAATTGAACCAGTCGATTAATTAACTCAATTCGATTTTTCAGTTATGATTTTGATCAATCAAAATCCCGATTCTTTATTGAGCGAATATGCAGTACCCTCGATCACTACAGAAGAACAAAAGAAGGCTTTTTTTTTCCCCTTGGGTTAAGAGAGTTGACATTTCTAGTATTTTTCCATTAGTTTATGAGCATAACATCTTGTGAAAATGTGTAGTTGACATTGACTTTGTTTCCATGCTCCATTAGAGCTGTCTGTGGACAAAGCCAAGGTTAGTGGATAGTTATATTTTAGTTTTGTAATTGATAATATATGGTGGCATATTTATTTATATATGTGTGCTCGCCTACTTGTAATTTGAATGGTCATAAGTAAACCTCCCCCCTCCCGGTAGAGCATAATATTAAACTAAACAACGTTACAAATATACAAGGGGCGACTAAATGGCCGAAGGTTTTCGAAAACACAAAACCAAGAGTCCAAGTAAAACCACAGAGAACCATTAACAACATTAAAGGCATAACAGAAGTACCTTCGAATAATATCAAAACCATATCGAAAATCAAAATTTAAAAAAAAAAATTGAAAACTGAACCGAAATTAAATCCATTCGGTGCATCCCTACATTCCATATTTTGTTTTGATCCTTGTTAATAATAGTTCACATTTTCTGTTTTAAAGTCAGTATATATTTTGAAAATTATATTTTATGCATGTATCGTGCATGTATTCAATAAAACACGGTATTTAATTTTTTTCCGAAAAAGAAAAAACGACTTGTGTAATTAGCAGGTCAACATATGAATTTGTATTAAGTAATAAGCAATGTTGGCCCTGAATCAGTCTCCAATTCTCTATCCATGGCCATCGTATCTCTTTTCGTCGCATTCGTTCTTTTCTTGGTGACCTCTGAAGGTAAACAAACCCCTTTTGCAAGATTGTATTATATTCTTTCTATATATATTTGTTTTCTTTACAGGTTTAACTTAGAAAAAATCGAACAAACTCAGGGAGGTCGTTGCACGAGAATCTTAGCAGCGAAAAAAACGATATTACACACTCTTTCTTCTCCAACAATGTCACAGTTGCAGCAGTTTCCCTTGCCACGAATTCTTACACTGGCAAAACGAACTACAACGATGGTTTGTGTTACACTTTTCGTCCTACTTTTGTTATGCATTTGGACATTTATGTTTAGTTATAAGGTTTTGGGGCACATGTATGTCAGATCATACCAAGAATATTTTTTATATTGGATTCACTTGATTTTTGGTGTATAAGGGTAACAATCTTTTGACTTAACAGTGACGAATTAACTCGAGCTGAACATGTTACTATTCATAGCTAGCACTTGTTTTATTTTTATCGAATTTCATAAATTGTGTGAACTTAGTTGAGTTCTTATCAAATCGAAAATGAGTTGATTTCGAGCAGTTTGGTCTTTTACACATACAAATTCTATATATTTCGACTTATAATCCAATCGAGCTTGAACACAATTTAAATTTTACCGAACCAAAAAAATTGTTCAAGTTTGATTTTTTATAGTCTGGTTTTTCTTTTTCTTTTATTTATTTATTTATTTATTTTGTTAGAGTCTGGTGATAGACGTTTCATTGATTTCAGTATTAGGGTTGGTTGCATTATGCACGCAATATCCATGGTTGTTGGAGGAGAATGAAGATCCCTGCCTTACACCCAAATGGACTTGGATACAATGTAATTCTGATGCCAAACCACGCATAACAGAGCTGTAAGCAAATTTACATATTTCAATTCATTTAAATTTATTTATATATACATGCCGTGACTAATTAAGAGAGTATAAGTTGATCTAAATTACTAATAAAATGAACTTTATAATATATAATTATTTTACAGGAGAGGTAAGTGTGATCTTACCACATAAAGGAAGGAAAATATTGAAATTTAATTTTTGTTTTCTTTTCCTCATTAAAAAAAATAAAAATCCCTGTCATGTAGCTTTAAATTTTTACATACTACAGTTTTAATCAGAAAGTGATGTTTCCCATTTCCTTGTATTTTTGCCTTCTTTTAAATGTTTACTAATTGATGCAAAAAACAAACAGGCATCTTAGCAGCAAAATTCTGTTTGGGCTACTTCCTGACTTCAGTTCAATGGATGCTCTTCAGATAATGTAAATTCATGATCTCCTGTATTTATTTATCTATGTTAATATAATAAGTACAGCACATTAATTAATATTATATATATATATATATTCCATTTATGTATTCTTTGTGTCTTTATTTTTCTTCTTAAAAATTAAATTTGACTTCTTCTTTTTGTTTTTTAATTGCAGAGATTTATCTCTGAATAGTCTTTCTGGACCCATTCCTTCATTCCTTGGCACATTTCCAGATCTGCAAGAACTGTTAGTCAACACCAAACTCTAGCCCTTAATTTACTGATAAACGTTTGTTAAAATGAGTATTGACTGATCATATATGTCCTCTCTCAAAAGGAACTTGGCATTCAACCTTTTCAGTGGATTAGTACCAGATTCACTAGCATGCAACAAGAACTTGAAATTAAGGTAAGCCGAAAAAACCCCTTGTTACCATTTCAAGTTATCATTTGATAATATTATTAATGTATCTCATTTCACAGCATAAATGGCAATACCAACTTATACAAATCCAGTTCGTGTTCGACACCAAATACTCCTCCATCTTCTACAGCAAATAGAAACACTGGTACCACCTTTCAAACTCCGACAACTACTTCAACAAAGAAGAGTAATATGCCTGTAATACTCGGGAGCACGATTTCATTGTTCGTCGTGTTCTGGATTGCTGTTGGGATTTTCGCGATATTTCGACATAAAGCCAAAACAGCAGCTGCCATTGCTGAAGCATCTGCACCAGGTTAGTTAGTGTATACTTAGCTGAATTGATGGCCGGCCATCAAAGACTCATGTATATATATATATATATATATATATATATATATATATATATATATATATATATATATGGACCTTAGGGGCGGAGCTAGCTAGACATTTAGTTTTAGGGGTCTAATTAATTTTTTTTTTTTTTTAAAAAAATTAATATGTAAAAATAAAATACATATAGATTAATTGAGTTTCTAAAAATTGGGGACAAGGGGACGTCTCTTAATATGGTTATATTGATATGGTTATTATTTTTTACAGGGTCCGTGGGCAATGCCAAGATGGATATACCCACCGAAGAGAGGCCCATTAATGCTCGTTCCAGTAATATGAGCCCATAATTTTCAGTGTACTATCTATTCATTTCATTTGAGTTTTTCTTTTCTTTTGTTTTTCTTTCCCTGAGAAGTGTATATTATTTGTTACAAAATCGACTCCAGACTAATGGACTATGTTAATGCTTGAATTCAAGATTTTTTATTTGTTTAGATGTTGGGACTGATTTATCATAATTTCTATGGCTTTAAAAAATCAAAAATGGAGATACAATTAGTGATTCTATATTAAATACATCAAATTTATAGAAGTCGATTACTATTGACAATGGTGCTCTATCAAATTCAATAACAGAATATATAATCCACCATTGGTTCGATATAAACTATAAAATATTCTAATATTAAAAATAATCTGTTTGCAACACACCTCAAAACATTAAACCAATAGAAAAGACATATAGCTAGAGAGTGTTTGTAATCACTAAAAATGTGTTTTTCGTGTTTCGGTCGTAAAAAGGCACTTTTTAGTGTTTGCAAGTATCAACTTCTGCTTCCAATTTTGCTTCTTCTAATCAAAATCTAAACGCAGGGAGATGGGTGTTTTAGGGTGCGATTGAATATACTTTCATTTTGAAAATTTCCATTTCGCTAGAGAATAGTAGTAAAAACAAATTGGGAGAAAAAATATGAATTTTGAGAGTGTGATTGGATGCAAGATGAAAAAGTAATGATGAAAGTTGATTTGATGTGAAAATAGTAAAATAATGATTGGATGTGATTGATAGTTAAAAATGTGTGAGTGAATGAATAGTGAAATTTGTGGGATAATGTGTAATAATGATTAGTTTTTTGTGAAAAAATGTGTAGATGTGATTGGTGAAAGTAAGAGGATAGTATATTTTCTGAAAATTTTCATAACCAATCACATGTTTGGTCAAAAAATATTCTCCAGCGGAACGAAAATGAATTCTCGCTCACATCCAATCGCAGCCTTAGATTTCTACTTCTGTTTTTGGTTTGACTTTTACAAACAAATAAGTATTTTTACAATTTTTTCACCAAACACTTTCATCTTCTGATTCTCAACTTTTTATTATATTTTCAAACACTATCAACTTCTGATTCCCAACTACTTCCACTTCTGCTACAATAAGTCACTTTTTCTAAAAGCAAAGGCCTTGTTTGTTTATGTTTCCAACAACATATTTTCAATTTCCAACTATTCATAAAACTAGAATCATGTTTGTTTATAAATTTTCCAATGGAAATCATCATTTTCACATTCCATATTTCACATAAAACTACATCTCAAACCTATAATTTCAATTTCCAACCCTACACACTATCCTACATCATTCATCAATCACTATTCTCATCTTTTCATCCAATTATACATATGGGATCCACCATTACCAATTCTATCCACTTAAAATATTTTTTTTTAATTATTTCTACATAATGGGACCTACCACCCTACAATCTTACAAATATAATATTATATATTCAATTAAAATATTCAATCATTATCAACTTTTCAAATTATTATATACATAAAATAATACTTCAAAACTATTCAACCAAACACAATCTCATTTCCAAACTACATAAAACTCATTTTCATTCATTCATCCAAACAAATTTCCAGTTTTCACACGAAAACCAATAAATTCTCAAAATTCAATTTCCAACACTAAAAACTAGAAATGATCCATGGAAACATAACCATACAAGGCCAAAAGTTTTTGTAAACACTCTCATAATAATTATACACTGAATGTTAAATTAGTCAAGTAAACATAATATATTAATTTATTATATTAACCTTATATACTAAAAGAAAAACAAATATGACACGTGTCATCACTTCACTATTCTGGGACACGTGTCAATTCCTTATTCTCATAATTCCACGTGGCGACTTAATATGTATCTATTTGGCAACTATATATAGGTATATATATACATATTTTTCATATATGAAACGACCCAGCTCAGGCCCGATGGTCTGGGCTGAAATTTATTTTTTGAGAAATTACCGGAAATACCTGTCATTTTGGAAAAATGACTTTGTTTACGCTCAGTTGACTTTTGTAGCTTCCTAGTTGACTCTTTTAATTTTTTTACGTTCCTGCATATTTTGTTATTACATTTACAATTTTTTTGATTTTTTTTATTCTTGTTTTGTTGTATATGTTATTTATGTTACTTCGATGTTTTTTATATTTATTTCTTGGTTACTTCTATGTTGATTCGATGTTTAATACAACTTTTACTTATTTTTAATGCTTTTTTTGTTCATGTGTTGTTTTATGTATTGTTTCTGGGTTGTTTTCTATAATGTTTTTAATGTTGTTATGATATTTCGTCATTGTTTCCATGTAGTTTTCAATGTCTTAGTACAGTTTTTACCTATTTTTTAAACTTTTTTTATTGATGTGGTGTTTTCTATTATGGGTGGCAAATCTTGCGGACCATATCGTTATTGGGCCGGCACGATAAGAGCATGACCCGATAAGCACTAACCCGAACACGGTCCGATAAGCTTAACAGGCTGGAAATGGTAGCCCAAACATGACACGATAAAAACCTGATAGCCCAGGCACAACCCGTTAAGCCCAGGCTCGTTAAATTATTTACTAATATAATAAAATATTATTTTTTTCTTTAAATATTTATCACATATAAAGTCCCTTATCTTAGGAATTTTTTCTATTTCTTTAAGATGAAGCCCATTAAGAAGTTAGAATGAGAAACAAATGCGTAAAAAAAGGATATTATTTAGCTATCGGTAGGGGGTGTCAATGGGTTGGGTTCGTGGGTTCACGGGTACGGGTTTGTGGGTTCGCGTGTCAGAATAAGCTAACTCGGACCTGACTTTTTTAACTCATCTAATAAAATTTGTTTTATATACATTTAATATTTTTAATTGAATAAATAACTTTTTTTTAAAATCAATCATTATGACACAATATTCAATCAATAAAAATTATCACAATTCACAACATACAAAAAGAAATAATAAATAACATAACATACTAATCATATTTTGAAAACAACATACAAAAATACATGCAAAATAATAACAACATATATATTAAGGATGTTTTAGCATTTAAGTTTTAAGGAAATGCCATGTTTTTGGTTTTTTCTTACAATTAATTAATTATTTATTTATTTTTTAAATTTACAAAAGGATTAGACAAGTTTAATGTGTCATAGTAGGTTGACCCGGACCCAACCTGATTAATTAGTAGGTTATTCGGGTTTGATCCAATTTTGACTCGGACTCATGAAGCCTGGACTCATACCCATTAATATCATGTTAGGTTCATGTCAGGTTTGCGTGTCAGGTCTGAAATTGACACCCCTAGTTATCAGGTCTTATCAGATGGGCCCGATATGGACCCGATTTTTTATTGTTCTTATCGGGTCGGCCCGATAATGGCCCAAACCCAATAACATATGTCCCCAAATTGTGTCGTGTTCGAGCCATGGTATCGTGTCGGGCTTCAGATTGTCACCCCCATTTTCTATATTGTTTATGTTGTTTCTGAGTTGTATCTATATTTTTTTTTAATGTTGTTATAGTGATACTTTATTGTTTCAATGTAGTTTTCGATGTTTAAATGCAGTTTTTAACCTACTTTAAAGCTATTTTTATTCATGTTGTGTTTTCTATATTATTTATGTTGTTTCTGAGTTGTTTTTATATAGTTTTCAATGTTGTTTTATTATTTCTTAGTTGTCCATGTTTTCGACGTTTTCAATGCATTGGAACAAAAATTGAATTGTGATTTTCTATTCATGTGTTGTTTTTATTTTATTTTCAATGTAGTTTTTTTCAATATGTGTTGTTTTATATGTATATTTCTTGATTGTTAAGATTTCGAGTATAAAATTGATTATTTAACATGAAATTTTGTTTTTTCACTGGAATTTTATTAGATGAAACATGTTTGAAACAATCATGAAACAACAATGTAAAAAGATCCAAAAATATTGACGGAAGCATAAAAATATCCAAAATAAAGGCAAGAGCATAAAAAAGTCGGAAAAAAGCTCGGAATCATACAAATATGTCTTTTTTCCCAAAATATTGAGCAATTGTATCCATAACCTTTTCTTTCTCTTGATATATGTATATAAACAAAACAAGAAGAAAGCTGGACTCCAATTGTTGGGCTAAGGCTGTGAGCCCAATTCAATAACAAAGTCAGCTGGGCTAGTAGCGAGTCTTTTACGGGGAAAAAAACAAAAATTTTGGGGCATGTTCGTTTAGTGATTGGAGGAAGTTTGTGGAGGAAGAGAAGTTTGATATAATGTATTGAGAAATGTGTGTCTTAGTATAGAAAAACAATGGGAAACATGAATTACTATTTTTGTAAAACCCAACAAACTACAGGCATTAAGTTCATCTTCCCCCGTTTATTAAATGCCACTTGGTTGGTATGAACTACACCCTTCCCCCACCCCCTGCTGACAGCTTTAGTCCCACACAATTGTAACAAAGTTTAAACTCTTTGGGAGTGCTTGCTTGTGAAAATTTTCCAAAAATATACTATTCACTTTTCTAATTTTTCAAATCATCAATCACATCGATTTATAATTTTAACAAAAAAATATCACATCAACTATCATTATTAAACAATCATATCATAAATACACTATTCACTCTCTCTTATTTTTCAAATCACCAATCACATCTAAATACTATTATACTAAAAAATATCACATCAATTATCATCATCACATTTTCATTGTCACGCCCCAACTCGGAGCCGTGACATAGTCCAATGAACTTAGGCCGGTTTACTTAAGCCAGCCCGAAGTAAACCAATTATTCATTCGCAAAAGTAATTCACCATAACAAAAATCCCAAATCATACATAAAGTCAAATAATCTAAGTCTAAATGTCGCAATGAAATAATAAAGGTACATCATTGTTCAAATAGTTCTACGGGTCCTACGCTCGGCTATTACAAAATTCACAATTGTTCGTTCATCAAAATAACATAAATAAAATTCAGTTGACTCAAGGTCCGGTAATATATGATTAGTCGGTAGCATCAAAGTCTTCTCCGCCTTCCTCTTCCGGCAGGGTCTCATCCTCTGGTTGGGAAAAATAGGCGGGAGTGAGACAAAAATTCTCAGTGGGTGTGGTAGGTGTGTGTGCAAGTGGGGCTTATATTTTATGCAGTAAAATCATTTCATGAGTTTTGATGCAAGAAACGTGCGATGACATTTTCATATACTTAATAGTTTTATTAATATTATTTAGCGATCGATCCACAATTGAGATCAATTGGTTGCGCCGACGAAAGTGTGACGCCAACCTAGTCGATCCGTCAATTCATATCGCTTGGTTGCGCACGAAAGTATGACGCTAACCTGCATCGCCTTATACGGGCAGAAAGTGTCGATCAAACATCATCTCCCCAAATAGTACACCTTATCCCTCCCGCCGATCGATAGGTCAAGTCGCTATCCCGGTTGGCACGACGTCTCCACGGTGGAGCCAACTAAGCTCGGAGAACGTCATAATCATGATTATACCTAATCCTACGACCCAATCGCCCACCGTACTCTCCTATCCTCGGCTCGAGGTTGGGAGTTGGGCGATGGAGGCCGGCATGAGATCGAGCCAAGCTACCCATCACATACGCGACTTATCCATTCCACAAAACCGTCAATTAGATCGATGGTTGCGCACGGAAAGTGTGACGCCAACCCGGTCGATTAGTCAAGGGACCAGGTGTGTTCATAGACTCGCCAAGCGTCCGATATTCAATCAATCGGACATTGACACGGCATAGATATCAGAGGGTAATCTAGCCGGTTCTATTCTTGATTCAGTGTATTATGTCGAAGTTCTTAATAAGGTTCAGATTATGCGACGAGGTAGTCGCCTTATTATCATGACAATTGGTCGTTATGAAAATCCCCAATAATATTCGGATAATAATTCATAAATAAATAAAATTAATTAATTAAATAAAATATTTAATGTTATATAAATAAACTAAATTTTAGAAGATAAAATAATTCTTATGACCTTGGTAAATTTCTATTTTAAAATAAAATATTTTAATTAAATAGAAAAATTTATGTCGGGTTTTTAAAATTCCATAAGTTGTGATCCCGGATTCGGAAAAGGGCAACGTCAGTCCCTAATTTTTCTAATTATTCTAAGGAATCATATTTTCTGGGTCTCGGGGTCAAATTTTCGAAAATTGCAGGTCAGCCCCAGTTTTTCCCAAATTTATTATTTTGACCCGATACTTTTAAAAAATTGATATCTCTTAATCCGGAAAAGGTTTTAACGAGATTCCATGTCTAATAATCTTTTTGAGGTAGTAAGTATGTAGGTTAAAAACAGTTTTCAAAAATTTCCAGGTTTAGTACCGATTTTCTGAAAATTCCATTTTTAACCCCAAAGGCAATTTTTATTGTTAAGGGCTCGTTTCAAGCCCATTTTTCGTGAAATTTGGACCAAAGGTCCAGAATACTAATTAAAGTAATTTCATAAATTTCTCAGAACAGTAACTTTCTAGATTTTTCGAAATTTACAGTTTAGCCCCTTAAAGGTTGGAAAATTCCATTTAAGTGTCTAAAATTCGCATATTCGCGTTTGTTTGACCCGGAGGGTTCCAATTATTATTTTTATTTATATTAAAGTAATTTTAGTACCAATTTTCGGATTTTTTTCAGTGGGGTTTCATAATTTTTGGTTTTTATCATTTTTGGCCCTATATTTTGCCGTAATTGCAAAAGTGGCCCAAACACAATTTTATTCACAAATATATGGGTCCAGAATATTAACTTGTCATTAAAATACATATTTTCATATATTTCATTCATCTTGAAGATATACAAATATAAAAGACATAAAATCTATTTTCTAAACATAAAAGCACTTTATATCATATTTCCAACACACAATTATATAAATTTCGAAAATTGCAGAAATATTAAAAGACTTAAAATTTCCAGAAATATAATAAAATAAATCACATACATTCACGTCAAACTAAAGCTTAATAGCATACATAAGCTATTTTTCCTATGCAAAATGGCCTTTTATCATAAGTTCATATACACATAATTTAATATATATATATATATATATTTTTAATTATTTTTTTTTTCGAGAATTTTTTTTTTAATAAAACTGAAAATTTTCAGACATTTATATATATAAGATAAACACATATCTCATGCTATTTTTTATGCAAAAAAAAAAAATGAGTTTAGAAAAAACCACCCACCTCTTCTAGAGCTTTTTGGTAAAGACGGTCGTAGATAGCTTCTAGCCTTCCCAAGCTTCCTCACGATCCCTCAAGGCTCTAAGAACAGCCCCTAAGTGGCGGTTTTGAGGTGTCAAAGTGATGGAAAACGGAAAGAAAAAAAAAAGAAGTAGTAAGGTAAATATTGGGATAAGTCTTTTACCTTAACTCCTTAGTATTTGAAGACTACTACCAAGCTTATGTTCTTGAAGAATTTGGTCTCCTCCTTTTTCTTGTTGCTAAAATCAGCCCTAGTGTATGAGAGGGAGAGGGTGCTTGTTATTTGGTGAGGCTTGTAATTGTTTGTAGTGTAAATGGAAAGAGAGGGGGAAAAAAAAGACACAAGTCTCCTTATGGCCGTTCCCATCCTCATCACTCCTAATAATGATTGTTTTTTTTTTTTTGATTTAGTCATTTTGGTGGCTCAAGCCACCTTGGTTATAGGAAAGGTTGCATTGGATAGGGAGTAGATTGGGCATGCTTGCATAATGGTGCCCAACATAATGATGCCAAATTAAATTTCTTATCCTCTCCTCATCAACTTGGCCGTCCACTTTCATGTAAGCCTCCCAAATTTTTTTTTTTTTTTTTTTTTTAACAATTGGATTTTAGTGATATTCTATCCCTTATATCACATAATAATCTCCTCTTATAAAATATCTTATAGTCCACCTTTCTTATATAGGTCAATTGTCTTATCCTCATTCTAGTGATAAGTCTCAACAATCCTATAGTAGTAATTAAATCATATAACATAAGTTAAGTTAATAATATGTCATTAGAGATAGTTAAAATTAGCAATTAGTAAGTTAGGGAGATTAAATACATTAATAATATACTAAGAATAAAAGAAAATAAACTATATTTTATTAATATCAAATTGTGATGTTTAATCACACGATACAATATTCGGACTATTACAATTTGATTAATCAAAATTTTGGGGTCTCACATCCTCCCCTCCTTAAGAGAATTTGGTCCCCAAATTCCTCTCAGAATAACTCCGGATGCTGTCTTCTCATATCTTCCTCCATTTCCCACGTGGCATCCTCGTCCCGATCGTGGGTTTGCCATACAACTTTAACCATTGGAATCTCTCTCTTCCTTAACTGTCGTACTTGTCTATCAATGATTCGTACGGGCTTGTCGATGTATGACATGTTCTCCATTACTGCAGGGATTTCTCGTGTGATAACGTGTTCTGGGTCGGGTTGATATTTCCTCAATCTGGAGACATGAAACACGTCATGCATTCCGGCGATAGGGGGTGGTAGTTCCAACTGATAGGCCAAATTCCCGATTCTTCTGAGTATCTTGTACGGACCAATGTACCTCGGACTTAACTTTCCTCCTTTCTTTGAGTGAATCAGTCCCTTTCGCGGTGAAAGTCTAAGAAACACTTCATCTCCTACATCAAACTCCAAATCCCTTCTCCTTTTATCCGCATAACTCTTTTGTCGACTCTGAGTTGTCCGGATCCTCTCCTTTATAATCTGACCTTGTCTACAGTTTCTTGTATCAGATCTACTCTGGGGAATGGTTGCTGGGGTTGCTTCTCTCTTTTCGGGGTCCACTGGTCATCGATTTCCCAGTGTAGCGGGGATCTGCACTTTCTCCCGTATAGTGCCTCGTAAGGCGCCATTCCTATCGTCGCCTGATAGCTGTTATTATAAGCGAACTCTGCTAATGGCAAATGAATGTCCCAGCTTCCCTGAAAATCTAGCGCACAAGCTCTTAACATATCCTCGAGTGTTTGAATCGTACGTTCTGATTGTCCGTCGGTTTGCGGGTGAGCGGACGTACTAAAGCTTAGCGTCGTCCCTAGTTCCCCGTGCAAACACTTCCAAAATCTCGAGACAAACCTTGGATCTCGATCAGAAACGATGTCGGCTGGTACTCCATGCAGCCTAACAATCTCTCGGATATAGATTTGCGCCAGCTTCTGTAGGCTATCCGTTTTCTTCATTGGCAGGAAATGAGCTGATTTGGTGAGTCTGTCCACCACAACCCATATGGTATCATAACCTCCTCTAGTCCTCGGCAAATCTGTTATGAAGTCCATCGTAATAAGTTCCCATTTCCATTTGGGAATTTGTAATTGTAGCAACCCGACGGTACCGTTGATGTTCGGCTCGACTCGTAGGTGTCGCATCTAGCCACATACTCCGCTTACCGATTTTTCATATTGACCCACCGTAAGTGTCGTTTCAAATCCTTATACATCTTATTACCACCGGGTGTATGGTGTACCTTGAGCGATGCGCTTCTCCCAAAATCCTATTTCTTAACACCTCATTATTCTAAGACACATACCCTAGTTCTTAAACCTCAAAATCCCGTCTTCTGCGATAGTGAATTCCTGACGTTCTCCTTTCTCAACTTTTTCCTTAAGTTCTTGAAATTTTGGATCTCCTCCTGTGCTACCTTAATCTCGCTAGCAGCTCAGTCTTACCGAGATATTAGCGCAGAAAAATTTTAGTGTCCATTCTCGTCGGATTCCATGCACTCAATTCTTCCAGGGATCTCCATTCCCTAATCATCAATCTCACTATGCTAGCCTTTCTACTCAAGGCGTCCTTTACGACATTCGCTTTCCCGGGTGGTATATCGGATATCGATAATCTTCAATAAGTTCCATCCACCTTCTCTCTCTCAAGTTAAGATCCTTTTGTGAGAACAGGATACTTTAGACTCTTGTGATCCGTGAATACGGTAAATGTTGCTTCGCATGCATAGTGTCGCCACTTCTTCAATGCGAACACTATTGCTGCTAGCTCTAGATCATGCGTTGGGTAGTTTGCCTCATATGGTTTGAGTTTTCGCGAGGCGTATGCGATTACACGTCCTTCCCGCATCGAGCGGCTCCTAGTCCTTCATTCGAGGCATCACTATAGGCGACAAATCCTTCACTTCCACTTGGAAAAGCCGAGAACGGGAGCAAGGTGGTAAGTCGCTTTAACTCCTGAAAATCGACTCGCACTTATCGCTCCACTCAAATTTGACTTGCTTCGAGTCAATCGCGAAAGTGGTCCAAAGAATCTTAGAAAAATCCTTTATAAATCTCCGATAGTATCCTATTAATCCCAAAAAGCTTCAATTTACATCACTTTTTTACGGTTGTTTCCATTCAACCATGGTCTCGAACCTTTGATGGATCTACCGCGATCCCATCTCCGTGATACTATATGTCCTAAGAATGTAACATTCCCTCCCAAAATTCGCACTTGCTTAACTTGGCGTACATTTGGTGTTGTCGTAGTGTCTCAAGTACAATTTTCAAATGACGCTCGTGATCTTCTCTCGTCTTGGAATACACGAGTATATCGTCAATGAAGATTACTACGAATCGTCAAGGTAAGGTCGAAAAACTCTGTGCATTAAATCCATAAATGCTTTGTTGGGGCATTTGTCACCAAATGGCATCACTACAAACTCGTAGTGGCCATACCTAGTCCAAAAGTCATGTCTTGGGTATGTCTTCACTCTTAATCTTCAATTGATAATACCCTTGTTGTAGATCGAATTTCGATTACACTGTGGCTCCCTGAAGTTGATCGAACAACTCATCGATCCTTGGAAGGGGATACTTGTTTTTGATGGTCACGCTGTTAAGACCACGATAGTCTATACATAGTCTCAATGATCCATCTTTCTTCTTGACTAATAGCACTGGGGCTCCCCACGGGGATGTGCTTGGTCGGATAAATCCCACGTCCATTAGTTTTTGTAGCTGAGCCTTCAGCTCCTGAAGCTCTACTGGAGCCATTCTATATGGTGTCCTTGCCACCGGCGGTGCTCCCGGTAAGGTCTCGATGGTGAACTCAATCTCCCTATTCGGGGACAACGTAGTGAGTTCTTGCGAAAATACGTCTGGGTATTCCGACACTATTGGTACTTGGTGAATCTGGGTCTCATCCTTAGGTTTGTTAATTACAAACGCTAAGTACCCTTGTGCCCCATTTGAGATCACTTTCCTAGCCTTAATGGCAGAAATGATCGGAGCTAATGGAATTCGTGCACTACCCGATAGCTCAACTATTGGTTTCCCAGGCTTACATAGCCTAACAGTTTTATTATGACAATCCATTTGTGCAAAGTGTTCGGCTAACCAGTCCATTCCCAAAATAACATCGTATTCAGATATAGGCAGTAGCACTAAGTTAGCAGGAAAACATGTATCATCAATCTTAATCTCGCATGCATTATATATAGCATCAGTTATCTGGCTCGCGCCCAAAGGAGCCGATACCTCTAAACAAATAGGCATGCGTTCCATGCATGAATGCAGTTTAGATGCAAAATGCGGTGCAACAAAGGAGTGCGATGAGCCAGGGTCAAATAAGACCTTAGCGCGGTGATCAGATATCAAGAGCGTACCTTCCACCACGTCAGTAGCATTCGGGCCCTCTTGCCCGGCCAGAGCAAAGACACGGGCAGGCGCCCTAGCTCGGTTGTTATTTCCTGGCTTTTGAGGTGGTGCTGGTTTGTTAGCCGGTGTAGTATACAACGGGCACTCTCGGACCTAATGCTGAGCACTACCGCATCGGAGGCATTTTCCTTGTTTACGCCAGTAGTGGTCTGGCAAGTGTCCCGGTTTGTTGCAGTGAGAGCATATCTGGCCCTGCGCGGGTTGTTTTCCCTTGTTAGCCCCTCCGGTTCCGCTTTTTCTCGAACTTTACAGCGCCCCGGATGTCCTCCCCGCCACCGGCCTCTTCGAGCCTGATGCTCGCTTCTTTGGAGCCGCTGTCCGGCCACCCCATCTCCACTCGGGAAGCCGCCCGACCGCAGCCCGAGTAGGTGTCCATCTCAACAAGATCAACAATCAAGCTTTTGCAAGTTCCAACCTCGGGCCTCGGTAAACTTGTATAACTTGTCGGCCTCGGTGCTTATGGACCCAAGAGCGTATTTGGACAGACGGTGAAATTCGGACTCATCGCGTGCAACCGTCATACTACTACCTGCTTAACCGGTGAAACTCGTCCCTTCGGGCCTCTCGGACCACCTTGTGGGATATATTGGTCATTGAACTCCAATAAGAAATTTTCCCATGTCCTTCGGTTTACGTCACGAACCCATTTCTCTCCATGACCCTCCACCAGTCTCGGGCCACGGATTCCCGGTCGGAAACAAATGCTAATCTATCTCTCCTCCTCGCTCCTCCGAAGGCGGGGCAAAAATATGTTCTCTATTCGCTCCGGCCAATCCTCGGCCTTTGCGTCATCCGTTCCCCCCCCAAGATCAAGGGGCGGGTCGAAGCGCAAAATCGCTCCAATGTCCGATCATGAGCATCCCGTGCGGGGCTCGGCGCATTCGATTTTGCCCAACTGTTCTTTGCATAAACAACAAGATCTCAAGCAAGGCCCGAGCGGTTAAATTGTCTCCCGCAACTGGGGGAGGAGGTGGTGGGGGTGGTAGTTCAGGTGAGGGTGTTCTCTCTGGGAAAGGATTGGGATCATCCATGTCAAGACCGCATGGCCTTACACATTCTCTTCTTCCGGCCATCTGTATATAGAAAGATTAGAGTTCATCCACTTTATGTATTTGAAATCATAGACATTAAATGCAAGATTCACGACATGTCAATTTAAATAAACAAGTACGAGAGATATAAGGATAGCAACACATAGCGCTAAGGAAAATACAAGTTCCATTACTAAAGAAAAGCTTAAGTCGAACAACAAACAATAGTCACTGAACCATGATTACGCTATCCATTACAACTTGGTCTATTACATAATCGAAATACAAAAAATGGCAAAAATAAAATGAGCTAATCTAATCTGTGACGGTGCTGCGTGCATCGTCATCGATATCTCCCTCGATGTCGATCATCTGATTCGGATCCTCTTGCTCTTCATTAGGATCCTGCAGGAAGTCCATTGGGTCCATTTCTGGATCCTCTTCTGGATCCTCCTCTGGATCCTCTTCCGGTTCTTCCTCTGGATCCTCCTCTGGATCCTCTTCCGATTACGCTTCAGGCTCCACTTCTGGTCCCGGGGCCACCACCGGACCAATGTTGATGGCCTCCAGAACCCTATTTCTGAGAAGATGGGTCTGATGTATGAAGTTGGCCTAGTTCAACAGTATATGTCCTTCCTGAGTCTCTACCTGCTGCTGTAGAGCCTCAATCTGGCCATGCATCTGGGCCATCATTTCAAGCGCACCATCCAATGCTTCCTCATTCTCGTGCGCCACTGCGTTAAGGTCCTCGATAGTCTGTACATGTTGAGCCACGAGGCCCTCACTTTGCTCAGCCCCTCGCGTAGGCCGGGCATTAAGGTGAGTCAAACGCCGGTGTTCCTCGTCGCCCGTGATTCGCCTCACGCAACATTTTTATCTCTTCCTTCAACTTTTTTATGTCATTATCGCGTTCTTTCATTTTTATCTCACACTTAATCTCACAAATGAGGTCCACCTGTAGGTTCATGTTGCTCGCATACCACCCTTTCAAGTGATCGAGCATGATCCCGCGATAGGTGGAGTTTAGTAGCAATCGGAGTACTTTCCTCCCAATATCCAGCCGCGTCGGCATGGTAATCCCTATCGGCGCGCAACTCCTCATACTGTCAATGGAACGGTCTCGTGCTCCATACCGAACAAGCACAAGTATGATATCAAAATAGGCATATAGTTACTAAGGAAGAAAAATCAAGTGCTATAAGATATATCTATGTCAAGGAATTGGCTAAGTATCCCATAAATAATTAAGGGGTTCTATAATTCCCAATCGTCCCGTTCTTATCTTAGTGGTAACACCCTATACAGCAAAGGGTCCTATCCTGGTTAGCTCGGTATAAGTTCCTTCTTACTAGCCGAGCTCTGATACCACAATCTGTCACGCCCCAACTCGGAGCCGTGACACAGTCAAATGAACTTAGGCCGATTTACTTAAGCCAGCCCGAAGTAAACCAATTATTCATTCGCAAAAGTAATTCAATCATAACAAAAATCCCAAATCATACATAAAGTCAAATAATCTAAGTCCAAATGTCGCAATGAAATAATAAAGGTACATCATTGTTCAAATAGTTCTACGGGTCCTACGCCCGCTATTACAAAATTCACAATTGTTCGTTCATCAAAATAACATAAATAAAATTCATTGACTCAAGGTCCTAGAATATATGATTAGTCGGTAGCATCAAAGTCTTCTCCGCCTTCCTCTTCCTGGTCTCATCCTCTCGTTGGGAAAAATAAAGGCGGGAGTGAGACAAAAATTCTCGATGGGTGTGGTAGGTGTGTGTGCAAGTGGGGCTTATATTTTATGCGGAAAATCATTTCATGAGTTTTGATGCAAGAAACGTGCGATGACATTTTCATATACTTAATAGTTTTATTAATATTATTTAGCAATCGATCAATTCGGTCGATTGGTTGCACACGAAAGTGTGACGCCAACCTAGTCATCCGTCAATTCATATCGCTTGGTTGCGCACGAAAGTGTGACGCCAACCTGCACCACCTTATACGGCAGAAGTGTCGATCAAACATCATCTCCCCAAATAGTACACCTTATCCTCCCCCGATAGAGGTCAAGCCGCTATCCCGATTGGCACGACGTCTCCACACAAAGGAGCCGCCAAACTAAGCTCGGAGAACGTCATAATCATGATTATACCCGAATCCTACGACCCAATCGCCCACCGACTCTCTCCTATCCTGGCTCGAGGTTGGGAGTTGGGCGATGGAGGCCGGCATGAGATCGTAGCCAAGCTACCCATCACATACGCGACTTATCCATTCCACAAAACCGTCACCGATCGTTTGTTGCGCACGGAAAGTGTGACGCCAACCCGGTCCGCTTAGTCGTAGGACCAGCGTGTTCATGACTCGCCGCGTCCGATATTCAATCGGGCCGACATTGACACGACATAGATATCGAGGGGTAATCTAGCGGTTCTATTCTTGATTCAAAGTGTATTATGTCGAAGTTCTTAATAAAGTTCGATTATGCGGCGAGGTAGTCGCTTTATTATCATGACAATTGGTCGTTATGAAAATCTCCAATAATATTCGGATAATAATTCATAAATAAATAAAATTAATTAATTAAATAAAATATTTAATGTTATATAAATAAAATAAATTTTAGAAGATAAAATAATTCTTATGACCTTGGTAAATTTCTATTTTAAAATAAAATATTTTAATTAAATAGAAAAATTTATGTAGGGTTTTTAAAATTCCATAAGTTGTGATCCCGGATTCGGAAAAGGGCAAGGTCAGTCCCTAATTTTTCTAATTATTCTAAGGAATCATATTTTCTGGGTCTCGGGGTCAAATTTTCGAAAATTGCAGGTCAGCCCCAGTTTTTCCCAAATTTATTATTTTGACCCGATACTTTTAAAAAAATGACATCTCTTAATCCGGAAAAGGTTTTAACGAGATTCCATGTCTAATAATCTTTTTGAGGTAGTAAGTATATAGGTTAAAAACAGTTTTCAAAAATTTCCAGGTTTAGTACCGATTTTCTGAAAATTCCATTTTTAACCCCAAAGGCAATTTTTATTGTTAAGGGCTCGTTTCAAGCCCATTTTTCGTGAAATTTGGACCAAAGGTCCAGAATACTAATTAAAGTAATTTCATAAATTTCTCGGAACAGTAACTTTCTAGATTTTTCGAAATTTACAGTTTAGCCCCTTAAAGGTTGGAAAATTCCATTTAAGTGTCTAAAATTCGCATATTCGCGTTTGTTTGACCCGGAGGGTTCCAATTATTATTTTTATTTATATAAAAGTAATTTTAGTACCAATTTTCGGATTAGTTTCAGTTGGGTTTCATAATTTTTGGTTTTTATCATTTTTGGCCCTATATTTTGCCGTAATTGCAAAAGTGGCCCAAACACAATTTTATTCACAAATATATGGGTCCAGAATATTAACTTGTCATTAAAATACATATTTTCATATATTTTATTCATCTTGAAGATATACAAATATAAAAGACATAAAATCTATTTTCTAAACATAAAAGCACTTTATATCATATTTCCAACACACAATTATATAAATTTCGAAAATTGCAGAAACATTAAAAGACTAAAAATTTCCAGAAATATAATAAAATAAATCACATACATTCATGTCAAACTAAAGCTTAATAGCATACATAAGCTATTTTTCCTATGCAAAATGGCCTTTTATCATAAGTTCATATACACATAATTTAATATATATATATATATATATATATATATTTTAATTATTTTTTTTTTCGAAATTTTTTTTTTAATAAAACTGAAAATTTTCAGACATTTATATATATAAGATAAACACATATCTCATGCTATTTTTTATGCAAAAAAAAAATGAGTTTAGAAAAAAATCACCCACCTCTTCTAGAGCTTTTTGGTAAAGACGGTCGTAGATAGCTTCTAGCCTTCCCAAGCTTCCTCACGATCCCTCAAGGCTCTAAGAACAGCCCCTAAGTGGCGGTTTTGAGGTGTCAAAGTGATGGAAAACGGAAAGAAAAAAAAAGAAGTAGTAAGGTAAATATTGGGATAAGTCTTTTACCTTAACTCCTTAGTGTTTGAAGACTACTACCAAGCTTATGTTCTTGAAGAATTTGGTCTCCTCCTTTTTCTTGTTGCTAAAATCAGCCCTAGTGTATGAGAGGGAGAGGTGCTTGTTATTTGGTGAGGCTTGTAATTGTTTGTAGTGTAAATGGAAAGAGAGGGGGAAAAAAAAAAGACACAAGTCTCCTTATGGCCGTTCCCATCCTCATCACTCCTAATAATGATTGTTTTTTTTTTTTTTTTGATTTAGTCATTTTGGTGGCTCAAGCCACCTTGGTTATAGGAAAGGTTGCATTGGATAGGGAGTAGATTGGGCATGCTTGCATAATGTTGCCCAACATAATGATGCCAAATTAAATTTCTTATCCTCTCCTCATCAACTTGGCCGTCCACTTTCATGTAAGCCTCCCAAATTTTTCTTTTTTTTTTTTAAACAATTGGATTTTAGTGATACTTATATCACATAATAATCTCCTCTTATCAAATATCTTATAGTCCACCTTCCTTATATAGGTCAATTGTCTTATCCTCATTCTAGTGATAAGTCTCAACAATCCTATAGTAGTAATTAAATCATATAACATAAGTTAAGTTAATAATATGTCATTAGAGATAGTTAAAATTAGCAATTAGTAAGTTAGGGAGATTAAATACATTAATAAAATACTAAAAATAAAAGAAAATAAACTATATTTTATTAATATCAAATTGTGATGTTTAATCACACGATACAATATTCGGACTATTACAATTTGATTAATCAAAATTTTGGGGTCTCACATTCATCTTATATCCAATCACACTCTCAAAATCCATTCTCATTTTTTAAAAATAATTTTTTCACATTATTCTCTCTAAAAGTAAAAAAGAGCGGAGCGAAAGGCCATACAATCACTCCTTTTGTGTTTAGCTTTTTCTTTTTTCTTTTTTTTTCTTGTTTGGTAATATTTGAAATATTATCCTATTTGAAGAACTCTTTTCCACCAATACTATCTTGTCTCCCATTTCAATTCTCTTATATTTCAATCACGAAAAGTATTGATAGTTTTTAAGCATATATTTTCAAAGTAAAATTGAGATTTGGAAACTGAAGAAGGAACAGACCCTCTCAGTTTTCGACAATTATCTTTGAAGAATTCAAACATTGTTTGGTTCTATGTTTAATTTGTTTACTTAATAAAATTGAGGTCTTGTTTTTACATTTCATTGTTTCATAAAATAGTTCTGATGTGGCATGGGGTGGTCTGCATTCGCCAAGAGACATTATCTGTTTTAGCCTAAGCCTCGCAGATTTGTTCTGGAAAAGAGCTTCTTGGGGAGAGTGGCTTAGCCCTCGTCATAAATTACAGTCCACTTGCATCCTCCTTGATGTGAGATATGTCCTCCCTATCACATACTATTTTTAATACTAAATTTATATAAAATTTATTTTTAGTTTAGTATACGTAGTGATATTCTTTAGTACTTCAACAATATTTTACTTAGTTTCTATTTTTAGTGTACTATATTAGTACTATATTCTAGTTTATTATAATATTTAGGACTTGATGTGGGCACGAGGTAAGATTCGTCCACCAAGAGATATTATCTGTTTTGGCCTAAGCCTCGTGGGTTTGTCTTGGGAAAGGCGCCTCTTGGGGGAGAGGTGCTTAGCTCTCACTAATAAAACACAGTTCATTCGCATGCTCACTCGAAGTGGGATATATCCCTCCCCATCATAAGTCTCCCAGCGTGTGGGTGGACTCTGTGTGCAGGTAGCTGGTGTGGCATTCCCACAGACGGCGTGAATGATGTGGCACGAGGTTGCATGCGTCCGCCAAGAGGTATTGTTCACTTTAGCCCGAGCTTAACGGGTTTATCCTGGGAAATACACCTCTTTGGGGAGAAGGGTTTAGCCCTCGCTTATAAGCCACAGGGCACTCACATGCTCACTCGATGTAGGCCATATCCCTCCCCATAATAAGCCCCGGCGTGTGGGTGGACTCAGTAAGAGGGGAACCAAAGGCATGATCCCACAGAAGGCACCACAATGATGTTGTTAAAAGTTGGACAGTTCACTCTGAGTATAGGCCAAACCCATAGGCTAGTCCGGAGGCCTAACTCGTTTAGCTCGGCCGGGACACGATCTGCCCATCCCATCCGGGATGGGCGCTCGGGCCTAGGCCGACTCATTTGCCAACCTAATTTTTTTTAGTACAATGGGGGATAATAAGGGAGAGGACGCACGCACTCGTATTGGATCGAATCCAAGTCAATCGCTCTAACAACACAAGCCTCTACTACTTGAGCACAAGGTTGATCTCCATCTGACAACCTAGTTATCTATACCTATTATAAAAGTGTGAATAGGTTTTAAGATTTCTTGAAAATTTTGATTTGCCAAAAATGTTCTTATGGTAAAGTTAGCTTTAAGGGTAATTAAGTCGTTTTTCATATTGATTTTGATTTTATTTGTAATAATATTAACAAGTGTGTCTTTATATTCCAAACCCTTCTTATATGATTTATTTCAATTTTAATTTTTAAAATAATTTAAATTATTAGATAACATTTATTTTATATTATACTAGATATCGAGAACTTTCCAACCATATGTCATAAGCATATATATAAAATACTTCATATGAGAAAATTTTAGCCATTTAAAGTTGAGTGCTATATAAAATACACATTTATAATATCTTTCTTTAATTTTCTAAATAATTAAATACATCAAAAACGAAAAAAGAGTATGAATTTACAGAAAAATGAAGAGAAAAAATAAATAAAAAATATTTAATATTATTTTATTCAAAATAAATAACAGGATAAAATACATTTTTTGAACTTCACTATTGGTTGAGAATATCCATACTATAATAAATTTATCATCTATCACACACTCTAAATTGTGAGATAATATTATTTGTGGTTGGAGTAAATGATACATTTTTTAGTTATGGGAAGATGGAAATTCGCGACTATTGAAAATTTAAAGGAATTTTATTCTTTTCCCATAAAAAATAATTAGTTTTTTAAGATATATAAGTTAAATATAAATTTTTACTAAAAGTTTTTGAATAAATATTATTTTTTACTAAGATCTATTCATTAATCTTTATGTATTTTTCCCCCATAATAATGGATATACAGTTCAACATGATTTAGATTAAATTATTAGTTTATTTTATTCATGTATTCTTTCGATAAAAAAAAAACTAGATCATTGTGACAATGTAAAGTTAAATTTGCAAAACAAATATTATAAGTACATACTCTAAAATTTAAAAATGAAATAAACTTGGCTCAGAGTTATGTGTTTAAAATTAATGAAATGATATTTTCAATCTCAAAGTGAAGTGGATGAGATGAGTAATATTTGTTTAATTTTTATCCACAACTGTATATTTATAATTTTTTTACTTTTGTAAGGGTTGGCATATATATCTCTATTGTAAAACTAAATAAATAAAAAATGTAAAAAAAATAATTTTACAGCAAAAATTTCAATAACAATATAAAACAATTAATACTAAACATTTTGAGGCTAAATTGAAAATTGAGAACTAATTTATCTTTAATATTTATGCACTTATTTTTTTTTATGGATGCACCATTTGAACTTTCAAATCCTATAATTTAGATCATTTATCAATTTTAATAATATATCATTGTACATTTTTTTAGTTAAATACGTCTAATAAATATGATAGTAAAACATAATATTAACTATAAAAGATACTTAAAAGGATAAATATTTGTTCTCAAACTTAACGAAATGCAATTATAAATTATATTTTAATATGGAGGTATAGAGAGCAGGAAAATATATTTTTTAATTTTAATTTTAATTTTCTTGGCATAATATTTTTTTAATTAATAGGATGAAAGGTCTAACAAGTTTGGATAAAAAAGGAATATAAGTTATTTTATTGTAGCAAAATACTTTATTTTTAAATTATAAATAAGAAGTCAATATGTCTTTTAATAATCTTATTCTATTTTACATATCATGAATTTTAATTTAGATTGAAATTATTGATTGTAGGTCCCAAGGGGTGTGAGTGTAAGGTTTAGAAAGGGGGGTTGAATAAACCTTACCAACTTTTCGATTTAGTCCTTTTAAATATCGTAGTTAATACTTCACAAAATTGAGTCCTTGATGGGCGGACTAAGTTAGTAAATCATCGAGTTAGTTACTCAATGCACTGACCGAAGCCATTCTAGAATAACTCAAATTGTTTTGACTAAAGACTTAACTCGATTGTGATTTGTTTTCATTGAAGACTTTACACCCTTAAATTTGGTTTAGTACTTAGAGATTATCAAGTGGATAACAAATTTATCAGCAGAGTTAAATAAATAAGGTGCAGGAATTAAAGTGTTGAAATGTAAATGACACGATAAGTTTTTATAGAGGTTCAAGATGGGGTAATTCTTCTACTCCTCTCTTCTCCAACTCCAGGAGAAATCCACTAAGTATTGATCAAGATATCGAGTGGTAATGTCCGTCTACAAGTCTTGATCACACAAATGACTTGATCCTTTGGGACTCGATCGAGATGCCTTGGTCACGCACCGGCTTCTCGTGCGACTCAGCCTTCTTCACAGGGCACCGCGCTTTGCTACTACAGCCCACTTGCTCAAGCTCTTTGGATTTGATCACAAAGCCCTCCAAAAACTTGAGACTGGTTCGACCTTGAACCTTCCTATAATCTTCCGTGGAATGTAGACCCCTTGATTCTTCAACAATTTCCTCTTCAACTGATTGAAGTTATCTTTCCTTCACAAGTGAGTGTTGGATTGATTTTCTTCGTAATGTAGGCTTGAGGATTAATCTTGAATGATTTGAGAATATCTTAGGTTACGATTCAAATGTTTGCTTGAATGTTCATGGTTCATGTAACCTTCTCTCGTAGTCATTCCTCGCCTTTTATAGTGATCTTTCAAAAATCCGCCCGTTGAAGAGATAGGCTTATTTTTGAAAGTCACTTGTGGTCGTTGGCTTGTCTTGTTGCGATCCTTTGGAATTGCCACTTCCTCGTATGAATTGTTCTTCACTTTTCGTAGTTCTCAAATGGTGCAAAGAGCTTCCCATTGGTTTATTCCTTTTGCACGCTTCTCGACCGAGCACTTCGAGAAAGGTAGTATGGAGGTATTACTTGTTTAAGTAATTCCCTTGATTTCTCGTGTAAACGGATCTCTTCCAGCTTATCTCGACTTGACCGCATTTCCTTGCTTTTCCCAGGTGACTTAGAGTCGCTTCCAATCATTGGATGACTCTTCCGTCACTTCAACTTGAGACTTGGCTATCTTGAGTTGACTTGACTGATACTTCTACTCACCGCATCTCGCCTCCTTCATCGACGAGTTCCCGTCTTCTCTTCTTTTGCCATACTCAACTGTCTTGCAAAATGAGTTTTCCTTCTAGTCTCCATTGTCTTCTTGCATGTTTAGGCATAGCCGACTTAACTCACTTGACCAGCCCTATTTATTACAATGCGGTTTACAACGAAAATGGGGTGCCAACTTCCTATTCTAAGTTTTACATGGCATTCATCAAAATCTAAACAATAAATTTCCCAACAATTTCCCCTTTTTGATGATGCCAAAACTTAAAACATTCAAAATGTAAATAGCAAAGATACATACGATAGTGCATTCACAGAGAATGTATGCGTAGAATCAATCCTTTTATTGATCATAACATTCTTGTCCTTTACACAATCAAGTTTACAAAGTGTATCGAGCAAACATCTATGTCTACGCAAAATAGAGAATTTACAGATTTATTACGAAGACTTACATAAAATGTATTTACATGGTAAAATACATGAAGGGGTGGACAACAACACTTCATCTCCTTCGCTTCCTCCTTCTTTCTTCTTCTTCTTCACTCATCTTCCTCGGTCTTCTTTTATTTGCCTCATCTTCATCTTCACCGCTTCTTCTTATTTTCATACGCTTCTTCCGGCAAATTTTTCATCTCTTCTTATTCTCTCTTGTCTCTCCTCCCATAGCCGAGTTTGTCTTTTATTTTCTTCTTCAATTCTTTTCACATACTCAAAGATTGTTCTTAGCCACTTGCACTTGATTGGCTACTTCAAAAACCAGCCCAAGAGATCCCACATTTCTTGCCTGGATCTATATACTCAATATTTTTGGGCGGAGGCCTGGGTCCAAACCTCTTCCTCCACCTCTCGCTTCTTCATTTTCCTCTCAGGCGTATATCATCTTTGGGGTCTTCTTCTTCCCAAATGAGTGACCAAGAGAGTGACTAAAGCAGAGCGATCGCCCGGTCGTCTGCTCGCTGTCGCCTTCTTCACATAGTGTGAGACCCTTTTCCCAAGATAAGTCCCGTGCTTGAGCCATGGACATGTTTGCGAAGTATCCTTTAGATGCGAGCGTTTAAAATTCATCAACGATCTTGGCTCGATTCCGCATCCGAGATGGCATAAGTGTCTCTGCTTCACCGAATGCCTCCATGTTGTTTCGTAATATCCATAACTCGGGCATTCATCCTTCCTTGCACTTCCTCCATCCCCGCTTCAATCGTTTTCTCTTGTCGCCATAGGTACAACAGAGTGTTGGAGTGGCGAGTCATCGGAGTTTGCGATAATATCACCGTGACAAGACCTTGTTGGGGGTTTTTGCAATCATCAAGGTTACATCTCTCGATCCTTCCCCTCAACAGACTTCCTTTCTTTTCTCTTGAAACTTCCTCGCTGTCTTTCCCTTCACAAATGCTTCCTCCTTCTCAACTTCGTATCCTTCGCTTTTAGGTATTGCTCTTCCCCTTTTTGGCATCATCAAAGGAGAGAGAAACCCCTGGAAACAAACTAGCGAAAGTCGAAGTCGAAGATAGCCGATAGTTACGCTTCGAGTCCGCTGCGAGTATGCGGCGCGAACTCGTAGCGAGTAGCGTTGGATTCACTTTAATTAACTTCATCTCACCATGAGAAGGCTGAATTTTCGATCCATGTTTTCTTCCATACGCAGGAGCTCATTCTTATTTTGCTCACGCAGCAGCCTTTATCTCAAGAAAGTGTGAGATTCATGCATGTGCTCAATGTGTTCTCTCAATTTTGTCTTTGCATCGGATTCTCACTCGCCATGGACAACGACTTTGTTGAACAATATTCTCAAATATCTAGCTTGTTCCACACGCATTGTTTCTTCTTTGTTGCCACCACTCCCGGATTCGACTATTATGCCTCTCAAGTCAGTGAGGTTGGCATCTCTCGTTATCCAGATCTCATGTCCATCGAGGCATGGTGCCTCTCCATCCGCTTCAATTTCAGCAAATAATGCTTTGAACACCTCCCGAACTTCTCGGATGTTCCCTCTTCAAGGTTGCGGTGACGGCCAAGCAACGCCAAAATCATAGTCACCGAACGATGGTATCCGATGGAATGACAGGATCTGGTCTGCGGGAAGTGCTCGAGATCTCTTTCTGACTCTCCAGGGAGGTCGGGTACCTCCAGAGAGAAGGGAAATGATTCTACAAAGGGATCATCACGGGCAACTAGGATTTGTTCAATGATGAGTGGTGCTCGTGAGGTTCCTTGTGGAGTCGAACCCGCGCAGCGACTGGGAGCCCTGCGCAGATGGACTCTATTTCACCGGGTCTGTTGTGAAGTTGACCCGACTTGCCGAGCCTCATTGTCTCAACAGCCTTCGTTGGTCTCACTGGTTTTTCCACGTGAGTTGACTGGTCCTCGGTCTTATCAGAAGCGTCATCGGACGATGATGAGATTTCCATGGGTGGCTCATCAAAGTTGAAAGTTTGACGAGTAGTCTTGAGGTTAGACTTACTCGTGGTTGGAACATCCTCACCGAGTCTTTTGGATCGACCACGGGGGATGACTCGGCCATCGTCTTCTTCCGATCCCGGAGAGGTTACATCAGATTATCCTCGGGAATCGTGAAGCGCACTTATCTCCTTTTTCGATGGATCAATGATAGCAGGAGGATGTTCAGCATTTGACTTCTTTACTCCGGGAAGTCTCAACCTCCCGTGGCCTTCATTACCTCCTCGGTCTCAATCTGCAATGAGGCCTTGGACATCCCTTTCGACAAAAAGTCACCGTCTTAGGGTCTTCTGCGGTGGCATCCATTGGAGTCTTAACTCCATGGATTGCACTTTCGTCGCCAGTGTTAACTCCCGGGGTTGTTCCTTCCTATGC
Source organism: Rehmannia glutinosa (assembly GCA_016081115.2). NCBI lineage: Eukaryota > Viridiplantae > Streptophyta > Magnoliopsida > Lamiales > Orobanchaceae > Rehmannia > Rehmannia glutinosa. Next base: position 53,814,482 of record CM071930.1, read on the forward strand.
CTCGACCGCATCGCAGACAGGCGTCATTAGCCTTCGTAGAGGTTGGCACCTCGGTGAGACAGTCTCAATCCTGTCGAGCCTCGCCGATGACAACTTGTCTTGTACTTTGTGTTTGTTCTTTCTCCACTTCGCCTCCTAGATTCATTGTGGAGTCGGCTACAACATCCTCCGACCTTTACCGCGGTGGAGGGAGTTTCCCCTCACCGGCATACCACCGAGTGACTTAGAATGGGGTCACTCGTCTCCGGACTCTCTGTTGTTCCCATTGAGTATTCGATCGTTGGGGCGGTGGTAAGACACCTTTATTAAGGGTTGGCTCAATCAGGTCCCTACTATCCCGGTTTCATCGCCAGTTCCTTTAGTTCCTTCTTCCGAGTGAGTCAAAGTGGTGGCAACAACGGTGGCAATATGTTGCACCACTCCCATTGGATCTATCTCCACCGTGTTTTGGAGGACTTTCCCGGTCCCTCCATCATCCTTTGCTCATGAAGGATTCTCGATTCACGCATTGCTTGGCTGCATTTGCAATTCTTCTCGTTAGCGGCAGGTCCAGATCCTCATCACTTTCGATAGGGCGTCAAAGTGAGGATGTGTATGTTCTGTGGTGCCGTGATAGGGCGAGATCTTTGGCCTTCTCACGTGCCTCTGCGTCCTCACCGCTTTAGCCCGTTCATTTTCTTTTTCGAATTTCCAAGATATTTATGCAATTATCTCGTCAAGGCTTGCAAAGATCGTGTCCACCTCAAGAAATCAAGAGTTCTTCTTCCTCAAAATGAACTCGGATATTGAAATTGCACTGGATAGGCTCAACTTCCATTTTCTCCACTCGTGCGGCGATTTTGGATGTCCGGATACAATGGAGAGTGCATGATTAAATCGTCTTCATCATCCTCTTTTGCCGCCCTCGTTTCCGTGTATTGAAGGTAGCGAGACTTCGCCGCCGACACATTCAAAGAGCCTGCATTACGGTGGAGAAACAACCCCCACAACAGATGACTCGGTTGTCTCGGCCATTCTTTGTTCCTCAAATTGCTTCGACTAAATGGTCTTTAAGTTGCCTCTCATTGACAAATCACCTCAGACTTGGCCGTTTCATCAATCACTTCGAGACTCTACCTCTCCAAAGAATCTCGGTATCTTCTCCACCGAGTGACAGACTCACTTGTCTTTTCAAGCTCGAGAGTTTGGAAAGTCTTCTTCTTCTCTTTGTTTTAACCAAAGGGATTTCTCCTCCACTTCCTCCTCGGTTCATTGAAGGTGAATGCCTTCGCAGATGTCTTAGAGGTAGTGCTTCCTTGTTGTGGCGATCCTCTTCTTGATCACCGGAGAAGGGATTAATGGTTCCTTCTCCATCAAGCGGCTGCAGGGGCGGGGAGACAGATCAAGGGGCAGTGACTCGGCTGCAGGGGCGAGCGATGATTTGTTTTTCTTTGTCTGCAGGGGAAGCGATTCTCTTAGCAACCGCAGGGGCAACCTTCTTCTTTGGAGAGAGGACATCAGTATCTTCGAGGGTCACCGATTCCCCCTCACTCGTGACGACTCTCTTAGCGTAGGCTCTCTTCTCGTGCACCGGAGAGGTTTGATCTCGAACATCCTCTTATTTACATGGAACGCCTTTCCATGTCGAAGAGGGACTTCTTTTACCTCCATCAACCGCCAATCACTGCATCGTATCCCGGATCCTCCAAATGCTCCATTCTCCTTGAAGGATTTGTTCCCTACATTCTCGCGAGTCCGGCAGACAAACTCAGCCAGTTCACTTTCTTTTCTTCAATGATCGCAACCATTATGATCAATTTCGCTTTGACAGTTGGTCAAAGCCGCCAAATTTGATGTCTATGCATTTGGCAATGATGTCCAACAATTTGTGGTAGTCCTCCTTCGAGACCTCTTGTTAGTGTAGACTATCTTTTTCAAAGATAGTCGGTCTTGGCTACTTCTTTCCAGCAAGCAAAGCCAAGTCAACATCGCTTCATTGATTTCTCGTGCTCCTTCCGCGAACGGCGTGTTCGCCAAATCCTTGGCGCGATGGTGAACTCCTTCCCGTGAGAACAGAGGATTTGATCCCCTCATCGTGAATCTCGGCATTCACGTAGAACGCGCGACCTCTTCCACATAGGTCATCGGAAAGTCCATCGTCGAAAATGGTTTTAGCCTGGTCGTTTGAGTTTTTCAAATGAGATCTTTTTGAGGGCGTCATCGGACCCCTGTTTGACCATACCCTCGAAATCCACAAGAGACCCGATGTGGATTTGCTTTCCTAGCTTGACAAAATCATGAGTGGATGCCATTTTTCAAGATTTCACCGAATGAAACTTAGAAAGTGATTTGAAGATTGATAGGGTTTTGAGAGAGTTTTTGCCTTTGCTTCCGAGAGAAGAATGAACAGTTTTGCTAATGTGTGAGAGAAACGGATGAAAGAGTTTAAATATGGTTCATGAAAGGACGTGCGGGTGGTTTTTGAAATGTGATCGAAATCAACGGCTTAGATTTTGCACGCCGATTAGCATTTCATGTCTCGTATTTAATGCGGCAAGATTTATATCCAATCATAAGCTTGGTGTGCGGCTTTTGCCTATACACGTCATAATTATCTTGACGTCATTCTTAAAAACATTCCCGCTTAGTAAAAACGATTGCGTTTTTGTCCCTTTGCTCATAAATGACTCAAACATCCCTTAGCCGATTTAACTCTTCTTCTCACAGTTCTCTAGTGACTCACCACAATTGACTAACTCGATGATTGTCTTTCCGATCTGGTGATTCACTTAGCGATTTGAGAGTTCACTCTTTTTCCCTTTTCGTGTTTCATTTCTTTTCTTTGAGTCTTCCGAGTGTCACCATTTCAATTAACCCTAACTCATGCTTGAGTTCTTCAAATCTTGACCCACATAATGGTTTTGTGAATATGTCGAACCAACCTGTTTATCGGTTGAAATATATTCCAAGGTGATGTCCTTCTTTTCAACATGATCTCTTATGAAGTGATATCGACATCGATATGCTTTGTTCTTGAGTGCAACACGATTATTTTGAGTGATTGCAATTGCACTTGTGTTATTGCACATGATTGGAATTTCCTTTTCTTCAACTTCATAGTCTCTCACTTTGTCTCATCCATAGGACTTGGGCACAACAATTTGCCCAGCCTATGTATTCTCGCTTCACCAGAGGTGGCTATTGAATTTTGCTTTTTGCTAAACCAGAAATTAGCTTGTTTCCAAGCATTTGACATGTGCCGAGGTGCTCTTCCTTTCAACTCTACATCCAAAGATAGTCGAGTCCGAATAGCCAATTAGCTTGAATCCACCTTCCTTTGGATACCATAAGCCAACTTCTCGCTTCCTTTCAAATATCTCAAGATTCTCTTGGCTGCATCATGTGGCTTTCTTTTGGAGCGATTGAAATCTTGCACATACACCTACAAAGAAAGGTGATGTCCGGCCCGCTTCTTTGTGAGATAGAGCAATGATCCAATAAGTGATCTCAGTATCTTGTTTGATCTACGGGCCCGCCATCCGCATCCATATCCATTTTGGATGATGTATTCATTGGTATTTTCACGTAAGACTTCTCTTCCATACCAAATTTCTTCATTAAATCTCTCGTGTATTTTGTCGACTTATGAAGGTTCCATCCTTCACTGTTTCACTTGGAGTCCAAGGAAGAATGTCGGCTCTCCCCATCATGCTCATTTCGAATTTGCTTTGCATGAGGTTTGAAAATTTATCACACAACTCTTTGTTTGTGGATCCAAAAATAATGTCATCCACATATATTTGAACAAGCAATATACTCTTCGCATCTTGAATTCTGAAGAGTGTTCTATCCACTTTGCCTTTTGTGAATCTGTTCTCGTCCAGAATTGTGACAAAGTATCATACCATGCTCTGGTGCCTGTTTCAATCCATATAGAGCTTTCTTGAGTTTGTATACCTTATCTACAAGAGTCTTCTGCTCAAATCCTGGAGGTTGTTCAACATACACTTCTTCTTCCAATAAACCATTAAGGAATGCACTCTTTACATCCATCTGATATACAATAAAATTCTTGTGAGCTGCATAGGCAAGAAACATCCTTATAGCTTCCAATCTTGCTACGAGGGCAAATGTTTCATCAAAATCTATCCCTTCTTCTTGGCAATATCCTTTGGCTACTAATCTTGCTTTGTTTCTTACCCACGAACCTTCCTCGTTCATCTTGTTTCGAACACCCATTTAGTGCCAATAACATTTTGATGGGTGGGTCTTTGAACTAATTCCCATACTTTATTTCTTTCAAACCGATTCACTCTTCTTGCATAGCTTGAATCTAATGTGTGTCATCCAATGCTTGTGACACATCTTTAGGCTCTATTTGTGAGATAAAGCATGTGAACATAGCTTCTTGTTGAGTTCGGATCTTGTTTTGACACCTTCTCTTATATCTCCAATGACTAGTTCTCGTGGATGGTCTCCCGGCCATCTTACATCATATTGGAGTAAGTTAGCTAGATTCGATTGTCTTGCAGCTATGTTGCTTTGATCAGCTCTCTCTCGTCATCACTTAGCCGCAGATTTTCCGATTGTTTTTGAGACTCGGCTATCTCATCTTTATCCGGGTTTATAATTCCGGCTTGACTTGACAAAGGACTCTTCTCGCATGGTTCGTTGATTCAAATTATCACCGACTCTTCAATGTCTTCTCCATTTACATTTGGCTCATCAAACCCCACATGAATGGATTCCTCTCGTAACCATAGTCCTCTTGTTGAGTACTCAGTAGGCTTTGCTTTCACCGAGAGTATCCCAAGAAGATACCTTCATCGACTTTAGCATCAAAAGCCTTCAAATTATCTTTGTCATTGTTATGGATGAAGCATTTACATCCAAATATTCTAAAATATGCAACATTTGGTTTTCTCCTGTCCAAATCTCATGGGAGTCTTTGCCGGTGTCTGTTTATCATGCATCTATTTTGAGTGTAGCATCTTTGTGTTTATTGCTTTAGCCCAAAATCTTTTAGGTAGCCCCGCTTGACTAACATGGTCCTTGTACGCTTTGCTTTTTGAGAGTTCTATTCCTTCTTTCTCGCAACTCCATTCTCAACAGGAGTCCTTTGCCGCAGACAATTCATGACCAATACCATTTTCTATACAATATTGAGTTATTATACCATTGACAAACTCGGTTCCTCATCGAGATCTTATTTTGATAATGGTTTGGCTCTTCTCATTTTGAATCCTCTTCATCACCGTGTGGTAGTTTTTGTAGAGTTTCTTTCTTCTTACACATGAATATTGTCCATGTATATCTTGAGTAGTCATCTACTACCACCAAGGTGTGTTTTTTCCCACTTATGCTAGCTGGTTCAATGGACCAAATAGATCCATATGTAGCGGATGCAATATTCTTGTTGAAGATGGACATGTCTTTTCTTTGAATGATGATTTGATTTGTTTTCCCTTCGACATGAATCACATATACTCTCCTTCTTGTATCTTGAGTCGGAAGTCCTTCCACAAGATTGCTTCGCAAGCTTGTTAATCGTTTGAAATTCGGGTGACTCGAAACTTTCTTGTGCCACAACCAACTTGATTCAGCTGTGCTCTTTGCTAATAGACAAGTGCTTAGTGTTGCAGTTGACCAATCTACTACATACATGTTCTTTTGTCCGCATCCCTGCAACACAACCTCATCGGACTCGGTGTCCTTGATTTGGCATATTCCCATGTTGAATCCAACATTATAGCCTTTGTCACGCGAGTTGGCTAATACTCGTGATTGAATTTGAGTCCTTCAACATATGCAACATCGTGATTTCTAATCCATTTTTCTTGATGGATCCAATGCTTCTTATTTCTCCTGGAGCTTCATTTCCTCCAAATATGACTTTTGCTCCTTTGACTTCCTTGAATTTTGACAGATGTTTCTTGTTTCTGTCATGTGTCCGAACAACCACTATCCATGTACCAGGTTCCTTGGCACTCACTGCTCCTTGAACCCGTAAACAAGGAAATTAAGTTTTAGGTACCCATACTTGTCCGAGTCCGAGGGGTTAGTATTGTAAGATGATCCAACCAACCTATAGCCAAATGGTTTGACTCTAAGGGGTTGCCATCTATCGATGCCATAATCATAATTAATTTTGGCAAATTGCTTGGGGATTCTAGGTTCATACAATTTGTCTCTTTTGTCTGTATGCTGTATATGTGTTTTAGCAATTGCCTTCTTTGGGTAGTTGTGATATCTCTGAGTGTAGTGCCTAGGTGCATATGTGTGCTGATGAAAGCTCTTATACCTTTGGAATGGCCTTTGATGAGTTCTAGGCCTTTGCCATTTTGGCTTATATTCCATAGGTCTTTCTTTGATAGTTCACATTATTCCAATCGACTTGGCTTGGGTATTTTCTACCATTCCCTTCATATGTATTTCTTTTATAGAACTTAAGGGGTTTTTGGTAGCTCTGTTTCTTCTTTTACTGAGTATTTCTGTTTGGAGTTTGGCTTTGAGGAACTCGGCCGGATTTCTTCTCGGATGTCCTCTTAGCACACTCAATCAGTCGTTTTTCCTTTGCCTTTATAACCAAGGCCAGTTTGTTTGTAATTGTGCTTTGGGATAAATGTGTGTGCACCATTTGGAGTTTTGGATTTTTGAGATACTTCATTGCTAGAAGATCCTTTTTCCAAAATCACTTTTGGAGCTTGACATAGCACAGAGAGGAATTAAATCCTAAGCATGTCTTGTCTCCACATTCTCTTTGACTCATAATAAGATCATCCAATGATTTAGATGCATTATGAGGCAATCACATTTTTGAGGTCATTTTCCCTCTTTTCTATAGCAACTATTTCTCGCTATTAGCTTAGAATTTTCGGTCTTTAAACTTTCATTCTCATCACTATTTGACTTAGAGTACTCGGCTCCTTAGTCGGTGTGAGTTTTGCTTTTAGTAGGCTATTTTCCTCATTTAATAGTGTGTGTGAGGATTTAATGTGTTCAAAATCTTTCATCATTTTGCCTAATGAATCATAAAGATCCGTGGGTGATGAAGTGTGTGTGTGTCACGATCACTATCACTAGAATCGAGTGTGATGAGTTAGAGTGTACCTCATCTTCTTGGTCGGGTTGGTCTTGTTCCTTGGCCATCAAACAGATCAAGGTTTCTTCTTCGAGTCACTTGAGTAGTCGACTTCACTACTCTCTCAATCACCAGTGTGTCTCTTGACTTGGCTGTCTCAAAGATCTCTGCAGCCCAACATTGTCTTTTTCTTTTCTTGTCTTCTTTCTCTAAAGACCTTTCTTTCTTCTTCATTCTTGTATTTGTTGACTACAGGATATGGGAAATCAATGGCATAGTGACCTGGTTGCCTACAGTTCCAGCATAGATTTTCAACCTTTTGATCAGCTCTTTCCATTCTTGGATTGTCAGCCCTTTGATATTCAACTTTTTGATGCTCTGTTCTCTTGGTTGGCCTATCTTCCCTTGACTTGGAGGGAGCTGAGTGTCTTCTGGAGGATTCGCCCTTGCCTCTCTTGTAGTTCTTATTGAAGAACTTGTTAAACCTTTTAACCATCAGGGCTATTTCCTCTTGGTCAATGACTTCTTTGACCTCAACTCTCTTGCCATCCTTAACAATTAGAGCACTGTTTTTGGTACAAAATTGTCTCTTCCTAGGTCTTTTCTTCTCAGCTCAAATTCGTAGGCTTTGAGATCTGAGAATAGCTCATGGTTGGATGTCTTGGATAGGTCCATGGAGTGTCTCATGGCCATGACTTTCATATCCCACTCAGTTGGGAGACTTCTTAGAATCTTCATACACATTTCCTTCTGTGTATATTCTTTTCCAAGTGCAGATAGCTCGTTGGTAATTTATGTGAACCGAGCATCCAGTTGATCCAGGGTCTCTCCTGCGATCATTTTGAAATTTTCAAATTTCAGACACCCACCGATAATTTATTTTCTTTGATTTGCTTCGAGCCTTCACAAATCAATGTTAGCTTGTCCCGCATTTCTTTAGCCGTTTTGCATGATTTGACTTTATTGAACATGGCTTTGTCCAAGGTTTTGTAAAGAATGTCCTTGGCCACATTGTCCAGTTATATCTTTTTCTCGTCATCATTTGTTCATTCGACTCTTGGTTTTTCAACCATGACTGGTCTGGGAGCAACATCCTCTTCACCTTTCACTTGCAGCTCTCCTTACATTGTGTTCACTTTTAAAATTTGCAGTGGCCCATCCTCTATCACTATCCACATCTCATCGTGTAATCTTTGATAGATGAGCCTGCATACGAATTTTCCAATCATCAAATTCTTTAATTGTGAACATAGGGATGCGTGTCAAATTTGCTTCCATGATAATAACTTTTGATGATAAAAAGAGTTTTGAAAACTTAAGTACTAAAACGGACTTTGAAAAATTTAGAGATCTAGTTCAGTAACCAGTGCGGAAGGCTCAATGAACCAACCGCTCTGATACCACTTGTAGGTCCCAAGGGGTGTGAGTGTAAGGTTTAGAAGGGAGGGTTGAATAAACCTTACCAACTTTTCGATTTAGTCCTTTTAAATATTCGAGTTAATACTTCACAAACAGTCCTTGATGGATGACTAAGTTAGTAAATCAACAGAGTTAGTTACTCAACGACTTCATTGAGCCGTTGATAGAATAACTCAAATTGTTTTGACTAAAGACTTAACTCGATTGTGATTTGTTTTCATGGAAGACTTTACACCCTTAAATTTGGTTTAGTACTTAGAGATTATCAAGTGGATAACAAATTTATCAAAGAGAGTTAAATAAATAAGGTGCGGGGAATTAAAGTCTTGAAATGTAAATGACACGATAAGTTTTTATAGAGGTTCAAAGATGGGGTAATTCTTCTACTCCTCTCTTCTCCAACTCTAGGAGGAATCCACTAAGTATTGATCGATATACTGAGTGGTAACAGATCCCGGATACAAGTCTTGATCACACACGACTTGATCCTTTGGGACTCGATCGAGATGCCTTGGTCACGCACTGGCTTCTCGTGCGACTCGAAACTTCTTCACAGGGCGATGCCTTGCTACTACAACCCACTTGCTCAAGCTCTTTGGATTTGATCACGAAGCCCTCCAAAAACTTGAGATCGGACGACCTTGAACCTTCCTACAATCCTCCGTGGAATGTAGACCCCTTGATTCTTCAACAATTTCCTCTTCAACCGATTGAAGTTATCTTTCCTTCACAAGTGAGTGTTGGATTGATTTTTTTTTTAATGTAGGCTTGAGGATTAATCTTGAATGATTTGAGAATATCTTAGGTTACTGATTCAAATGTTTGCTTGAATGTTCATGGTTCGGGTAACCTTCTCTCGAGTCATTCCTCGGCCTTTTATAGTGATCTTTCAAAAATCTACCCGTTGAAGAGATAGCTTATTTTTGAAAGTCACTTGTGGTCGTTGGCTTGTCTTGTTGCGATCCTTGGAATTGCCACTTCCTCGTATGAATTGTTCTTGACTTTTCGTTCGACATGGTGCGATGCTTCCCATTGGTTTATTCCTTTTGCACGCTTCGGGGTGAGCACTTCGAGAAAGGTAGTATGGAGGTATTACTTGTTTAAGTAATTCCCTTGATTTAAGTACAACGGATCTCTTCCAGCTTATCTCGACTTGACCGCATTTCCTTGCTTTCCCCAGGTGACTTAGAGTCGACTTCCAATAATTGGATGACTCTTCCATCACTTCAACTTGAGACTTGGCTATCTTGAGTTGACTTGATCGATACTCTACTCACCATCTCACCGCTCCTTGATCGAGTTCCGTCTTCTCTTCTTTGCCATACTCGGTTGTCTTGCGGTGAAGTTTTCCTTCTAGTCTCCGATTGTCTTCTTGCATGTTTAGGCATAGTGACTTAACTCAACTTGACCACCCTATTTATTACAATGCGACACAACGAAAATGTGGTGCCAACTTCCTATTCTAAGTTTTACATGGCATTCATCAAAATCTAAACAATAAATTTCCCAACATTGTTCCTATTTAGTCTTTCAATTTTATGGTAGTTTTTTTTATTACTTATATAGAGGTATATTGGTTGAAAAAAACCGCATCAATAAATACACTTTGATTTAAAAATAAAAAACTAATAAAATAAATTAAAATAGATTTACATAAAATACAATTAAAATGGTATATTGATTAGTATGAGTTTTGCATGTATTTGCTTTAATTGTGGATAGAATAAGTTGATATGCATGCATTAACTGAGTAAAATGGGTCATATTCTTATAAAGTGGAAAAGGTATTACGCTTTGCTTGTTTTGTAGGAATTAAATGATATTTATAGCATTTTGGTGATAAATCGAGCATTGCGGTGAAGGACCATCAAGAATAGAGAGCATACACCGAATTGGAAGCCAAATCGAGAAGAAGTCAGATGTTCAGTTGGTTTTATACCATTGAATTGAGCTTTCTAGACTAGAGTTTTGTGTTATTTTTGAGTTCTTTGAGTGGTCAAATCCATATTGTGGGCCAATATTATTGAGTCTAGAGTCATAGTAATGAGTCGTGTGTCAAAAGAAGCATGGATGATCAAACAACGAGGGGATTGATTTCAAGAAACGTCCAAACGCGTATCTGGAATTTCCAGTACTGACAGAGTTTAGTATTTTGGCCATAACTCACTCTACAAAATTGCTATTGAGCTGATTCAAGTGGCTACGGAAAGGTAAGAGATAGTGCTACAACTCTTATGAGACTCCATAAGCAAATTCGGAATTTTGGGTGACGCACGGCCTATGCGTCTATGCACGACCTGGTCGCGCATCATTTCGAGTGTCAAGCAGTCCTACGGCCTGACGCACGACCTGGTCGTGCGTGAAGAGCACGGCCCGTGTGTCTGTGCGGGAATAACTTAGGTTTTGACCCAATGGGAGTATAAATAGAGACGAGGTGGCCCCAAACAAAGGGATACGGACTTTTGCCCTAGAAAGCAGAGAAAAGAGCAACCTTCTAAGGGAGGATTCGAGAGATTGATCGAGGTCGCAACCGCACGCTTGAGGATTGAAGATAGATCGAGAGATCATCGACATACCTGAGTTTGCTCATTCCATAGTATCTTTTATTTTCAATTAGTTGATATGAACTTGAATAATTTGTCTATGAATTATTTACTTCCCATGTCTGGCTAAACATCTTGTGATTCTCGGGTTTGGGATTAGGTTAATGGATATTTTTGTTGATGTTCAATTGCAATTGAAGTTATTATTTTCAGACCCTATTCGAGTGATTTGTTTTATTACTTATGTTATCAAATGGCCATTGGTTTAACTTGCTTTGATGTATTGATTCATAATTCAAGAGATGAGTTTCAATACTAGATCTGTAAGTACTTCACATGAATATTTGCAAAATTGAGAAGTCTATGAATATTTGTGAGGATATTTGATCTTTTGTGCTTTTGGGAGTTGGATATCTTTTGTTGAGTAGAGATACTAGCATAGATAATCCAATCAACGTTTTTACATACATCTCAAGAGAGAGGGTAAAATACTTTTCGTGATTGTCTTATAGGGAAGAATAATAATAACTTTGCTTGTGATTAATCTGATGACAAAAAGGGATATTAACTGAAACCATAACCCATGAATCCATTCATCTCCTTGATCTTTCAATCAACTCTTATTCTGTCTTTTTATGATAAATTCTTGTCTTGCTTTTACAAAACAAATCACTCAATTTCGATCGTCTAGATAAAAATAAGACTATTACAATTCTAATACTTGGTACATTAATTTATTAGTCTCTGTGGATTCGACCTTGCTAACCATATTCTATAAAATACACCGTACACTTGCGGTGAAGCTAAAAAATATGGCGAACAAGTTTTTGGCGCCGTTGCCGGGGACTAATCAAATTTTTAGTACTAATATTGCGATAAATAGAATTATTTTTAATTTAGACAATTTTTTCTTTCTTTTTATTTTATTTAATTCCACTCCTACATTATTTGATTTGTTTCTTTGAGTTGGTTCAGGTAGTGCACGAACACCCGCTCTGATGGAGGAAGCCAATTATTTCAATAAGTGGAATTTCTACAATTATTGTAATAATCTTACTCCTACGTACTATTATCCGGGGGCAAAGCGATCCATGGAGGACGTCCTCACCGCATTTATGAATGAAACAGGAACCAGTTCAACAAACATGAGGCTACGCTAGATAAAATTGAGGCACATGTCGCACAATTGGCTAACACTCTGGGCACACAAATGAAAAATATTGGAACCCAGATTAGCCATTTAGCCACGATCGTTGGTGGACAACATCAAAAGGGCCAGTTTCCGAGCAACACTGAAGTCAACCCGAAGAAACAATTAATGCCATTCACCTGAGGAGTGGTACAGAGTACGAGGGGCCAAAGATTCTGGAAAAGCAAGCAAGTTCGGAACCACGGATGGACCATGCGTCTATGCACGATCAGCCCATGCGTGGTGCCATAGAAGAGAAAAAACAGGACGATACACGCACGAGTCGTGCGTGTATGCACAAGCAGCTCGTGCGTGATGTCGTGAGAAAGTTGTTCCAGAACGAGACGAGCACGGGTCGTGCGTATGTGTATGGTCAGCCCGTGCGAGACCAGGATCAATATATCCCCACACCAAGACTCAAATCCTTGCTTGGAAATCCCAAGTATGCATTACTAGATGCAAACAATGCAAATACGGTTCTTGACCAAGACCCAAAGCAGTTAATATATGCATTTAAAGGGGGTACGAGTTTATGCGATTTGATATGTCGGGGAGAAGTGCAGGAGGATGCTACAGAGATCACACATCAGGCGACCACAACATCAGGTAGACGTTGAGGTCACTACCTACCACCGCCTTCTCTTTAAGTCAGGTTATCTCCACACTTCTTTTGCATTGAAATTCTATCTTCTCTTACATGCGATATAATTTCATTCAAGTTTGGGGGAAGAGATAGTTCATTTTGATATGAAGGGTGTGGAGAGAAAAAATATTTTGCATTCATATAGTTGCATTTAGAGCATGTAGGTTGCATTGCATTAGACGCATGTTTTCAGTTTTAGCACGTTTATTGCTTTATTAGGTATTTAGGGAGTGAGTTGACCGCTTTTATGGTTTTTATTGTGACCTTGGGAGCATCTTTGAAACAGTTTGTGTTGTTTTGAATTGGGTGTTGAGTGTGAGTTGATCGTGTCGAGAATAGATGATATGGAGCATATGAATATTGAGAACATGGTTGTTATGCTTTGAATTACGCAATTGCAAGCCTGTGAGCTTTGAGCCTTTACTGCTTTCATATTATGCAGTCTTGTTTGTTGATTGAGTGTGTCATTCATGTTGATTTGAATTCTAGAACTTGCTCTGGTATTTCTGCCAAAGCCACATGTTGTATGCGATTTATGAAAATGATTTAAGGCCATTTTTGTTAAGCCTTTCAAGTTTTGTTCCTACCTAATGACATTGAATTTTCCTAGTTAGCCAATTTGAGCCTGTTGCCTAATTTTTAATAGCCACATTTCAAGCATTAACTTGATATATATGTTACCCTAGACTTGAGCGCATATCATTGAGTAAGGGGATTGAATAAGGTTGAATGGGAGGATGTCGAGAATTCAGATAAATGTGTGAGTATTGGTTGATGGGAATCAAAGAAGAAAGAAAAGGAGGAAAAGAGAGGATAAATACTCATGAAAGAGTCGGAAAAAAAAAGAAAAAAATCGACTTTATAAATGAGTTTGCTTTGAATGAACTTGTAGGCTGGGATTTGTGATGTGAGGTGAAAGAAAGTGGAGATATAAAAGAAAAAAAAAAGGAAAATGGAATAAGAAAAGTTGATAAGAACGAGGGGTGATTGGAGTAACAAATTGGGTTTAAATGAGTATGATTGATTCGAATGAAAGATGTGCTTACCGGTCTATACGCTCGACTTTGAGTCACTTTATCTATATTTCTCTACCTTAACCAAAGAGCCTTCATTACAACCAAAAGAAAAAGTCCTTTTTGATTTATGAATTGCATACATTCTAGTGGCGAAGATGTGAGACGATTTGCAAGCTTATACTAATTCTTCAACATTGATATGATTTGAGCGAAAACACGTCCCTTATTATACTTGAGAGCAGTGTTGTAAAAATCGGCCTAGGCGGCCGCCTAGGCGCCCCTAGGCCGATCCAATTTTCCCAAAATCGGCAAAATAAATCGATCCTGGCAAAAATTGGCCTAGGCGCCCGCCTAGGCGGCCAAACAATCGGCAAAAATTGGGCAAAAAATCGGCCTAGGCGGTCTAGTCGGAATAAATCGGCCAAAATCTGCCAAAATTCAATAACAATGAAAAAAAAAAGAAAAACTTAGTGTTTCTAGGCGCCCGGCTACCGCTCGACTAGCGCCTAGCGATTTCTGCAACCTTGCTTGAGAGGAGAGCATACACTTGATCTTTGAGAGTCGTGATTCGAAGAATTTGCCATGTTTTTAATTGACATGTGTTCTATGTTGGATGTTTGAGGCTTGGTTGATTTATTGCTTGACGTCTATGAATAAACAGCATGAATTTTGATGAGTTGTTCTTGATTGCTTTTCATTCCTCCCATTTGTGTTTTGTCTTGTTTATAAAGGATTGACCGGGACTTGCAATAGTTTAAGTTTGGGGGTTTGATTAGTATGAGTTTTGCATGTAATTTGAGCTTAATTGTGGATAGAATAAGTTGATATGCATGCATTAACTGAGTAAAATGGGCCATATTCTTATAGAGTGGAAAAGATATTACGCTTTGCTTATTTTGTAGGAATTAAATGATATTTATAGCATTTTGGCGACAAATCAGAGCATTGTGGTGAAGGACCATCAAGAATAGAGAGCATACACCGAATTGGAAGCCAAATCAAGAAGAAGTCAGATGTTCAGTTGGTTTTATACCATTGAATTGAGCTTTCTAGACTAGAGTTTTGTGTTGTTTTTGAGTTCTTTGAGTGGTCAAAGCCATATTGTGGGCCAATATTATTGAGTCTAGAGTCATAGTAATGAGTCGTGTGTCAAAAGAAGCATGGATGATCAAACAACGAGGGGATTGATTTCAAGAAACGTCCAAACGCGTCTGGAATTTCCAGCACTTACAGAATTTAGTATTTTGGCCATAACTCACTCTGCAAAATTGATATTGAGCTGATTCAAGTGGCTACGGAAAGTTAAGAGATAGTGTTACAACTCTTATGAAGACCCCATAAGCAAATTCAGAAGTTTGGGTAACGCACGGCCCGTGCGTCGATGCACGACCTGGTCGTGCGTCATTTCGAGAGTCAAGCAGTCCTACGGCCTGACGCACGACCTGGTCGTGCGTGAAAGTCAGGTTTTGATGATTTTTAACTTAGGTTTTGACCCAATGGGAGTATAAATAGAGACGAGGCAGCCCCAAACAAAGGGACACGGACTTTTGCCCTAGAAAGCAGAGAAAAGAGCAACCTTCTACGGGAGGATTCGAGAGATTGATCGAGGTCGCAACCACACGCTTGAGGATTGAAGATAGATCGAGAGATCATCGACATCCTTGAGTTTGCTCAATCCATAGTATCGTTTATTTTCGATTAGTTGATATGAACTTGAATAATTTGTCTATGAATTATTTACTTCCCATGTCGGGCTAAACATCTTGTGATTCCTGGGTTTGAGGTTAGGTTAATGGATATTTTTGTTGATGTTTAATTGCAATTGAAGTTATTATTTTGAGACCCTATTCGAGTACTTTGTTTTATTACTTGTTTTATCAAATGGCCATTGGTTTAACTTGCTTTGATGTATTGATTCATAATTCGAGAGATGAGTTTCAATACTAGATCTGTGAGTACTTGACATGAATATTTGCAAGATTGAGAAGTCTGTGAATATTTGTTAGGACATTTGATCTTTTGTGCTTTTGAGAGTTGGATATCTTTTGTTGAATAGAGATACTAGCATAGATAATCCAATCAACGTTTTTACATACATCTCGAGAGAGAGGGTAAAATACTTTTCGTGATTGTCTTATAGGGAAGAATAATAATAACTTTGCTTGTGATTAATCTGATGACAAAAAGGGATATTAACTGAATCCATCACCCAGGAATCTATTCATCTCCTTGATCTTTCAATCAACTTTTATTCTATCTTTTTATGATAAATTCTTGTCTTGCTTTTACAAAACAAATCACTCAATTTCGATCGTCTAGATAAATATAAGACTATTACATTCCCAATACTTGGTACATTAATTTATTAGTCTCTATGGATTCGACCTTGCTAACCCTATTCTATAAACTACACCGTACACTTGTGGTGAAGTTAAAAAATAAGGCGAACATATATATGTATATATATACTATTGTAAGAATGGTAGAAGAAATATCGAAGAAAAATCACTTACACATGTACATTTTAACATGTATGACAATACTTAGCTTTGCTTAAAACTTACATACACCCTTAATAAATTATATAATTTTAGGTAAAAAGATATGTATTATATTATTTAGGTAGTGAAATAATCTAACTTAACAAAAAAAATGTAATATAATATGGAAACAAGAATCAAAACCTGAAAATTTAAAAATGTATATATATATATATATGCTAAGAAAAACTAAAAGAAAAATAATAATCTGACATTTATATCATAAGTACATATTTTATAACCTACATGTTGATATGCTAATCTTTTACTTAAAAAATATTGTATTAAGTTATGCACAATAAGTATAAAACTTACTTGATATTTGAATTTTAGACGGCGACCACAACATTACATTTGAGTGAAAAAATTTATCAAAAAATTTATTTATGAATCAAAGTAATATATTCCTTCTTATTTCAAAAATAAACATGATTTTGAAAATAAATTGTTCATTATAATGTAAATATTAATTTCATTAACAAAAGTAATTGATTTTAGTCACCTTTAAATCTTGAGTCTCTTTGAAGATATAAGCACTATACTTTAATTTTTATATATAAAAAATTATTATGATTTTGATTTCACATTTTGTAGTGTATATATATATGTATTATTAAAGTAATAATTTAAATTTTGCTCAGACATTATTTTCAAAGTTATGCATTTTAAAACATGTCCCTCTCTTTAACAATTTAATTTTTAAAATGTATATTTTTCAAGTGCAACCAGATTTTATTGTAAATGTTAAATTAACAAAGATCTAAATAGCATTTTTCATGTTTTTTTTCTAAATTTTACTATGACGGACATACCATTTTTTAATCCTCTTTACTTTTAACCTTTTTTCTTATTTTTTTCATATTATATTTTATTTTGTTAAATAAAATTCTAATATGAATAACAATATACATACATACAATTAATAAATAAAAAAGTTTTCGTGGAATATCAAGAGACAAAAAAGAACAATAATTTGAGTAAGATTTAAAAAGTTATATTTATTCCCTTCTTTAGAGTTCAAAAGTAAAATTCTAAACATTCATATATAAAATTCTATATATGGATAATAATAATCCTTTAATCAAATTCTCAAATATATATTGACATTATTCAACATCAAATTCATCATCTGGTAAAACTGATTTAATATTAGGTCGAAGATTTAAATTTATGAAGATATTTATTTTTAACATTTTAAGCATTCAAATATATGCATTATACTTTTGTGAATTGTGTTGTAAATTTTATGCTACATTGAAAGATGCTCACCGACAAAGATAAAATAAATTTTTTTATGATTAAGACAATAAAAAGATAGTCTATCAATTTATATATAATGTTTTTTTCTGATTTTACAACAACAAAAAAAATATAAATAATAAATTGAGACCTATATTTTGTTCGAAATGTCACATGCATAGAACATGACGACTAAAAAGTGAGGAGGTTTTTTACTATGCCATTTTTATAAAAATGCTATAGCTTAACCTATGTTATACGGTTATTTGACACACTTCTGGATTATTATATTCTATATTCTATAATTTTGTTGTAATGCTCTGAATGATGGATTATACTTTGGATATGCTCCATTGGATGGATTTTTAGAATGTAAAGTGATTTTATGAAATAATATAACATAAAAGACGTAATTGAGGTTCTTATAATTTATTTCGTGTACTAATTAATAATTTTTATGCTATTAAATTTGCCATTACTATATTACATAACTAATTTTTGATACAAAAATTAATTAGAATAACAATTAGTCATATCAGCACACTCAATAATAAAAAATTATGTGGAAATAATAAATTTATGATGGCGTGCATGCTCTTAATGATAATAGAATAGAGCATAAATATTGTTAGACACTCAATAATTTTGATTTCTATGATGTGGTTCTGTCGTTTATTTGATATATAAATGTGACTATTCTTTCAAATTGAATCAATTTATTGACTATTTTCAATTACAATTGATTAGTGTATTTTATCTTCATTTATGTTATATAAATAATTAATTTAATCATGGAGAACATGAGAAAAATTGGATAATGGTCGAGTGGTAAATACTTCCATCCCAGCTAGAGGTGTGAGATTTGACTCACATCATCTCTCCCCTCCCAGGATATGTACTTAAATATAAAAAAAAAAGAGAACATGAATCAAATATGCACTGGAGCTAAGCTTCTAAACATAAAATAGAATTTTACTTTCTCATCGTTCTTAACAAAAGAGACACATGTGATGAATGAAAAACTGAATTTTGTAGTCAAACTGATTTAAAAGATAATACACATTAGAAAATAGAGTAAAAGAGAAATACATCCATATGTAAACAAATCATGTCTGGGCGTAAAAGTGCATTCAAACAAAAATTACAAAAAAATTTCAAAGCTAAGTATGAAGAAGAAGTGGACACTCAAAAAAATAAACATGATGCATTAATTTAAAACTCGTCTTCAATATATATATTTTTTAAATTTTTATATAGATTACTCATCAGTTTTTTAATATCCATTGTACTTTGTTGAGTGATAATATCATTTAAGTATCATGTTTTTTAGTCCAAAATGTCTTAATCATATTTCACCGACAAATAAATTTAAATTTAGTTTTTGCAAACTTTCTTTTAAGATCAAAATACATGAATGACATTTATAATAAATACAAAAAATATAATAAAAATTGATTCTAATTTATAGATTTAATTTGAGTTAAATTAATAAAATTATTTGGTTCACGTGCAACGACGTTCACTTTACTAGTATGTCTTAAACTAGCCAATATTTTGAAATTTTAATCCAAAACTTTCCCTTACAGTAATACTGCTTCTAGTGGGATGAGTTCATTAGAAATTTAGGTTCAAATTCATCGAATTGCCATTGTTAGCAATATGCTTTGAGAAGTGATATTGTTGCTTACTACCTACCATTCACACATTAATTTTTTCATTTTTTTCCCCATAAATTGCATATTCTATACCAACATTCAAATATGCAATCATCTAATGCGAGCCTGAAGCTATTCATCAATCATAACAATAACTTAAAAAAAAAAAAAAAAAAATTGACGACAAAGAAAGATGCAATTTTGCAATTTGCATTAATAAATTCTTACAAGCAAGCAAAACAAAAGCACCAATACAAAATACTGCGACCCGAAAAAACTTACAGCCGCCAAATTATCAACAATCCGATTTCTTGAACTCTCATCTTGTGCCAAAGCCCAACGGAAATTTTGATTCACACTATCGATATTAACCACAAACTCTTTGCCGTATCCCACCAAATCCCCCACCTCAACCACCTTCCCCATCAAACCATCCACAGCCGTCGATTCAACCTTCCCCAGATCGCCTACACACGACGCCAGATCCTCCGCCGCGGCGTCAATCCACGCAGTCATATCTCCCCTTTGCTCGTAAGTCCGCGTCTCCAAATCCGGGTTGACCCGGATTAACTCCAATATGTTGCCGAGTTGACCCATCGCGTGGCCCAACGAACCCGAGCAATTCCGGAGCGCGGCTTCGGGTCGGGTTTCGTTAGACGCCATTGATAATATGATATTGGATAGTTTTATTCGAGAAGTTTCTAGAGAGAGCATGAAGATTTGGTTAGGGTTTGTGTTGGATGGGATTCTAATTGCGGTGGATAAGGATGTTATGCAGGAGAAGGTATAGGATGAGGAGCAAAATTCTCGAATTGCTGGATTTTCTTCGAGAGATTGAGACTGAGAATTGTGCTTGGATACGAGAAATATGATTATCCCGCCGATGATTAGTGCTAATAGGAAGATTAGGGAGAAGAAAATGATGATTAAGGTTTTGTTCCTTCGGCGCACTGATGAAACGTCGTCGTCTCGCCGGAGGAGGCTGGCTTTGGAGGTGGGGTTTGAAGAATCCATCTGTGCTTCTAGTGTTGGAGGTGATTCAGTGAGTGAGTGGAAATTGAAGCCCAAGTGCGTGAATATTGAGTTTGAATATAAAAGACAATTCATTTATTTTAGAAATTGGTTTTTCGCATAATTTCATTTTGTAATATATTTACATAATTAAAAATAATAATGATAATGAGAGTGTTTGCAATCACTAAAAAGGTTATTTTTCATATTCTAGCTTAAAATAGCACTTTTTTAGTGTTTGTAGTTGTTAACTTCTGCTTTTGATTGTGCTTCATTTAATTAGAATCCAAAAGCAGATAGACTGCTTATATTTTGTTTCTACTTCTGGTTTGACTTTTACTAATAAATAAACACTTTGAAAACTTTTTTACCAAATATTATCAACTTCTGATTCTCAACTTTTGATTTTTATTTTCAAACACTATCAACTTCTGATTTTCAACTACTTTTAATTTTGCTACAGTAAATCACTTCTTCTAAAAACAGAAATTTTTGCAAACAATCCCAATAACAATAATTGGTGCTATGTAATAATAATATAATAAAATTTATAGTAAAATATTTTGGTTTTATTTCTCAAAATGTATTTAAAAGAATTCATAGGAAAAGGAGTAGAAATTATATTATGTTGGTTTCTAGATACTAAAAAACAAATGGTTTTTAAAATGTTCTTTATAGAAAAATATTATTAATTTTGATTTTTCATAAAAACTTGTGTGAGACGGTCTCATGGATATAATTCATGAGGCCGATCCTATATTTAAATAGAATTTCAACCCAAACTCATACTCATGAAAAAAATCCATATTTTTATATGTGTTTAGGATCCGTCTCATTGACTTAAATGCATGAGACGGTCTCACATAAGACCTTATCTTGATTTTTTTGTCAAGGTTAATCTGATGCTATATAGTAATATTATTGAATCAGAAGATTAGTTATGTATATAACCTTTGATACGTGGTAAGGGAATGACTATTAAAATTCTTATGGCTAATGTACAAAAATAATTTAGACCATGTGGTATTTTCACGTTGAAATGATATAAAAATATATTTGGAATGGTATACGAAGTTTCGTCTTGCTTGCATCTTTAGTTGACTCTGCTTTTTGAATGGCCAGTCAATGGTCCGAAACAACTTAATTAAACCTTGAAAACTAGTTCATTGATTGTTAAAAAAATTATTTGATATTATTTTATTAATGTAATAAACTAAAATTTTGTTTTGCGAATTTAAATGAGTTTAATTCAGTCAAAAGCCATCTATGCGATGAACGATTTGAGTTGGTTATGTATTGGAGATTTCAACGAGATCCTATACAACTTTGAGAAAAAGGGAGGCAGATTAAAAGAGGGTTCTAAACTTGACGAATTCCACAAAGCCCTACGCGACACGTATCTAGAGGATTTGGGCTATGAGGATTCTCATTTACATGGACGAATGGGCAACAAGGAGATGCAAATATCCAAGAAAGATTACACCGATGCTTGGGCAACCAAGAGTGGATAACAAAGTTTCCGGACTACCAGGTCCATCATCTCCCTCGGGTTGCTTCGGATCATAGTCCGATTCTAATTCAATGGTGCAAGAAATTGGGAAGAGGAGGGCATGGAAAGAACAAACGAAGAAAGATCTTTAGGTTCGAATCTATGTGACTCGTGGACGAATCATGCCAACATGTTGTGAGAAATAGTTGGGAACAAGGCTACCACACCAGTGGACGACACGGCATCACTGCTCGTATCCATGACTGTGGATGCCAGTTAACAATTTGGGAGAGTTCTCACTTTGGTAATGTGGAGCAACAATTAAGGGAGTGTGAAGAAAGATTAAATAACTTTAACAGCACTTTGATGGCGCATGGGGACTTGCTCGAGAGACAACAATTGGAGGATAAGTTACGTGATCTTCATTTGAAACAAGAAAAAATGTGGCATCAAAGATTATGAGCAAACTGGATAAAGGACGGTGATCAGAATACAACCTTTTTCCATAAATTGGCTAATGGAAGAAAGGCTCGGAATAATATTGAACGGATCAAGAAGCATGATGGGGTCTGGAATGATGATGATAAGGAGATAGCTGGAGCCTTTGACAAATATTTCCAGGATCTTTTTGCTACTGGGGAGAATTTGGATATGAACAATGTGCTCGATGCGGTGGACGGACGAATGACGGATACCGCTAGCGACACCCTCACTCGATCGTTTGTGGCAGAAGAAGTAACGGCGGCCCTAGCGCAAATGCATCCTACAAAAGCCCCTGGTCCGGACGGTATGCCTGCCTTTTTCTTTCACAAATTCTGGTCTATCTTAAAATCGGATATTATCCCTATTGTTTTGAACATCCTGAACAGCTCCGATAGTCCTAATTGCTTTAATCATACGTTCACCATCCTCATCCCCAAGAAAAAAAATCCTGAGTTGGTGACGGACTTTAGGCCTATTAGTCTTTGTAACGTAATTTATAAAATTATTTCCAAGACTATAGCTAATAGACTAAAGTTAGTGCTCCCGTCACTAATTCATCATACTCAGTCTGCCTTCGTTCCGGGGCATCTCATTACTGACAATGCCCTACTCGCTTTTGAGATATTCCATTCTATGAAAAATAAGATGGCTAAAAAACGAGGCTCTTTTGCGTTCAAACTGGACATGTCAAAAGCCTATGATAGAGTGGAATGGGTCTTTTTAGTACGAGTTATGAGTAAATTGGGAATTCCGTCACCTTTTGTGCAATTAATAATGAAATGCGTTAATTCGGTCTCATTCTCGATTCTTATTAATGGTGTCCCGGGCACTTTCTTTGCCCCCTCTAGAGGGCTGCGACAGGGGACCCCTTCTCCTTATCTTTTCCTTTTTTTGTGCAGAGGCTTTTTCGGCTTTAATTAGAAAGGCGGAATTTGGGGGTTGGCTACACGGTATCAGGGTGTGTAAACGAGCCCCAGAGATTTCGCATCTTTTTTTCGCTGATGATAGTATTGTTTTCTGGCGGGGTAACGAGAAAGAAATTGACTGTACCCGAGCTATCATTCAGGCGTATGAAAATGCTTCTGGACAAAGGATCAGCTTGGAGAAGTCTGAAATTTCTTTCAGCAAGGGTATGAGTTTGGAAAAACGAAAGGCTCTAGCTAATCGATTGGGTGTAACTCTGGTAGAAAAACATGCTATCTACTTTGGCAGACCTACAGTAGTTGGTCGTTCTAAAAAGGAGATTTTTGCGCGGATTGTTGATCGAGTTCGGAAAAAATTGAAAGGTTGGAAAGGACGATATCTATCTGCTGCGGGGAGAATGATCCTTATCAAAGCGGTAGCACAAGCAATCCCATCTTATTTGATGAGTTGCTTTCGATTACCAGTGAGCACATGTCAGCAAATAAACTCCCTTATTAGTTCATTTTGGTCGGGCCAGCGGCATGACGAACGGAAAATACATTGGAAGGCGTGGGATGCTCTATGCCGGACTAAATTGGAGGGTGGTTTGGGGTTCAGAGAGCTTGAATGTTTCAATGACGCAATGCTTGCTAAACAAGGATGGCGCCTTATCAACAACGAGAGGCTCCCTTCTTTCCAAAGTGCTTAAGGCGAGATATTTCCCCCGGAGTACCTTTCTCGATGCTACTAATTGCCATAATCCATCATTAGTTTGGATAAGCATAGTGGCATGTAGAAAGATATTAAAGGGTGGAATAATCTGAACATAGGTGACGGAAAAAGTGTCAATGTATGGACTGACCCTTGGGTGCCGAATCAGCCGTCGTTCAGGGTGCAATCTAGGCCGAGTGAGGACAACGACGATCTTACGGTTTCTGACTTCATATGTTTGGACAACAGATGCTGGAGGAGAGATAAAATACATCAAACTTTCAACCATTCGGAAGCTCGTGAAATTTTATCCATTCCTATCAGCACGCTAGCTCGGGAGGACCGTATGGTGTGGTATCATTCTAAGGATGGCAAATACCAAGTTAAATCAGGCTATAAAATAGCAAAAAGCCTTCAAGAAAATGAGAACGATTCCCCATCATCCTCTGGAGTCAGCCGAGGTCTATGGAAATGGGTCTGGGGTTTGCAAGTGCCGAACAAAATTAAGGTGTTTCCTATGGAAGTGCGTACATGGCATTTTGCCTACGAAGAAGGCATTGGAAAAAAGGGATGTTAAGCTGAACCCGATGTGTAGCAGATGCAGTTTAATAGAAGAAACAATGGAGCATGCTCTTAGAGATTGCGAGTGGAATTCTTTCTTTTGGGAGGTCTGCCCACTGAGAATCCAATTTGGGAATATGGCTGATAGAGAATCAATTAGGGATTGGATTGTTTTGATGAAGCAAACAGGGGACCCTGAAGGTCATGAAGTGTTTGCCATGTTGTTGTGGTCCGTATGGAAAGCCCGGAATGAGGTATATTTTGAAAATAAAGTGAGGAATCTACATCAGTTTATTGAATTTGCTGTCAATAGGTATAATGAGCACAAACAGTCCCTCCTACCGAATAGCACTATCATAGCTCAGCGTATGGATGAGAAATGGAAACCTCCAACTGATGGCTTCATAAAGATCAACTCGGATGCTTCGGTGAGAGATGGAGTAGGAACCGGAATTGGGGTCGTAATGAGAGATAGCAGAGGTCATGTTGTGAAGACTTTAACCCAATTATATCAGTCGGGGTTTGAGATCGCTGTAGCAGTGGCACTTTCATGCCGTGAGGGAGTTAAACTTGCGAAGGAGCTGGGCATGCAGAAGATCATTGTGGAAACAGATAACCTGCACTTGTTCCATAGATTAAAAAATAGAGCAGAGGACTTGTCTTATGTTGGTAGCATAGTATCTGATATTCTTGATCTTTTTCTTTGTTTTGAGTCGGTTTCACCTAGTTTTGTGCGGAGATCGGGTAACTCTGTTGCTCACCATCTCTCGCGTTTCGCTTTTTCCTTTGAGAGTCATGACCGGATGATCGGAGATGTCCCGAACCATTTGGTGGATTTGGTGTCTTTGGATTTGATTTCTTAATATAATACTTGCAGTTTTACTCTCAAAAAAAAAAAAAAAAACCATCTATGGGGATAAATTTATTCATGAAAAGGACTTAAAAGCATTGAAAAGTACAAAGAGGAATAAATTAATAAACTAAATTTAAACATACGTTTTTGTTTGATAAGATTTGAAGTTGATAAAATATTCAAGCTACTCGAACTCCATTTTTATTCGACTCAATTAGATACTTCAATAAGTTATTTTTAAAATAAAAATTAACACTTTAAAAACTTTAAAAATATCTTATCAAAAATAAGAATTTATTAATTTTTTAAAACTCTATAGCCAAATAACCCCTCTTAATATGTTTTTTTTTTTTTGAGAAATCCTCTTAATATGTTTAGAACAAACTGGAGTTATCAACTGGCAATGACTTGGTGGGGTGGGGATGTGGTGTGGAAATAAAGATAAAGAGCATGTAAAATTGGAGAAAATTCTTGGGTTTGACTTGGAGTCAACTCTTTCTTGTCAATCTGAGTGAAGACTAAGACTGAATATGGGGGCATCTTGGCAGCATTATTTGCAATTCGTCAATATGACAATATCTATAAAAAAAACTATATAAAAGAAATAAAAGTTGAATTTACTTTAATTAGCAATCACGTATATATTAAAAAGGTGAAAAAGAAAAATCTTGGATTACAAATGAATGGCGCGACCTTTATACTTTCCTGATTAAATTACAGGAATTTATTAAATTTATTGAGCTTGATTAAATTGACTTGACATGATTTAATCGAGCTAAGCTTGACTACAATGATCGTATTATAAGGTCATTGAAGATTAAATCGAGCTTCAAGAATTAACCTCAATATTTTATATCGTTCGAGTTGATTTGTTTGCATCTCTAAATTAATGTTTTTAGTTACGTTACTTATAAAGTATTTAGTATTATTTCTAATCTAACAGCTTACTACGTAATTCATTTTCCTGTGTCTCGTGGTATAGATTACTGAAATTAAAAAAATAATGAAATCCTTTCAAAACAATTTCAAAACAATTTCAAGAATCCTTGAATTAGCAGAGTTCATAAATATAACTCATAGACTGATACTGCTAAAAAATGCAGAACACTCCAAGCCAAAGAATCTGATTAATCGGTCCAATTTCTTCTCCAGAACTGGTGAAATCTTCGGATGAGAACTAGCCTACAACATACAAAACAAGGTTAAGGTGTCTCTGGGGTTGTCCTAGGGAGGCTTATCCGACGCGGAAGTCGATGACGGCAGAAGAGAAAAATCCAGATCACATGGATGTAATTCATAAAAATTATTTGAATTTACTTACAAATAAACATGAAGGAACCTTTTATACTTGAGATGATGGGCCGCATGGACTTACTGTCATAAAGGGCCGCTTGGGTTGTAGCGGGCCTTATGGGCTGTAAATAGTGATCTGAGTCTCATGGACAACTCAATAATGGTTTGGGCCACATGAGCCAACTGATAACACTCGAATTCAACAATGAATATTCATGGGTGAATAATTAAATAAAAAATTATAATTACGATTTACCTCCCAACATAAGTCCCCCAAGCTCAGGTTGCGAGAGAGGCTAGAGTAGTGCAGGAGGTAGATTCTTTGGAAATATGTGATCCGTGAATAGCTTGATCTTCTTAGGAGGAGGATGTCTATTTGAGAAGTGAGGTTCGAAGCAGGGAGATCCCTGGAAAAAAGGTGAGTCCCTGGAAGGCCGGAAGTCCGAGAGGGCTCTGGAAGGAGCAAAATCCTAGAGGTCCCCGGAACATGCAAGCACGAGAGCGGGGGAATTAAGTCTCTTGTGAATGATGAGTCTTAACTGACTTAGCCTTTTTGAGTGGCAGAATATTTTTAGTGAGTGAGTAGTCCTATTAGTACTTGATAGATGAGAGTCCCCAGAGACTCAGTTTATTGAAAGGCTTCTTCCAGTCTTCTTGGCATTTAGCCCTTTAGAGGCTTCTCATGAGCATAGTTGGTGGGTAGGGGTGGCTGCGGTTCCGGAACCGCCAGTTCTGGTTCCAAAATCTCTGATTTCGGTTCCTCATTTTGGACGAACCAGAACCGGAACCATTGTTTCATGGTTCCCATTCGAAAACTAGAACCAACAATTCCCGTTCCAATTTGGAATCTGGTTCCTCCACGGATTCGGATTCGATTTTAACCGCAGCCGTTTGTTTATCTTTTGATAATTTTTTGGTTTTTTAAAAATGGTTTATAATTCAGTTACAAAAAAAATGGAAAAGGAAAAAAAGACTTGGACTTAATATTCAATTAAGTTTTGTACTTAATATTAATAATAATAGTAAATTATCTATATATATTATTAGAGTATAGATGAATCAAAGTTCACGTAATTCGCTTATAACTAGAGGTGGAAATAGGCATGGCTATTCAACAGAGGCCTATGGCCCGGCCTGCTAAGGGCTTGGTTTGGCTTGACTTATTTAACAATTGGGCCAGACTTAAGCCTTTTATAAAGCTTATTTAAGTAGTTGAGCCAGACACTGGCCTTTAAAAAAAGCCTTTTAAGCTCAATAGGCCGACCTATTTAAGGCCTACATATAATGTATATAATATTTTATATATTACATATATAATATATAGAAATAAAAAATATTATATATAATACATGTATGTATTATGTATAAATATAATATTAGAACAACAATCAAACACTTATTTTGTATTTGGATTTGTTATTGTTATGGACCTATTGAATATTGTATCATCATATTTATATTCTTTGGAGATGTAGCATAATAAATTCTATTGTCATGTGCATTTTGTTGTTTTCAATATGAATCTTGTATTAACTATTGTGAGATTGTCGTGTGTTTTTTGTAGTTTACAATTAAGTTTTTTTGAAATTGACTTTGATAGGCTTAAGCAGGCTTTAAATAGGCTCAGACTTGGTCTTTTTACTTAAATAGGCCAGGTCGAGCATATGAAAAAAACATATTACAGATAATAGGTCAGACTTGAGCCTAACCTTAATAAAGCAGGCCCAGACCTTCCAACTCAAAAGTCGGGCTTGGCTTGACCCATTTTCACCCATATTTACAACATTTGGTTTAAAACGTGTCTCATGTAGTTACGACTATAAAATATTATAATAAACATATAACATTTCTTCTAGCATATTTTTACCAAAAAAATAAATATTGTTGGTTTTTAACCTTAAAATCGGCGGTTTTAATTGTCGGTTCCATGGTTTTAGAGACCAAGGAACTAGAATCGGCCTACACGGTTCCCGTTTCGGGTTTGGACTATTGACCAGTCAACGATTTCTGATACCATTGACCACAATTCTAATTTTGGTTCCATTTGGCCATCCCTACTGTGGGTATTTAGCCTGCAAGTTGAGAGTGGAGAATATCAATTTAGGAGTGGAGAAGGGAGGAGGCCCACGCGGCGAAGGGCGGGTGGTGGCCCGACGAAAGGCCCCCTCCCCCTGAGCAAAAGCGTGGAAGGGTGCCCCCTTGAGGGTTTAATCAATTAAATACGAATGAAGTTTGAGTATTTTGACCTTTTTACTCGCATATAGTTATCACTTTTACTAGTCAAGTCTAGTTCGAGGCAAATTTGAAATTTTACCGGATGAAAAAATGTGATCAAGCATGGTCTTTATATTTAACGCACCCAGTCCAAACTAATTTTATTCATCAACCTTAAATCGAGTATCGAATAGTTTAAACTTTTTTTTTTAGTCTAAGTAACGAGTATATAACTTACCTAAATGCAGAAAAGTTGTAAGTTTCACAAGGTAAAACCAATTTTGATCATTGTACTTTTATTTCTTATTTAAAACAAATTATAAATACTCTGCGTACCTTCGTATGAATACACATTTTCTCTCCTTCTTACGCTATTATTATTGAGTAGGGACATCTTTCTTGATCATAAAACTTTTCTCATTCCCATTTATCCTTTTCTAATTATATTTTCCATCATTGCCCCTCCGAGGTTTTAACACTATTGCCCTCAAAACCTCTTGTAAACTTGATCACACTGGACGTGCCAAGCACAAGCCACTCAAAATTGCTCTTTCAGCTCTTAATTGAAAGAAGTTAAATGGAAAATTAAAGATGCAATCTAATACTGAAAAATGCTCAAGATTGGTAATATATATCAACTACTACAAAGTAGAAACAATTAAACATTAATCATTTCGTTGTTGTTCATAATCATATAAATACCCTCAGAAGAGAGCAAAACAAGAAAACCAAGACCAAGTACTGTGAGCAGAACAAAGCAATAGTTAGCATATAATTCTCCCTAGCCAACATCAAAGAAGCCAAAATACTCCCAATAGATGGATCAAACATTTCATCAACAACATTTATGTTGTCCAAAATTGATAAGCAATTCGACATGTATATCTCGGCCTCTAGATTTCTCATTTTCAATTTCTTGATCTTCACAATTTGCCTCACCGGCAACCGTGTTATCGCGTCGAATCCATCCAAACACCTATCGACGTTATTCATCCCCTGAGCCATTAGATTCCTCAAATTTGTCACCATGTCTTCATATATTTCCTGGCCAGGTCCCTGATCGTGGCGTCCCTGATCGGCCATGATCAGGGACCTGTTGAGTTGATTGATTGAATCATTGAATATGTTATGGCAACCCATTAACATGGCCTGCATGCTCTTGTTCTTGATTTTCGAGGCGAGTGCTTCGGGAAGTGTGCCGATGGCGTACAATTCCCAAAAAACTGCGCCGATGGAAAGTCTGATAATATCAGACGCATGGACTTTGTGATTGTGATTAAGAAGGGATGATATAGATGTAACGCACGGATAGTAGTGATGAGTAACGTGACAGACGGACCGGATGGCTTCGATTGGATTGGCTGATAGGGATGTTTGATAAAAATATAGTGAAAGGTTTCTGTTTAGGTAGAAAATGGCTGGAGTTTTTAGGTATGCTAAGTCGAGGCCTGAATTGTATTCAGTCTTCGCAAGACGAAATATGCCCCGTATACAAAGTGCTTACGGTTCCAGCGTTCGTCTCTAAGATACAACGACTTACAGTTCTGGTTTAGCAGCAATTGCAAAAACCGGAATCATAGCGAACAGGAAGTATTTCTCAACTTTCAAGCTTTTCAAGGAAATCATACAATATGTAAATACAATGCTCGGTTTTAGTTTTCTGATTATTTCGTCTCTTGTGTTCAGTCACCAGGGGTCGATTATTATAGGCCTTAGGTGCGAATAGACGCACCTGCTCAGGGGCGCACGACCAGACGCACGGGCCGTGCGCGCGCGCCCCGCGGCGCTGGTGCTGCTCAACGTTCAGACGCACGACCCAGACGCACGGGCCATGCGCCTGCCCGTGTATGTAGGTGCAAAAGTTCGGCAGGTAGCACGACCCGACCGCACGGGCCGTGCTCCCGCCCGTGTGCGGGCCCGAACGTTCCTAGTTGGAAAATTATTTAATTAATTATGAAAATTAATTAAATCCATTTAATTAATTACAAAAATTAATCAAAGATTTAATTTTAAAGGTTTTGGTCCAAAAAGAATAAGGGCCTTGAAGCCCAAACCCAGGCCCACGGCCCACGACCCGGGTTGGGTCAAGCCGAGCCGGCCTGCGGGCGGGCAGCGGCGGCGGCGCGCGTGTGTGCTTTGAACCAAACCCACAAGCATGTTGGTCCGTACCCATTTAAAAACTTGGGTGCCACCAAGGGCCCAAACCCATAAGTCCAACTTGAGATATATAAAGTGTGCAAACTTATCCTCATTTTCCTATGTGGGATGGAACATCTCTCCTTCCCCACATTTTTTATTTTCCATACCATTTATTTGTATTAATTGGCTAACTTCTAGCATTAATTTATCATTCACCCGAAATCAGTTTTGAGAAATTCCAAATGCTATTCTCATCTACTCTCTTAGTAGAATTTTTACAAATAATTTAATTCCATTTTTTACTAATGGAAACCACTTAATTATTTGGTCAAAATTGGGTCAACACCCCATTTATCAAAGACCAAATTCCAACAATCCCCCACATGAATGAAATTAATGCATGCATGTATGCAGATTCGCTTGAAAGTCTCGGCGAATCGTTATTGCATCAGGATAGGTAGCTTGTGGCTTTGAACCTTCTTTAGTAAAATACTATCGGATTTACTAGCTGCTTAGTGACGCGATGTCTTGAACTACTCAGTCGTTCGTGTAAACCAAGACAACAGTACTTACACAATAACAACTCTAACACTTGTTGTTCTCACGTTGTGTCCATTTCTACTCGGACCATATCTTAGATTCATAAGTGTTTCTTTTGAAGCGGTCATTACTTCTCACTTATATAGGTGATCTCCTATTGAAGAGAGTATCCTGCCATACTCCACCTTTCGGTATAGGAAATCATTAAAAGTCTTAAACTTAACCTCACCACATTCAAGCAGTTTACATTCACTTGGATGTATCGAGAATGAGCTAACACATTTTCCAAGTGTTCAGCTGAACATTCATAACTTAGTTGTCCCATTGAACCAAGGTCTTGGGATCTCCAATTCACAAAGTTGGGTTACCACTTTGAACATTCTTTAAGTTGTGGATTTTAAACCCATTCCCGTTAACAATTTATACAATTGATCTCGATTTATACCTTTCGTAAGCGGATCCGCAAGGTTTTCCTTTGACTTCACGTAGTCAACCGAAATAACCCCATTTCGAAATCAATTGTTTATTGGTATTATGTCTACGACACAAATGTCTAGACTTACCTCTTTCCTTTCCAATAAAAGACACCTTTAATAAATACAACATTTCTTGATTTAATGATCGTACCATCACTTATATCATAAATGTTGAATTTATTTCATTTAGTGCTTCTACGTTTTTCAAAGCACTTCCACATTTCAAGGCAATCTCCTTTATGTAGTTTGCTAAAAAGTAAAGCTCCCTTTTCAACTTCTGATATCTTGTTTAACACAAGATCATCCAGAATTCTTATGGCTCTCGGCCATTTTTATTTTATTTTGTTAGAATATTGGCCCGGCAATCCAGTTAGAATCTCGTTCTACCAGATTTCAGATCTTAGTTCCAACAACTCCATCTTTTACAAGGTATGTAACCTTTGATGTTATCACATCTTCAGTAAGACTTCAGAATCAACTTATCACGGTGTCTGCTTTAGTGTTACAACACTTTCGACAACACCTCATGCAAATGTGGTTTCGGTGTTTACAATACTTTTGGCAACACCTTCTGTTACATTTAAAAATTCAACAGAAATTACACTGGTGTTCCACAAAGTATGATCATACCCCCACATTTGCCGATTTCCATTCGGAATCCCGGCTGTCTTCCTCAATCCGAAGTCGAACTATCAAGTCCTCAAGCCCCATTTCCTTCCGCTTGTGCTTGAGGTAGTTCTTAAAATCTTTCCACGAAAGCGACAATTTTTCGATAATCACAGCCACTTGGAACGACTCGCTCAGAATCATCCCTTCAGACACTAAGTCGTGAAGTATGATCTGAATTTCTTGCACTTGGCTAATCACCGTCTCGGTGTCAACCATCTTATAATCCAGAAATTTACCCACCACAAATTTCTTTGTGCCGGCATCTTCTATTTTATATTTCTTCTCCAAAGAGTCCCACAACTCTTTGGACGTTTTGAACGAACTATAGACGTTGTATAAGATATCGTCTAGCCCATTGAAAATATAATTTCGACACAGAAAATCACTGTTATGCCAAGCATCCATAGCGATTCTCCGTTGGTTGTCGGATTCTTCATCTTCAGCGGAGAACATCATCTTCTGTTACCATCTCTTGAAGTCGGCACCGGAGAACTTCGCCGATTTCTCGCCATGAGCAGGAGCAGCAACCTTCAAAACTGGAGCCATCGTCTTGAAACAGAAACGTAAAATAGTATTTCGTCTTGCGATTGTTTGTTAAAAATTTAGTGAAAGGTTTCTGTTTAGGAAGAAAATGGCTGGAGTTTGTAGGTATGGCTAAGTCGAGGTCTGAATTGTATTCAGTCTCCGCAAGACGAAATACACCCAATATACAAAGTGCTTACGGTTCCGGCGTTCGTCTATAAGATACAACGACTTACAGTTCCGGTTTAGCAACACTTGCAAAAACCGGAATCACAGCGAACAGGAAGTGTTTCTCAACTTTCAAGCTTTTCAAGGAAATCAGACAATATGCAAATGCAATGCTCGGTTTTAGTTTTCTGATTATTTCGTCTCTTGTTTTCAGTCACCAGGGGTCGATTATTATAGGCCTTAGGTGCCTCGTATGGAAAGATCGCGTCTTTTGGCTCGAAAAGACATATTTGCACCAATGACACACTGCGCCAGGGCGCATGACGACGCACGGTCGTGCGCCGCCCGTCTTATTGGCCGGTGCTCCAACGTTCGGCAGACGCGCACGCGAAGACGCGACGGGCGTGCGCCGCCGTGCATGTAGGCGCAAAAAGTTCAGCAGAGTACGACCCAACCGCACAGCCGTGCTCCGCCCGTCTTGTGGCCCGAACGTTCCCAGTTGGAAAATTATTTAATTAATTATAAAAATTAATTAAATCCATTTAATTAATTACAAAAATTAATTTTAAAGGTTTTTGGTCCAAAAAGAATAAGGGCCTTGAAGCCCAAGCCCAAGCCCAGGCCCACGACCCACGACCCACGACCCGGGCCGTGCCGACCGGCGGCAGCAGCGCGCGTGTGTGCTTTGAGCCAAACCCACAAGCATGTAGGTCCTCACCCCTTTAAAAACTTGGGTGCCCCCAAGGGCCCAAACCCATAAGTCCAACTTGGGATATATAAAGTGTGCAAACTTATCCTAATTTTCCTATGTGGGATGGAGCATCTCTCCTTCCCCACATTTTCCATTTTCCATACCATTTATTTGTATTAAGTGGCTAACTTCTAGCATTAATTTCCCATTCACCCGGAATCGGTTTTGAGAAATTCCAAATGCTATTCTCATCTACTCTCTTAGTAGAACTTTTACAAATAATTTAATTCCATTTTTCACTAATGGAAACCACTTAATTATTTGGTCAAAATTAGGTCAACACCCCATTTATCAAAGACCAAATTCCAACAAAGGATTGGGATTCTGTGTGGTGTTTGAGGATTGTGAAAATTGAGATTATTGCACAGATTATGAGTGTGAAGAGGATGATCAAGAAAAAGATGAAGAATTGCTTTCGTTTCTGTCTTGAATATTGGTCTTGATGTTGCTTTACTTGGTTTTGGTCCATTGTGTGTACTGTGTAGTGTGTTTACCAACATTGAGATTGTGGAGAAAATTCTTGGCAGGAAATGGCAATTACTGAGTTTATTTATTCGTTTTTTTTTAAGCTAAGAAATGTGGTGATTGGTTTAACAATAAGTAGTTGGTGGAATGTCATAAGTCAATGGTGACAATTACTTTATGAAAAGATGAGGTGATTAAAGTTAGAGTTGAAAGTTCTTAGTGCTTACATGACTGAAATAGCTTGTGTGTTGTGACAAGAGATTGGAATTTTAGTTAGAAAGTTATGAAAAATTCAAATATGGATGGACCAGATGGTTATTTTATTTTATACATGTATAATGTTTGCATCAGTCTTTCATTCATGATAATAGCTCTTTACATCATATGACAAAAATAATAATTTAGAAATGATACAAATTAGTGAGATTTACAGTTTCAACACATTGAATTCAATCCCTCCAAAAAACTTTTGTCAATAAAGAGGGGATTTCAAATAAAAACTAAAGCCTTATTTTTTAATTAAAATAAATTACAATCTTTTTCGAGTATTACACATATCGATTATTAGCAATGCATGTAACAATACTTTAATAGAAATACTTTGCCACTTGATAGCTTTATTATTGGAATAAATAGGTGTTCTTGTGACATCAAATTTATTGAATAAAAACCTCCAAAGCATACGGGGAAAAAACAATAATAAAATTCCACAATTTTTTTATGTTTACTATTAGTATTGTTGGACAATTTTTTGCATCCAAAAAATAACAAATTAAAAACAAAGTATCAAGTTGGGATTGGATATTGTTTTCATTTTGAATTTCATTTGTCCTAATGATTAAAAAATGAAAGAGAGTGTGATTGGACATGAGATGAGAATATTATAGTGAAAGTTAATTTAATTCATAAATAATAAAATAAGAAATAAATATGATTGGTGGTTGAAAATGTATGGATAAGTGAATAGTGAAATCTATGATAAAATGAGCAATAATAATTGCTGATTTGATAGGTTTTTCTTAAAAAAATGAGTTAATGTGATTGGTATTAGAAAAAATAATATTGAATGAATAATTTTTTTTTCATAAGATCTTTATAAGTATTTGGGGTAAAAAAAATTAATTTGGGGGAACCAAAATAAAAAAAGGAGAATTTGGAAAAATACCCCTCCATGTGGGGGTATTAATGAGAATTGTCCCTAAGTTATTAAAACTTGATTTATACCCTTCCATCCTTCCTAAACAAACAAAATTACCCCATTACAACCACCCATCATTGAACCGACCAACTAGCCCACCAACTGACGTGTTCGAAGAAAAAGTTGAATACACTATTTTTGCATGTTTCAAAAACTATCACATCTAATAATGTCAAATTATACTCATTCTAAAAATCTAAAAATTACCCAACTTTTACACAATTGTCCACCCTACTGCTCATTATAGGCTGACCAACCAGCCCACCAATTGAAAAGCTTGAAAAAAAAAGAATCTACTATTTTTGCACATTTCAATAACGATTACAGTTGCACACTCATTCTATACACTATATCTAATAATGTCATAATACCCATTCGAAAAGTCATAAAAACTTGACTCATTTACCATCTCGAATAATATACAAACTTAAATCAAAATAAATAAATTGAAAGCCGTCAAACACCAGGAAAACATTTTTCGAGGCAACAATGGAGGGGGAAGTGGCAGCGATGGGAGCAGCGCCGATGACTGGTCGTCGGACGATGGTGATAAAATGGGTGGTGTTCGACCGCTAAACACCTATAAAAGTCTAACAATCCTCGCAAGAGAACGAGATCAATTGTAGGGTAGCAAGTTAACCACAAGTCGTCTCTCAAGGAAGACTTAGCTGGCAAATAATTATTATGAATCACAATTGACAGAAAATAAAACCTAAACACTCTAACCAGATTTGTTGGATTTATTTAAACTAAAAGAAAATAATTAAAAAGACAAATTAATACTAAGCATGATTAAACTTTGGAGAAAAATATATGAAAGAAAGTCTAGGATTATGAATTCATCTCTTCAAACTTGCAAGCAAAATATCAATTAATTGATCATGTAATAATAATAATCACCCCAACAATTGAAATCAGACAAAATAGATGAAGAAATCTTACTCTTTGATTAAGAAGCAAAAATAACTTCAAGGGGAAGAACCCAAGCAATCCCAATGTTGAAAGCAAGAGAAAAATACCAAAAAACTAAAGTATAAAAAGTGCTATGAATGAGAGTGTACGAAATTATGGATCCCCCAAGGGCTATTTATAAGCCTAATCCTATACAAGGTGGAAGAATCCAAAAAGGAAAGGGAAAATCAGAATAAAAATTCTAGAAAATTCTCGTAGTGCGCGTCCGAGCAGTGTGGCGCGCTGTGCAGTCTCCTCGCGCGCATTGTTGTGTGCCGCGCTGCTTGCCCATCCGCATACCTTGCGCGGGTGCCTTGTGAGGGTGCCTGGCGCGCGCAGGACGCGCGCGGTTGCCTGCCGACGGAGTGCGCGTCCGCGCACTGTTGGGCGGCACGCTCATTATCGTCAATTTTGACGCTACGCACCGTGCGCAGGTGCGCGCGCGCGCTGAACTTTGGTTTCCCCCGACTGTTATTCGCCCATAATGTCCGTTTCGATCATTTTAGTCCATTTTGAAGTTCTCTTTTTACGAAAACCTACTAAACAATCAAAAATACCATACATAACATATGACAATATAAAATGGGGCGAAAAGACACAAACACACGCATAATCACTCATACGAAAAATTGAAATCACATAAAATTCACACACAAAAACATGCAAAACAACTCCCCCACACTTAGCCTTTTGCTTGTCCCTAAGCAAATAATAATGTCCATAAATTTAATCAAAAAATATAATGCTTATTTTGAAAATCGATTTTTCCATGACATCAAGTTCCATCCACCTCGGATTATTCCTCATTGATCCTCAACCTTCGCAATAAACTCACTTAGCTAAAGTTAAACAATTACTCAAAGTGTTTGGCTTTCTTTATAGAATTTCAAATTTGTATCAAAAGTCGCAACCCTTATATTCATATATAAATTACGTAAGTACTAGCCCTTTTTTTTTGCTTGGACTTCCCGAGATATTATTCCACTAGGTGTAAACTTCGGATGTTTTCCAAAGACTCATATGGTGGTTTCCCATACTCATGTTTAAACTGCTGTTTTACGTAAAAGTCAAACATGGGGCACATGAATGCTCCTAGTTACTAAGCAGCTTAACCAGCGGAGTATAATCTCGATTGTTCTGTTTCTTTTAGCGCTCTTTATTGCATTTTTTTTCGGCGCTTATACTGCATTTTTTTTCCGCAAGGCTAGCAATTTTGTAATACATAGAATAAAAATAAGAGTTTTAACTCAATTTACATCAATAAAATCCCGTAATTCATACCCCACAACCTCGAGTATTGTTTAACCATCGCCTAATTCGTTTATCACAAGGGTTAATTCACAATTTAGTCAAATCCTATGCATCAAGTCCGTAATGTCATTTCCTAATTGAGTCTCAAAGTAATGCATCGATTTCGGGTTAACTAAATAGCATTATTATTAAACTAGGGATAATTGATTGACATGTATTTTGCATGTATTTTGGGCTTAATCTTGGCTAGAATGTGTTGATATGCATGCATTATATGAGTAAATAGGGTTATATTCATGTTTTGTGGAAAAGG
This sequence comes from Rehmannia glutinosa, assembly GCA_016081115.2. Taxonomy (NCBI): domain Eukaryota; kingdom Viridiplantae; phylum Streptophyta; class Magnoliopsida; order Lamiales; family Orobanchaceae; genus Rehmannia; species Rehmannia glutinosa. The sequence goes on from CM071930.1 coordinate 53,852,747, forward strand.
ATTACGCTTTGCTCGTTTTGTAGGAATTTATCGATAATTGTAGCATTTTGCCAACAATTCGGAGCATTGCAATCGCCAATATTTGATGTGAAGTACGAAGTTTGGAGTCAAGTTGAGAAGAAGTCAGACGAACTGTGCAAAAAACGGAAGAAAACAGTCGAGTACGCGTTGCTACAGGTGAGCATGGGCAGGGCGTGCTCCCTAGCACGGCCCGTGCTCAACCCAAACATCAGGCCACAAGGTTCGACATGTAGCACGGGCAGCCCGTGCCATATAGCACGGCCCGTGCTCCTTTATGTGAGTTGGGCAATTCTCGCGGCTACCAGTACGGGTTGGGCGTGCCATATGGCACGACCCGTGCTCTTCTGCGGGAAAAACAGAGTTTGATTCGTTTTCAACTAGGTTTCGACCCAAACGAAGTACAAATAGACCCGGGGCGGCAACAAACAGGGGGACACTGATTTTTGCCCTAGAAACCAGAGAGAAGAGCAGTTTTCCACCGAAGATAGATCGAGAGATCGTCATCATCCCCGAGTTCACTCATTCCATAGTATCGTTATTTCAATTAGTTAGATTTTGATTATGAATAATTTGTCTATGAATTGTTTATCTTCGATGTCTGGCTAAACATCTTGTGATTCCCGGGTTTGGGAGTAGGTTAATGAACACTTTTATTGGATGATTAATGATAATTGAAGTTAATGTTTTCTTCATCTAATCAAGTACTTTGCTTTAATTCTTGTTTTATCAAAAAGCCATTGATTTAAACTTGTTTGATGTGTTGATTCATAATTCTAACCGATGAGTTTCAATACTAGATCTTGAGTACTTGACACAAATAGCTTGCATGATTGAGAAGTCTGTGAATATTTGTGAGACCTTATAATCGTTTGAACTTTTGGGAGTTGGATATCTCATGTTGAGTAGAGATGCTAGCATAGATATTCCAATCAACGCTTTTACATACATCTCGAGAGAGAGGGTAAATTACTTTGGTGATTGGTCTATAGAGAAGAATACGCTTAACTTTGGTTTGATCAATCTGATAATAAAAGGGGGATATTAACTGAAACTATAACCCAGGAATCCATTCATTCATACTTGATCTTTCAATCGCTCTTTGCTTTGTTTCTTTTAGGATAAATTTCTGTTTTAGTATTAATAAAACCAATCCTTCAACTTTCGACAGTCTAGATAAAAATAAGGCTATTACAATCCAATACTTAGTACATTAATTTATTAGTCCCTGTGGATTCGACCTTACTAACCCTATTCTATAAACTGCACCGTACATTTGCGGTGAAGCTAAAAATAAGGCGAACAAGTTTTTGGCGCCGTTGTCGGGGACTAATTAAATTTTTAGTACTAATATTGCGATAAATAGAATTATTTTTAATTTAGACAAATTTTCTTTCTTTTTATTTTGTTGTTTAATTTTACTTCTACTGTGTTTGACTTGCTTTCTTTAGTTGGTTCAGGTAGTGCATGAACACTCGCTAGAAGCAAGGAGAATTAGCACCGTTCATACAGGAGGTTGAGGCTTTTGCTTGGCAAATTAGTGCGGTTACTAAATGTTAGCCTTATTTTTAGCTTCACCGCAAGTGTACGGTGTACTTTATAGAATAGGGTAGCAAGGTCGTATCCGCGGAGACTAATAAATTTATGTACTAAGTATTGAACTAAGATAGCTTTATTTTTATTTAGACAATCGTAATTTAATGATTGTTGTTGTGAGATTAAGACAAGTTGGACCACTAAAACACAAAATTAAGATAACAAAATTGATAGAAGTATCAAGAAGATGAAATGGATTTCCGAGTTAAGGTTTCGATTAACAACCCTCTTGTTATACGATTTAATCCAAGCCAAGTTATTATCAATATTCCTATAAGACGATCACAAAGATATATTATTCTCCCTCTCGAGATGCATATAAAATGTAGATTGAAATACTTATGCTAGCATCTCTACTTAACATGAAGTACTCAACTCCCAAAAGTTCAAAAGATCAAATGTCTTCACATATATTTACAAACCTCTCGATTCATGCAAATATTTGTGTTGAGTACTCAAGATCTAATATTGAAACTCATCTCTCGAATTATGAATCAATATATCCAACAAGTTAAATCATTGATCAAGTGATAAAACAAGAATAAGCTCAAAATACTCAAATAAGCTACAAGATAATAACTTCAACTAGAATTAAAACATCCAACAAGAGTTCATTAATCTACTTCCAAAACCCAGAAATCTAAAGAGTTTAGCTACACATGATTTCTAAACAATCCATATACAAATTGTTCATAGCCATGACAACTAAAAATGAAAGATGAAAACTACAAGAGAAGCAAGAAAAACTTATGAAAGTCGACAATCTCTCAAATGATCTCCGTTCCTTGAGCTCCGATGCAACCCGATTATCCCTTGATGTCTTCTTCCAAGAATATACTCTTGTCTTGTATTGTAGATGCCAAAAAATGCCAGAATGTCCTTGTGTGCGCCCCCCAAAAAGCCTTTTTATACCCACTTTCAAGTTTAGGGCAAGATGCTGCAGATTATGGGATTCCAGCGAAGACGCACGGGTCGTGCGTGTAATACCCCGAATCTCAAACTACTCGTTTAACTAAAATACTGGAACACTATAAAATATTAAAGTGATATTATGTGATCCATTTTATTAATTATAATGAATAGTATAATATTAGAAGAATAGTTAACCCAGAGGAAAAAAAAACACCCACGATATATATATATATATATATATATATATATATAGATATGATAGCTTTATCCATAAGCTTCCTATATGCATAGTAAGCATAATACCAGAATACATATATGTATATTTATATATTGCAACAATACTTGCAGATTAGTTCTACATAATTATACATGTGGAGCAATTTACACACATACACGTAGGTAGTGTGTAATTAATATATATATAGACATTCAAAAAGGTATACTAGTAATAATTTTATACTTGAGATATATACATATTAGTTCAGCAGCCTTAAAACAAGATGAGTACAAATCTAGAGACACTAATCTAGTATATGGAAGATACACATATATATGCCACATACACATGTAGTTAATTTAAGCACCATCTTCAAATTCATAAAGGTAAGTATATGTGTGTGTATATATATGTATCCTTGCAACTCACAACACACACGTACTCGTACATAGAAGAAACAGAGTAGGTAATGAAATCTAGCCCAAGGGAAAAGAGAATAAAAGGGGATAAAATAGAAGAATGAGAAATAAAGGAAAAGATAAAGAAAGGAAAAAGGGAGGAAAGGAGGATAATTGGTATGCTTGGATCCGTAGGGCCCTTTTACAACATCATCAGCATTCATATTTTCAGTAAACTGCATAAAGGTGGGGTAACTCTTGATCCGTAAGTATGTCGTACTGTTATAATCATTGTTGTTCCATGTATCGTTTATACGGACAAATGAATGGATTCTCCTTCGGGATGTCAAAGAATGAATGAATGAGATTCACCTTCGGGTAATCCAAATGAATCATTCGGGATTAATGCTAGCCAATAGACCGTCTCACAGAGTGGGTCTGGTCAACAATGAATGAATGGTTCTTATGAACTGTATGCATGTGACAATTGGTTATAACTGCTTGCGGTGTTCCCACTGAGTTTTTATACTCATGCCACGTGCATTATGTTTTTATTATAGGCCGAGGGATAGGGCAGCTGGACTGACGATGACGAGCAACGTGTCTCCTCCCTATTTGTTAAAGTGTGGGCTCGAAATATTATTTACGTTGGGTTATTTCAAAAGCGACATTTTATCCAACTTTCAATGTTAACATCACGTTTTCCATTTAAGCTTCCGCTGTCAATTATTTTATATATAGATAAGTAAGTATTAGTGTCGTTCCTGAGCCTAGCCGGTTTGGGGCGTCACAGTGCGCCCCTGCACGGGCTACCCGTGCGTCATCCCGTAGCGAAGCCTTTGATTTTTACCAAACACGCACGGGTCGTGTGCCTCTTGCACGGGCTACCCGTGCGTGATGCCGTATGTATATTGCAATTCTCCAGTGGCGCACGGGTGGTGCGTATGAGCACGGGCTACCCATGCGCCATGCCGTAGCCTTAGACAACCTTTCTTCAGGGGCACACGGGTGGTGCCTATGGCACGCCCAACCCGTGTGCTCCCTGTATTCTTCTTATACGCTCATCTTCCGCTCCTTCAAGCTTCACTTTTCGTATACTCACTCCATTCTCAATGTTTCCACTTTGCAAGGTTCGTATTTGTATTCAATTTGCTTCAAATATCATGAAATTCCTATAAAACAAGCAAAGTGTAATGTCTTTTCCACAAGGAGTGAATACGTAACATTTTACACGAGTATATGCATGTTTACCCACCATTATAGCCATAAATATGCTCCAAAATACATGCAAAACTCACACCTATCAAAATCCTCCAAACTTGAATCGTTGACCGTCCCGATCAACAATTTTTGAAAACACGATAAAGCACAAAAGGGAGATAAGAATAAAAGCGCACACAAAGGACTCAAAAGAAGATCCCTATTGTTCATCATGAATGTTGAGCAACAAACCAATCAAGCCTCAAATATCTGATCAAAGAGCACGCATCAAGTAAAAAAGGTGAAATGCTCTGAATTCCAACTCTCAAAGTTATGTGTATACTCTCACCTCACGAGGATATGGGACGTGTTTACGCTCGAATCAATTCAATGTCGCAAAATTACCATAGGCTTGCAATTCGTCTCTTATCTCCGCCACTAGAATGTATGCAATTTGTGAATCAAAAAGGACTTCTCTCTTTGGTTGTAATGAAGGCTCTTTGGTTAGGGTAGGAAAATATAGATAGAGTGACTCAAACTCGAGCGTATAGACCGGTGAGCATATAAATCATCTACGTTAAAGCTTAATATGCTACCCAAATCATCTCTCATTTTCACCAACTCTTCTTATCTCCATTCCCTTTCTTTTGTAAACATTATCACCTCACATTACAATTCCTAGACTCCAAGTTCATTCAATGAAAACTCACATCATAAAGTCAAATTTTTTTCCGACTCTTTTATGAATTTTTAACCTTTCTTTTCTCCTCCTTTTCTTATCTTTTTGTTCCCATCAACCAAATTTTTTTAACACCACCTTCTAAAATTTTGATTTCACCCATTCACCCTCATTCATTCCCTTTACTCAATACTATACGCTCGAATATAGGGTAACATATATATCAATGATAAGGCTTGAATTTTGGCTATCACAAAAGATTAGGCAATAGGCTCAAATTGGCTAACTAAGGATTTCAACATCATTAGGTAAGCAAAAGGCTTGAAGGGCTAACAAAAATGGCCTTTTATCACATTCACAATTTGCATACAACATGTGGCCTCGACAGAGATACCCGAGCAAGTTCTAGAATTCTGACAACATGAATGATACCCTCAAATCACAACAAAACTGCCCAAGATATAAGCAGTAAAGGCTCAAAGCTCACAGGCTTGTCAATATGCAATTCAAAGCATCAAACCAAGTTTTCATATTAACATGCTCAATGTTATCTATTCAAGGCTCAATCCACTCATACTCATCATCCAATTCCAACAATACAAATATTCCAAAATCACCACACAAATAACAAGCTGCAACAAGCCAGGTCAACTCACTCTCTAACCACTAAGAAAGTAATAGACGTGCTAAAGCCATAAACGTGCTCTACTGCAATGCAACCTAAAATGCTCTATATGCAGCTATATGAAAACACAAAATGCAAAAAAAAAAAAAAAATTTGTTTTTTTTTTCGTATCCACACTTTTCGAATATTAAAATACTATCTCTCCCCCCAAACTTGAATGAAATTATATTGTCCTAAGGGGAAAAAAATAGAATTTCAATAACGAAAAGTGGGGATATACCTGAATCACTGCGGAGGAGGCGGTGGAAAGTGGCCTTGTGAAATATGTCACATTTGTAACTGTTGGAGCACTTGCCACATCTCCTCGGAACGCTGGTCATAGTTCTCGCGGAACACGAGAAAATCAGCCCGATGTTGCCTCAAATCCTCCCCTTGTTTCCTTAACGCGTCTCCTTGACGACGCAAGTCCTCCCCAAATGCAAATAGCATATCCTGAAAATCATTACCGCGCTGGGACTCGCCACCATGAGATGTAGTGGGACGATCCCTGCTATGTGAGCGTCGGGGGTATGCACCGCCGTGTGGGGACTCGGGGATGTCATATCCAAGTTGAGGGAGAGGAGGTTCCACCCCCATTTCTCTTCTCTGTAGCTCCTCTTCCTCCGCGACCATATCTTCCTCATCCGGGAAACCTTGAACTCGGCGCCTCTTCCTCGCATCTATAGCCTCTATAATTCGGTTATGTGCATCAGAGTTCATTAGGAAGTTGGTGGTGTCCGCCAAAGTATCGACTGTGGTGTATGTCGGGTTGGGTAACGGAAATGCAGCACCTTTTTTCTGTAGAAGCACCAATGTATTATCTTCATTTCCTATAAACTTCATGTGGTGAGATGCCAAATTAACCCGAGTGCTGCCCGGAATAGGCTCCAAGCCTCGGAAATCGATGTTGAAATGCCGGGCAATAGGGGTGATAAGGCCACCTATAGAAATCGTACCCCCTTCCCGCCTTACCAATTGCTCAACTTGCTCAGCAAAGTAGGCGGCGGTGTTGTAGGGTGTATTTGTGAGCATACAACATAATAGATACAGCTCCCGCGTAGTCATTCCCCCAATATTTTCTCTGGTGAATACGGAGGATGCAGTTACACGTTGTAAGTACCTGAACACTGGATTCCTGATCCAAGAGGCTTTAGCAGTCCGTGCGGCATACAACATAGGCCCCATTTGTGGTGTTTCTACCAGCAATCTCCGAAAATCATATTGATCATAATGGTCCATCGGTCGGAAACAAGCATTCGTTGGAACTTCAAAAATGGTATTCAATTGGGAGATAGATAAACGCCGATGTTCATTCCCCAACTGAAAACGTATCTCAAATGGTTCGAAAGCTCCTCCTTATTTGAGGACTTCCATGGTACTCAAAAATTCCAGCGTGTATCACTTGAATGTTGGCCACCTGCGGCTCATAAAATTAGTCCACCCAACCTTTGCAAAAAGACGCCAAACGTCCTCATGTATCCCCAAAGTGTGGGTGCAGTCATCATCGGCGTATCGGGATGGAGCTACTTGGCGACCAACCAAGCGATTCCACCTCTCTATGTCATTTGCATTCGTCAATACCACACCATATGCAACTGGACTGTTCGGGTCTACTTCTTGCGACGCCTCGTCTCTTTGTGCCGCTACACGCACACGTCTCCTTCCACCCTGGGGATTCCTTCTATCAGCCATGAGAGATGTGTACCTGAAATAACTTCCATTAGCATCCCAACATCATCAATGGCAACAACAAAGTAGGGGTTTTAAGCTAATACATTGGTGATGCAAATTCACTTCCCTACGTCACTTTGATCGATCAACCAACCCCAAACAAGCAAGAATTATGGCCATATTAGAAAATCATGAACTTAAAGCCCACACAATCATTGTCCATGCCTCATTCATCAATATTTCATTCAAATTCACCTCAATTACACAAGCCCACAAAGTGTTCGATAATTCGCCTCAAAGAGTAATTCATACAATTCATAGCAAAAATATCAAAGAAAGCACTAATCATGATCCCCATTACATAATTGACAAGAAATTCACAATGAAAAATGATGTTCTTACTGGAATTCTTGAAATTCAACTCAAAGTGGACACTTGAACCCTAGGTGCTTTTTTTTATATTTTCTTCAATCAAACTTGAATTCAAGGCAAAATGTAGTTCTAATGTGATGGGGAGTGATTAAATGGGAGAATTTGGGTGAAAACTTGAGGAAATTTTGAAGATATTGAAAGTATAGGGAGGGGCGTGCGTTGGGGAGTTTTGAATGAAAGAAGAGCAGTGTTGGAACTGCTCTTTTTACCTGGTTTCCGTAAGGCGCACGGGTGGTGTGCCGGCGCACGGGTTACCCGTGCGCCATGCTATAGCAAAATTTCCTCCCTGCAGACACACACGGATCGTGCGCTAGGCGCACGGGTAACCCGTGTGTGATGCCGAAGCATGCTCAATTTCCTCCCAGGTACGCACGGGTAGTGCCCATGGCACGGGCTTCCCGTGCATACCTGTACAGCCATTCAGGTATTTTTTTTTACTTTTTTTTAAATAGCACACAAATCATACAAATTAAAACACAACACTCAAACCAAATCACACAAAATTGGAACAAAACACACCAAAAAAAAAATGAAATCCACACGAAAAACCGTTGGGTTGCCTCCCAACAAGCGCTATATTTAACGTCTTTAGCTTGACGCCCGTCTCGCTGTTCCATTACGTCTCGCAAGGAGATAGAAGTCACCTCCTCTTGGTTACCTCGGTGGAAGTAATGCTTAATTCTCTGGCCGTTTACCATGAATGTTTCACCGTCTTTTGTCAGTAATTCTACAACTCCGGGAGGATTCAATACCTTCTTGATCACAAATGGCCCCGACCACCTAGAGTTGAGTTTTCCAGGGAAAAATTTAAGGTGTGAATTGTACAAGAGTACCAGTTCTCCCGGTAAAAACTCTCGTTTTTTTATCATCTTGTCGTGCCATCTTTTTGTTCTCTCTTTATAAATTCGGGAGTTTTCGTATGCTTTATCCCGAAACTCTTACATCTGATTCAAATGGAGCAACCTATCTTCGCCGGCTTTTTGAAAATCCATATTTAGCTTCTTGACCGCCCAAAATACTTTGTGTTCCAACTCCACAGGCAAGTAACACGATTTCCCAAAAACAAGTTGATAGGGGGATGTGCCCAACGGTGTCTTATATGCTGTCCTGTATGCCCATAGAGCATCATCCAATTTTAACGCCCAATCTTTTCGGTTGATGTTCACCGTCTTTTCAAGGATTTGTTTGATTTCCCTGTTAGCCACTTCTGCTTGTCCATTGGCTTGCAGATGATACGCCAATGCAACTTTATGTTTCACCCCATATTTTGCCAACAAGTTGCTCATCAATTTATTTACAAAATGCGACCCTCCATCACTAATTAAAGCTCTTGGAGTGCCGAATCTAGTAAATATATTTTTCTTAAGGAGTCGCATTACAACTTGAGCATAATTTGTTTTGGAAGGAATCGCCTCTACCCAACGGGATACATATTCCACTGCGAGTAGAATATATTGATAACCCGAAGATGATGGAAATGGGCCCATAAAATCAATCCCCCACACATCGAACAATTCCACTTCGATTACATTTGTCATTGGCATCTCGTGTCTCCTTGAAATGTTGCCCATTCGCTGACACCTCTCACATTGTTGCACAAACAAATAACAGTCATTAAATAAAGTGGGCCAATATAGCCCACTTTGCAATACCTTCGCTGCGGTGCGAGTTGGGCCAAAATGTCCGCCAGAGGGTGCGGAATGACACTGTTGCAGGACTCCCTCCCATTCTTCTTGAGGTACGCATTTTCTTATGATTTTATCCGTGCACCTCTTAAAGAGTAGGGGTTCATCCCACATGTAGAACTTTACATCATGTAAGAACTTCTTCTTTTGATATGGCGATAGATCCGGAGGTAGAACTCCTGCAGCCAGGTAGTTGACAAAATCCGCATACCACGGAAACTTTGCCTCAAGCATGAGTAATTGTTCATCAGGAAATTCCTCTTTTATTAATCCCGTGCTTCCTTGCGCTTTCTCTTGATTTTCTATTCGAGACAAGTGGTCGGCCACCACGTTCTCGCATCCTTTCCGATCTTTGATTTCCACATCAAACTCTTGCAATAATAAGATCCACCGAATCAACCTTGGTTTCGCATCCTTCTTATCAAAGAGGTATTTGATGGCCGCATGGTCGGTGTGAACAATCATTTTTGTCCCAATCAAGTATGATCGGAATTTATCAAATGCGAAAACAATCGCCAACATCTCCTTCTCGGTTGTGGTGTAATTCTGTTGAGCACTATCCAACGTTCTACTCGCATAGTAGATGGATCTGAACAATTTTTCCCTCTTTTGACCGAGAACAGCCCCTACCGCAAAGTCGCTCACATCACACATCAACTCAAATGGTTGACTCCAATCTGGGGCGACAAGTATAGGTGTGGTCACCAGTGCCTTCTTCAATATTTCGAACGCCTGCAAACAATCATTGGAAAAATTGAAAGCAGCATCTTTTTCTAGCAATTGCCTCAAAGGCTTAGAAATTTTAGAAAAGTCACGGATAAACCTTCTATAAAATCCGGCATGGCCCAAGAAGCTTCGAATGGCTTTCTCGTTTATAGGAGGTGGTAATTTCTCAATTGCTACAATCTTTGCCCGATCGACTTCTAAACCTGCGGAAGAGACTCGATGACCAAGTGCAATACCATCGCGTACCATAAAATGGCACTTTTCCCAATTGAGTACAAGATTAGTCTCTTCACATCGCAGTAAGACTAAGAAAAGATTGTGAAGACAATTATCAAAAGAATCACCAAACACAGAGAAATCATCCATAAATACCTCCATAACTTTTTCAATTAGATCATGAAATATAGCCATCATACAACGTTGGAAAGTGGCAGTGCATTACATAACCCGAATGGTATGCGATTTAAATGCAAATGTGCCATAAGGACACGTAAATGTCGTTTTTTCCTGGTCTTCCGGTGCAATCATGATTTGATTGTACCCGGAATAACCATCTAAAAAGCAATAATAATTGTAACCTGCTAGACGATCCAACATCATATCAATAAAGGGGACAGGGAAATGATCTTTTCGAGTGGCATCATTAAGTTTCCTATAATCAATACATATTCGCCACCCGGTAACAATTCTAGTAGCGATTTTTTCCTCATTCTCATTATTCACGAATGTTACCCCCCTTTTTCTGGTACCATCTGTACAGGACTTACCCATGAACTATAAGAGATGGCATAAATGATTCCCGCATCTAACCATTTCAACACTTCCTTCCTAACCACATCTTGCATGACAGGGTTTAATAGTCTTTGGTTTTGCACTGATGGTTTATAAACATCTTCCATCCGAATTTTATGCATTACAATGGATGGGCTTATGCCTTTTAAATCAGTTATAGACCATCCGAGTGCCGACTTATGTTTTCGTAAAACCCTTAACAATTTATCTAGTTGAGTAGGAGTTAGAAGAGATGAAACGATTACCGAGTTTGCATTATTCATCCCTAGAAATGCATATTTGAGGTGTTCGGGTAATTGCTTGAGTTCCGGGGTTGATGTCTCTGTTTCAGGGTCACGCACGGGCTGCACGTGCTCCGCCACGCGGGTCGTGCGTGATCCCATATCCTCAAGCTTCCTTTCAGCATCAAACACGGGTTGCCCGTGCTCTGGCACACGGGTCGTGCGCCCTTCAGGACTTCCAACATTTCTTTCGGCATCACGCACGGGTAACCCGTGCGTCGACGCACGGGTCGTGCGTACCTGGAGGTTTTGCTCCCTGTTTTCTGAATTTGCATTCTCGCCTCTTGCGCTCCTAGGTAGTTCCTACATATGATCTAAGGCACAAACATAGTCGTACAAATCTTGGTTATCAAAATCAAGCACAATACTCGACATCGAGCACGAGTTTGTTAGCCCAAATTCCAAATCATCCGTAGACAATGCATGATCAACATAATCCTCAATGCACGAACTAACTATATCCAAAAAATTACAATTTTCCACCGTATCATGAAATTTCATTGCCTTATATATAGAAAATAAAACGTGCTCATCATTAACACGTAATGTAAGCTCTCCTTTTTGCACATCTATTAAGGCTTTACCAAGAGTGCAAGGAATGGACGCCCAAGTATCGGTGAACGCCTCGATCTTCTTCCATATCAAGAACCAAGAAATCCACAGGAATATAAATTTATCAACTTTTACCATCACATCTTCCATAATTCCCTTTGATAAGTCGCTGACCGTCCGCAAGTTGCAATGTCACCGTGGTTGGCTTCACTTCGCCTAGTCCAAGCTTCCTCAAAATGGACAAAGGCATCAAATTAATACTTGCTCCCAAATCACATAACGCTTTATTAAAGAAGTTACCACCAATAGCACAAGGGATAGTGAAACTCCCTGATCTTTTAGTTTTTGTGGTAGCTTTCTTTGATGATTGCGCTACATTCTTCCAAATTCACCGCTTCAAAGCTTGTCATCTTCCTCTTCTTCGATAACATCCTTAATAAATTTCGCATAATTTGGCATTTGCTCTAGTGCGTCTAAAGGAATGTTAATGTGCAATTTCTTAAATATATCAAGGAATTTTGCAAATTGATCATCAAGCTTTTTCTTTTGAAATCTTTGGGGAAATGGAAGAGATGTAGGCAATTTAGATATGTTAGAGTTAGACGATGATTTTAGCTTTTCAAAGACCTGTTTGTTCCGCCTCTTGTTTCTCTCTTCCCCTTCTTCTTCGATACCATCTTTCATCACCGATTCAACCTCTCCCCGCTTAGATGCTTCATCTAAAAAGTTCGATTCCCGATTTTTCTTTAGGCCCTCATATTCGTCTTCGCTTCTTAAGCGAATAGCCTTGCATTGTTCCTTAGATTCATCTCCGTATTACTCGGAAATTGACCCTTTTGATGTTGACCACCCACAATTGTAGCCAATTGACCCACTTGAGTTTCAAGATTCTTTATTGAGCTTGTCACTTGGGTCATTTGTAGTTCCATCTTATCCATCCTAGAATCTTGCCTAGCGAAACGACTCCTCGTGTCACTCATGAATGCATTCGATTAATTTATGAAGGAGGTGAGTGCATCCTCCAACAATGATTTGCCTTCCACATTTCCACCTCCAATTGAGGCATTAAATCCCGGCGGAGGTTGCAACACATTCTTTGTATTGGCATAGGAAAAAATTTCATGGTTTCTCAACCCCGGATGGTAATGTGTTGGGTTTGAATTGTTCATGAAATTGTTGAAATTCCGGTTATTCACATAGTTTACCTCCTCCATCGGATATATGAGAGCTTCACTTCCCGTGCTCGTGCTTGTTTCTGGCCCTTTCGTTAAAACACTCAATTGAGTTGTCAAAGCCGCCACTTGTGCCGTTAGCGCTTTAATCGGGTCTGCATCTGAAATCTCTGCTACCCGTTGTACATTGGATCTTTCAGACGGCCACTGGTAACTATTCATAGCCATTTCTTCAAGAAGGTTCAAGGCATCTTGTGGAAACCTTGCCAACAATGCTCCACCCGCTGCGGCATCAACAAAGGCCCTCGTTTGCCCCATTAAACCATTGTAGAAGAAACATAACTGTTGATCCTCCGGAAACCCATGTTGTTCGTAACAAATCCCTAAACCTTTCCCAATCCTCGTACAAAGTCTCGGAGTCGAACTATCAAAATTGAGTAATCTCACTTTTGAGCTACAAAGTTTTGCTCGGTGGAAAGAATTTAAACAAGAACTTTTGGCTCAGTTCGTCCCATGTGCTTACACCGCCTTGCGTCAAAGTACCCAACCAATTTCTCGCCTTATCCCTTAAAGAGAATGGGAATAGGCGCAATCTTATGGCATCATCCGAGACTCCATTCATTTTGATCGTATTGCATATTTGGATAAAATGTGCAAGGTGAGAGTTAGATCTTCGATTAACCCCCAAACCGGTTCGTTGTACCATATTTATCAAAGGTCGGTTTGAGCTCGAAGTTTTTGGCATTGATCGAATATGGGCAATACCACCGTAATTACGATTCGTTTGTGGTCAAAAGTAATCACGAATGGCTTGCTGTTGAGCCGGGATCGGTAACTCGTTTACTCCATTATTACCCGGTATTGGTAACTCATTGATCCTGTTGATCCCATTGTTACCCATGTGTTCTTCATCCAAATCCTCCATTATCGGATTTTGTTGCCTTTCAGCCCGCCTAGTGGTAGCACTGATTCTTCTCGCGAAAGCCTCAACTTCCGGTATGAGTGGTATTAAGTCCCCTCGCCTAGAGCGCGTGTTCATGCACTACCTGGACCAAACTAAAAGAAACAAGTCAAATAATGTAGAATTAAAATTAATCCAAAATATAAAAATAAAAATGTCTAAATTAAGAATAATCCTATCTATCGCAATATTAGCACCAAAAATTATATCAATCCCCGGCAACGGCGCAAAAAACTTGTTCGCCTTATTTTTAGCTTCACCGCAAGTGTACGGTGTACTTTATAGAATAGGGTAGCAAGGTCGTATCCACGGAGACTAATAAATTTATGTACTAAGTATTGAAGTAAGATAGCTTTATTTTTATTTAGACAATCGTAATTTAATGATTGTTGTTGTGAGATTAAGACAAGTTGGACAACTAAAACACAAAATTAAGATAACAAAATCGATAGAAGTATCAAGAAGATGAAATGGATTTCCGAGTTAAGGTTTCGATTAACAACCCTCTTGTTATACGATTTAATCCAAGCCAAGTTATTATCAATATTCCTATAAGACGATCACAAAGATATTTTATTCTCCCTCTCGAGATGCATATAAAATGTAGATTGAAATACTTATGCTAGCATCTCTACTTAACATGAAGTACTCAACTCCCAAAAGTTCAAAAGATCAAATGTCTTCACATATATTTACAAACCTCTCGATTCATGCAAATATTTGTGTTGAGTACTCAAGATCTAATATTGAAACTCATCTCTCGAATTATGAATCAATATATCCAACAAGTTAAATCATTGATCAAGTGATAAAACAAGAATAAGCTCAAAATACTCAAATAGGTTACAAGATAATAACTTCAACTAGAATTAAAACATCAAACAAGAGTTCATTAATCTACTTCCAAAACCCAGAAATCTAAAGAGTTTAGCTACACATGATTTCTAAACAATCCATATACAAATTGTTCATAGCCATGACAACTAAAAATGAAAGATGAAAACTACAAGAGAAGCAAGAAAAACTTAGGAAAGTCGACAATCTCTCGAATGATCTCCGTTCCTTGAGCTCCGATGCAACCCGATTATACCTTGATGTCTTCTTCCAAGAATATACTCTTGTCTTGTGTTGTAGATCCCAAAAAATGCCAGAATGTCCTTGTGTGCGCCCCCCAAAAAGCCTTTTCATACCCACTTTCCAGTTTAGGGCAAGATGTCAGCAGACATTATGGGATTCAGCCAAGACGCACGGTCGTGCGCCCGCACGGGCTACCCGTCGTCATCCCGTAGCGGCCTTTGATTTTTACCAAACACGCACGGGTCGTGTGCCCCTTGCACAGGCTACCCGTGCGTGATGCCGTATATATATTGCAATTCTCCAGTGGCGCACAGGTGGTGCGTATGAGCACGGGCTACCCGTGCTCCATGCCGTAGCCTTAGACAACCTTTCTTCAGGGGCACACGGGTGGTGCCTATGGCACGCCCAACCCGTGTGCTCTATGTATTCTTCTTATACGCTCATCTTCCGCTCCTTCAAGCTTCACTTTTCGTATACTCACTCCATTCTCAATGTTTCCACTTTGCAAGGTTCGTATTTGTATTCAATTTGCTTCAAATATCATGAAATTCCTATAAAACAAGCAAAGTGTAATGTCTTTTCCACAAGGAGTGAATACATAACATTTTACACGAGTATATGCATGTTTACCCACCATTATAGCCATAAATATCCTCCAAAATACATGCAAAACTCACACCTATCACTAAACGGGCAGAAAGACAACAGGAACAGACTATGGTAGGCGTAGAAGATCACAACGGAGGCAATAACGGGGTCGATAATGAAGGTAACAACCGGGCCAACAGGTCAATGTCGAAGTTACCGATACTGCAGGTTCCAGTGGCTCCTAGCGATCAACAAGAAGCGATTCGCGATTACTTTACCAATCAATTGCAACTATGGTGGAATTGCCAATGTCCCAATCAATGCGAATAACTTTGAGCTGAAGCCAACACTGTTCTCGATGGTGCAGCAGAATCAGTTTGGGGGTTTCCCGTCTGAGGATACCAACTCTCATCTTGCGAATTTCATACAGATTTGCAATACTATCAAGATAAATGGGGTGACTGATGATGCTATACGTCTTCGCCTATTCCCTTTCTCTTTAAGGGATAAGGCTAAGAACTGGCTAGGTACCCTAATTCAGGGGAGTGTGAACAATTGGGATGAGCTGAGTCAGAGGTTTTTGTTCAAATATTTCCCACCAAGCAAGACACTACAGCTTAAAAGTGAGACCACTCAGTTCAGGCAGTTTGATTCTGAGCCTTTGTATGAGGCCTAGGAGAGATTCCGGGATTTGTTGAGGAGGTGCCCGCAGCATGGATTTCCTGAAGATCAACAGCTCTGCTTCTTTTACAATGGGTTGATGGGGCAAACTAGATCATTTGTGGATGTTGCAGCAGGGGGCGCGCTACTCGCGAGGTTCCCGGAGGATGCGTTCAACTTGTTAGAGGAGATGGCCATTAATAGCTATTAGTGGCCGATGTGTTCAACTTGTTAGAGGAGATGGCCATGAATAGCTATCAGTGGCCCTCCGAGAGGACTAATGTGAAAAGGGTAGCCGAAGTTTCTGATTCGGACCCAATTAAAGAGTTGACAGCCCAGATGGCCATATTGACAAACCAATTGAGTGCTTTGACAAAGGCAAATGAGGGAAACGCGGGTGCAAGTAATGGGGGAGTTCCTCTAGATCTGATAGAGGAAGCAAATTATGTGAATAACCGGAATTTCAACAATTTCCGGAACAATCAAAATCCCACTCATTACCATCCGGGCTTGAGGAACCACGAGAACTTCTCTTACACGAACACGAAGAATGTGATGCAAGTAATGGGGGAGTTCCTCTAGATCTGATAGAGGAAGCAAATTATGTGAATAACCGGAATTTCAACAATTTTCGGAACAATCAAAATCCCACTCATTACCATCCGGGCTTGAGGAACCACAAGAACTTCTCTTACGCGAACACGAAGAATGTGATGCAACCACCACAGGGGTTTAATGTGACAAACGGTGTCATTACTGCAGAGCCTAAGCCAACCATGGAGGATATGTTCACCTCGTTTATGAGTCAGACGAGGAACAGATTCAACAAGGATGAGGCAAAGATAGATAAAATCGAAAACCATGTCATGCAATTGGGGTCCCAAATGAAAAATCTTAAAACTCAAATAGGCCAAATAGCTACGATTATTGGTGGGCAGCATCAGAAAAGTCAATTTCCGAGCAACACTGAGGTTAACCCGAAGGAACAGTGTAACGCCATTCGTCTAAGGAGTGGTACGGAATACGAAAGGCCAAAAATACCAGGAATTACTGTATAGATGCAGGGGAGCACGACTCGTGCGCCACCGCACGGGCAGCCCATGCTCCCTGCAGGGACCAGCGTTCGAAGAGTTGAGAGACGCTGAATTAAAAGCAAAGGGCGATGTTGAGGCTGAGGAAGGAGTTGGGGATCATCATGCTGAACAAAAAAGGGTTGAGAAGCTTAAATCTTTCTCTAACTCTGATCTTTCAAACTTTTCTATACCCCTTCCTTTCCCTCAACGTTTTAAAAAGAAAAAGTTAGATTCCAAATTTGCTAAATTCTTAGACATCTTTAAGAAACTGCATATTAACATACCATTTGCAGACGCATTGGAGCAGATGCCCAACTATGCGAAGTTTTTGAAGGAAGTGATGTCCAAGAAGAAAAAGTTGGTAGAATTCGAGATAGTCAATTTGACCGAGGAGTGCAGCGCGATCATTCAAAGGAAACTATCACAGAAGCTCAAAGATCCGGGAATTTTCACTATCCCTTGTGCTATTGGTGGTGTTGTATTTAAGAAAGAACTTTGTGATCTATGAGCAAGTATTAATCCAATGCCCTTGTCCATTTTCAGGAAACATGGATTAGGAGAGGTGAAGCCGTCCACGGTCACCTTACAACTAGCGGATAGATCACTCACATATCCCAAGAGAATCGTGGAGGATGTGCTCGTGAAGGTAGACAAGTTTATATTCCCTGTGGACTTTCTAGTGCTTGACATGGAGGAAGATCGAGACGTCCCTCTGATACTCGGGCGTCCATTCCTAGCCACTGCACGCACATTGATAGATGTACAAAAAGGAGAGCTCACATTACGAGTTAATGATGAGCAAGTGTTGTTCTCCATCTATAAGGCTGGGAACCATCATGATAACAGAGAGTATTGTAAATCAATATCTGTCGTCGATTTAAGTGCTAATACTTTTAATCCAAGTCATTGTGTGTGTGTTATAGATCATGTGCAGGACATACTAAATGGTGAGAAAGCAAAGCACATGATAAGGACCAACATCTCGGAAGCACGCGTATATTGCCTCTCGAACGATGCAAACGAGAAGAATATGGCATTTGACCGTCGGGTGACTTATACGCTAGAGACATTCAAAGGAGGTTCGAATCTATGCGAGTTGAATTGGCAAGGAAAAGAACATGAAGAAGTAACTCGCATCACTTCGCTAAAATCGTGATCGAATAAAATAGGCATCAAACTATAGACGTTAAATTTAGCGCTTGTTGGGAGGCAACCCAATGGTTTTGCTGTTTTATTTCTTTCCATGTTTTTTTGGTTTGTTTTTTCCCTTTTCTAAGTTAGGATTTATTTGCTTTCATAGGTTAGGATTCTTTTTCCTTGTTTTCATTATTTTAAAAAAATTGAAAAACAAATCGAGCTAAGGTACGGTGCCTAGCACAGGCAGGCCGTGCGCCATATGCACGGCCCGTGCTAGCACCAGCCCAAAGCCTGAAAACTTCGGCCCCTAGCACGAGCAACCCGTGCCATTTGGCACGGCCCGTGCTCTTTCCAGATTTTGGGGCTCGAATGTTCGGCCCCTAGCACGGGCCGCCCGTGCCATATGGCATGGCCCGTGCTGTGCCCAGAATTGGGGCTCGATGGTTCGGCCCTAAGACGGGCCGCCCGTGCTGTTTGACACGGCCCGTGCTCCTCTTCGCTGGGGCAGAAATAAAGTTAGACAGAGGCTTATGTTCTTCACAAAAACACTCCCCCCGCGCGCAGGCTTACAAAACGCGATTACCCCTCAAATTGTTTCGAAAATCTCTCCTAGATTATCACCCCAATTCACTTTCCATACTACCCACTCACAAATCACACTACTATACAAGCTTTGAAGCAAGGATTTGGGGTAGAAAGCACTTAGGGTTTCAAACTTCAACTCTTTTCAAATTCTCGGGATTTAAGGTATGAATTGCACTTTTTATGTCGAATTTCTTGAGGATTATGGATTAGGGTTGCTATACGATGCTTGTTTGATACTTTTGCCATGTATTTGATTGAAATTTTCTATTGGGCATTTTATCGAACACCTTGTGGGTTGTTGAATTATGATGATTTTGGTTGATTGCTAGATGAATTATACATGAGCTCGATTGTTTAGGGTGTTAGTGACTAGGATTCTCTGCAATTATATTGTTGTTTGGGCTTGGAAGCTTAATTCTGAAATTGAATTGTTGAGATGAGACATTATGCCTTACGTTAATTCTTGTATGTAATTCATCGTTTGTGTTTACTTGGCATGTACGGATTCTCACGATTGTTTTGCCAGGTACTTATTCGAACAAATGGCTGAACCACGACCGAACCGAGGTAGACGAGGATGGGAGGCCGCCGCCGTACGTGCGCCACCACACCCAAACAGCCCCGAGGCTTATTGGCTCACTATAACTGAGGACGATATATTGGATAAGTGGAACCGACTCATCACTCGTTCTTTCACACCCACACGCTATGCCGACGATGAGTGTACCCGAGCTCTCGGGATACATGAGGAGGTTTGGCACATGTTTGAACGAGTGGGATGGACCGCCTTCATGCAAGGGTGGTGGCCGACATTCAAAACACTCCCCCTTGAGTTCTTGAGCACTGTGCAGGTTACGGAGATACGACCCAGAAACGAACCTCGAAAAATCCATTTCAGATTGGGCAATATATGGAGAAACGTCACTATCGCCGAACTGAACCAGATTTTTGGGGTACCATCAGACGCCCCATACCGGACCGCTGCAAACTATAACGCACGTGAATTTTGGCGACTGTTGACTGAAACCCCAGAAACCGGCCTAATGCAATATGTGGCGCACATATCCAAGGCCTCGGCACTCCGCAACCTCGTATTCCGCTACATCCAGAATGTGACGGTCCATTCCATGTTCGCCCGGTACAACAACGGGGGTATGCAAGCGAGGGAGCTATACCTACTTTGGTGTATGCTCACCCGCACCCCTTATAACATGGCGGCGTACTTTGTGGAACACGCCGTTTACGTATCTCAGCATGACGCGGGGAAAATATTAATTAGGGGAATGATAACCCTCATCGTTTAGCATTTTTGGGTCGATATGAGCCGAATGGAGCCGTTAGAGGGCAGTCGCAGCGTCAACATGCAAGCCCTCGGCACCATGAAGATCATAACCGAAGAGGAGAACATCCTCTGTTTTCAACAAAAAGTCGGGTCTGCTTTCTCTCTCCCTAACCCACAGCTCACTATTGTGGTG
The DNA here is from genome assembly GCA_016081115.2 of Rehmannia glutinosa. Taxonomy (NCBI): domain Eukaryota; kingdom Viridiplantae; phylum Streptophyta; class Magnoliopsida; order Lamiales; family Orobanchaceae; genus Rehmannia; species Rehmannia glutinosa. Next base: position 53,873,298 of record CM071930.1, read on the forward strand.
GATAATCAAATTAACTGGCTCCTATACTCTTGAGGCTCATATCAGGTCATGGATGGCCTGACTGCACGAAAAAGGAGGAGGGTAGCAGGGTTACCCGATGAAGAAGACTTGGTGATAGAGGCGAGGGAGTACGATCGCCAAGAGAGGGGTTTCGAGCAGGACTTCCCATAGGGGCAGCCCGATATTCCAGAGAGCTCCCACCAAGGTGAGGAGCGTGGGGGACAGTACGATCATGATAGATTCTGTGCTTTTGAGGAAAGTCACTTTATCCATATTTCCCTACCTTATCTAAAGAGCATTCATTACAACCATAAACAAAGTCCTTTCTGATTTGTGAATTGCATACAAACGAGTGGCGGAGATGTGAGACGATTTGCAAGCATATGGTAATTCTTCAACATTGATATGATTTGAGCGAATACACGTCCCTTATAATTCTAGTGAGTAGAGTATACACTTATCCATGAGAGGCGTGATTTGAAGTGTTTTACCATGATTTTAATAGACTTGTGCTCCGTGTTAGCTATTTGAAACTTGGTTGGTTTGTGCTTGATGTCTATGGATAGATGACATGAATTGTGATGCGGTGTTCTTGAGTTTCTCTTCTTTACCCCATTTGTGTTGTCTTGTTTATAAAGTGTTGATCGGGACTATCAACAGTTTAAGTTTGGGGGTTTGATTGACATATATTTTGCATGTATTTTGGGCTTAATCTTGGATAGAATGTGTTGATATGCATGCATTATATAGTAAATAGGGTTATATTTTTGTTTTGTGGAAAAGGATTACGCTTTGCTCGTTTTGTAGGAATTTATCGATAATTATAACATTTTGGCAACAATTCGGAGCATTGTAATCGCCAATATTTGATGTGAAGTACGAAGTTTGGAGTCGAGTCGAGAAGAAGTCAAACGAACCGTGCGAAAAATGGAAGAAAACAATGAAGACGTGCTGCGTTGCTCTGGTGAGCACGGGGGGCGTGCTCCCTAGCATGGCCCGTGCTCAACCCAAACATCAGGCCACAAGGTTCGACATGTAGCACGAGCAGCCCGTGCCATATAGCACGACACGTGCTCCTTTCTGTGAGTTGGGCAATTCTCGCGGCTACCAGCACGGGCTGGGCGTGCCATATGGCACGGCCCGTGCTCCTCTGCGGGAAAAATAGAGTTTGATTCATTTTCAACTAGGTTTCGACCCAAACAAAGTATAAATAGACCCGGGGCGGCCACAAACAGGGGGACACTGATTTTTGCCCTAGAAACCAGAGAGAAGAGCAGTTTTCCACCGGAAACTTTGGGAGATCGATCAAGACCGCAACCACACCTTCGAGGATTGAAGATAGATCGAGAGATCGTCATCATCCCTGAGTTCACTCATTCCATAGTATCGTTATTTCAATTAGTTAGATTTTGAATATGAATAATTTGTCTATGAATTGTTTATCTTCGATGTCTGGCTAAACATCTTGTGATTCCCAGGTTTGGGAGTAGGTTAATGAACACTTTTATTGGATGATTAATGATAATTGAAGTTAATGTTTTCTTCATCTATTCAAGTACTTTGCTTTAATTTTTGTTTTATCAAAAGGCCATTGATTTAAACTTGTTCGATGTGTTGATTCATAATTCTAACCGATGAGTTTCAATACTAGATCATGAGTACTTGACACCGGACCAACAGCTAGGAGTTTTAATACCTCTTTTTTCACTACTTCCATCATAACGGGGTTCAATCTTCTTTGAGCTTCTTTACTAGGCTTAGCCCCTTCTTCTAGAATAATTCTATGCATGCATGTAGCAGGGCTAATCCCTTTGATATCACTCAACCCCCATCCAATTGCATTTTTAAACTTTCTAAGCACCACCAACAATTCTCCCTCTTCTTCTTTAGAAAGTACATCATAAATAATCACCGGCTTCTGCTCACCTGCTTCTAAAAATACATATTTTAAATGTTTAGGGAGTTCTTTTAATTCCAGTTTTTGTTGGGGTTTATTATCCACATCTTCTAACTCGAATATTTCCTTCATCCCCCCTCATTTTAGGCTTGCCCATACGTTTTCCATGACGTCAAAAATATCATCCTGCTCAAGAAATAAAGTGTCAAGACTATAATCATGCAAGAAGGTGTTTTCGACCGCCCCGTCAATCAAATCAACGAAAGAATAATTTTCAAGTGATGTATGCGAGGGGATAGGTTTAGTATCAAAAATAGAGAAAGTCACAGTTTCCCCGAGAACAGTCATAGTCATGCGCCCATTTTTAACATCAATAAGTGTGTGCGTGGTTGCCATAAATGGGCGGCCTAACAGAAGTGTGTGCTCATTATCTTGATTTTGCACTTCCCCTACTTCTAATACAACAAAATCAACATGGACAATGAGACAACCCACTTTTACCAAAATATCTTCAATAACACCTCTAGGGTACCGATGGACCTATCAGCAAGTTGAACACACATTCTAGTGGGCTTCAGTTCCCCTAAATCAAGTTGTTTAAAAATAGAATAAGGCATTATATTAATCCCGGCCCCCAAATCAAGCATCCCGGAAGTTTCCTTACCGTTTCCCATTGTAATTTTAATAACATAACTACCTGGATCTCGTTGTTTAGGAGGCAATTGGTGCTGAAGAATCGCATTTGCCACTTCGGAAACTATTACCTTCTCATTGTCGCCAAACTTCCTTTTGTTGGATACGAGTTCTTTGAAAAATTTGACATAAGCTGGCACATTTCTTATAACATCTAGCAGAGGTAAATTAACATTAACCTTAGATAACATGTTATAGAAATCCAAGAACTGCTTATCCTGCTTTTGAAGGCGACTTGGAAAAGGAATTGGAGGTTTGTAAGGATTGTTGGTTTTGTGCAGGACAAATTCATTACTCCCATCTTCTTCCTTGTGCAAGGTTTTTGAATTTGACGCATTCTCGATCTCCTTGTCACCTACAGGGTTAGTCAAAGTAGTAGAAAATGGAATTTCAACTTTGTTATCAATAACCTTACCACTTCGTAACACGGTGACGGCTTGGGCTTGTTCTGGTTGGCTAGGTAGCTTTCCTTTATTTACCACATGTTGAGCAATTTCACCCATTTGGATTGCTAATTGACCAACTTGGGTTTCAAGACGTTTGAATGAAGCTTCCACAGACTCAAACCGCTGAATGTTGGCCTCTTGAGTTTTCTTACTAACCTGAATGAACGAACTCAAACTTTCCTCAATCGATGGAGGCCGAGGTTGATTTGATGACTAACCTTGGGGAGGTGGCCTCGGATGGATTTGAGATGGATTTTGCGAATTTCTCAAACTGAAGTTTGGATGATTCCGCCAACCTGGGTTGTAAGTCTGAGCATAGGGATCATTACAAGGCCTTTGCTGAAAACCCTGGATAGCGTTAATGTCCTCAACCTATTGATCAATCACCATATTACAAAACATTAGCCCCATGACCAAATTTACCACAAATTCCTCATGACTCGGCAAAGGAAGGGGCGTTAGATGGATGCCCCCAATTGTTTTGTCACATCGTAACTTGGTGCTATTTCATTCACAGTAGCCCATTTTCCTTGGGCACTTTTTTGTTGGGAGTTATCACTCATCATCTCTAGAATATCATAAATTTCCTGGGCTGTGTGCACACCCATATCACCCCCAGCAGCATTGTCAACCATATATTGAAAGTTATGTGATAATCCATCATAGAAAAATTGGTTTAACAATTTCAATGGGTAGTGATGATGTGGGCATTTAGTCTGTAAATCTTTGAAGCCATCCCATGCCTCATGAAAAGGTTCACCTTCCATTTGACAAAAGGTAGCTATCTTACCTCGTAGATCCGAAGTTTTCTGATGAGAGTAGTACCTTCCCATGAACTTATTGTACACCGCCTCCCAAGTAGTAAGAGAGTTGGGAGGTAGAGACATAAGCCATGTTTTTGCCCGATCTTTCAGAGTATATGGAAAGCAGTGCATCCTTAGCTAATCCTCATTCAAATCCTGCAGAGGAAAAGTTTGAATGACATAATAGAATTCCCGAATGAAGTTGAGAGGATCTTCATTGGGCATTCCATAAAAAGACGGTAGCTGATTGAAGTGTATATTTTTTAGCTCATAGTTCCGTGCTGATTGTCCCAGAGTGATACAAGAAGTCGCGGTTCCAATGACTGGGCGCGCGAACTCACGCATTGAAGGCAGGCGTGCCTCCGCGTTGTTTCCGTCTTGATTATCACCCATTGTTGGCTCGTCTGTTTGTTCTTTCTTTGGAATGTGGTCCTGAGAATCCTCGCTACTAACTGAAGAGTTGTCTCCCTTGTTCCTTATACGTCTCGGAACGCGGTGAATGTCGTCTACGAAAGGTGCAAGCTCCAGATTAAGATTCCTATGACCTTGCATAAACAAACTTAAGAAAACAAATCAAACGTACCAGTGGAATAAGGGTAAAAATCAAAAAGCAAACAAGAAAAAATCCTAAACTAAAAACACAAAAAATAGACACAATAATTATTACGCCTAAAGCCTTTCCCGGCAACGGCGCCAAAATTTTGTTCGACCGCTAAACACCTATAAAAGTTTAACAATCCTCGCAAGAGAACGAGATCAATTGTAGGGTAGCAAGTTAACCACAAGTCGTCTCTCAAGGAAGACTTAGCCGGCAAATAATTATTATGAATCACAATTGACAGAAAATAAAACCTAAACACTCTAACCAGATTTGTTGGATTTATTTAAACTAAAAGAAAACAATTAAAAAGACAAATTAAGACTAAGCAGGATTAAACTTTGGAGAAAAAGATATGAAAGAAAGTCTAGGATTATGAATTCATCTCTTCAAACTTGCAAGCAAAATATCAATTAAGTGATTATGCAATAATAATAATCACCCCAACAATTGAAATCAGACAAAATAGATGAAGAAATCTTACTCTTTGATTAAGAAGCAAAAATAACTTCAAGGGGAAGAACCCAAGCAATCCCAATGTTGAAAGCAAGAGAAAAATACCAAAAAACTAAAGTATAAAAGTGCTATGAATGAGAGTGCTTGCCCGTCCGCATACCTTGCGTGGGAGCCTTGTGCGGGTGCCTGGCACGCGCGGGGCGCACGCGGTTGCCTGTCGACGGAGTGCGCGTCCGCGCACTGTTGCGCGGCACGCTCATTTTTGTCAATTTTGACGCTACGCACCGCGCGCAGGTACGCGCGCGCGCTGAACTTTGGCTTCCCCCGACCGTTATTCGCCCGTAATGTCCGTTTCGATCGTTTTAGTCCGTTTTGAAGTTCTCTTTTTACGAAAACCTACTAAACAACCAAAAATACCATACGTAACATATGACAATATAAAATGGGGCGAAAAGACACAAACACACGCATAATCACTCATACAAAAAATTGAAATCACACAAAATTCACACACAAAAACATGCAAAACAGGTGGTTCTAGTCGGTTTAAGTTGGGAGAAGAAAAAAATATGCATCCTTTAGTATCCCTTGCTCCTTCTCTTTTTGTTCATTGTTTTAACTGGACAATCTTATCTTTTAAAGAAGGACAAAAAAGATAAAAATCAAGTTTTAATAACTCCGAGCAGTTTTTATCAATACCGACATCGTGAATAGACACTTTTCCAAATTCCCCAGTAAAAAATCCTGAGACTATTGCATTTTTAGTCCCATATTTTGCAAAAATACTCTTGTAGTTTTTTTGTTTTTTTAAAGCAATGATTGTCCCATAGGATACAAAAGTTATAAATTTAGTCCCACAATCGTCTAAAAACTAACACGACCATACATGCGATGCACATGAGTGAATTAAGTCATATAAGAGTGATTTTTTTTGCGAAAATAGTCCGAGCGATAACATTTATTAATCACTTATATATACACCTACAATACATATGACTTAGTTTGCAAACCAAGTAATGAGCATACTATTACAAAATAAGTATTTAACTAGATAATGAAATAGACACAATCTATAAAATTCTAATCAATAAAGCTAATTAAAAAGATTAAATCTCCCCTTCGTGTATATTATATACTTATTTTGTTCCTTTAAACTAAACATCTACCGCACATATTATAATTATTTGTATAATACTTGGTGAATAATTCTTCATTTATAAGTATAACTTAAATACAACAATAAATAATAAAATAAGAATATTAATAATATAAAAATATACTAATTATTACTAAATAATTATTTTTAATTTATGTTAAATATAAGTTAATATAATGAAAAATACCATATGCTAATTTTTATATGATCTAAACGTAAGTATAAATATAGTTCACGTACTATGGGACTGTTTTGTAGACGTTGGACTAAAATTCGAACTGAGAATCTTGTGGGACTACATATGCAATTTTCGCCCTTCCAAAGTTACATACTAATGGAGCTGGCAGTTGCCTCCGTTAAAAATGTAACGCTAGGACTATTTTTGCAATAAAATCATTCATATGGGACCATTTTGCAAAGATGTGATTGAAATTGCAAGAGGTCAAATCCTATGGGACTAACTATGTCATTTCCGGGGATTAACCGTGTACTCTAGTGGTAGAGACTTGATTGAAATTGCAAGAGACCAAATTCTATGGGACTAAATATGCCATCTCTGGGGATTAACATTGTGCTCCAGTAGTAGAGACTTGTGTTGTAAGGCGATTGACCCAAATTGAATCCATATGAATGCTTATGTCCCATCTCCCTACTATCTCCGTTGTACTCAATAAAAAAAAAACGAGAAAACTGCCATTTTCTCATAAAATCCTCATAGACAATCGCAACCTCAACAACTCCTCTCCATTCAATTCATTCATTAATAAGTTTCCATTTAACTTTCCCTCAAAAAAAAAAAAAAAGGTTTCCATTTAACTTTAACCAAAAATACTAACAAACCATTTTTTTCTTTTTGAATTACAACCAAGAGTTTCCGCCCTCTCTATGTTTCTCCCTATATCTATACACACACAAAAGAACCAATAACAAACAAGAATGTCGGATAAATGCATAGCCCATTCCTATTAAATGAATAGTTCCCAATTTTAGGTTGGAATGAATTTCCAATCATCACGTAGAAATCTTGAAGTAGCTGGTGAAGGTTCTTTTATCTCCTGATAATTATTGTTAATATCTTTAACAATGGCAGCAAATATAGGGATAATGGATAGTGCATACTTCGTGGGAAGGAATGAGATTCTTTCATGGATCAATGCCAGGCTTCAGCTTAATCTTTCTCGTGTTGAAGAGGTAAAATATATTAAACAGAGAAAAAATTAAACCATTTACCCCTCTGTTTATTTATTTATTCCTTTTTTTTACATCCATAAAATTGGTTGCTTCTTAATTGAGAGTTAATGTGGCAAATTTATGCTCCTATTTGAATTTTTGATTTATTTTATGAATATGCTAGGTCAAAATTTTGGATTGTTGTTCCCATAAAGAGAACTTACATGAGTTTTCTGGTTTTATCTATTTCTGGAATAATTTGGTTCATTGGACTCTATAAATATGGAATTTGTTGGGGTTCTTTTGGCTTATGATATAACTTATATTCATTATCAGTTTCATGAAAAAAGTGGTTTTAATCTAAATCTCAAATGAGGAGCACTTTTCTTCACAAAAATGGGTGCATTTTTGTTTATCCTTCTTATGTGTTTGTTGCTATGGTACTTGTTTGTTTACCATTACATTGCTTTGGAAGGTAAGCTTTTGATTAGGTCAAATAAGATTAACAGTTTGCTGGGGTTCTATTAGAAATTTTAGCTTTTTGTGCATCTTGAAAATATAATTGATATTATACAATGTGGAATTTTCTTCCTAAGAGATACATGAAAAATCATGATATTTACTGGAACCATTCTAATAGGCGCTACAAAGGAAGAAGGATAGAGAAACAAACACAAACTGTTTAGGCCTAAGCTTTCTTAAAATATTAAGTATTAACCCAACTTCACTTCCACTACTAATCAACCTCCCTATATTTGCATCGTATCTTAACAATGGCAGTTGCTATTTGATTTGCTGACTGATTTCAACTACATTGTTCTGTTCAACTGAGCTTGCGAGACAATAATTTCAAATTAATGAAGTTTCTGGGATTTGGCTTGTTAAGCATTGGCATGCATACCTTCTATTTGCCGGTGTCTATAGTATGTTCACTTATCATATCCTTTTTCCCCCTGTTTTGACCTTGATATTAAATTGGTTTGGAAGACATACAAATCAGCATTATCGTGATTTTGGTGTGCTTTATTCATGTTTCCTAAGGCTACCATAGTTCGCTTTTTCGGTTTTGCTTCTGTTCATTCTTTTCAGTTTGTCTCATTAAATATAAATTGCTGCCAATACTGTCTTACCAGTCAATCATTGTAAATGGCTTTGTGAGGGCTCCAACCTGGATTTACATTGGTGAAACATGCGATATACTTCTGCCATAGTGCCATGGTTAATTAAGTTGTGAAACCTATATTCATTTCTGAGTCTTTCCATATGCTATTTTGATAAAGACAACCTATATATCATATAGAAGTAAAAAGAACTTCAGTGGATGCAACTATGGTATAGTACTTGGTTACATTGAAAGCACAATACTGCGTATTGAACTGTTTCTGAAATAGTATGACGGTTGTTTGCTTGAATGATACGTGTGAGTAGTATATCTAAAAGTAGGGTTTTTGTGTTGATAAGCATTGCGTTTATTTCATGGACCATTTGGAACTCTTGTTGTGCAACTAAATAGAAGAGAAATTTTAACAATGGAGAATTCGATGGATTATATTCTTGAACATCTTCGTATTGGTGAAATCATCGCCCATTCTCATGAAGATCTTGTTTGATTTTTTTTAGTTTTTATTTTAACTGAGTTTTAGAAGCAAAAATGCTATCACTTTGTTGAAGCTCATATGCAAGAAAATAAATTTGACGAGAATAAACTTCTTCCTTTGAAGGGCTATAGTTACTTCATTGATAATTTGGTTAACATATATACATATTAACAGTCTGCAACCTAGTTTGTTGTTGATTTAAGAACCACATTTTGGTATGTTATTCAACATTCTCATTAAAAGCATTTTATTTAGGCTGCATCTGGGGCTGTGCAATGTCAGATGATGGACATGACTTACCCAGGAGTTGTTCCCATGCACAAGGTGATAACTTCATTTTTTTTTTTCTTGTTTAGCAATTTGCTAATATATTTAGGCATTACTGACGTCAATCTGTCGTAGGTGAACTTTGATGCTAAGACTGAATATGATTTCATCCAGAATTACAAAGTACTTCAGGATGTCTTTAACAAACTCAAAATTGACAAGGTGATTATCTTTGCTCTCTTTGTACTTATTCTTGTTTATTTTCAAGTCATTCGTGGAGTGCTTCTATGACAAAATGCTTATGCTGCCAATATAACCATTTTAACTAGGGAGAATGACAAAAATTACCCCCAAGGTTTGAGCTAATAACAAAAAACCCAGAGATTTTTTGAAAATTACAAAACTCCCCTTGAGATTTGATTTCGTATTACACTTTACTCCCTTCATAAGCAAATTATTTCAAACAATTCCTTTACATTTGTAAAAATATTACAGTTACCCCTTTACATTTAAGACATAATCAAACTTCAGGGGATTTTTACTCTAAACCTCAGCAGTTTTGTAATTATCACTTTTAACTATTTGAAGCCTATTTTATCCTTTTCTCTCCTTTTTGACTTATATTTTCTTTTCATTTCGAAGTGCTTACATATGATAATAAAATGTGAACCGGTCATTTATTTAAACTGTCGCAGCATATTGAGGTTAACAGGCTCGTCAAGGGGAGACCATTGGACAACTTGGAGTTTCTACAATGGCTGAAGCGCTATTGCGATTCTGTAAATGGTGGCCTAATGAATGAGTAATGCCTCCTCTTAAGTACTTTTTTGAACTTTCCTGTTACAGAAATTTAGTTACAGCTATGTTTGTTTTCTACTGGTGTGAATTTCCCAGGAATTACAGTCCTGTCGAGCGCAGAACTAAAGGTGGAAAAGAAAGAAGCATCAAGAGTTCTCAGAAGAACTCTAAGTCATTACAGACAAACAACTCTGTCAATTCTGGCTCGTGTGATGGAGATTCTAGGGCTCACAGAAGAACTATAAGTAATACCTCTATTCTTAATTTTCCCACCCTTTTTTTTGCTTATTTTTCTTTCACACGCTAGCATTATCGTTTAATATAGTTCTTGTCTGACAATTTTCCGCTTATATTTCTTTCACACGCTAGCGTCCTCGTTTAATATAGTTCTTGATTGTCAGGCACCAAGCAAGGGAAATCGGGCGGTGTAGCATCTGGAGCCAATTCTTCATTGGAGATTCAAGAATTGACGAAGGAGGTAATATTGCTTGGTTTTTTGTCAAATGTGTTTCCTTGCTTCCTACGATGGACAACCTTAACTGTTGTCCTTTTAGGACAATCTGGATCATTTTGACCTCGTGCATCTTGATGCTCCATGTAACTTTGTAACCAATTAATATATTTAGGGTTAATTACAAAAAACACCCTTGACGTTCAGTCTAATTACCAAAAAAAAAAAAAAACTATCTTCAAAATTACAAATATTCCCTTGACATTTATTTTTATTTTACAAATTGCACCTTGAAGAGGGAGTACTTGTTAAGCAAATGCAAAACTCATTTTTGTAATTCGATTATACCTCAGGGTAGTTGTTGTAATTACCCATATTTGTATTGGATGTGTTCAAATATTTACTTTTTCCTATAGGACCTTGTAAACTTAGTTCTGCTGCTAGTGACGAAGCCAGAAATTTCATTTAGGGGGTCCAACCACTATTCTAAAAATCATTCCCCGCTTAAACACTAGGTTCCCTTTGTCCACTTATGTTTGTCTTCCGATTAAGCCCACCTAAACCCTGATTAGGCTCCGTTTAGGCAACTAAACTCCAGTCTGTCGGCCTAGCACTTTAGAACACTGGGCTTAACTAATATTAATATAAAAATAAAAAAAAATATCAACTCTAAAAATAAAATTATAATTAAGTACAAATTTTGACAAATTCAATGTATTAATTCAATTACATCTTAATATTCAAAAATAAATAACAGAATACAATTACATCAATACATCATAACATCTCTTCTATTCTTCATATTTTTAAATAATTCAATAATAGCTTCAGTGCTAATATTTCGAAACATATCTTATTCAGTGTGTGTTACAAAACGATTATTCAATAACTCCAATATTGAATTTTTTAATGAGAATTTGATAATGAATCATAAATCATCCCAAAAGAAACAAATAGAAACACACAAAAAAAATGCAAAAATTCGAGTTTAAGCTTATGGTGGAGTAAAAAGAAAATGTACAAAATTTTGAGAAAGAAAATGATGACCAATACTCAAAATTTTCGGGATTAACAAATAGGAAGAGGAAAGAAGAATGAAGGATTAAAGACTTTTTTTTCTATTTTTCCTATTTTCTATATTTTATTTTAAGGTCAAAAAATAAAAGTATCAAAATACCACTACGTTTTTTTCAAAATTTCAGGGGGCCCATTGCCCCCCCTTGCCCCCTATGTGGCTTCGTCAATGTCTGCTGCACTGCTCTTTCTTTTTAAACTTTGATTTAGTGCTTTGTTTTGATGAGCTCACATGATATCCAGGTTACAGATCTCAAGCTTTCCGTTGACGACTTGGAAAAGGAAAGAGACTTTTACTTAGCAAAATTACGTGACATAGAAGTACTTTGTCGGACACCCGAGATAGAAAATCTTCCGGTAATAATTTTCAGCAGAATGCACTGGTACTTGTGGTATTAACATTCTATTAGGAAATGTGCTTTATACTCTATGCCTATGCTATGTACATTAACTTTTCATGTAGGGTTAAATTACAAAAATTACCCCTACGGTTTAATCTCATTACAAAAAAAAATATATATCAGTTATCTTTTAAATTTGGAAAATATCTATTGAGGTACTACAAACACCCCGTTGATGTTTGTGTTTATTTTACAAATACAACCCTCAATAGCAGCAATTTGTGAAATAAAAGCAAAATCAAGGGGGTATTTGTAATTAAACATATTTGGGTTTTCTTTTCATATTAGACTAAACCTCAAGGGTAGTTTTGTAACTTCCTCTTTCACATATGCCATTATTCTGTGGGAAGCCTTGTACCGTGTAGACAGAGACATTCAGAAACTTGGTAAAACAGTGTTGAGGAAAGGCCAATTGTTTACTTCACGTTTTTCTCGATCTTTTTGGTGACATGAAAACATAACGATACTTCTGACATCCTTTTATCTGCAACGTGTTTATTTGCATGTCTGAAGATTTTGTAGATTGGTCATAATTCATGATTGAAAAAAAGTTTAGCTACTCATCAAAACTGTGTGATGCATAACACGTTCAACGTTACGAAGCATAAGAAGTTTATTTGATATCCATGATATTATCTATATTCATTTTGTTTTTCGAATTTTTTTGCAGATGTCTGTGGCAATTAAGGAGATATTATATGCTGCAGACGAGAAAGAGTCTGCCCTTGCAGAAGCTCGAGAAATTGTAGCTCAGTCAATCAATGTAGGATAAACCGAATTTTCGGATGATCAGTGAAATTTAACTGAAAATATCATCCACTGGAAAGGGTAACAAGTTCACTTTCATTAAACCAATTTAGATAATTTATAAATCTGTAATACCTTCAGGATTTGGACAGATGTGGTGAAAATTTGTGTAGCACTTTGTTCCTATTTAGATGTAATATATATTATGAGAAAACTTAGCAAAGGTGTTTTTAGGCAGTCTTGTTCATGGGTTTTCTTTGTTTGGGTAATTTACACTCACCTCACACACAATATTTGGATAAGTAAAATTTAAGTTATGTAGATGCAATTTTGTTTTATTTTTCTTTTGGTGCAAAAGTAAGGTGGGGGAAACCAATATCATAATTTATTTTGACATGATCATTGAAGTGTTATAACGTATCTTCCAACGTTCAATTTGAATTAGGAGTGAACATGGTTGCAAAATCGAAGGAATTGAACTAAAACTAAAATTTCGGTATAGTGAAACTTAATTGAAATATTCGGTTCATAATTGATTTTTTTTCTTATAAAAAATTGGTACTTGTATATCGTTGGAGGAGAGGGGGATGAGGATTGGACCCAGATTCCTGGTCTGGGCTTGAAAGGGGTTATTTAACTGTTTGTTGTGTTTGTGAGAATTGGTTGCATATATTTGGTGACTTTTTCGTGTGTTATAAATATAGGTGGTGGCGCTATCTAATAAGTCAGGCGCTAATACCAATAGCGCCAATTTTTTTATTTTTTATTTTTTTTAAAATTTTCTAATTGTCAGGCTCTAGTCAAACTAGCGGTCCGCTAAAAGTCACAGACTAGACTTCTTTGGGCTCTAGTTTGACTAGCGCCTGGCCCTTTTTTTTTTTTTTTGAAATTTCCCTTCCTTTTATAAATATAGCCGATCCCCTCCCCATTCCACAAACAATCTGCCCCTTAAATTACACAATACAAAATCCCTCCCCATTCCACAAACCCTTAGCGGCGGCATGCATTAGGCGGCGCCACACGGTTTACGACTTGATTTTCGACCATTTTTCGAATTTTCAAGTAAATTTTTACACATATTGAATAATTTTTAATATTTATAATTTATTTTGTAAATTGTTAAAGTTGTTGAAATTATATTGTTTGTTGATATGTAATTGTTGATAACTTTTAGCGATGTTATTTTTAGACATTTTTACAAATTGTTAGAATAAATTGTTTAATAATATGGTAGATAGGTATTTTTAAAAAAAATAGTAAAATGATAGATTAATATACTTTAATTTGCTTGTAGATAACTTTTTGTAGATGTTATATTTACACCTTTTTACAAATTGTTAGAAGAAATTATTGAATAATATCGTAGGTAGGTATTTTTAAAAAAGTTAGTAAAATTATATATTAATATAATTTTAATTGCTTGTAGATAACTTTTTGTAGATGTTATTTTTACACATTTTTACAAATTGTTAGAAGAAATTGTTGAATAATATGGTAGGTAGGTAGTTTTAAAAAAGTTAGTAAAATGATAGATTAATATAATTTTAATTGTTTGTAGATAACTTTTTGTAGATGTTATTTTTAGGTTTGTAGATTCTATAATTGGTATTTTTAATTTATTAGTAAAAATAATAGAATAATTATTAATTAATTAATTAATTAGTAAAAATAACAATTATGTTTAATTTTTAAAGATATGTGAGACAAAATTGGAGTATTTGTGCACTATGGAGGAGAAGATGTTAGAGCAACACATATTGATCGTAGTATCGACCTATCAAATTTATTAGGACTTTTGTATGAAATGACAGATTTGGATCATAATCGCCATAAGTTGACAGTTTCTGCTAAATATTTTGATAATGATAATTCACGAGTGGTTCTAATTAAAAAAGATCGGGAACTTAGATTTTTTTTGGATCAGATAACTGGTTTAAAGTCTGTCGATCTATTTGTTGAATCTGAAATTTTGTCTCATACCGCACCACCACCAATTCCATTGGAAAATGAGTTTTACCAATATGCATTTTACATTATTGGTGACTCTGAATTGCCTTCGGTTACTCAAGGAATGACAAATATGGGTTTGGGTAGTGCTTGTAGACCTAATTAGGGGAATTTGGATGGATTGAATGTGCATGTTGAGAAGCGACCTACAGTTAGGGGTGATTTTTTTCTTGGGGACATAAAGGAAAACTCGGAACCTAGTGATAATAGCGAGCATGATGATGATAATGATGATCATGTTGAGCATAATGATGTACTTCATGAAGATGATCATCCTGCCCAGCGATATGTTCCTTTGGTAGTTCCTCCTGATCCTAATGTATCAAGATCCTCTTTTTTTGAGTCGGGATTCGAAGATATTTCTGGTGATTCTGTTGATGCCTCGTTAACAACTATGTTTTATGATTCCGAGAGAGATGAGTTGAAAAAGGGTATGGTTTTCATAGATAAAAAACATGTGCAATCCGCAGTTAAAGATTTTTGTGTGCGTCATGGCAGACGTGAGTATAGGGTTGTGGAGTCTACGTCGACATTGTGGAAAGTTGTTTGTAAGCATAATCAATCCGGAGTTATTGAACGGGCTTATCATCGCAGCAATACGATTGGTGGTTGCGGTCGAGTTTTGTGAAAAGATAATCCATGTGGCAAATTACCAAGTTGGGACCTCTCCATAGTTGTGTTATGAACGCCGTCTCCAAAGATCATAGAAACTTGTGTAAAAATATTATCGCTAAAGATCTTATGAGGATGGTATAGTGTGATCCAGCGTATGATATCAAGTATGTACAACAAAATGTTAAGGACAAATATGGATCTGAGATTTCATACCATAAAGCTTGGGACAGTTTGAAACGGGAAAGAGAAAATGTGTATAGGACTTGGGAGAGCTCTTATCAAGACTTGCCTAAATATATGGGGGCGCTGCAGAAATACAATCCTGGAACAGTTGTGGAGTGGTTCCCAAAATATATAGACGAACGTGGTGTGCATTCATAGGGGTACATTTTCTGGGCGTTTAGGCCGTGCATCAAGGGTTTTAGAAATTGCCGCAAGGTCATTAGTGTGGACGGAACACACTTGTATACTAAATACAAGCACAAGATGTTAATGTTTTAAGAATATAAAACTCAAGGACTTGTGTTGGCAAGCTGGATCAGAGTTGAGTGTTAGGACGTTTGAGAAAATAATGGAGCATATTAAATCATTGAACCCGAATGCTTACGAGTATTTGGCGGCGATTGATCCTTGCCTATGGACACTCAGCTACGATGAAGGGAAGCGGTGTGGAATTATGACTCCAAACATGTCTGAATGCATCAATGGAGTACTTAAGGATGCTCGACGCCTTCCAATCACTGCCATTGTGCGGATCACCTTTGCAAGGTCGACTAAGTATTTTTTAGATTGCATGACAAATGCATCGATGACTCAGCAGCGAAACCAAACTTGGCCAGATGATGTACACAATAGGTTTGACAAAATGCAGCCCTTCGGATTACAACAAATGGTGCAGATGTATGATTATACTGAAAAAACTGCAAGTGTCATCACTGCCTTAGTCGTAAGGTGGTGCCCCGAGACGCACACAGTTCATCTACCTGTCGGAGAGGCTATAATGACTCTTCACGACGTTGCTATCATATAACGTTTATCTGTAGATGGTGATGATGTAGTTGGTCGTACTCTGTTTGCTACATGTAATGAGTGGCGTGCCTATTGTGGACCATATCTAGGATTTATACCTACATCGGGTCAGATGAGGGGGAGGACACAAATATATTGTGCATCCATTTCAAACCATTTGAGAGGCATTCAAATCACAGAGCATTCTCCTTAGTACGTGGTTGAGCAGTATGCACGTGGTTGTGCAATGCTCTTATTAGGTTGTATTATGATGTCGGACTCCTCAGGAAACTGTGTCTCATTGCTATACTTGCAACATCTACATGATGTCCGAGCAGCTGGTTGTTTCAGTTGGGGTAGTGCAGTTTTATCATTTTTATACTGTGAAGTTTGTAGTGTTGCACATGAGGAAAAGTATGGGATCGGGGGACCACTGAGTCTTCTTCAGATATATCTTAATTGTTGTATCGTAAATTATAACTTGCATTTACAGTTTCTATTGAAATAATAATATTCTTTTTTCAGATTTGGGCGTGGTCTCGGATGAACACTATATTGCCCGCGAATATTACTTCGATGATTGTACAGGGTCCACTTGTAGGTGCTAATGGAGAGGGTTAGGGCTACCACCATATAGGGCTAGGTGGATACATCATCACAGCTACACTCGCATAATTAGGCATTTTGTATGAGTATATAGAGATATATTTGACCGACTATTACCTGATGAGGTAATACCCTTTTACATTATTCATTACTATAAATAAATATATAAATATATATTTTAATTAATGAGTAGTTTTGTCAGTTTTTATGGGAGCTCTATGATCTAGCGGACCCGGATATCAGTGATCTTGGACCTCGTTGCTTGTCTATACATTGTCTATCTCGATGTCCACTTATTAACTATGTGATTGTCGAGATATACCATCCCAATCAAGTGCTTAGACAATTTGGTTGTGTACAGGGTATTCCACAACATATACACCATACTCATATGGACCTACATGAAATTGATTGTAGAGGTCAGGATACCACTCAATGGGGACATCGTCATCGGGATTGGGTCGAGTTATGGAATCTGAGACATTCATCGATACTCGACGTTCAGCCTATCGTTGGAGGTGTTAGTATGGTCGAGGGATATATGCATTGGTATTGTAGGATAACACGACGATTGATAACACCTGGTCACTTGGCTCAGCAGTCCGGGTTCCAGCCATCAGACACAACATGTGATGTTATGGTATATTTATTGTTCTCTAACTTGATTTTTTAAAGTGAATTATAAGCAACAATAGACAAAATAATAGACATGTTATTTGTTTTTTTCAGTTCTCGTGGATGGAACAACTTAGACTTAGTTCAGCTGAATCATCATTCGAGAACGTTGAGTCATATGCACGTTTACGACGTGTTGCTGTGGATGTTGGCGATGACATTGAGCGGATGCTACACATGCCACCATACCACACGGGTCCGCCAGCAGGTGATATACCTGTCAAGACAACCCCGAGAGCCCATACAGGTCGTAGCACATGCGGCGGAGGACGACAACAGTAGTCACGACGATTTATAGACTATGCTTCCACATCTCGTGATGTCCCTCCACCGGTACCACATGTTGATATAGTGGCTCCTTCTACTTATACACCCCATATGCACCATGGTATGAATTTTATGAAATTCTTTAAAATTATAAATTGAAAAAAAAATACATAAGTTCTTTCTATTGATAACTTTTCATTATATATGATAGACCCATATGCATCTATTCCTGGTTATTATGTCCCTCAGCCAGTACAGACTGATTATAACACACTAGAGTGGACATCATTTACATCTCTATTACAGACAGATTTGGGTGATATGGGAGTTCCATATGGTGGTCATGATCTGTCTACATCCGACCGTCCACATTTCAACATATCACATGTTTCATTTCCACCTACACTCAGTGAGTATCGTGATTTGACCGGAGAGTCAACATCACAGCTGTATCTAGTCATCATACAACAAATGATCAAGAGGATGATGATCCTCCACCACAGAAGGTGTTTGATATATGTTTTTATCATGATTTTGATGATTTTGTTTTAAAAGAGTTTTTACACTAAAACAATGTTTAAAAATGTTGTCCAAATACTCCCGATTATTTTAAAATATTTTTACTAATTTTTCAGAGTATTTCTTGAAGTTTATTTTCGACAAAAAATGGACAACACTTTTGTCTCGCGTTCGACCGGTCACCCTATAGGGCAACTCGTACTTGAAGATGTGTTTTGAAAAAAAAATGAGACAGAAGTAAAAATACAGAGGGCGACCGGTCCAGCGTCGACCGGTATCTGGGAGCGATTTCTTGAAATAGAACTCCCTGACTTCTAGTTTTGATGAGGTCGACCGGTCCAACACAGGGTCGACCGGTTGCCCTGTGTAAAATTGTGGTTTTATTTTCAAACGTCTTTCTACGCGACCGGTCGCCCTAATATTTTGACAGTAAATTCTGACCATTGTGCAGCAGACCAACTTTCCTTAAATTGTGGGATTGATTTCTAACAACTATATTCTTGTTTTTAATTGTATTTTTCTGTAGATTTTCAATCCCCAAGAGGAGCCTATCCATGATCAATCATCTCCTATAAATAGAGGAAGATTTGAAGCAACAAGACATGAGAGAACAATATGTTTGATAAATGGTTTTATCATGATTTTGATGATTTTGTTTTTATACCAAAACAATGGTTTTAAATATTGTCCAAATACTCCTAAATGATTTAAAATGGTTTTAATAGTTTTCGGAGTATTTCCTCAAGTTTATTTTCGATAATATTGGACAAACACTTTTAATGATTTTATGTCAATGGTTTCTTTCATTGAAACTTTGTTTCTAAACATTGTCCTAATACTCCCGATTGGTCTAAAATGTTTTTACGAATTTTTCGGAGTATTTATTGGAATTTATATCGGACAACACTTTTTGTATTAATGTGTTATTTCATCAAAACTATATTTCTAATGTTGTCCTAAATACTCCCGATCGGTTTAAAATGTTTTTACGAATTTTTCGGAGTATTTCATGAGGTTTATTTTCGACAAAAATCGGACAACATGTCATTTAGGAGGTCGAACGGTCGACCAAGAAGGCGACTGGTACCTGGGAATGAATTTCAGAGAACAGAACTCACGGAACTCCCAAAATGGGTCAGGGGGACCGGTCGACCACCCCCTGGACCGGTCTCCCCATTGTAATTTTGTTGCGTTCTTTTCAAATCTTATTTCTGCGCGACCGGTCGCCCTTAAGTTTGATAGCAAAAATGTAACCGTTGTGCAGCAGACATCTTTTCCTTAATTTGTGGGATTGATTTCTAACAGCTCTTTTCTTCAATTGTCTTGCAATTTTTTACAGAATTCATGTCCCCAAGAGGAGCCTATCATGTACAAGACATCTTCTATAAATAGAGGAAGAATTGAAGCAACACAAAAGAGAGAAAACTACAACACAACAAGATATACTCAAGAATACACTTGTTCTTACATTGTCTTATTTCTTGTTGTAATTTGCCTAGCTATTCACTTTCACATTCTTGAGGTCTAGGCTATTTTTGATTACACTTGCACTCTATTGTATTATCAATTATCGAGTTGTAATCTTGAATTTTTGGGTTATCATTCAACACAAGATATCCTTGTGAGTGTTCTTGTGGTAAAAACACACTTGGGTGATCTATGTGTTAGGTGTAAGAAGATTGTGGTAATCTTCTTGTTGAGGTGTTGAAGAATTTGGTATTCTTCAAGGTTGAAGATTGTGGTAATCTTCACAAGGTGCCATTGGAGATTGTGGTAATCTTCAAGTGAGATTGTGGTAATCTCAAAGGTGGTGTTGAAGAAGAGTGTGGTGCTATTCAAGGTGTTGTTGTAAGTTGGTGTTGTATTAATTTGTGGTAAATTAATAAAATCTTTTTTCTTTTTGAAATCCATCCCGGATATACTGGGGTGGTAGAGGATTAGGCCCTAGGTGGGTTGAACTCTATAAATCGACGTGTGTTATTTACATTCCGCACCTTATTATTGTCTTGGCTTGTTTTGTTCGAAAAAGAGGGCGAAATCGAAAAGATGGAGATAATCTATTCACCCCCCCTCTAGATTATCGTAGCCGCTTGGACTTACAAGTGGTATCAGAGCCAAACTCTTTGGCAAGCTCGTTTCACATCGTGAGTGAAGAGGAACGATCATCGGCTACGAACGAAGCTCACCTTACCGGCACCTCCAACACCAAGCCACCTCTATTTGATTCCAAAAATTATATATTTTGGAAAGAAAGAATGGAATGCTATTTACAAAGTTGCGGGTTCGATATTTGGAACACCGTCATCAATGGAGAATCCATTCCGACGAAGGACACACCACACACCTCCAAAGGCTTCAAAGAGCTTAACGATGAAGAGAAGAAAATCATCTCCTTAAATGGTAAAGCTCTTAATATTTTACATTGTTCACTTACCACTTTGGAATTTGATCATGTTGTAGGAATTCAATCGGCACATGAAGTTTGGCAAAAATTACAAGCCATCTATGGAGTATTTGCAAATGAAAGGAGTCAAACAAAAGCATCTACTTCTCAAGGTCATACAAGCTCAAATCTAAGGAACAAGCCTCTTACAACTTCCAACTATGAAGAAGTTGAATATTGTTTTATGGGCATCGAAGAAGAAAATGAGGTATGTCTTAAACCCTCTACTTCCTATGATATTGTTATTCAAAATGATTATAGTGATTTGCAAAATGATTATGATGAACTTCAAAATGAATTCCAAAGCTTACTTGTTAAATACAAAAATTTTAAAAAGGAATTCAATGTTTTGAAAAATGATAAGGATAGTTTATTTACTTCCTATGAATCACTATCATGTGCTCACACCACCACACTTGACAAGGTTAGAAACCTTGAAAAAGAAAATAGTACTCTCGTTGAGGATATTAATTGCATGAAAAAGGATTTATTTAAATCCGACTTGAGTATCGATGAAATTGTTGATTGTGGTGATAATTCGAAACTAGAACTTGATCATAAGCCTAAGAGTGTCAATCAAATGATAAAGAATCAAGTCTCTAAGCATGTTGGTCATTATGCTCCTAGAATTATTACTTGTTTTTATTGCGGTAAAAAGGGTCATATGGCTAATACTTGTCGGGCTAGAAATAGCTCTAATTATTGTTGGAGACCTAAAAGTCTCAAAACTAATCCCAAAGGACCCAAACACATGAGGGTACCACAAAACAGTGTCATATTAGGTACTTGGCAAAATAATGATCGAAGAAAATTCATACCGCCAAGAAGGCATCAAATGATCGATTCATTTGATCAAAGAAGGAGAAACTATTTTCAACAAAGCCAATTTCCAAGAAGAGGATATAATCAAAAATGGGAAGAACACAATCCATGGAAATGGCAAAGATATCATCAACAAGATGATTTTCAAAGAAGAAGAGACTATCAACAATGGGAAGGACAAAAATTTTGGAGATGGAGTAATTGGAGAGATTACCATCAACATGAAGATTTTCAAAAGGGAAAATATCATCAACAATGGGAAAACCCATGGAAACGGCGTAATTGGTAAACCGTATCTCCCTATTTAAATATGCATTTTATTTGTCTATTATGCATGTTTTTATTTGTGTCCTACTTGCAAAATGAGTTTTCATGTATTTAATTTTTAAATTAAGGTCTTCAAAACTTATTTGTATTTTTAAAAAAAAAATTTGAAAAAGAAGACCTTATATGATGTTTTTAAAACTCTTGTGCATTTTTGTAGACTAAAGTGTATTATCATCTCTTATGGATTTTTATGGCATGAGCTTACTTGTGATATCTCTTAGCCTACACTTTTATCATTATGATTTGTGCTAGATTTGTTTTAAGAATTGTGTAGGATTTACATATTTTCACAAATGGCCATTTTGTCAAGAAAGTCATAAATTATCAAGGTACGTTTACTTGTGTTACTTTTACTCTTATAGACTCGATATATGTATTTCCATATGCCTATGTGCTTGTTTTTTATAGTATTTCATATAAGTGCCATTAAGAGGATTTTTAGATTTTTTGAAAGGCACTATTCAATATTTGATTGCACATATTTGCTTTGTCAACTTTTGTTCAAATACTTCTTTTAAATGAGGTCTCAATTATATGCTATCGGATTTTCAAATTTCAAAAGAGACCTTTTGTAGCTTTCTTAAGCTTATTTGAACTTGCATGATTTATTAGACTCTTGATGATCTTTTAAATGCATAGTATGTGTTTCTTGCTTCATGGTCTATATATATAGTGTCTCTTACTACTATGCTCTTTTGCAAGATATTTTGTGGTTGATGATTGAGACATGTTTTTTTACACTTGGGGTATTTTTATTCTTGATTATATAAGCGATGCCGTTAATGAGTTTGTTAAGTTGTGTAGATGAGAAATGAAGTACTCCAAATATTAGTTACCTCAAAATATTTGGATGTATATGTTCTATTGTGAACACCTTAGACAAATTGGATGCCCTATGATGATAGTAATGAAGTAGATAAAAAGGGTATTCCGGAACAAACTCGATAACCAAGGCAACATTGGTCGAACTAAGGCAAGTTGATGCAAGGTGTACTTGAAATGAGCATGATGGGGGAGCTCAATTTCTTGCTTGGACTTCAAATCATTCAATGCCAAGTAGATGATTACATTTCAAAAGAACTCTTGAAGGAGTTAGGCATTGAAGAAGGAAGAATCATCTCAACCTCTATGGCTACCAATGAAGAGATTGACAAAGGTTGAGAAAGGCATGTCGGTTGACAAACAAATTCGAGGTATGTTTTCTTGTATTATTTCTATAGACTCGACATTCCATATGCCTTATGTCTATATGCTCGACTTCAAAAAACTATCCCATCGAATCTCATTAAAGTGCCGTTAACAGAAATTTTCAAATATTTGAAAGGCACTTCTTCTTATGACTTGTATATCCATAGATTTAAGACGTTCTTATTTTTCGGGATAACAAGTTCGGTATTTATTATACGGTTATTCGTATTCAAAATATGGTTCGTCATAATCGAACTAAACATATTGAGATTCGAAAAACTTTCTAAGGGATTGCGTCTTTATCAAAAACTTGAGATGTGTTTAATTCTGTCTCAAAGTTAACTCGCGGACTTTTTAATCACTTACCGCCGAGTATTTTACGTCACTTCGAGCTTGATTATGACATAATGTATATTGAATGAGGTTTACGATTGCATCTTGCACGTTTTAAAACTTAGGGGCGAAAAATCGGATTTTTGGATCAAACTTCGGATTTTTCAAACGAACTCAAACAAATGGCGACGGGGCAAGGCCGACCGGTCGTCCATGCCGTCGACGGCCGCCACCCCCGGACCGGTCGCCCTTGATGATTTTCCTTGTTAAAAACGCTCGCTTTTCCGCACTTAGCCATTTTGGCTCTTTTGGTTCATTTTTCGTCCCTTTGCAATTTTCACACACATTTCACTTCAAATGAGTTTTGATGCATGAATTATATATTTTGGGGACTACATAACTCGATTATCATCATTGTTGCTCGTCTTTACCAATCGAATGGTAAGAATCTCACTCTCTTTAGCTCAATTGGGTTGAACCCTTGAGAACTTGACATATATGTATTTTCTTGATGAAGATTTGTATATGTTTATAATGAGCTTATTGGTTGTTGATGTATGACTTTTATTAAATCGCATTTGGTGATGAAAAAAACTTGGCTTGATTTCATTTACAAGGGCTATATATATCTTTTTCAATTTTTGACGCCCGCCAAGTGTTCGATAAAATGTTTCAATGAACAATTCATCATCTACATGATTCTCTCGATTTCAAAAGTCTTATATATTTATAGAGATCATGTTTTGCTTATCAAATGAGTTTTCATAAGCTTCTACAAGTCGTATGATTCGACTTTTCCCTCCTATTTGGTTTATAAGCTTCAATGTTCAAATAGCTCGATACATCGGTTTAGTTGCACACTTTGATATGAATATATGATGTATTTATCGTGCTAACATTCTTTTTGATGATTCCAAAGGGGGAGAAACAGGTGGAGAAACAGGTTATAAGCTCTTTATCTCAAAGAAGCTAAGATAAGCTTAACGAAAAGAAGCTATAAGCTATGGCTTCATAAAGCCATAAGTTGTGGATCATATTTAGTCCACTTGGTGTATTATGGTTTTGTATGAATCATGGTACATTGGTTGTATTATGGACTTGTATATGTTTCTAATGATGTCTCTTTGACAGGGGGAGCTTTTAAGTTTTGAAACTTAAGCTCAATATTGAAAAGCTAAGACTTTAGCTTTTGATTTAGTTGCTTCTATATAACTCTTGTTGTGCATGTTGATAGGGGGGGCATTTGCTATATGTGTTTGAATATCTCTACTCCCATCCTTGTGTTTTTATTGCATGGAATGTTGTCGCTCACAACGGATAGTTCTCTTTAACCGGTAAAATTATTTTGTTTTCAAAATCGACCTCGTTAAAATTGTTTTGGTTTGTAATCATCAAAAAAGGGGGAGATTGTTTGATAAATGGTTTTATCATGATTTTGATGATTTTGTTTTTATACCAAAACAATGGTTTTAAATGTTGTCCAAATACTCCTAAATGATTTAAAATGGTTTTAATAGTTTCCGGAATATTTCCTCAAGTTTATTTTCGATAATATTGGACAAACACTTTTAATGATTTTATGTCAATGGTTTCTTTCATTGAAACTTTGTTTCTAAACGTTGTCCTAATACTCCCGATTGGTCTAAAATGTTTTTACGAATTTTTTGGAGTATTTATTGGAATTTATATCGGACAACACTTTTTGTATTAATGTGTTATTTCATCAAAACTATATTTCTAATGTTGTCCTAAATACTCCCGATCGGTTTAAAATGTTTTTACGAATTTTTCGGAGTATTTCTTGAGGTTTATTTTCGACAAAAATCGGACAACATGTCATTTAGGAGGTCGACCGGTCGACCAAGAAGGCGACCGGTACCTGGAATGAATTTCAGAAAACAGAACTCACGGAACTCCCAAAATGGGTCGGGGGGGACCGGTCACCATGGTGGGCGGCCGCCGCACCCTAGGGCGGCACGGCGACCACCCCTGGACCGTCTCCCGTTGTAATTTTGCTTTGCGTTCTTTTCAAATCTTATTTCTAGCGACCGGTCGCTTCTTAAGTTTGACAAAAAAATGTAAATCCGTTGTGCAGTGAGACATCTTTTCCTTAATTTGTGGGATTGATTTCTAACACTCTTTTCTTCAATTGTCTTGCAAATTTTTACAGAATTCATGTCCCCAAGAGGAGCCTATCATGTACAAGACATCTTCTATAAATAGAGGAAAAATTGAAGCAACACAAAAGAGAGAAAACTACAACACAATAAGATACACTCAAGAATACACTTGTTCTTACATTGTCTTATTTCTTGTTGTAATTTGCCTAGCTATTCACTTTCACATTCTTGAGGTCTAGGCTATTTTTGATTACACTTGCACTCTATTGTATTATCAATTATCGAGTTGTAATCTTGAATTTTTGGGTTATCATTCAACACAAGATATCCTTGTGAGTGTTCTTGTGGTAAGAACACACTTGGGTGATCTAGGTGTTAGGTGTAAGAAGATTGTGGTAATCTTCTTGTTGAGGTGTTGAAGAATTTGGTATTCTTCAAGGTTGAAGATTGTGGTAATCTTCACAAGGTGCCATTGGAGATTGTGGTAATCTTCAAGTGAGATTGTGGTAATCTCAAAGGTGGTGTTGAAGAAGAGTGTGGTGCTCTTCAAGGTGTTGTTGTAAGTTGGTGTTGTATTAATTTGTGGTAAATTAATAAAATCTTTTTTCTTTTTGAAATCCATCCCGGATATACTGGGGTGGTAGAGGATTAGGCCCTAGGTGGGTTGAACCTCTATAAATCGACTTGTGTTGTTTACATTCCGCACCTTATTATTGTCTTGGCTTGTTTTGTTCGAAAAAGAGGGAGAAATCGAAAAGATGGAGATAATCTATTCACCCCCCCTCTAGATTATCGTAGCCGCTTGGACTTACACAATACAACACAACAAGATACATTCAAGCAAACACTTTTGTTCTTCAATGTCTATATTCTTGTTGTAATTTGCCTAGCTTATCACTTTCACATCTTGAGGTCTAGGCTTTATTTCTTGATTACACTTGCACTCAAAATTGTATTATTCATTATCGAGTTGTAATCTTGAATTTGTGGTCATCATTCAACACAAGATATCATTGTGAGTGTTCTTGTGGTAAGAACACACTTGGATGATCTAGGTGATAGGTGTAAGAAGATTGTGGTGATCTTCTTATTGAAGAGTGTGGTGATATTCGAGGTGTTGAAGAATTTGGTATTCTTCAAGTCAGAAGATTGTGGTAATATTCACAAGGTGCCGTTGAAGATTGTGGTAATCTTCAAGTGAGATTGTGGTAATCTCCAAAGAGGTGTTGTAAGGTGTTGTTGTATTAATTGTGGTAATTAATAAAATCTTTTTTTTCTTTTTGAAATACATCCCGGAGATACTGGGGTGGTAGAGGATTAGGCCCTAGGTGGGTTGAACCTCTATAAATCGACGCGTGTTGTTTACTTCCCGCACCTTCATTCTTGTCTTGGCTTGTTTGATTCGAAAAAGAGGGCATAATCGAGAAAATGGAGATAATCTATTCACCCCCCTCTAGATTATCGTAGCCGCTTGGACTTACAAGTGGTATCAGAGCCAAAACATTCCACATCGCGAGTAAAGAGGAATGATCAATGGCTACGAATGAAGTCTACCTTACCGACGCCTCCACCAACAAGCCACCGCTATTTGATTCCAAAAATTATACTTTTTGGAAAGAAAGAATGGAATGCTATTTACAAAGTTGCGGGTTCGATATTTGGAACACGGTCATGAATTAAGATTCCATCCCGGTGAAAGACACACCTCACACCTTCAAAGTCCTCAAAGAGCTCAATGATGAAGAGAAGAAAATCATCTCATTAAATGGTAAAGCTCTTAATATTATTTATTGTTCACTTACCATTTCGGAGTATGATCATATTGTAGGAATTAAATCGGCACATGAAGTATGGAGAAAATTAGAAGAAGTATATGCAAATGAAAGGAGCAACTCAAAAGCATCTACTTCTCAATTGGATACAACATCAAATCCAACAACATGGGATGAGCTTCCTACAACTTCCAACGACGAAGAAAACGAACAATGTCTTATGGGCTTCGAAGAGGTAAGTTCTAAACCTTCTACTTCCTATGATAATGAATTACAAAATGATTATAGTGATTTGCAAAATGATTTTGATGAGCTTCAAACTGGATTCCAAAGCTTACTTGTTAAATACAAAAATTTGAAAAAAAAATTCAATGTTTTGAAAAATGATAAGGATAGTTTATTTACTTCCTATGAATCACTTTCATGTGCTCACACCACCACACTTGATAAGGTTAGATTCTTTGAAAAAGAAAATAGTACTCTTGTTGAGGATATTAATTGCATGAAAAAGGATTTATTAAAATTCAACTTGAGTACCGATAAAATGATCAAAATTGTTGATGTTCATGATTGTGATAATTTGAAACTAGAACTTGACCATAAGCCTAATGTCTCTAATCATATGAGAAAGAATCAAGTCTCTAAGCATGTTGGTCATTATGCTCCTAGAATTGTTACTTGCTTTTATTGCAGTAAAAAGGGTCACACGGCCGATTCTTGTCGGGTTAGAAATAGCTCTAATTATTATTGGAGACCTAAAAGTCTCAAAGCTAATCCCAAAAGACCCAAACACTTGAGGGTACCACAAAACAATGTCATATTAGGTACCCGATGGAATGACATTCAAAGAAAATTTATACCGCAAAGAAGACATCAAATGCCCGTTTCATTTGATCAAAAGAGAAGACATCACCACAATGACTTTCCAAGAAGGAAATATTATCAACAATGGAAAAGGCACAATCCTTGGAAATGGAATAATTGGAGAAACTATCATCAACAAGATAATTTTCAAAGGGAAAGATATCATCAACAATGGGAAAGACACAACCCATGGAAATGGCGTAATTGGTAAACCGTATCTCCCTATTTTAATATGCATTGTATTTTGTTATTATGCATGTTTTTATTTGTGTCTTAATTGCAAAATGAGTTTTCAAATATTTATTTTAAAATTAAGGTCTTCAATATATATTTGTGTTTTTAAAATATTTTGAAAAGGAGACCTTGTATGATGCTTATAAAAACTCTTGTGCATTTGCTTAGACTAAAGTGTTTTATCATCTCTTATGGATTTTTATGGTATGAGCATACTTGTGACATACATTATCGCTTTAGCCTACACTTTTATCATTAATTTTTGTGCTAGAATTATTTAAGAATTGTGTGGGATATATACCTTAAAAATGACCATCTATGTCAAGAGTGACATAAACTATCGAGGTACGCACACTATTGTTATTCATAGACTCGATATATTTTTTGCCATTTGCCTATGTGCTTGATTTTCAAGATATTTCATAGTATCTCACATAAGTGCCATTAAGAGGATTTATCGTTTTTTGAAAGGTATTATTCGTCAAAGCTCTTTTTATCCGAGACTTGTAATGGATTATATTTTTGATAAAATATTTGATTTTTATAATCCTCTCAAAATTATGCATTTTGATGCACATATTCTTGTTCTTATTTGCTTTGTCAAAACTCTTGTTCAAATACTTCTCTTAAATGAGGTCTCAACTATATGCTCTCGGATTTTCAAATTTAAAAAGAGACCTTATATAGCTTTCTATAAGCATATTTGAACTTACATGTTTTATTAAACTCTCGATATTTTTTAAAGGCATAGTATGTGGTGCTTATTATAGTGTCTCTATTATTCGATATTACTATGCTCTTGTGCAAGATATCTTGTTAAGATTTGCAGAAATTTATGGTATTTCGGAACAAGCTTGATGATCAAGGCAAGGTTAGTAGCTCAAGGGTATTGTCAAGAAGAAGGTATTGATTTTGATGAAACATTTGTACCCGTAGCACGTTTTGAAGCTATTCGTACTTTACTTGCCTATTCTTGTTTTAAGAAAATTTCAAGCTTTACCAAATGGATGTAAAATCCACCTTTCAAAATGGTTTTATTCAAAAAGAAGCCTTTATAAAACAACCGGGGTTTGAAAATTTTTCTAGGCCAAATGTTTTTTTTTTAAAGGCCTGTATGTTTAAAACAAGCACCCCTTGCATGGTATAATAGACTTAACTATTTTTTGCAAAATGGTTTTACAAGAGGTAAAGTTGATACTACTCTCTTTGTTTTTGAAAAAGGGCAAGATTGCTTATTAGTACAAATTTATGTTGATGATACTATTTTTGGTACTACTAATGAATCTTTATGCAAGAAATTTTCTAAGTTGATGCAAGGTGAATTTGAGATGAGCATGATGGGGGAGCTCAACTTCTTCCTTGGATTTTAATTAAGCAATGCCAAGAAGGTATCTACACTTCACAAACAATATCAAGATGAACAAAAGTTGAGAAAGGAATATTGGTTAACAAACAAATTCGAGGTATGTCTATCTACGTTTAATACTCCCATAGACTCGACATTTTCTATTCCTTATATCTATATGATCGATTTCAAAACTATCCCAACGAATCTCATTAAAGTGCCGTTAAAAAGAAATTTTCAAATATTTGAAAGGCACTTCCTATTATGGCTTGCTTATCCATAGTCTTTAAAAACGTTTATATTTTTTGGGATAACAAGTCCGGTGATAAAAAAAATTCAAAATATGGTTTGTTATTATCAAACTAAATATATTGAGATTATACATGTTTAAGGGATTGCGTTTCTTAAACAAAAATTTGAGATGTGTTTAATTCCGTCTCAAAGATAACTCGTGGACATTTGTTTTTAATCGTTAACTGCCGAGTCATTTACCTCATTTCGAGCTTATTTAGACACAATGCATATTGAATGAGGTCTACGTTTGCACTTTGCACGTTTTTAAAACTCAGGGGCGAAAAAACGGATTTTTGAATCAAATTTTGGATTTTGGAAAAACAGAATGAACCAGTGGGCTGACTGGGCTAAGGCCGACCGGTCGGCCATGCCCTCGACCGGTCTCCCTCAGCTCCGACCGGTCGCCCATAGTGATTTTTTGGTTAAAATCGTCTTTGTTCTCAGACTTAGCCATTTTGGCTCTTTCAACTCTATTTTCGTCCCCTTTGTCATTTTCACACACAATTCACTTCAAATGAGTTTTGTTGCATAAATTACATATTTTGGTTATTATCTTGCTCGTTTATCATCATTGTTGCTCATCCTCACCGATTAATTGGTAAGAATCCTACTTTTTTTTATCTCAATTGGGTTTAACCTTTGAGAATGTGTTTCATAGTTGAAAGCTTGTTGGGATTCTTATATAATTGTGTTGTGAATGATGATTGTTGATGAATGATATTTGTAAAATTGTATTTGGTGATGAAAAATTTGGCTTGGTTATTTTTACAAGGGCTATATAAATCTTCTTTATTATTTGACGCCCGCCAAGTGTTCGACAAAATATTTCAAAGAAAAATTAATCACCTACATGATTCTCTCGATTTCAAAAGTCTTATATATTTATAGAGATCATGTTTTGCAAATCAAATGAGCTTTTACGAGCTTTTACAAGTCATATGATCAACTCTTCCCTTAGCTTTTGGTATTTTAAGCTTAATGGTAAATAGTTCGATAAATCGGTTAAATTGAGCACTTTGATATGGATATATGATGCTTTTATCATGCTAACATTTTTTTTGATGATTCCAAAGGGGGAGAAACAGGTTATAAGCTCATTAGCTCATAAAAGCTAAAATAAGCTCGCGAAATAAGCTATAAGCTATGGAGCTTTTAAGCCAAAAGCTTTGGCTATAAACTAGTCCATTGGATTTATCTTGGACTTATGATACTTGTTTTATGGTTATCTTTGACAGGGGAGCTTCTAAGCTCGTGATTCTTTTGGCTATATTGTAAAAGCTGAGCTTTCAGCTTTTGTATGGTTGCTTACTGGTTTGTATTGATATGCATGTTGATAGTGGGAGCTTGTGTCATTTTTGAATATATTTACTCCCTTCCTTGTGGTTATTTTATTTGGAAATTTGGTTGCTTCAAACGGCTAGTTATATTTTACCGAAAAATCGTTTTTGATTTCAAATTCGACCTCTTAATATTTCTTAAAATTGTTTTGGTTTATAATCATCAAAAATGGGGAGATTGTTTGATATATGTTTTTATCATGATTTTGATGATTTTATTTTAAAAGAGTTTTTACACCAAAACAATGTTTAAAAATGTTGTCCAAATACTCTCGATTGTTTTAAAATGTTTTTACTAATTTTTCGGAGTATTTCTTGAAGTTTATTTTCAACAAAAATTGGACAACACTTTTGTCTCGCGTTCAACCGGTCGCCCTATAGGGCAACCCGTACTTGAAGATGTATTTTGAAACAAAAAATGAGATAAAAGTAAAAATACAGAGGTCGACCGGTCGACCTGGGCGTCGACCGTAGCATCGACCGGTCGCCCTAGCGTCGACCAGTATCTGGGAGTGATTTCTTGAAACAGAACTCCCTGACTTCTAGTTTTGATGAGGTCGACCGGTCGGACCCCCCGTCGACCGGTCGCCCTATGTAAAATTGTGGTTTTGTTTTCAAACGTCTATTTCTACGCGACCGGTCGCCCTAATATTTTGACAGAAATTCCGTTGTGCAGCAGACCAACTTTCCTTAAATTGTGGGATTGATTTCTAACAACTATGTTCTTGATTTTAATTGTATTTTTATGTAGATTTTCAATCTCCAAGATGAGGCTATCCATGATCAATCATCTCCTATAAATAGAGGAAAATTTGAAGCAACAAGACATGAGAGAACAATACAACACAACAAGATACATTCAAGTAAACACTTTTGTTCTTTAATGTCTATATTCTTGTTGTAATTTGTCTAGCTTATCACTTTCACATCTTGAGGTGTAGGCTTTATTTCTTGATTACACTTGCACTCAAAATTGTATTATTCATTATCGAGTTGTAATCTTGAATTTGTGGTCATCATTCAACACAAGATATCCTTGTGAGTGTTCTTGTGGTAAGAACACACTTGGATGATCTAGGTGATAGGTGCAAGAAGATTGTGGTGATCTTCTTATTGAAGAGTGCGGTGCTCTTCGAGGTGTTGAAGAATTTGGTATTCTTCAAGTGAGATTGTGGTAATCTCCAAAGAGGTGTTGTAAGGTGTTGTTGTATTAATTGTGGTAATTAATAAAATCTTTTTTTTTTCTTTTTGAAATACATCCTGGAGATACTGGGGTGGTAGAGGATTAGGCCCTAGGTGGGTTGAACCTCTATAAATCGACGTGTGTTGTTTACTTCCCGCGCCTTCATTCTTGTCTTGACTTGTTTGATTCGAAAAAGAGGGCATAATCGAGAAAATGGAGATAATCTATTCACCCCCCTCTAGATTATCGTAGCCGCTTGGACTTACAGGAGGTTCAGGGGATGCTGATAGGCGTATGAGTACTAGACAGAGGGTAGCACCTAGATGTGGTACCGGGGGACATAGGGTTTGAGATTAATCTATAATTGTATCGATTATAATTTTGTGTATCTATCGATTCACACTGTGTGCGGATGTGATTAATGAAATGTTTTTAATCATTTTGTTTTATTGATTAATTTGCAAATATTCATACATTATTTAATTATTATATAGGTAATTTATAAAAAAATTAAAATGGGCGCTAGTTTGACTAAGGAAAAAAAATGAAAAACGGAGCCTGGTGCTAATCGGAGTGGCGCCTTCTCTTTAGGCGCTAATCCGGTTAGCGCCTATGCTTAATATTTTAAGGGCCACAATTTTTACCATATATTTGCAATAATTTCTCATAACAATATAAACTGTTAATTTACCCGCTTGAAAGTGTTAACCACTCGACCATTATTTTATTCCAAATTGTTAGATTTTGTTTATCAAACTCTATTGAATACAAAATTATTATTTTTAAAATTTTATATTATAGATATTTATTTCTATATTATTATATATTATTGACTTACTCAAATTTAAAAATATAATTATCAATGTAATATTTATATTTTTTCAATAATTCAATTTGCGGGATTATCAAACTAAAATGATATAATTACAAAAGTGACCTAATTATAAAAAACCCCAACTAATTTTCAAAATTACAAAAAAGTACCCCTTAGGTTTGATTCAGTGTTAAAATTAAGGAGTATACTGCAATACTTTTATAAATATGAAGAGGGATTTTTAAATTTATTTGCTTATGAAGGGGTTAAATGTTAGATAAAATAAAACAACAGAGGTATTTTTTGTAATTTCAAAAAATAGTTGGATTTTTTTGTAATTAGGTCAAACATTAAGGGTACTTTTTGTATGAAACAGTTTGGTAAAATTCGAACAAAATCGGATTTCTTTTATAATGGGGGAACCCACAACTACTATTATTCGAGTATATGCTGCGTAAATCCCAAATATTGGGTAGCAAACTGCAATAGTTATTTTTCATGGGGTAAAATGAGAAAAAGGCAATCTTGCAAGGTGAAACAATAAATAAATAGACGCATAAAAATACGAGATTACTCGATGATAGAAGTGTCAAAATCAATCCCATTCCAAAAGCTCGCTAAATTTTCCAGTCAATCGTGAGCAGAGCATTTCGGAAAATCATTCTAAAAAATGGAGAAAATGATGTTGATGAGATCGTTGTGCCGCTCAATCGCCCGCAGATCTCAATATTTCTCCTCGTCCGTCCCAGCCGCCGGCGCCGCCGTTAACCACCACATCCGCCACCTCCATTTCTCTTCCCCTTCGTTCCCCGCCTCTTCTCCTACTCGAAGTACTTGCTTTTATTTTATATATTTCATTTTTCTTATTGATCTTTATCTGAACTTGTAGTTATGTGTGGAATATTTATTCTCTCTCCATATCAGCTATGGATATTACTGAGCTCCTTTTCATTTCTGCTTTTTTTTTTCTTATTCTGTAATTGTATTGTGTTTAGTGAAATCCCCCCCTTTTGGGTGGCAATGAATGTTAGACTTTGAGCTAGGATTGGGTAAATGCCAATAACAGATATAGTAGGGTTTTCTGTTGATTAGAAATTATAATCAGATTTTTACTGTACCATTGATATGGAATTGAGTTAGCCCTTGGCAAAAATTCCTGGGCAGGGTTAAGCAATTGACTTGTTGATAGTATGATACGAAGTGTGGAATTAATGAAACTGTATATTTTATAGTCATACGGATTAGTTCTCTCTAGCAAAAGAAAAAGAAACAAGGGCAACTTCTCCGTAGATTGTTATGAATGCATACTTTTTAATGACTGCTTTCATAGAAGTTATGTTGCATTTCAATTTTCTCCCAAAATTCACAGGGAAAATAAATCTTTATGCTTTGAGTTTTGTATTTGTTTGTCATTTATGATTTATCAAGTGGATAGGAATGGGGGGAGAAAGCTAATGTGGGGAAACTTCTTAATCTCCTTTTTCATCAGATGACCAAACAAAGTATTTTTCTAAGAATGTAATTTTGGTCCAGGTATTTGTATTTTCATCCTTAATTCCCATGTACTTGACATGATTTGTGCTTTTCGATTTTTTATTTACAGGAGATAAATGCTGTCAGTGAATAGATATATGCTACAGAAACTAAAATGTCTTTCCTTGGGGTTGACACGGATTGCACTTATGGTTTCTAATGTGTCATATTGTTATTGGCTGTACCATCTTGCCGATTATAAGAAAGAGTAAATAAATAACGGGAACGATCAATGTTGTGTGATTTTAACCTGCCTATTGTTTGACGAGATCTAGTTGGAAAATTAGTTGTTGATTAAAGCATCCCTACTTCCCTTATGCTATATCTTCATAAACTGTATTCATGCCTACCTATACCTATGTGAAATAATTTATTTGATTTACGCGTCATGTACCTTCCATATATCTTTCGTGTAGATTGCCCTCATCCTTTTGCAACGCGACTTGGGAATACTCGATCTTTCAGCGAAGATGTTTCACATATGCCTGATATAAGGGATCTGGAGATTGAACGTGCTTTTAAGGACTTAATGGCCACAAACTGGGATGAGCTTCCACCATCAGTTGTAGCTGATGTAACGAATGCATTGTCCAAGAATACTGAGGACAAGACTGGCCAGGATGTTCTGAAAAATGTTTTTCGAGCAGCAGAGGCAGTCGAGGAGTTTACCGGGATAATCATATCATTGAAAATGGAATTGGATGACGTAATTGGTCTTAGTGGCGAGGTAACTTAAATTCTGATGGGATTGACGGTTTCAGTTTTTCACTGTATTTTCTTTGGTCACCTTCTGATAAATAATTTTTGGCAGAATGTGAAACCACTGACAGAAGAATATTCAAAGGCAATGCAAACAATTTTTGATAGATATGCTGCGTATTTGGCCGCATTCGGGCCAGAAGAGAGCTATTTGAAGAAGAAAGTGGAAATGGAGTTGGGAACAAAGATGATATACTTGAAAATGAGGTGCAGTGGCCTTGACGCTGAGTGGGGAAAGGTATAATTCCTTTTGCAAAATTTTGATGAGAATACTAGAGTTTCTTTCCAAATAGATGGCACATGCAGTAATATATGCATTGTTCATCACATAGAGCTTTGTGGCTGAGTTTCAACACTAAAAATAAGCAAGTTACCTTTCTGATAAGAAGCATAAGAAAAACAGGTTGTATACGAATGAACAGATTGCCTCTTCTGATAACTATCATGTTCTTTGGTATATATAATATGCATCAGCCTTTTCATGTACATGTATATAATATGCATCAGCCTTTTCATGTACATGTATATACCACATGGCTATGTCCTTGGTCTTGGAAGAACATCTAACCCTGCATAATCAGATAAAATTTTAATGAAAGAATGAACCAGTTGAAGAGTTACTGTCGCCGGGAACCGTTGTCGTCCAATAGCTTTAATATTTGGAATTGATAATAGTTGAAGTAAATAAAGTCCGACTTTTCAGCAAATGCTATTGCTGCTTTTACGACAAGAATTGAAATCTTGTAACTGTGTTAGACGTGTTATGTTCTTTTTTCTTCATGATTATACCCTTTTACTTTTTTTGTATACGATGCAGGTTACAGTCCTGGGGACTTCTGGACTCTCTGGTTCTTATGTTGAGAAAAGAGCATAAATTTCGAAGACAGGCCAATAATCTTTTTTTCTATTTTTTGTATGACTTGTGGGACAATGTCGAGGCAGTTGTCGTTACAAAGAAGTTTCTGCTACCAAGTTTATGGTTCTTGCCTTCTGTTTTGTTATAGCAGCCTGTATGCTGAAATTTGCCATTCCAACAAGTTAGTGTAATAAAAATCATGGCCAACTTCTCTCTTTTCTGATGCTTTTGTGTTTCTTCTGAGTTCCCTGTGGCTTTAAAGCGGGATAGACTCTTATTATGTTTTCTAGTTACATCTTGGGCATAATGTTGCCTTCATGTATCAACAACAATTCTTCGGGTTGCATTTGGGTGGAAGAATTTGGAAAGAGGATTTCAAATGACTCCATATAAGGATTTGAAATCCACCACAATGACTCAAAAAGTACCTCAAAATTGGAGCATGAGGATTTGAAATTCATTGTATACAAACAAGCTCTATGGATTTGTTATTATTGATTTCAAACATTTAACTTCAAATCCATACATCCAAATGAAACCTTAGGAACCTTAGGTTGTATTTGGATGGAATGATTTGGATTTAAGGGTGAAATTTAGGAAAATATGGTTTGGAATAATTGTTGGATGGAATGATTTGGATTTAAGAGTGGGATTTAGGAAAATATGGTTTGATATCATGATAGATTTGAAATTCACCATAACAACTCAAGAAATAATTCAAGATTTGAAATCTATTGAAATATAAGATCAATAATTTTGTTATTATGAATTTAAAATTCTTAATTTCAAATCTTACAACCATACAGTTGTCTCTCATGGTCACCTTGATTTAGATGGTTAGAAAGAACTTGATGCATGATCATTCTTTTCTTACCCACCTTATTATTAATCTTTGCTAAAGATAGGGTTGGCCAAATGGAACCGAAATTGGGTTCCAAATTGGAACTGGAACCGGAACCTTGGTCAATGGTTCCAAAATTAGAACTGGAACCGTGTAGGCCGGTTCCGATTCCTTGATCTCAAAAATCGTGGAACCGTTGGTTAGAACCGGCAGTGGAACCGTCGGTGGAATCGGCGGTTTCGAAGTTAAAACCAATAATTTTTATTTTTATTTGGTAAAATATGCTAGAAGAAATGTTAATTGTTTATTATGATTTTTTATATTCGTAACCACATGAGACACGTTTTATATCAAATTTTGTAAGCGAACTACGTGAACTTTAATTCATCTATACTCTAATAGTATATGTAGAAGTTTAATATTATTATTAATATTAAGTATAAAACTCAATTGAATATTAAGTGCAAGTCTTTTTTTTTGTAACTGAAATTGATAAATCATTTTAAAAAAAATAAAAAATATCAAAAGATAAACAAACAATTCTGGTTAAAATCGGAACCGGAATCGTGGAGGAACCGAGTTCCAAACGGGAACCGGAACCATCGGTTCCGGTTCTGGTAAGCCCAAAATCGGATGACCAAAAGACCCCATCATTATTATGGAGCTAATCAAGAGCCATTTATTAATTAAAAAAATAAAAAGTGTACAAACTAAAATTTAAACAAATATTATGAAATAAAAGCAAGATCTAATTAAATTTTACTTTCTATCATTAAAGATAAAATTAGCATATGAGAAAATAATGCGTACTAAGCAGAGGATTACTATAAATTATAAAATAAGTACAAAACAACACACAATTGTAATAAAAAAATCATCATGCACTGGATGTTGTAAGTCATTTATTAGATATGTCACGTTGATATAGTAAATTAGGTTTGATTTTAGAGGACAAAAAAATGTCATCCAAACTAGGATCTTTTTTATACTTCATCAATTCATTCATCATATGTTTTTTTTTTCAACATTTTAACATTCAAACTAAAAAAGGCCAAAAAGAAAAAGAAAAAGAAAAACGCAAACCGTAGCCTCATTTCCTTTCAAACTATCTCATTCTTTCACTTATCTTCTCGTTTTTCATCGTTAAGGGTGATTTATGGCTATTTTTTTTTTCCCAAAATCACCCCATCTACATCTTTTGTATCAATTTAGTTTCTAAATAAGTGGTTCTCTCACATAAATCTGAGTTGTTTGTTTGTTTTTTCTTGTTTGTGATTTCGCCTCTGATGCAACGCTTGGTTTATCATCGTCTTTGACCCTTGGTGGGGTGCTTTTTATTGTGTAAACGATTTAGACAAGTAAGTTTTCAATTCGGCGAACAAAGATAACAAATCATATTATGGTCTTCAACTGCAATTATGGTCTTCAACAAATTGCAGATATGATATCACGGGTATGGTAGGCAC
Source organism: Rehmannia glutinosa (assembly GCA_016081115.2). Classification (NCBI taxonomy): domain Eukaryota; kingdom Viridiplantae; phylum Streptophyta; class Magnoliopsida; order Lamiales; family Orobanchaceae; genus Rehmannia; species Rehmannia glutinosa. The sequence continues at coordinate 53,912,081 of CM071930.1, forward strand.
AATAGAATTTTTAAAACTAAGCGCCATAGCCTGTTTGCAATACTAAGGGCGCGATTGGATATGTTTTCATTTTGAAAATTTTCATTTTGCTAGAGAATAGTGATAAAAAAATTTGGAAGAAAAAAGATGAAATTTGATAGTGTGATTGGATGTGAGATGAAAAAGTAATGATTAAAGTTGATTTGATTTAAAAATAGTAAAATAATGATTGAATATGGTCCGTAGTTAGAAATGTGTGAGTGAGTGAATAGTGAAATTTGTGGGAGAATGTGTAATAATAATTAGTTTTTTTGTGAATAATGTGTAGATGTGATTGATAAGAGAAAAAAATGAGAAAAAGTGAAAGTGAGAGAATAATATATTTTCTGAAAATTTTCATAAACAATCGCATGTTTGGTAAAAAAAAAATCTCCAGCGGAACAAAAATGAAATTTCACCCATATCCAATCGCAGCCTAAACGGCTTGATCAAACCAAAACTCCACCATTTCAGAATCTCCCTTACGAATGGCTTATTCTCCTTGGTCGTAATATGTTTATATTGATTGGGATTTGAAAATATGTGATTGTGCTTATCACAGAATTATTTTCATAAAAAAGAAAAGACATTTGACTGAGAGAACATATCCCAAATGGGGGCCGCTATTAACACTCCAAAAGCTATTAATACACCTCTATTCTTAATACATCCCTAATTTTTTTAAATATAATATATTTACTTAATACACCCCCAAATCTTTTCCTAATTTACCCTTCCCAATTAAAAATCTAATAGATTTATATATCTTTATCTACACCTCAATATTATATTTCCACAAGAAGAAAAAAACCTAAAACTCGATATTCAACGTGCGTGGAAAACACTTGATTTTATATATATGAACAAAATGTTTTTAACAAAAAGAGTCATCTGAGATTTATATATATATGAACAAAATGTTTTTAACAAAAAGAGTCATCTGAGATTAACTCTAGCAAGTATCAACACCCAGTTTTCAAGAAAGTTTTATCAAAGTTCGATTTAGTTGAAACGTCAAATTTCAATTCTATTTCAAAATGACAACATAACACTTGAACAACTATGAATTGCATGTAGTTTAAATAAACAATTAAACATTGAGTTATGTAATGGAGTAATGGTGTGGAAGGAAAGATAAAAAAAAATGTTAAGGCAATGGAGGGGCAGAGGAACCCTGGCGTCCCAATGGTTTTTCTTCTTTTGAGTATTGTGGAAATATAATATTGAGGTGTAGATAAAGATGTATAAATCTATTAGGTAACATATTTGTGGGTGTATTAAGTAAATATATTATATTTAAAAAGGATTAGGGGTATATTAAGAATAGGGGTGTATTGATAGCTTTTGGGGGTGTTAATAGCGCTTCCCATCCCAAATAGAGCACAAGTAACATGTAGTATATAATGTTAGGTAAAATATATGGAAGGTTTCTGTATGTGAAGAAAATGGCTTGATATAGTGTATGGTTTAAGTCGAGGCCTGATTTAAAATCAGTCTCCGCAAGACGAAAACGCCCCATATACTAGTGCTTACGGTTCCGGCGCTCGCCTCTAAGATACAACGACTTACAATTCTGGTTTAGCATGACTTGCAAAAACCGGAATACAGCGAACAGGAAGTATTTTTCGACTTTCAAGCTTTTCAAGGAGGAAATGGGTCAAGATGCAAAATGCAATGCTCGGTTATTATTATCTGATAATTTCGTATATACTTTTCATCAGTAGGGACGTTAATAATATAGGCAATGAAGTGCCCGTAGAGAAAATCGCGTTTGTAGGCTCGACAAGACACCTTTTGTACAGACAGTCGCATCTGTCCAGGATAGCACGGCCTAGACGCACGGGCATGCGCCAGCCCGTGTGCTGGTGCTCACGACCCGTGTGTGTGGGCGCAGATTCTCGGCAGGTAGCACGACCCGATCGCACGGGCCGTGCTACCGCCCGTGCGCGGGGCCGAAAGTTCCCAGTTGGAAATCATTTAATTAATTACGAAAATTAATTAAATCCTATTTAATTAACTAAATATTTAATTTTAAAGGTTTTTGGTCCAAAAAGAATAAGGGCCCCCAAGGCCAGGCCCAGGGCCGCGACCCGGCGGACGGAGGCGGCGCGCGCGTGTGCTTTGAACCAAACCCACAAGCATGTAGGTCCTCACTTAACTAAATATTTAATATTAAAGGTTTTTGGTCCAAAAAGAATAAGGCCCCCCAAGCCCAAGCCCAGGCCCAGACGGGCGGAGGCGGCGCGCGTGTGCTTTGAACCAAACCCACAAGCATGTAGGTCCTCACTTAACTAAATATTTAATTTTAAAGGTTTTTGGTCCAAAAAGAATAAGGGCCCCCAAGCCCAGGCCCAGGTGGGCGGAGGTGGCGCGCGCATGTGCTTTGAACCGAACCCACAAGCATGTAGGTCATCACCCCTTTAAAAACTTGGGTGCCCCCAAGGGCCCAAATCCATATGTCCAACTTGGGATATATTAAGTGTGCAACTTTGCCTCCTTTTTCCTATGTGGGATGGAACATCTCTCCTCCCCCATATTTTCCATTTTCCATACCATTTATTTGTATTAAGTGGCTAACTTCTAGCATTAATTTCTCATTCACCCGGAATCAGTTTTGAGAAATTCCAAATGCTATTTTCATCTACTCTCTTAGTAGAATTTTTACAAATAATTTAATTCCATTTTTCACAAATGAAAACCACTTAATTAATTGGTCAAAATCAGGTCAACATCCCATTTATCAAAGACCAATTCCAACATATAATTGATCCGACACGGTGTTAGCTGAAATGTGCATTTATCAAACAGGACACTGTGAGCAAAGCATCTTATTATATCAGCAGCAGCAACTTGCTTTATTACATGAGATTACAAGTAGCCCAAAAACACTGTCAGAATTGAAATATAACACTATGAAGCATCAAGTTATTGAATCCTCTTTACAAGAGCAGGCCAAGTTTTCATTTGACGATCAATGAACAATGCCGATAACTAAAAACATTAAAAGCAAACACAAACAGTAATTCAGTATCTGTGCTCATCCTCGTATCCATAGTTGTCATCATATAACGTGTAATTGTTTGTGCTTGACTTTGTCTCTCTATTAGTCTGCATAAAAAAACAAAAGCAAATGAGACTCGATGCAACGTACATTACGTCATAATTGAGAATTACTCCTGATATTTAGCCTAATTATAAAAAAAATCCAGTTATCTTTAAAAATTACAAATACCCGCAAATTACCCCCTAACAGGCGCAATTTCTTAAGCACAAAAATATTTCAAGGGCGTATTTGTAATTTTTAAAAACAACCGGCTTTTTTTTGTATAATTAGGCTAATTATTTTTAATAATCCCGGTCGTAATTTGTACATGAGTCGATTATCACATACCCTGTGAATAATCTTCTCGAATGCTTCGGGTCCGTTTTCTTGGATATATTTTTCTGCTGCAGTTATAATGTCGTCCGGCTTGCTGAACGCGTCCTTCTTATTGGGAACATACCATATGTTAACGGTTTTCTGCCGGGTAACTAGGTATGGCCGGACAACATGCTCATAAACATATGCTGCTCCACTGAAGTATGGTATGACCAACCAGCAGGTGAATATTAGCTTTGCATATGACCAGAATGGAAGCCTGCATGCAGACAATAAGGCTTCGTAAATTTAAAAGGTTTGACACAAAGGGAACAGGAACCTAATATAAAGAACAAACCATAAAGGAAATATTTTTCACATGAATAAAAAGAACCATCTACACAAACCATTGCATTTCTTCTTTATTAGTAGTTTGAAATGCTCTCTCCAGTCTCCATACTCTCAAGTTTGGAAATTTGATATTCTCGTTTATTTAGTTCCACGTGTAAAAGTTTCATTCAACCAAAGGACCCTTGATGAAGTTCTACACTTATCATGGAATCAAGGTGAGAACTCATAAGAACTACATTATTTGAAGGAGAGTCGAGTTATTAATCTACTATTGGTTTGATTAGAAACTTTTCTCGTGTTTCGGAAGACCTTTATTACTTCTCAAGTGAAACTTTATTTCCTGCTAATTATCTATAGATACCTTGAATGAAATTGTTAACAATTCGAACATTCCCCGCTATTTCTGTTGCATGTGGCATCGACATGTTTAATTGCTGATTGCTTCCTCCCCCTCTCTGCTATTCATCTTCATTTTTTTCCCTCTTTATTTGTCAAATAATCGTTCCCACCTTCTTCTGTTCCTCATTTTTTATTGCTTACCATCAATTGATTGGAAACTATGGGAAAACAAAAGAACTCAACGTAAACAAACAAGATGTTCTTGGTTCCAATCTTATTGTTTTTCAGTGTTCTTGTTGGCCTACTGGCAACATAAATCATATATTTATATACAGAACATTACTTCATCCTCACTATCTTTAACATGCTAGATCACCAAACAAGTATCATCCAAACTTTTACTGATGATTTGTGCAAATACCAACAGTACAAAGTCATGAGGATTCAGCAATATAATAAAACAAGTTATGCACCTTGAAGTACAGGACATTAGATTAATGGAATGCTGTAACTTGTGAGAAAACTAACATACCACTCAATGATCTTTGCAAAGGTAAGCTCAAAAAGAGTAATCATAGAGTAAAGAACCCAATAAGTAAGCCATTGCTGATCATCAACGTGTGATTTTGTCTCGATCGCCCTAATTGAAGCATATCTGCCCAACAATTCAAAAAATCCACCACCTTTAACCAAAATTAATTCATTGCAAATCAGAATAAAAAAAAATTCAGTAAATTACAACCAAAAACATGTCAAAACTTTTTGTTTCACTTCTGGTTCCGAATACCAGGAAAGTGAAAGCAATTGAAAAATCCAAAAAATAAAAAGAATAGAACAGCCAACTTACAGAGGATAAACCAGACTAACCACAGGCCTGCATTATCATAAAAACACAAAAAAGAAAAAAGAAAAAAGAATCATGTAAGCAAACACCTGCACATATGAATCACCATTTCTCAAAACACACACACAACAGAAATTAATACCACAAAAAACTGAAACCCTCAATAACAAATCAAGAACCCACAAAAAGGGGGGGAAAAAGAAAGAAAAGAAAACCCACAAACACACAAACACATGCAAGAAGAAAAAAAAAAAGTTTACCCCGCTAGAACGTCGACGTTTTGGACCAGCACTTTCAGGAAGCTTTCAGCTCCAGATCCCCCCATATCCCGATTCAAAACAAAGATTAAGTTTTAAAACAGCAAATGGAATGGAGTACCAGTGGGAGTTGGTTCATTTACAGTTTAATAAGTTCTGAGAGACAAAGTAACGAAAAAAAGAGTGTGCCGGGGAAAAGCGACCAAAGCAGATGGACGGCGTCGTCTTAATATGGCATAAAAGTGGCAAAAGCAAGCCCTGGAAAAAAGAAAGAATACACTGATGTAAACTTGGCAATTTCAACATGGATTTGAATTACTTCAAAAAATAAAAATAAAAAAAATAAAACACGCATTTGGATTTGGATTTGGATTTGGATTTGGATTTGGATTTGGATTTGGATTCTTTAATAGTATACTATAAAATGGTGAATTATAAAAACTAGTGTTGGAGTTTAATCTAATTAAAAAAATGATTATTATGTTATAAAAATTGCATATAATACTCTTTTGAAGTATTGCAAATATATTTCTTAAGGTTCGTGTTGTTTTACAAATACACCCTCGATAAGTATAATTTGTAAATTAGAAATATATATTTATATTTAAAAGAATAAATCGATTTTTTGTAATTAGATTAAATTAAAACATGTTTTATACAACAATTTGGACTTAAAGTTTTAAAGATGCATGGTGACCCACCACAAAATAAATCATAAGGAATACCGAATTTCGTAAAGAGGAAGAGGACCGCCACGTTTCTTTTACATTTTTGGTTGAGATTGGGTTTTTACTTTTTACTTATTCTCAAAATTGGCCACACGTAAAAGTAATAAAGATTCTCGTGTATTAATTACGTGGCATTAAATTCTATTTTTGAGAAATTATCGGAAATACCCATCCTTTTGGAAAAAAAAGACACTGTTTATGCGCTCCTCCTATCACTTTTATACTTTTTTTTTTTTACTTTTTTATGCTCCTAAATATTTTTTGGTTATTTTTACGTTTTTTTATTTTTGTTGTTCATGTGTTGCTTTATATATTATAACTGTTATTTTAATGTTGTTTACCCCTACAGTCATGGTCATCATTCCGCTGGCAATCTCCCCCAACACCACAACCAAATTCATCCCAATCAACCGAAAAAATAACTCTATTTCCACTCCATTCCAAACATCAATCATCAATCAACCAACATAACAACCCGTCCCCGGTCAGCCACTTAGGACCCGCACGAGCATTGCCCAGCCACTACAAGACCCCGCCACTAAATGTTGGAGTCTGTGTCGCTAGCTGATACGTGTAAAATATACGTGCATGTATATTTAGTATGTTTTAGTTTGTCTCCTTTGTTGCGTGTGATACTGCGTATTCTTTTGATTTTTACAAGAAACAGAGTTTTATTTGCAAAGATATCAGTAAGACGACCCGGACAAGAATGCCGAATGTGAAGAGACGATCAAAATACGATCAGCCCGTGTAATAATACACGACCGTGTATTATGTCCCTGTGTCATTTTACACATTCGTGCGACTTGTTCGAGGGGAGAATTTCAGAGACGGATTACACGACCCACCCGTGTATTAATACACAGTCGTGCATTTTGATTCAGACAAAAATAGAGAACACAACACAAATACACGACCAGACCGTGTAATAGTACATGGTCGTGTACTTTGTCCGTCGGTTGATTTTATTTCCTAATTTCGTCGGGATTCTACCAGGGATCTCTCAAAGCATCTATATAAAGAAGACCAAAACCCTACTTGAGGGACACGAAATTAGAGAGGGAAAGACACAATTACATACATCAAAGAGAGAAATACACTTCAACAAAGAACGACACAAGACCTTTCGCATCTACGAAGGCGCAAGAGTTCAAGATTTTGAAGAAGGATACATCCTTTCAAGAAGGGTTCTATCCTCATAGTTTAGATCTCTTGTTTTGTACTTAATTCAGTGTCAAACAATTTGATTTCAAGTTTTTCTACGAATTTGTTTTCAAATATGTTAGGCTAAATTTCTTGATCTTAAAGCACGATCAAAACTGTGAATTCATTTTAATTCTAATTTGATTGTTTCTTCTTAATTGGTTTCTTGTGTTCTATTTATGAATTCGAGTGCTTATTTCTTGTAGATTATCTGGCCAATAATTGCATATTTTATTTGTTAGTTCATAATTTGGGAGATGAGTTCTAACTTACGAAAAACGAATTCAAAACATAAACGGGTATAGAGTCGGGAGGTTTATAACTATTTGTGGGAGTTTACTCCAATTCTAAGATCTTTTGGGAGTTAATATTAATTATTGAGTAGGGATACTAGCAATTCTTATTAATCATGGTTTGTTTGCTTCGGAAGAGGGAATAAACTACTTTAGGAATTAAATTCATAGATACACATAAACTGGTTTTGATGAAACATTAATTGGAATTAATATTGATGAAGCATGTTGAGATTATGTTCCTAGAATTGTTTTTCATATTTATTTAAGTTCTTGTGAAGTTCGGGTTATTAGTTTAATTAAATATTTTTAGTTGATAATCAAGGATTAGTTTAGATACCAATTTTCTTATTTCCAATCGCTTCAATAAAATTGAAGTACGAGATTTATTGTACTTTATGTGTTTCGTATTCAATCCCTGAGGAATACGACCTTGTTCGCTACTATCTGCGAGCTACACCGTACACTTACGATATAGTGAAAATATTTTCACGATCACTAGCTCGCCACCACAAGCCATTGCTCACCTCACTATCCGCCGATGCATGTGTGCGTGTATGTGGATGTGATGACGAGAATAGGGGCAGATAATTCTTCGCACTGAGAGATAGCGACAGAGATGTGACAAAGAGATAAAGAGAAAGAGGGGGGAAGATGGGATTGCAACGTAAAACTTACGCTTTTTTAATAATAAATTTGGATATTGGATCTGGATCTTGGGCTCCGTCTTACAGATAAAGATTCGTAAGACGATGTTATAAGAGACCTACCCATTGCAAAAAGGTAATCAATATTTGTGAATTTTATTTGTATTTATTTCCACAACATCAACTTTGTTTATCATTCTGATTTAACTTTTAAGCATCGAGAAAATTTGGCGCCAACTAATTAACATATATTGATGAGCTATACTAAATATGTCAGGTCAAGGGAATTATGGACTAAAAAATAAATAAAAGTCAACTAGAATTAATTCTATTGTTATTTAATTAATTTGAATTATAATGCTTAAACTGGACTCATTAAGACCCTAAGGTCGGAAAGCCTATGAAGACTCATATATTTGCATATAGATACCCATGATTCTCATTTATTAATAGTACACAATTACCAGCTCTTAAGTTTTTTGAGTTTTCGTCTTGTTGTGAACTGACAGAGAGTTAGATCGTCTTTGCAAGTCAACTTCGACGCCCATAATGCCTATTTGCAATGCAAGTGATCAATTTATATTTGTAGGAGTTCTATCAATTAGAGAGATACCACATCATCAAAAATGGGTAAGATATTGAGATCATACCCAGCTCACTTGTTTTGAACCATTGGAAACAAGCAAAATAACTTATGACATGAAGAGGCTTCGTTAATTTGCCATTGGGGAAACAAAACTCATGTTGGGAAGTGATGCCCTCACGATGGTTCACCCCGTTGAGAAAAGGATATGCAAAATGACTATTCCAAAAGGAGCATGCGAAAGCTCTAAATGGTACCTCTTTTCTCTAGAAGATCCGGAAGGAGTCTTAGACGCATGTCCACCATTAACACGATCACTTGGGCATGAACTAAATAGCCTCTCGCTACACTGGAAGGAGGGGACGCCTCACGCTGGTCCTCTCCTCTAGCAGAAGTTCTACTCGAATTCCACTCATCAGATGAAGAGTCTCTACTTTCTTCTTCTTGAAAGCCAACAATTCAACCACAGTGATGCTCTTCTTCCTCGAAAAGAGACAAGGCAAAGAATCAAGATACAACAAATATGAAATAAGCTAAAGTATCAAGTCAAAGAAATATAGTAATGAATACCCATAACACTCGAGACACTAATGAACTCATCAAATAACCCCTTCTCTCTGTAAGTCTCCTAGAGTCTCTTTCGAGACTCAACAGTATTAAAAGAGACCTTAGCCTTAGAAGCCCACTTATGAGGGATGTCCCAACTGTTGTCCCTTGTTAGGAAAATTTATGTTTAGATTTTGATGATACCATGTAAAACTTAGATTAGAAAGTTGGCACCCCATTTTCTATGTAATTCAACTTGTAATAGATAGGGCTGAATAAGTTTGAGTTGAAGTCAGCTAAGTTGAAGATTACAAGAGTCGACTGAAGATCGAAGAGAAGACCCAGCTGTGTGTCTGATGTGTGAAGTCAAGTGAAGGTTCAGTCAAGTGACAAAAAAGTTGTCTCAGTCAGCTGACTGACAGCTAAGTCATTCCAAAATGATTGGAATCGAATGTCAAAGGGATATGCAGCAGACAAAACTTGAAGAAAGCTGAAAGAGATCTGTTGTCAAAACAAGTCAAGGTTTTGCTGGAAATAGGCCTGTGTCAGGCTGCCAGCAATAAAACTATTTTGCTGAAAGAGTGTAAAAAGCAATGAACCAATGGGATGTACCTAAAAACCTACAGAGACTCAGGAAAAGCTGCAGAGCATTAAATTCATGGTACAATCCTCATTAATGTTGCAAGGACAAGACAAGCCAACAACCTACGAGTGTGATTTGAAATGTGTGTCTATCTCTTCAACGGACATAATTTCAAATCTACACTAGAAAAGGCTGAGGAAGCAAGTGAGAGAAGGTTACCAATTACGAATTTCATAAGACTATCAAGAATTCAAGCAAGCAAAACCTACAAATTCTCTCAAACTTTCAAAGATATCCTCAAGCCTAAATTCGAAGGAACTCAATCCAACACATTCAGTGAAGGAAATATTACTTCACTAGTTGAAGACAAAATTTTGTTTAAAGAACAAAAGGGGTCTACTCTCCAAGGTTGAAGGAGAAGTAGTAAGGTTCAAGTTTGAACCAGAGGCTTTAGACTTGTTGGAGGCTGTGTGATCAAATCCAAGAGTTTGAAGGAGCTGAAGTAGCAAGACATATGTTTTGTGAAGAAGCTGAGTTCTAGGAGCAGCTGGCTGTGTGATCGAAGCTGACTCAGACTGTTGACCGCTTTGTAACTAAGATCTTGTTGCCTAGTGGGTTCCTCCATGAGTTGGAGAAGAGTGGATTAAAGGAATTACCTCATCCTCGAACCACTATAAAAATTATTTATGTCTTATTTACTCACATCACTTTTAATTCTTGCATATATTTTATATCTGCTGCTAAGTTATAATTGCTGAACTCAACTCACAATAACAATTGCTAAAACCAGTGTTGCAAAACAAGTTTAGAACAACAAAGGTGAAAAGTCTTTCGCTGAACAAAAACCAAATCAACTGTTATTTTAAGTGTTAGCTGAAAGCATCTAAGTTATACTATCAACAGCTCAGTCGAGTCCATTGAGTGGGTAACTTTGCTAAGTAAGCCAACCTAGTTGTCCCTCAAGGACTAAGCTGATTTGTGTAAAACTCTAAAAATATTTAAAAGGACTAAATTGAAAATTTGGTAAGGTTTATTCAACCACCCCTTCTAAACCTTACTACTCACCCTTTGGGACCTACAAGTGGTATCAGAGCGGTTGGTTCATTAAGCCTTCCGCACTGGTTACTGAACTAGATCTCATTCTTTTTCAAAAGAATCAACACTTGAGTTTTTAAAGCTTTTATTTCAAAAGCAAAGTTATTATCATGGAAGCAAATCTAACTCGCATTCCCATGTATATTGTGGGAGAGTTTGATGACTGGAAAATTCGTATGCAGACTCATCTATCAGCTTTGCATGATGAAATGTGGCTATTAATTGAGGATGGGCCACTGCAAATTCTAAAGGTCAACACTGTTGTAAGAAAATCACCTCTTGCTGAAGGAGAGGATGCTGCAGCAGAGCCCATACCTGCTACGGCTGAAAAGCCTCGTTGTGAATGGACCAACAAAGATCGAAAGAGATATAATTTTGACAATGTTGTCAAGGACATTCTTTATAAAACCCGGATAAGGTTATGTTCAATAAAGTCAAATCTTACAAATCATCCAAAGAAATTTGGGAAAAACTCACTTTGATTTGTGAAGGGTCTGATCAAATCAAAGAAAACAAATTAATTGTTGCAGTCCAAAAATTTGAAAACTTTAAAATGATTGCAGGTGAAAGTCTGGACCAACTAGATGCCAGATTCACAGAAATCACCAATGAACTTTCAGCTCTGGGAAAGGAGTACACACAAAAGGAGATGTATATGAAGATCCTAAGATCTCTCCCAATTGAGTGGGAAATGAAGGTCATGGCCCTGAGACATTCCATGGACCTTTCCAAAACATCCAACCATGAGTTATTTTCTGATCTCAAAGCATATGAATTTGATCTGATAAGAAAAGAACAAGAGGTGATAGTTGTACCCAAGACAGCTCTGCACTCATGGCCAGTGAAGGAAAGAAAGCTGAATCAAAGGAGACCATAGACCAAGAAGAGATTGTTCTAATGTTAAAAAGGTTCAATAAGTTCTTCAACAAGAACTACAAAAGGAACAAGGGTGAATTTTCAAGAAGACACTCAAGACTTCTCCAAAGCAAGGAGACAACACCACCCAAGAGAGCTGAACATCAAAAAACTGAATATCAGAGAGTTAATCAGAGGACTGATAGAGCTGACTTGCAGAGAGCTGAGAACCTGTGTTGGAACTGCAGACAACTAGGACATTTTGATATTGACTGTCCTTATCCACCAGGCAACAAATACAAAAATGAAGAGGACAAAAAAGTCTTCAGAGAAAGAAGACAAGAAAAACAAAGCCATGTTGGTTGCTGAGACTGTTGAAACAACCAAGTGTAAGGAACTAGTAGACTCAGAAGACTACTCAAGTGACACAGAGGACAGTCTACTCAAGTGACACAGAGGAAGAGGTTTTGATATGCCTCATGGCCAAAGAACAAGATTCAAAAGATCAAGAAGATGAGGTACACTCTAACTCATCTCAATCAGATTCTAGTGATAGTGATTGTGGCACAAGCACTTCATCACCCACATATCTTTATGATTCAATTGGCAAAATGATGAAAGATTTTGAGCACATAAAAACCTCTCACACACTATTAAATGAGGAAAATAGCCAACTTAAATGCCAAAACTCACAACTGACTAAAGAGCTGAGTACTCTAAGTCACATAGCTGATGAGAATACTAAGCTGAAGGCTGAAATTACAAAGATCCAAGCAGACTTAGTTGCTACAGAAAAAAGAGAAAATCTATACTATTTATTATTATTACTTATAAAAGTGTGAATCACTTAAAAGGTTTCTTGAAACTTTTGATGTACCTATTACAACCCTAATGAATATATGTGTTAATAGTATGAGAAGAGGGTATAATTGAACTTGTCTTTTATACATAATTTAAATATAGTTTCAAGTGTCCATTCATATTCCATATTATTTTTCAAATACTAGAAGTCTATTTTTTATGTCATAACTTTTTGTGTATTAAGAATATTTAAATTAAATTAAATTCATATTAAAATACATTTCAATAGCTTTCCAAACATACCTCATAAGCATATATATGAAATTTATATGATAAAATTTTAACCATTCGAAGATGAATAAAATACACAATTGTATATTAATTTATAATAGTTTATGAACAAATTATGTATCTCCATTGTATTTTTAGAGAAAACAATAAAATGAATTTACATTAGAAAAGAAAATAAAAACAAGAATAAGTTAACTCCAAGTGCTTTGATTGTAGATAAATAGTAATTGGTTTTAAGGCAAGCGAATAAAAAATCAGAACAGAAGACATTTTAGTATCTAAGTTTTCCATTAATCCTTTAACCTTTTACATCTTAAATTAGATCCAGGAATCAGTTTTATTATTTTTCTAATATACTCTATTAATAAAATAAATAATAAATATGACAATATAAATTCTTATTAATAATTAAAAAATTAAAAAAGTATATAAATGCTTATATCATATGAAAAGTTGAAATTTAAAATAAAATATATGATAGCTATATTTTTTTATTTAATGAAATTAAAATAAAAAATTAATTTTTAATTTGAAAGTTTATGAAGAAGAATAGAGAGGATTAATTTATCTGTTACAGTATTTTCCTAGCATATTTTGTACCAACTAGAAAAAAATATCACTTTTAAATAAGATTGAGGGTTAATTATGTTTTTCACGTGATATATATATATATATAAGAAAAAAATTGGATGTTTAAACCATACATGGTTCATAAACTTATAATTGTCAAATTTTTATATTCATATGTATTTGTTAGAAATAAATAATAATTTATATCTTCTCTTCATAGCTATAATTCATTAATATTAAAGATGACTACTTTTAGTGTTTTCAAAGTTGTATATATTTCAAACATATAATTGATTAAACTTTTTTCCTTATATACTTGAACTTATTTTGATTTTCCACTTAAGTGCTAAAAAGTTAAAAAGGAAAGGTATAATTTAAATTTAGTTAATTATTATTTATAATATCACTTGAATATAAATTCGAGTGACATTCTATATCACAAATTCTTTTGAAGAATTGTCAGTCTTTATTTTTCCTATCATCACTATTTGAATACTTTGAAATTTCAAACAAAATTGACCTATTTTATAATAAGTTAGACCTCAAATTCCTTCCAAACATATACATCTCAAAATTTATATAAGAAAATCATAATGTTATAATCTTTAAAATTTAAGCAACATGAATAACCGTATTAATGTAATATATTTTTTGAGTAATAAAAAATAATATTATTAGACTTCAAGGGAAAAATGAGTGAATTTACGGAAAATAGATAGTACTAAAATTTTAATTATAGAAGCTTTGATTCTAAATTAAAAGTAGGTTTGGTGATAAGCAATCCAATTATATGTTATCAACATATATAGAGGACTCTGCCTTGGATGAATTTAGTCGTTTAAAAGTATGTATTATGCATTGTGAACCTATAGTTTTATTTTTCATATATATTTTCATTATTGATATAAGTCTATAGTAAACTGCAAGAAGAAACAAGATGATTTTACAACAAAAATAAAAATACAAATAAAATAGTTTTTTTAAAGTGCTCTTATGCTAACTCCAAACTGATTAATTTTAATAATAGTATAATATAATAACCAAAGTATTGGTCATTAATATTAATAAACAAAAAATCATATCTTCGTATAACCTTTCACATTCAAATTTAATTAACTAAAATAAAATATTTTCAAATAATAGAGTTTTAAACATATTTTAATTCATATTAGTTTAAGTATGCAACCATATATATTTACATAAAAGACCATCTATTATTTAAGTAAAATTATTAAGTTATATTATATTTCACTAAACTGATAATTGATACAAAATGATTTCATAGAATAACTTTTTTTAGTTGTATTTCTTTGAAGTTATTTTATTGTCCATTGTATTTAGTTTAATTATAATATCTTTTAAGATATAGTTAATGCAATATATAAGTTCAATTTTAACCTTGTAGGTTTTATGTTAATCTCAAAATACATGAACAACATTCACAATGAATTTAAAATAATTTATTCAATATAAATCACAACTAATTAAGTTTATATTTTTAATTAAATACTTAAAATTATTTGGATCACGTGCAGCGCACGTTCACCTTACTAGTGATCTTAAAAATGTGATTGATTCATTCACTAAGGCATCCAAATCATTGGATGAACTTATAATGATTCAAAAAGAAAGTGGTGACAAAACAGGCATTGGATTTAATTCCTTTGTGCATGCTCAAGTCCCAAGAGTGGTTATGGAAAAAGGATCCTCAAGCAATGGGGGAATCCAAAAATCTAAAGCACCATATGTTGCACCAACACCCACTAAAAAACACAATCACAACCATATTGGCCTTGGATATAAAAGAAAATGCAAGAAGCCAGTTGAGTATGCCGAGAGGACAGCTGAGACCAAATTCGGAAAGGTCCATCAACAGACTCCAAACAGGGAATACTCTGTGAAATCTAAACAGAGCTACCAAAACCCTAGAGATTTTAGCAAAGAAAATCATATGATGGGAATGGTAGAAATTATCCAAGCCAAGTTGATTGGAATAACCAAGTGAGATATCATCCAAGACATATGGGATACAAGCCAAAATGGCAAATACCACAACCTCATCATAGGTCATTCCCAAGGCAAAAGAGCTACTATCATCACACATATGCATTCAGGCACAAAACCCAACATGCATAGAAATTCCACTATTACCCCAAGAAAATAAATGCTCAAACACACACACACAGGCATACATACAAAAGAGACATTTGTATGATCATAAAACCTCCAAGCAATTTGCTAATGTGCATTATAATTATGGAACTGATAGGTGGCAAACTCTTAGAGTCAGATCATCTGGCTATAGGTTGGTTGGAACACCTTATAGCACTAACCCCCCAGGACCCAGGTAAATATGGGTACCTAAAAACTAATTTCCATGATTACAGGTTCAGGGAACAGCTGAGTGCCAAGGAACCTGGTACATGGATAGTGGTTGTTCCAGACACATGACATGAAGCAAGAAAAATCTGTCAAAATTCAAGGAAATCAAAGGTGCAAAAGTCATATTTGGAGGAAATGCAGCTCCAGAGGAAATCAAAAGCACATGATCCATAAAGAAAAATGGATTGGAAATCACAGATGTTGCATACATTGAAGGCCTCAACTTCAATTTGCTGAGCATCAGCCAACTCTGTGACAAAGGCTATAATGTGGGATTCAACATGGGAGTTTGCCAAATCAAGGATGCTGAAACAAATGAAATTGTGCTTTAAGGAACAAGGCATAAGAACATGTATGTAGTGTATTGGTCAACTGCTACACCAAGCACATGTCTGCTAGCAAATAGTACAGCCGAATTAAGTTGGTTATGGCATAAGAAGCTGAGTCACCTGAATTTCAAGACAATCAACAAGCTTGCAAGGAGTCATCTTTTGGAAGGATTGTCCGACTCAGTTTACAAGAAAGAAAGCATTTTTTATGCATGCCAGATGGGAAAGCAAATCAAATCATCCTTCAAGGACAAGCCAAGTCCTTGTTCAACAAGGATATTGCATCTATTGCGTATGGACTTATTTGGTCATGTTGAACCAGCTAGTATCAGTAGGAAGAAATACACCTTAGTGGTGGTGGATGATTATTCAAGATATACGTGGACTATCTTCATGTGTAAAAAGAAGAAAACCTTGCAGAGATTGCCTCAGCTGATGAGAAGAGTTCAAAATGAAAAGAGTCAAACCATTATAAAGATAAGATCTAACAGGAGAACTGAGTTTGTCAATGGGATTATAACTCAGTATTGTGTTGAAAATGGTATTGTTCATGAGTTGTCAGCTGCAAGAACTCCACAACAGAATTGAGTAGCTGAAAGAAGGAACATAACTCTCAAGGAAGCTGCAAGGACAATGTTAGCTGAAGTTGGATTGCCTAAGAGATTTTGGACTGAAGCCATCAATACTGCTTGTTACACTCAGAATAGGTATATGATTAACAAGCAATTGTCCAAAACTCCCTATGAAATTTGGACTGGGAGGAGGCCAAATGTTGGATATTTCAAAATCTTTGGATGTAAGTGTTTCATCCACAATAATGGCAAGGACAACCTAGAAGATTTGATGAGAAAGCTGATGAAAGTATCTTTCTGGGATACTCAGTTGAGAGTAAAGCTTATAGAGTGCTGAACAAAAGGACTATGGTCACAGAAGAGTCTATCCATGTGGTGTTTGATGAACCTAATGTGAATGGAGAAGATATATATGAGTTAGTTGAGAAGAAGAATTAGCCAACTATGAAGAAGAGTCCCTATGCTGAAGCAGATGTATGAGCACTCAACCCTGATGATGATGAGATAGATGAATCTCAAAGTTGGTCTGCAGCTGAATGATGATCAAGAAGTTGTTCAAGACAACTTAGCTGCCAGACGGCTGAATCCATCAGACTTACTCCAACCAGATGTGAGATGGCTGAGAGACCATCCACCTGAGTTAATTATTGGAAATGTTAGAGATGGAGTAAGAACCTGATCCAGAGCCCAATATGAAGCCATGTTTACTTGTTTCATTTCCCAGATAGAGCATAAAGCGTGTCTCAAGCATTGGATGACACACATTGGATTCAAGCTATGCAGGAAGAGCTGAATCAGTTTGAAAGAAATAAAGTTTGGGAATTGGTTCAATGGCCTACCCACTAAAATGTTATTGATACTAAGTGGGTATTTAGAAACAAGATGAATGAGGAAGGATCTGTTGTTATAAATAAAGCAAGACTGGTAACCAAATCGTCTTGCCAAGAGGAAGGTATAGATTTTGATGAAACCTTCCCTCCTGTTGCTAGATTGGAAGCAATTAGGATGTTTCTTGCTTATGTTGCACACAAGAACTTCACTATGTATCAAATGAATGTGAATAGTGCATTTTTGAATGGAATTTTTCAAGAAGTCTATGTTGAGCAACCTCCAGGTTTTGAGCAGAAAACTATTGGAGATAAAGTCTACAAGCTCAAGAAAGCTTTGTATGGATTGAAACAAGCACCAAAAGTCTGGTATGACACATTGTCCCAGTTTCTCATTGACAATGGATTCACCAAAGGCAAGGTTGATAGAACACTCTTCAGAATTCAAGATGGAGAGAGTATATTGCTTGATCAAATCTATGCGGATGACATCATATTTAGATCCACAAACAAAGAGTTGTGTGACAAGTTTTCAAACCTCATGCAAGGGAAGTTTGAAATGAGTATGATGGGAGAGCTGACTTTCTTCCTATGTCTTCAAGTCAAGCAATTGAATGTGGCCCTTCATAAGTCAAACCAAATATACCAGAGATTTAATGAAGAAATTTGGTATGGAAGAGAAGTCACCAGTGAAGATTCCCACGAATACATCAATCAAGATGTATATGGATGCAGATGGCAAAACTGTAGATAAAACCAGATATGGAGCTCGCATTGGATCATTGCTCTATTTGACAGCAAGTAGGCCAGACATCACCTTTGCTGTAGGTGTATGTGCTAGATTTCAATCTGCATGAAAAGAAAGTCATATGACTGCAACCAATAGAATCCTAAAGTATTTAAAGGGATGCCAGGAAGTTGGCTTATGGTATCCAAAAGATGGAGGATTTAAGCTAGTTGGCTACTCAAACCCAGACTATGCTAGATGTAGAGTGGACAGGAAAAGTACATCAGGTACTTGTCAAATGCTTGGAAACAGGTTAGTTTCTTGGTTCAGCAAGAAACAAAACTCAATAGCTACATCCACAACCGAAGCAGAGTACGTAGCTGCAGGCAGCTGTTGTGCCTAAGTTCTATGGATGAGGCAACAACTGAGAGATTATGCTATAGAAGAAAAAGAGATTTCAATTATGTATGATAACACAAGTGCTATTGCAATTACTCAAAATCCAGTATTGCATTCAAGAACCAAGCACATTGATGCCAGATATCATTTTATTCGAGATCATGTTGAAAAGAAAGATATCACATTGGAATACATCTCAACTGATAAGCAATTAGCTGATATATTCACTAAGCCATTATGTGGATCAAGATTTGAAGAGCTTAAGAATGAGCTACGTTTGATTGAGCTGAGTTAGGAGACTCAGAAGACTCAATCAGCAGAGTCAAGGAAGAGAGAAATGAAAATCAACAAAGTTTCATTTTCAACTGAGTGAAACAGTCAAGACGGATAATCAGCTCTATCGGAATTAGCTGACAGTTGAGTGATCAATGAGAAGAGAGAAGCAGAGTTAAGTTACTTTTGGAAGATAGCTGAGTTATTTATGAGCTTAGTGACAACACACAGTCGTTTTCTGCGAGTGGGAATGTTTTTGGGCATTACGTCATCGTAATTATGGTGTCAGAATAAAGGATGTACACATTTAGCCTATGATTGGATATAAATGTTGTTACATTTAATGTGGGAAAATTAATACGGTTTCAAGCTTTTAATCTCAACCGTTGATCTTGATCAACCTTTTCAAATTCTAAAAACCGTCCCCTCACGTCCTTTATATACCAAAAATCAAGTTTCTCTCTCCTCACAAAGCACTCATCTTTCTCAAGAAACATCAAGTTTTTCTCTCAGCAACTAAGCAAAACCCTAGTTTGTACAGTGTTCAAAGTTCAACTTTTTCACCATTCATTTTCTAAAATGGATTCAAGTTTCGACTTTGCGAAGATGGCTGAAAAGATCCACTCCGGTTCCACGGTGGATTTTGACGGGATAATGAAGCAAGGGGTTGATAAGGCCCTTGCTAAGAAGATAGCTGCTAAGTTAGAGAAATCCGGCCTCAAGGGATTTCTCACCATGGAAGTCTGGCATACATACCTAGAAGAGGTCACGATGTTCTATGTGAACGCTGAGGTTTACGATGGAGAGATAAAGTCGTCTGTCCACAACAAAGACATCAAAATTACTGTCGCGGACCTAGCTACTCATTACCACCTTCCTTCAAGTGGGATGAAGGGGATTTCTGTGAAAGATGTGAACCTGGCTGCGGCGTGGAAGGAGATCGATAAGCCAAAGTCTGCTACTAAAGGCTGTTTACATAGCCAAGAAGTCGTTGATCAAGGACGACTATCACAAACTGATGGATGTCATGTCCAAATGCGTGGACAAGAAGTTTGGCAGCTTCAATCAGTTGTCTCGGACAAAGCTGACTGTTATGGCTGCGATTATGGAAGAGAAGAATGTGAGTCAATGAGTTCATCTTCACCAACCGCTGAGCGTCATAAACAAGACCATTAACGATGCTGGTCTATTTGTGAGTTCGGTGGGGTATGGCCTTGTGATTGGCCATTTGATGGAGGTGAAGGGGATTCTGCTCAGACATGGGAAACATTCCACGTGAACAAGAGGATGTTCAAGGCAAACCTCTCAGGTGCTCAGAGGCAAGCACATGCAAGAAGAGCTGACACCAGCAAAGGTTCCTGAGCATGCCTCAGAACCAGCTGACAGCAGTAACATCGATGTCAAGGAAATTGACCCTGCTGAGGCAGTGGAAAAAGCTGAGTCCAGGCAAGCTATAAGGGAATCCAAAGAGCTGCACGAGTAGAGAATGACAAAGGGCCCAGGAGAATCTTCCTCTATCATGATTACTCCTAGCCAATATATAATGGAGATGGTGCGAACCATTGATGCTACCACATCTCTTGTGCACTCTGAGGATGAAAGTTCCAGGAAAGTTGGCGATGAAGCTAAGGAAGGTGATGTAGAGGGCACCTTAGCCAAGCCACTCCCTAAAGAAGGTGTTGAGACACCTGCCCTAACGGCTGACCACTCAACTGGAAAAACAGTCATGTCTCAAATTTTCAATGACCCCACTGCTCGAGACTCAGCTGGTGCGCTAGCTGAGGGGGGAACTCAAACCACCACAGCCAAGTCGAGGGAGGCTGTGGGAGACAAAACTCAAAAGAAGTTAGGAAACGAAGGTGAGACTTTGATAGAACAGCAGACTGAGGTTGACGAAGCTGGGATGGTTTCGACTGTCTCAGCTGAAACTTCAGCTGCCATGCAGGCCGATGAAGCTGCTAATGCAGCCAAGGCAAATGATGGTGTTGAGGCCACGGGAGTTGAGACTCTTGGCCATGAAAGTGCAATCCAAGGAGTTGAGACTCCGAATAATGCCGCCTAAGACCCTAAATCAGCTCCGTCTACTAAGGGATATCTGTCGAAGACCCTGCTGCAGTTGAGACTGCAAAAGGGAATGCTGAAGGCCCATCAGCAGTTGAGACTGCTGAGGGTAATGAAGGCCTAGAGGAGGTTGACACTTCCCTGGGTAAAAAGGTTGTTGAAGAAGTGTCAGCCCCTCAGGAAGAAAACATTGAAGAAGAGAAAATCAATGCTCTTCATGACTCCCAAGAGAATGTAGATGTTGAGTTCTTGGGAACTGATGATGAAGCTGAGTCCAGTCCAATTGAGAAATCATCCGAGGACAAGGCTGCTGAGGAGGCACTGGCAAAAAGGAGGCAAGCCAGTGAAAAGGTTGCTCATGTTAGTTTTACTATGGTTGATGGCCCACCCCCAATGGTGCCATCACCCTCCAATGACGCTGATGAGTCAGCCGAGGACAAGTCTACTCAAATGGAAGATGTAACTGATGCCGAGAAAGCTGTTAAGACAACTGAGGATCATTCAGCTCCGCAGGCTAACACAACTGCCCAAGATGTCGATGACGATGACATAGCTGAGGCATATAGAGCTGAGGAAATTTTTAAGGAAAAAGGAAAAGCTCCACAAGTTGAGGACGTGGAAATTCCTCTTTTTCCTGAGGATCTTTTTGTTGACTACTTTCCCTTCGAGGCACATGTGCCTTTGGAAGCAGAGTCAGTTGCGGAAAGAGCTAGATACACCATCTAAGTCCTAGCTGAATAACTTGGAACTCCTGGTGATACTACTATGGTGCCGATTGGGTTCGATTTTGATGCTGTGTGGCCAGAAGAGCAGTCCGCTGATGCAGCCAACTTTCGCAAAGCCTCAAAGGCCATTTGTGCAGAGATAGAAAATATGGAGCATGTATTCACAACACTCGATCAACGTCTTGACAACCGTGATGCAAACATCACAAGAGACATCCGAGGAGCAGTTTTGAGAATAAGGGAATAGATTGGGCAGACTAAAGCACTGAGGCGTGAGCAGGTCATTTACTTCAAGTCTTTATTTGCAAAAATGGTGATTTGGAGCTCAGACAACGCCAAATTCCAGCAGCGTCAAAGGGACCGCATGTTTAGGATGGATCAATCTCACAAGAGTGAGATGGAGTTGCTCAAAGCTCAACATAAGTCAGAACTTCATACGATGGAGGCCAACATGGAACAACAAATCAAGGTGCTCCAAACTAAGATGAAGCTGATGGCAGCCGAGACAATGGTTTTGAGATCTGAATTCAGAGCAGCATACTCCACGACTCACGACAAGCAAGATATGATAAACATCAAGATTGATCTACTCCTTGGTGGAGCATACTCAAATTTTGTTTTTCTCTCTGTATTGATAGCCACAGTCTCTATAGACAGCGACCGGTCATTATCACCAGTCTCTATAGACAGCGACCGGTCGCTATCACCAGTCTCTATAGACAGAAACCGTTCTCTATGGACAACAATCTCTAACAGCAACCTGCACCTGTGAATTTGTTTTCTTCTCTGAATTGATAACAACTGGTCGCCCCATATAGAGACTGGACTGTCTTGATAGCAACCTGTGTCAAATTTTGATCCGACAGTTTAAACTTTAGAATTTTACATATAGCGACCGGTCGCTATAAACAATTTAACAGTAGATTCTATCCATTGCAGCAACACTTATCAGCAAGATTTACTTTATCAATTCTTAACCATTTTTATAGATTTTTTTATCCTTCTTTTGCAGACAAATTTCAAATTGGAGGAGCCTATATTGGAAATAAAATATTGAAGCTTCTCTATAAATAGTTGGAGGTTTTGAAGGATCAAACACAACACAATTCTATAACACAACAAGAAAATCTCAACAAATTTATTGTACTTCATTTTCAACATTCTTGTTGTAAATGCCTAAGCACTACACTTTTATATATTGTTTGATATGCTTTCCTTCTTGATTACACCTACACTTTTGAGTTATAATATTTCATTCTAAGTGTAATCTTGATGGTATTTATAATATCATCCAAAAAAATCCTTGTTAGTGTTCTTTTGGCAAGAACACATTGATTAGCGTTAGTTGATTGAAAAACTTGGTATTTTCTATGTTGAAGAGTTTGGTGTTCTTCGAGGTTTATAAGAGTTTGGTGCTATTGAAGTTGGAAGAGTTTGGTGTTCTTCGAGTTGTTGTTGAAAGAGTTTGGTGCTCTTCAAAGTTATAACAAGTTCAATAATTTTTTTTTTTGATAACGGGGAACCGCACCGCTACTCTTCGAAATACAAGACTGGATAAACTCTCGGGCCGGGACGTCTAGCCTCGCAAACTACGCCAACCAGGTAAACCACACTAGGCAAACCCCGTGTGACAAAGCTCAACCAAGAAAGTGTTGGTAGGGGAATCGAACTCGTGACCTTCACCCCGCCCAGCTCCACCTACTCCACCAACTTGCTACCCTTACGGGCACTTTTTTTCATCAATAAAATTAGTTGTTAGGAAATCCACTCGAGGGATCGGGTGGTAGTGGATTAGGCTCTATGTTGATTGAACCACTATAAATCATCGTGTCTATTTTGATTTATCGCACTTATATTTATGTAATTAAGCTTCATCATCCATTATTCGAAAAAGAGAAGAAAAATCAGAAAATCGGGAAAATCTATTCGCACCCACTTTTTGTGGCCACTTGGACTAACAACAGTGTACATGCCACTTGGGTGGCAAGTGGCATGGTACAACCCACTTGTGGGATCTAGTTCAATTCTTTTTCTTTAAAGACATAAATAAATTCACAAAGAATAAGAAAACTTAACCTTAATTAATAGGGGAAAAAAAACCTTACGTGACTACTTTCTTTTTGAATTTTGACTTTTTGCCAGCAAAATCAAAAGTTTTTTTTCGTTGGCCTCTACATAGCTCTTTTGTTTTCCGTTGGTCTGTACTCAATTTTCTTCTTTTTATTTTCCCTTTTTTATAAGTATTTATTTCTTTTTTAGTATAAAGTGTGTATATATATATTGTATTCTTTATATACAAGATAATTTTATTTATTGTACCTAATTTCTTATTTTATATGCATATATATAAATTTAAATTTCGTAGCCCCGATCACAAATGTTCAACTAGTGGAATGAATAATCACATGGCACAATTAATTGTCTGGTTCGGTGTCCCAATTAATTGTCCTGTTTGATCCGTGTTAAAAAAGAATAATAACTTCTATTATATGTGTAGACGCTTCCTACTGATAAAATTACCTCATTTTTAAGTTTTGACAACTCCAAACTCTTCAAAAGTAAAATAACCTCTTATGCTACATCAATTATTAACCGATCGATTTCAATATAATACATCACTTTTCGATTAATCCAATGATCTATAACCTGCCAAGTACAACATAATCAATCGTTTGTCCTTTAAACTAATCACAAAAGATTTAACATAAACTTCATCTATTTTGACAATCTGTACAGAACAGCTCACTGTGGAGGAAATTGCACTTTTGGTCCCATAAGAAAAGGGGTCAAGCACTTTTAGTCCCACAATTTGTATTTTTGGTTCCAAATGAGTTTTTTAAGCACATTTAGTCCCATATGATTCAAAAGTTGCAATTTTAGCCCCAAAACTAACGGAAAACTTAACTGGCCGTTAACTCTATTCTTACGGGACCAAAAGTGCATTTATCCGGAAATTAATAAAAAAATAAAAAATTTATTTGAAAAATCTGAATGTCTAACAAATTTGAAAAATGTTTCAATAAAATTTAAAATTATTTGCAATTTATTTAAAAAGTTATAAAAAAATCCAAAAAAAAAAATTAAAATCTAAAAAATAAAATATAAAAATATGATAATTTGTTTAAAAACAAAAAATAGTAAGAAAATGGAAATTATTTTAAAATCTAAAATTTCTAAAAAAAATATAGAAATTGTTCAAAATAAATACAAACCATTTTTTTAAAAAATATTGACATTTACTTTAAATTTTTTAATATATTTTAAATTCTAAAATAAAAAAATCAAAACACTTTTTAAATGAAAAATTTTTAAAAAATCTGGAAGTTTTTTTTTTTAAAAAAATTATCAGATTTTAGTATCCCAATTTTGAAATAATGTTAATACTTTAAAACAAATTTTGGATTTTTTTAAAACAAATTTCAGTATTTTCGTAAATTTTTATATTTTTTTTAAATAATTTTAGTTTTGTAAAAAAAATCAATGTTTTTACCCTTTTTGGAATTTTTAAAACAATCAGATTTTTTGGTTAATAATTTCAAAATCTTCCAGTTTTCAGTTTTTAGTCCTTTTTTTTTCAGATTTTTAGAAAATTTTCCAGAATTTTGATTTTATATTAAAAATAATATTGAGTTTTTTTAATTTAGAATTTTAAAATATTTTAAATAAATTTCAGATATTTAAACAAGTGTATAGTTTTTTTTAACAATTTTCATATTTCTTGTTTTTGCAATTTTCGGGATTTGAAAATAACTTCAATTTTTTAAAAAAATCATCATATGTTTTATATTTTAATTTTTAGATTTTTTGGAGCTTTTTTTATATCTTTTTTAATAAAATGAAAATAATTTTTAAAATTATTTGATAAATTTTTAGATTTTTTTTTAATTAATTTTCTGATAAAATGCACTTTTGATCTCGTAAGAATAGAGTTAACGGTCAGTTAAGTTTTCCGTTAGTTTTGGGACTAAAATTGCAACTTTTGTATCATATGGGACTAAAATTGCAACTTTTGTATCATATGGGACTAAATATGCTTAAAAAAATTGTTTGGGACTAAGTGATTGACCCCTTTTCTTATGGGACCAAAAGTGCAATTTCCTCGCTCACCGTGATTAATTTTTGGGTTTAATTGCAAAATTAGTCCCATAACTTATAGCGTACTAGCAATTATAATCCTGCAAATATTTTTGTAATAATTTTGATTATGTCCATTTTTGACTGCACAAATTCTGATTTTGCGTGATTTACGTCCCAACTAGGTGTTTCAATATTTCATTTGTTCCCACAATTCACATGTTCTTTATTAAAAATAATCTACGTGTAACAATTACAAGTTACAGGACTAGAATTGCTAGTTTTTTGAATAGTAAAATTGTCAAGGGATCGAGACTGTCAGATCAAGAAGTTACATGATTAAGATTGTCAACCCCGAAGAGTTCCACGACTAAACTTGCAATTAAGGCTCTTTTTTTGTACTATTTGAAGTATATAAATCCTATAAGCAAGACAAACAAAAGCTTCATGCAACTGATGAAGCAAACAAGAATTACATTTTCCATCATCGAATAAAACAGAGTATAAACGGATTGCACAATGCAGAAAACAAAGCTTGAAATGTATCAACTTCGAAAGCATCTCCAAAAGCCAGCTAAAAAAACCCAGTCATTTTCTCTTATCAATCCATTCTTTTTAACTCCCACTTTCAGCCATCCACGTTTTTCGGGAGACCCCATAACAAGATTCCAAAAGGCATAAATTTTTCTCCGTCTCTCCCTAAAATATCTCTAACTCGGAATTTTAATTCGAAAAAATATATTTTCCGAATCTTGGCCAAGATGAAAAATGCAGGCGATATTCATCGTCCCGATATGGTGATCAACATAGGAAAGCCGGTGAACTTGACGGGTGGCCTGGAATTTGCTAACCTCACATATACGGTGACAAAGAAGAAGAAAGACATCAATGGGGAATGGGTAAAGCAAGAAGTTGATTTACTGCATAATATAACTGGCTATGCGGCAAAAGGGTGCATTACTGCTGTTATGGGTCCAAGTGGGGCCGGAAAATCGACGTTTTTAGATGGTTTGGCCGGAAGAATTGCGAGTGGAAGCCTAATGGGGAGAGTGTCGCTGGACGGTGTCGATGTTAGCCCGAGCTTGATTAAAAGAACTTCAGCATATATTATGCAAGAAGATAGGCTGTTTCCTATGCTAACTGTTTATGAGACACTTATGTTTGCTGCCGATTTTAGGCTCGGATCGATTTCCAGGGATGAGAAAAGGGAACGCGTTGAGAAACTGATCGAGCAGCTTGGTTTATCGGTATGTGACTTGAAAACTCTACTCTTAGTGTAACAACGCAAGCTTGAATATATTTTTTGGTTAGCTGTCTGTTGGAATTTGAATTTTGGGTTGGGTTAAGGGATAATTACAAAAAAAAGAAAAAAAAACCTAAGGTTCGGGCTAATTACAAAAAAACCCTAAAGATTTTAGGAGATGACAAAAACACCCTTTAGGTTTAATCCGTCTTACATTTTCCCTTTTCATATACAAAAAATAATTAAAAAGCTCCCCTTATATTTATCAAAATATTACATTTACCCCCTTAAATTTAAGACACAATCAAGCCTCAAGGGTTTTTTGGTAATTTTCAAAAACGTCTTTGTTTTTGTGTAATTAGCCCAAACCTTAGGGGTGTTTTGTAATTATCCCTTGGGATAATTGTTCATCAGAGACAAAAAAGGGGATAATTACAAAAATTGCTCGAGGTTTGGTCTAAGTACCAAAAAAATGAAATTATCTTTCAAATTACAAATACTCTTTTAAGGCATTACAAACACCTCCTTGGGGTATATATTTTCTTAACAAATACCCTCAATAGAGGTGCAATTGGTAATATAGAAATAAATATAAGGGAGTATTTGTAATTACAAAAGATAGGTTTTTTTGTCATTAGACTAAACCTTAAGGATATTATTTGTAATAAACTAAGAAAAGAAACGATATGAATCAAAATCTAGAATATGACATTATTAGTACTAGACTACTAGGTGTTTGAACGACTTTCTGATGCACAATCTTGTCCTAAGAAAAACTAAAATGGCACCTTGGTTTCTCAAAACCTTTGTTCTACTAATAATTTGGTATTGTTTTCATTCATACAGTCGTCAAGGAACACTTACATAGGTGACGAAGGGACACGAGGCGTATCCGGTGGCGAACGTCGAAGGGTTTCGATCGGAGTTGACATCATTCACGGACCTTCTCTCCTATTCCTAGACGAGCCCACTTCGGGTTTAGACTCCACAAGTGCTCACAGCGTGATCGAAAAGGTACACGACATAGCACGCTCGGGAAGCACCGTGATCCTCACGATCCACCAGCCCTCTTCTCGAATTCAGCTACTTTTGGACCACCTCATCATCCTAGCCCGAGGGCAGCTCATGTACCAAGGCTCGCCTAAAGACGTGGCCCTCCATCTCGGCCGTTTGGGCCGAAAAATCCCGAAAGGCGAAAATGCGATGGAATATTTTATCGATGTGGTGCAAGAGTATGATCAGTCTGAGGTTGGTGTTGAGGCATTGGCCGAGTTTGCTCTTACCGGAGTTAAGCCGCCGCAGTTGGTGGCCTATGAGGAGATGTCTGCTTCAATGGAAGCTGATGTGGCAACCTCGGTCCGGCCACCTGGACGGAACGGCGGTCGTCAGAGGGCGGGCGAGGGGCGTGGAGATAGGTCTAATAAACGTCTTCACTTGAAAACGGTGAAGAACGATGAGAGGGATTTTGATAACAGTGTGAGGAGCCCTTGGAACACATCTAGGTCTTGGAGTGCTAGCCAGACAATGACATTTACACCAACAAGAAAGTATGCTGATAACAAAGCTATAACTCGAAGGAGGTAAGATATATTTTTTTCTTCTCCGTTATCTTGTCTAAACATTGCTAGAAACGTGCTTACGAGTTTATTACTGTGTGTGAATCAACGTTCTATTTGTTAGTTACTGTTTTCCATATTCGCTTCTCCTACGTCAAAACTTCATGGGATAATTACAAAAACTACCCCTAATGTTTGGGGTAATTATAAAAAACCCAAAAAAGTTTCAAAATTACAAAAGGAACACTGAGGTTTGATTATGTCTTAAATGTAAGGGGGTATCTCTAATATTTTTACAAATGTAAAGAGGGTGTTTGAAATGTTTTTTGCTTAGGAAGGAAGTAAAGTGTAATACAGAATAAAACCTCAAGGGTATTTTTGTAATTTTCAAAAACCTCAGGGTTTTTTTGTTATTAGCTAAAACCTCGGGGGAAGATTTTGTAACTATCCCAAACTTCAATCATATAATATTGTGTCTCAAAACTTCACATGTTTGACACATGTCAATCTGTACGTGCAGCCCGACTCCAGGATTCTACACCTACTCGAGCGAGATTCTACAAGGCACCCCGACTCCTCGCAGCAGTGACTACACCGTAAACGAAGACGACTACTTAACCAATAGCAGTGTAATAACAACCACTACCGGGACATACCAACATGTCGGCCCCAAATTCGCCAATTCCTTCTTACCCGAAACCTGGATACTAATGCGCCGTAATTTCATAAACATCAGGCGGACCCCCGAGCTCTTCTTGTCCCGTCTTTTCGTTCTAACCGTAATGGGCATCATGATGGCCACCATGTTTTGGAAACCTAAAAGCGATCTTCAAGGCATTACAAATCGTATCAGCTTCTTTATATTTACTGTCTGTCTCTTCTTCTTCTCCTCCAACGATGCCGTCCCGGCTTTTATCCAAGAACGCTTCATTTTCGTCCGCGAGACCTCCCACAATGCTTACCGTGCGTCTTCCTACACCATAGCCGGCCTCATAACCTATCTCCCTTTCCTGGCATTACAGGCGGCCGTTTATGCAGTCATCGTCTGGTTTCCATTAAAGCTTGACGGCCCATTCGAGTATTTCTTGCTCGTACTCTACATTTCACTTCTCTCCACAAACTCATTCGTCGTTTTCGTCAGCTCGGTCGTGCCGAACTACATTCTCGGCTATGCGGCTGTGATCGCCTTCACTGCACTTTTCTTCCTCTTTTGCGGCTACTTTTTGGACAGCCATGCTATTCCTAAATACTGGAAGTGGATGTACTATATATCCACCATGACATATCCGTACGAAGGCCTGCTAATGAACGAGTATCAAACGAGCAAGCCTTTTGGCAACCTAAGTGGGAATAATATCTTGGAGTCTCTTGGCATTGGGATTGAGAAGAATTTGAAGTGGCAGAGGGTGTACGCTATGCTAGGATGGGCCGTTCTGTATAGAGTTCTGTTCTATATTGTTCTGCGCTTCTTTTCGAAGAACCAAAGGTCATAGGATGTTTAATTGTTGTTGTTCTACAAGCTAGAGGCTAAGTCTTAGGCATGAACAGCTCTCTCATAGGCCTAATTGTGGTAATGTTTATTTATACATGAATTACGTATTTGTCGATGAGATTTCATCAGGGATTGTGAAAATTTTAATGTTTTGTTAAATAGAAGTTAATCGTGAATGTTGTAATTAGTTCGCTTTTTAAGGAAATTGATCAATGAAAACACAAGTACAATTACAGTGACAAATAGGGATAATTACAAAAACTAGCTCACTTTTTTTTTTTTTTTTTTGTAATTAACCCGGACCTTATGAGTAGTGTTTGTAATTATCCCTTAAATATATGAATATATTGGTAAGAAATCTCACCATGTAAATAAGAGGGATCAGTGGTGAATTTCTCCATTAATTTCCCTTCTCTATGGAAAATAGGACAACAAAAGCCTTCAATAGAATCACTGACATAACTATCTTTATTGGTTAAAAATTAGACCTAAATGGACTTGAGTCATTACATCATGTGACCTATTTTTTTAAGTACAAAAAGGATAAAGATATACACACACTTCCATTTTCATACTAAAACAAAACCATGCTATCTACTTCCCCAATTCTAATTTTACCGCGAATTCTAATTTTGTCAAATCCACGAATTCTATTTTTGCATCACCAAAAAGATCTTCCGGAGACCATTAAATTTTGTTGATAAAACATAATTACATGTCTTAAAAAACAGGATGCTGTCTCTATTACCATGCTGAACTTATTTTCCTAACTCAGGTTGTTTTGTCAGAACTTGAGATGGCCACGTGTCGGTCGGAGTAGGGTATCGAGGATTTGGTTTGCTGACAACAGAAAAATGCCTAGATTCTAGTTGGTCTGCTATAACCTCCGGATAAGCTTGAATATTTGAGCAGGAGGCAAGATGTAAATGACTTACAATTTGTCCTTGCAGCTGTCCATGTTGCTTAGGAGGTAACATCAGAGAACCGTCATTACAATGTGATCCCATCTCTTGGTTCGGACATTCGGGAGGGACTATATTCAGGTCGAGTTGCAACTCAGAAACCATAGACTTGATCTCTGTCTGAAGTTTACCGATTTCAGTTTCTAAAGCGGAATTTTCATCTTTTAGCTCATTCTTCTCTACAGTCACCTGCAATAATATAAATATTTCTGTAAGATGGCTGAGGATCAGCAGATCATGCATTGACATAAAAAATTAGGGTGGATTATAAAAACTGCCCTTGAGGTTTAGCTTAATTACAAAAATAAAAAGAATCCAATTATTTTAAAAACTACAATATCTCTTTCAGGTATTGCAGATACCTCCTTGAGGTTTGTGTTTGTTTTACAGATACCCCTCTCAAGAAGTGCAATTTGTAATACACATACAAATTGTCAAGGGGGTATTAAATAACATGAGTTTTTTTTTGTAATTATACTGAATCTCAAGGATAAATTTTGTAATTTACCCTAAAAATTATTCCAGCTGATGATACATTGGCATTAGAATTCATTTTCAGTATACGAGATTAAAGAAGGGGAGCTATCACAATTAGGTCACCAGATAGCCATGTATAAGATCCTTGACAAATTAAAGATTTGCAAGAAGCTAGATATCATCGCTCACATGAAAAGAACTTGATAACTTTTAATGGACTTACATATTGGGACTCGGTCAACAACGCAGCATTTTCTTTTTTGAGACACTCAATTTGATCCAGCATGTCTTTCACCATTCGTGTGGCTTCAGACAATACAGAGGCCTTGCCGTTGTTCTGATCGGATAGTTCTGCAAGAACAAATTTGTTAAGGAAATGCTTTTAGAGTTCGATCTCTGAATCGCCCTAATCGAACAGGGATCAAGGCTCGGATAAAAAATCTTTAAGGCATATACAATACTATTTGTTTCACATTGAAAACACAAACGGCACTAGAATTACTAGGATCTTTCAATAATACCGAGAGAATTGGCTAAAGCAAGAAACAGCTCATTCAATTGTTCCCGTTTCATTTTCTCTCTCTCTGCTTTGTGAATCCTTTTAGGAATCTTCCCATGATTCTTCTTGTTAGTATGATCCCTGTAAAAGAGGGCTTTTAGAGATCATATGAAAACATGAAAGACTCCACTTGTAATAATTTACAATGCAAATTAAATACAGAAGGTTGATTCCTTAACTTGACAGCAAACGGTTTCTGAATGAAAATTCCGAAAAGGAAAAACGTGTTGTATGACAACTTTAGTTATAGTCAGTAATATATCTATAACCATGTAGGTTATGAAAAAAATATAAATAAGGATCATTACAAGTTCACTAGGATTTTTTCACATTCCTTCATAGATATATTTGACAGTAATTTGTTCTTGCACGTTACCCTCCAAAGCAGCAGTCTCAAATCTTTTATAAAACATTTTCAACTTAGTACTTTTCCACAACAGCAACTCTTTATATTTTAAGAATTTCCAGATATATGTATATATATGCACATAAAAAAACTCCAATTCCCAAATTAGATATCCATCTCTTTATTTTTTAAGAATAAAGCAAAATGAAGGAATTAAAGCACTTACCTGGTCGTTGTTGTCTCCATTGCCATTTTGGACTTAACTTTAAGAACAATATCAGAATGCATTCACAGTCCCCTAACACCATTGTAATGAAAGAAAATATGAAGTCAATGGCCAAAAATGCAACGGCAGCTCATAAAAAATAGTGACTGCAAACACTCAAACATTAAACTGAAACAGAAAACACTTATTCCAAATAAAATTAGGTAAACAAACCCTAAATCTTTAATGAAAGGGGGATAAGCGCCATTTAAATCCAATAAATCACCACGTTTAGATCATAAATATTTCAGGGCAACCGACTATAGTAGTCTTTGCAAACTCTAAGAGTTTGCAAACACTCCCTATATGTGTCAAGATTTCACAAGCAGCCCTAATTGTTTTTCAAATGAGAGCAAAAAAGAACTTGATAAAAGATTAACCAAAACAATAATCCATTACTGCTGTAATTATGTGCTCCATCAGATACATACACCATGAATTCCCTCCCCAGTCCCCACAAAACCCCTTTCTCCAAACAGATTTACATGTAAAATGATTAAAAAATATATTAGTACAGAAAGTATATATAATTGGAAAAGAAAAGACAACCACTGCTCTTTATGAAACACGAATAACAACAAACGTTCAATCTTTAACTCATATGTAATAACACAACATTAAACTTTGAATTTATTATTTTTCTTTTTTTCTTTTGGGACTGTGAATAACCAAGAAATTCATAATGAAATTTAGATGAAAGAAGATATTGTTTCTACACTTGAAGGAAAATGAAATCAGTGGTTTTACATGAGGGTGATGATCCCTTTATATAACTGAAGTTTATATCTAATCTTCTAGAAACTGACTAACCATATAACTGTTACAATTCAACTAATTAACTAACTTTTGAATCTATATTTTGCTTGTATCTTGACACCCCCCGCAAGTTGAGCATGTATATCTAACATGCCTAACTTGGAGGTAAAATGATGGAACAATGTTGGAGGCAAAGGTTTGGTCATGATATCTGCCGTTTGTTGAGAACAAGGGATGTGAATGAGCTTGATTAAGCCTTCCTGGATCTTCTCTCTTACGAAGTGACAATCGAGCTGAATGTGTTTAGATCTTTCATGATGACAAGCATTTTGCGATATACAATACGCTGACTTGCTGTCAGTATAGATGATGGCAGAAATTGTTTAAGTGATTTGAAGGTCTGTCATTAAATATGTACGCCATTGGATTTTACAGGTTGTGAGGGCAATTGCTCTGTATTCTGATTCAGCTGAGGATCTGCTCACTGTGGGTTGTTTCTTTGATTTCCATGATATTAATGAGTCTCCTAAGTAGATTGCATAGCCACTTACACTCCTTCTTGTATCCGGACACTTTGCCCAATCTGCATCACTAAATGCTTTTAGGTTTAAAGAAGATGCAGAAGAGTAAAAAATACCTTTACCAGGATTGGATTTGATGTAACGTAGCACTCTGTGAGCAGCTGCTAAATGAGAGGTATTTGGATTGGACATGAATTGGGAGAGATTTTGAATGCAATATGATAATTCTGGTCTTGTTATAGTTAGATATAACAATCTCCCCACAAGTCTTCTATATGTAGAAGGATCATCCAAAGGTGTGATGTTCTGAGTGTGTGTGTCTGTTTTGGAATCCATTGGAGTAGAACAAGGTTTTGAACCAAGATATCCTGCCTCAGTGAGTACATCCAAAGCATATTTCCTTTGACACAAACTGATTCCTTTAGAAGATCTTGCAACCTCAATTCCTAAAATGTATTTCAGAATACCAAGATCCTTGATTGTGAAAGTCTCATCTAAATGAGATTTAAGATGTTGAATCTCTGTAAGGTTGTTTCCTGCTAGGATTATGTCATCAACATAAACACACAAAACAGTAATAGAGTCAGAACTGGATTTAATGAAGAAAGAATGATCTGATTTGGACTGTGAAAAACCATAGTTAATAAGACATGATGTAAGTTTATGGAACCATTGTCTTGAGGCTTGCTTCAAGCCATATAGACTTTTATTGAGTTTACAAACTCTGGTATCTGATGCACTGCAATAGCCTGGAGGGGGCTTCATGTAGACGTCTTCATTGAGGTCTCCATGTAAAAAGGCATTGTTGACATCCAATTGATGCAAATGCCATCCTTTAGCTGCTGCAACAGCTAACACAAGTCTAACAGTAGTAATCTTAGTAACTGGAGAAAAAGTATCAAAATAATCAAGACCTTCTTCTTGAGTATACCCTTTAGCAACAAGCCTGGCTTTGTATCTTTCTATGGAGCCATTGGCTTTATATTTTATCTTGTATACCCATTTGCAACCAATGCAATGATGGTTTTTAGGTAATTCAGTTAATGTCCAGGTGTTATTCTTTTCTAATGCCTTGATTTCTGTTTTCATTGCATCTCTCCATTCATGGACTTTGCTGGCTTGGGTATAAGTTTTAGGTTCAGTAATTTGAGATATACTGGCTGTGAAAACTTTGTGTTTACCACACAATTGATTAAGAGAAAGATTATTTGAAATTGGATATTGTTTACCTGAATATATCAGCTGACTTGATAAAATATTTGGTTGCTGATTTTCTTGAGCATGCTGTAGCTGACTTGATGATTCATTTTGCAGCTGACTTTGATGAGTGTGTTGCAGCTGACTTTGTTCAGTATGCTGCAGCTGATTTGATGAAGCACTTTGCAGCTGACTTTGATGAGTGTGCTGCAGCTGACTTTGTTGAGTATGCTGCAGCTGATTTGATGAAGCATTTTGCAGAGAATGAGGAAGAGCACATTTGTATATATCAAGGTAGTGTGGAACAGCTCTTGTCCTTTGAGATCTTCTGATGTTTAATGGAGCAGTTGTCTGTGTCTCAGAGGATGGAATATGTATTGAAGTTCCAGAATGCTGATTCGATGCTGAAGTTTCAGAGGATGGAACATTTGTTTGAGCTTCAATATGTTGTCTATCTGCTGATTCAACATGTTGTCTATCTGCTGATTCAATATTATTTAGATGAACATTATCTTGATGAATATTGACAATAGGACCATTATTACTTGATGTAGGAGACTGTATAACAGATATACTATCAGCTGGAATAGGAAACATAGGCTCTTCAGGATTGTAAGAAGTAATAGAATTGAAGGGAAATACAGACTCACAAAATTCAACATTTCTGGAAATAAACACCTTATTATTTTTCAAGTCATACAACTTGTACCCTTTCATTCCAAAAGGATAACCAATGAATACACATTTAAGTGCTCTAGGTTGAAATTTATCTCTTTGTCTAGACAAAGAAGAAGCAAATGCTAAACAGCCAAATACTCTAAAATGAGAAAATTCAGGTGGCTTATCAAAGAGTAGCTCAAAAGGAGATTTGTTACCAAGAGTAGGAGATGGCAACCTGTTTATAATGTGCGTAGCAGTAAGAATGCATTCATCCCAGAAAATAATAGGAACTTTAGAATGAAACATAAGAGCACGTGCAACTTGTAATAATAAGCGTTGATGTTTTCGTTCAACTAATCCGTTTTGTTGTGGAGTTTCCACACAAGAAGTTTGATGAATAATTCCATTAGAAGCATAAAAGAGAGGTAGACTAAATTCACTACCATTATCAGATCTCAAAATTTTGATTTTCTTATGAAATTGAGTTTGAACCATGTTATGGAAAGCTTCTAAATGTAACTTAGTCTCAGATTTTTGTTTTAATAAATATATCCAAGTGCATCTCGAAAAATCATCAACAATAGTAAGAAAATACTTGAAACCATTATGTGAAGGAGTGCCAAAAGGACCCCAAATATCACAATGCACTAGATCAAAAGCACTGAGAGTTACAGAAGTTCTGTCTGGAAAAGGAAGCCTCTTTTGTTTAGCAAAATGACATACATCACAAGAGTCAAATTTTGTATTACAAGTAGAATTAACATGTGGTAAAAAACCTAAAACTTTTGATGAAGCATGTCCCAGTCTTGCATGCCAAAGAGAAACAGAAGCTGTAGTAAGATTGCATGCCACATTGCTTAATTGGAAATGATATAAACCACCACTTTCCTTAGCAAAACCAATCATCTTCTTGGTGTTCATATCCTGCAAAAGACACTGTGAGGAACAAAAATATAAAGAGTAATGTGCATCTTTTACCAACTTTGAAACAGACAATAGATTAAAAGAAAATGAGGGGACAAACGGAGTATTATGTAATGTCAAAGAATCAGATAATCTGACTTCCCCAATCTGAGTAGCAGATGTAATTTGTCCATTTGGTAAATGAATAGAAACACAAACTTGTGTTGGAATATTAGTGAATAATGAAGCATCACAAATAATGTGGTCTGTTGCTCCTGTGTCTAATATCCACTTAGAGAGATTACCTGGTTTGCTAGAGGAAACTGAAAAAATACCTGAAATTGTAGTAGCAGCAGTGTGAGTGACTGACTCAAGAGGAGTGTGAGTAGAGGCCTGAGATTGATGCTGGTGTTGTTTGGCATAGGCTAAGAATTGTTGAAACATGTCTTGTGAAAATAGAGGATTATCAGGCTGTTCAGAATCAGGTGGAGATACCACTACAGCATTGGCAACATGTTCTTTGTTATTTCTTGATCCTTTGGGGCCTTTCCAACCTGGGGGATACCCAATGATCTGAAAACATTTGTCAACCGTATGACCATTAAATCCACAATGAGTGCATTTAGGTCTCTTCTTTTCTTTTTGAAACTGAAATCTGGGATTGGTGGAGTTCTTGGCAACCATAGCCATTGAATCCATTGTAGGCAATATAGCAGAATTTTGTAAAACTCTCTGTGACTCTTCTTGCAGCAGTAGAGAGTACACTTTAGCCAATGAAGGAAGAGGAGAAGAGAGAAGCAGCTGACTTCTAATTTGGGCATATGACTCATGTAAGCCTATCAAGAACTTAATAACTGAGTCGGACTGCTGAGTTGCAGCCATGACAGATGCTATGTTACATGAGCAGAGTCCACAAGAATATTTGGTAATGGGCCTAAAACTCACATACTCATCCCAAATACCCTTAAACTGATTATAATAGGAAGTAATGGAATTGGTACCTTGTGAAATAGAACTCAAAGATTTTTCCAAATGAAATACCCGAGGTCCATCACTTCTTACATACCTAACTTTCAACTCATCCCAAATTTCCTGTGCAGTGTTGAAGTAAAGAAGACTTTGCCTGATTTCTTTAGAGATGGAGTTCAAGAGCCATGACAAGACAAGATTATTGGCTCTTTGCCAACAACTAAATTGAACAGTATCAGAAGGAGATGGTATCGAGATTGTACCAACTACAAATCCATTTTTATTTTTAACACTCAAAGCCATGAGCACAACTCTACTCCAAGAAGTGTAGTTATCGCCATTAAAGGCCTCATAGACAATTACTGCACCTGGATTGTCACTTGGGTGTAGAAAGTATGGCGATTGACAACCATCTGCTGGATTGAGACGTCTTGGAACACGAGGGAGTTCTTCAGGAATGTCACCAGAATCAGAAGCCATATGGAGAATTGATCAAGAATCAGAGTGCAAGAATAAGATTTGAGAAACTTCTGCAGATTTCTATAAAATCTGAATCTTGTTAATCTCAATTAACAAGAACGGATGAAGAATGGATTACAGCGGAAGAGTTGATCGAATTCAAACTGATACCATGTGAATAACCAAGAAATTCATAATGAAATTTAGATGAAAGAAGATATTGTTTCTACACTTGAAGGAAAATGAAATCAGTGGTTTTACATGAGGGTGATGATCCCTTTATATAACTGAAGTTTATATCTAATCTTCTAGAAACTGACTAACCATATAACTGTTACAATTCAACTAATTAACTAACTTTTGAATCTATATTTTGCTTGTATCTTGACAGGGACTATTTCACATATCAAACTGCTATTACACACTTTAAGAATTATTATTTAAAAAAAATACTAAATAATACCAGTATCAAAGTGAAATTCAACAGGGTAGAATAAATTTCTTCACATAAACCAATACAAGAAGAAAAGAAACACGTAAAAAATGACATTCCGGCAAGAAATTGATGAACAAGAACTTACATAAAATCAAAGCTCTCTTGGAAGTCAAAGATTTGTGTTTGCTGAAAATGAATGAATTCTTGCAACAGCTGTTTTGAATTGCACTTTCTTGAGATTATTAGAATTCAAGACACAATGTACATAAATGACTGTGTAGAGGTTGGGGGGCGTGTGGCGGGCAGCAGCGAGTAGGAGACATCGAACGAGGACGAGGTTAGATGAATGCCACGCGGAATGTGTCTTTTGTCGTTTAATATCAGCAACGCACGTTGAGGTTTCAGTCTTTCCACGTGCTTTGACCCTTCTGCCCCTCCATGTCATCTTTATTCCCCTCCCCACATTTGTCTGAAAATTTCATTTCATTGTTTTTTCAAATTAATGAAATTGAATTGTTGATTGATTTTATGCAACGGATCAAATACCCCAACAAAAAAAATAAAAAAGAAAAATAAGAGAGAGAAAGAGGGAAAAAAACATTATGTTTATCCGATAAAATGTGTATTCTACTTTTTTGTTCCACTTCTTGATCCAGTGAACACGTATTTACAAGATAACATCCAGTGGATTTATAGTACAACATGAAGCGGAACGAGAAATCTGATTCCGTATAATTATGCCTTTCTTTCCTTTCAAACTCTATCTATATAATTTTAAATTAAATTAAGTGATCTTGGATTAATAATATTTTTTACATGTAAGGTCTTTTAATTTTTAGAATCGTGTTTCCCTTTAAATATTTTAATTGAATTACCTCTAGGTTGACAATATATGATTTCCATCCTTCTTTAAATAATAAAATTAAATAATCACATTCGCCAATTGTAGATTTTTAACTTCATCCCGCCTATCCAAAAAAAAAAATGTTTTGCTTGGACAAGTATTGGGGAAATTTTTTTGGTGATGTGGATAATATACGTGGCGTGTGGCAACCACCCTTGTCTTGCGAATGCATGAAATACGCCGTTGACAAATTTTTATTTAAAGTCACAACCTTCTGGCGGACACAAGCGGGGCAGATGATGCGTTTATTTCTTTAGTCAATTATAAATATATTCTCATTTCTCTATATTCAACTTCTATATCAACTTCTGTATATCTATATTTTAGATTTGATATAGAAAATAAATTGATATTTTAAAGAAAACAAATTGAATATTCGGGTTTGGGAATAAATTAACCATTAACCATTATTGGGAACTGTAAATAAAGCTATTTATTGATCATAAAAGTTGCTACTTATAATTTGACAGTTTGTACAAAATGGCATTTATATTTATAGCAAACAAAATGAAGAAAAAGGACCTGATCCATCACAGAAATAAGTAAACATTTGTACAAAGTGTCATTTGATAGTTACATACATATCTATATATTTGTTTTTCTGAAAGTTATCTCTATAGTTTTCAGTTATCCTTATGTATGTGAAGAAAAACCTGAAAATAAAATAAATAAAAGAACAAAAAATCACATTAATACTAATCACTCATCTGAAAATACTAAAAAGTCAGGTTTATTCATACATTATGAGAGAATTAATATAATTTAACCATTTAAACCAACGAACCTTCGGAATCATTAGGCTTCTGAACAACCAAATGCAAACTTACGAATCTTCATATTCCCATTCAACGCAAGCGCAAGCAAATCGCACTCTTCCACATACCAAAGTTCCGAAACTGTGGCCTGGAATAATCAATATGAAGCACAATGTCAATTACGCTCTTTCTTATGAAGACTTCTAAAATAAAACCATGAACGAACAATGAACCCGAACATCTTCTAAATTTCAAGCATTAACTCCTATAATAATCTACTACCATTATTCCACATGCCATGTCGAAAAATTTAGAAATTAGAGAGTACAAACTGAACCCAATGGAATCAGTTACAACATCATGGCAGAAAAAAAAAATTCACAGAAACAAATTCAGTGAGATCGTAAAACAACCCCTAAGAAAAGAAGAAAGTTCAAGAATGCAAAGGAAAATGCTGAGCCATTTTTTTACTCAAAATTACACCACATGAAAAATATTTACAGTATTATGATTGATGAACTCCAAAACTCAACACATCATATATAGCATGATTGAAAAAATAAAGGGAACCACGGAGCTTAAATTCTTGTTTAACCCTTTATCTCACCATAATAAGGGCTTTCATCTAATTTTTCAAAAGATATACAAGGGTGAATCACCAAAGAGATTACTACCTTTAGTCCTTTAATTTGGTTGTTTAGTCTTTTCACGAGATCGTGAAAGATTTGGAGTTCTGATATTTTACTTTCCTCCTGTACACAATAAATAAAAAAATAATGATAAGTATGAGAATGTGGAAGTCAATAATATAATAATGATTTAATAATCATCAGTTTATTGTTCATGCCATCGTACGTTGTGCCTTTGTTTGTAATCTCTTACAATTTTTCTACTAGCTCAATTTGGAGAAAACATAATTATCATTTCATTTATTATCATGAGATTTCAATATGTGAAAAATGGAAAATAAGCAACATCTACATCTTTTCACATATGTGGGATAAAAAATCATATAGAAAGAGTTTCTCGACAATGGATCAAACAATACCTCAGGCAATTTCTTAGGGGGACCCAGAAGCCTTGCAAATGAAGTATGAAGCATTGCCTCGTGATACTGGGACAAAAATTAAAGGGCATCAGAAAAATCTGTCGATCTTGAAAAGCTAACTAAAAATTGTTGAAAGCTATCATATAGTTAACCAAAACAATAAAGAATAGTACTTTGTTATTACCAAACGTTTTCCTTAATAAATTCATGCATGATGGTTATTTTGTTGTTAACATTTGGTTGTTACAGATAAACAAGGCACCAAAAACAACAAACAAAAAGACAGTCAAATCCAAGACTGTAAACCCATGGCAAAATTCATTTATCAGAAACCCAGAATCTCCAATCTCTCAAACCCTAAATCCAAGAAGCACAGGATTCTAGAGCTTAACTAGGATTTGGAAACAGTCCTATAAATCCCAAAAGTTGAATGAAAAGAAAAAATAAAGGACGAGAATAATTTGGTTTCTCAATTTCCATATTTTTAGCTTCACATTGCTTATAGTCAGACAATTTTTTGCATTATAAGGCATCCTTGTTTCATTACATATCAACAGAAAGAAAGTATGTCAAAAATTGTTAATCTGGTCCTTACAAGCTGCTTTTGTGGAGCACGCGGAAGAGCAGCTTTTAATTTAGCACGAATAGTTACTGGATCTACACCAGCGACCACCTGAGCACAATAAGCAAGATTTAAGACCATTAGTAAGTAAATTGGATGAGCAATTACACAAAGGTACATTAAAACTCCAATTGATAGTTCGCTGCAATTTTCGTATATATACTTTCTGCCATTTCCAGTTGTAAAGATCCAGCAAAAGATCAGTTAGTTAGTTAGAAATTAGCTTCTTGATTAGTTAAGCTAGTTAGTGTACAGTTAGTTAGTTTCATTCTTCATCTATATATTAGCCAATGTAACAGTACTTTCATTTCAACTTTGATGATAATAAAATTGATCTCTTCTTCTCTTTCAATTCAATTGTGTTCATTAATATGGTATCAGTTTGAGATTTTTCTTTCTGCTGCTCCTCTGCTGCATCTATATCGATTTCTCTTAGCCTACTACTTGGCTATACTGATATATCAGAAAACTCCTCAAGAAAATTCAATTTTTCTCTGTTTCATCATCCAAGATGGAAGTTCCTGGTTCAAGATCAAATCCGGCTGATGATTTTTCCTCTCCTTTTTATCTACACCCCAATGACAATCCGGGGGCTGTTATAGTATACGAACCATTCACAGGAGAGAACTATACCTCATGGAGTAGAGCCATTTCCATGGCTCTAAGTGTGAAGAACAAGATTGCTTTCATTGATGGCTCCTTGGAGGTACCATCTCCTTCTTCGGTTCTTGCTTACACATGTTGGCAGCGTGCCAACAATCTTGTCCTTTCTTGGATATTAAACTCTATATCCAAAGACATTCGTCAAAGCCTACTCTACTTTTCGACTGCAAAAGAAGTTTGGGATACGCTCAGAGTGAGATATGTTCGAAGTGATGGCCCAAGAGTGTTTCATCTTGACAAATCTCTCAGTTCAATCTCTCAAGGTTCTCAAACTATTACTGCTTACTATAACTCCTTTAAAGGGCTGTGGGATGAATATATCAACTATAGGCCAATCTTAAAATGTTCTCGTGGCAACTGCTCTTGTGATTTCTCTACTCAAATGGCCACAATTCAACAACAAGATTTTGTTATTAAGTTTCTTGTAGGACTTCATGAATCTTATTCTCAATTAAGGAGCCATCTACTACTAACTTCTTTACCATCTCTCTCAAAAGTCTATTCTTTGTTATTGCAAGAAGAAACACAGAGAACACTCAATAATTCCACAGATGTTTCAGTCCCTATTGACTCTTCTATGGCAATGTTGGCCAAACAAGGTTTTAATCCAAAATTTCAAAACAAAGAAAAGAAAAAGGCAAAGTGTTTGCATTGTGGCTTCACTGATCACACTATAGACAAGTGCTTCCAGCTTATTGGTTAACCCCCAGGTTGGAAAGGGCCAAAGGGGCCTAGAAACTTTTCTGATTCAAAGAACAATGCAAATATGGTTCAGTCTGGAGAAACTGACAATAAGGATACTATGGATCACTCTTTGTTTTCCCATGATTTAGTGGAAAATTTTTTGACATTTGCCAAGAATAATGAGTCTAATAATCTAACAAATTTCTCTCATTGCAACTCTGCTGTAGCTCATGCATCAGCAAATGCTGCAAACACAGCAAATGACGCCAATACAGGTACAACCTCTGTTTATACACCTTTTAACAAAGGGAAATTTAATTGGATTTTAGATACTGGTGCTACAGATCACATGATCTGTGATATCTCTTTATACTCTAATACTCCTATTCAGGTATCTATTCCCATCCATTTACCTAATGGACATGTTACACATGCTACTCACATTGGTGATGTGCACATCACTGATTCATAGTACTGCATCAAGCACTATGTGTACCCTCATTTTCTTATAATCTTATTTCAATATCTAACCTTACAAAATCCTCTCATCTTGCTGTCCAAATTGTATAACTGGGTGTTTTACTCGTTCAAGAAGGCATCAGAATAGCAATAGAAAAGTTGAAGAAACAAATAAGTATATGAAGAAGGTATAGAGTGAGCAAAAATTTTCAGGTCACTGATCTTACTTCCTACTGAGTTAACAACAAACTTTCCCTGTAACAATACCATCTATATAGGTGACACCACTCAAGTGAAAGACCTCCCAGTTTCAATATGCATTGCATGCCTTTTTTTACGCCATTATGAGAAATGAGTGGCACTCAAATACAGTTGCCATGATTTAGGAATAGAAAATGAAAGCAAAATAACTTCCCCAAGAAAAATAGCCATCTAATTTTCCTCCTAGTTTGAGAAAAGAAAATAATAATAAGAAAGTAACAAAAGAAAATAAAAGGAAAATAAATGTCAGTATTGAGATGAGCAAAATTGGGAAGACTACTGATTTGGTATACATGGATGTTACTTAGCTGACTCCTCAACTGGAATACTTTCTGATGATGTATAAAATCCAAGGACTTACAATGTGATGCTTGAGGTCTGAGGTTGGCCAAATATTAGAACGGACGGAGCCAAGGATCCAAGATTGGCCGGAAGTCTGCGTATATATCTGCAAAACAGAACCCCAAGGTTGTTTCTAGGGGTAGATACTCCAATGCTTAAATCAGTGTTTGCCCGTGGAGAGGTTTTTCTTGAGTGAGTAACTGAGTTTTCGTCTCCCCCTTTATCTGGAGCCAAACTCCTTTTATATTAAAGATAGACCTTATCTATCTACCTAGCCGAGGATTCTTCTAGAGGTTATAGACTCCTTAATCAGTTATGAGAAGTCATCTTATCATCAGATCATTATCATCTTTGTAGTACATGTGCCTCCT
Source organism: Rehmannia glutinosa (assembly GCA_016081115.2). NCBI lineage: Eukaryota > Viridiplantae > Streptophyta > Magnoliopsida > Lamiales > Orobanchaceae > Rehmannia > Rehmannia glutinosa. The sequence continues at coordinate 53,956,722 of CM071930.1, forward strand.
CCTCATAATGTCAAGTGTTAGTGACAAATTATCCCTCATCACCTACGTATAAGAAGAATTTTGCGATGCATATCCTGCGAAATTATTATTTTTGGATGACATCTTGTATCGCGATATGAATCTTTTGTCATCTGGTCATTTATTTTCTTTATTTAAAGTGTCTTGCCATGAAGAATCCCCTCATTTGAGAATTATAAAGGTAGAAGAGTAGTGAAAATTAGAAATCTCTCCAAGGTTTAGTCCGTGGGTGAAATGCATTAGACCTCTACTCCTTAGTTGTGGAAGTAAAAAATTCTTAGCAACTTTAGTCCAATGTATGTTCTTCTCTTTTGCTTAACTCAGTTTCTGTTGTCAATGCATTGCTCCTTAGCATTAAATAATCTGTCAAAATCTCAAGATTGATAGTTAAATGCCGAACTTCCAAATGTTTTTTATGTATAGCCCTTGGCCAGTAATAGAGAATTACACTTCCATTTTCATAGCTTAACTTTAACAAGCTAAAGTCCTTGGTATGTACACTTTGAAAATGACTCCTTAGCAAATAAATTTGTGGGCCATACTTTAACTTGGTATAGACCTTAGGGTATAATCCTTAAAAAGATCTTGCTTGTGAATTTACCAAGGACAAAATCATTCAAAAGTCTTCAATTTATGCCTTCTGAGGTACCATGTTCCTCACAATAGTCTGACAATCAATGCGTAGTATGTATGAATCCTTAGAAAACGTGAATGACTCTAGGTAATGTGCTCGTGAGTCCTTGGACAAATTTGATTGGGTGGACAAACCATCCAAGAATAATTTAGTCCACACAATCCTTAGCAACAATTAGCAAGTCCTTGCACAAATCCGTAGCAAGTCAGTCAACAAATTCGGCCATAAAATGAGAATGACATTTTGTCATTGAAAATTCTTTTGCAATCCGTGATGGTCATGCTTTGAAGTCTCTGCCAAACTTTTTGTTGACGTGGTAGTCCTTAGCAAATGTTCTCTTTAGCTAAAATTATATATCCAAAATGAGTGTCTGCCAAAGGAATTGTCTGTTTCCTTAGCAAATTTCTTTCCCAACACCTATCTCCCCCATGAGAGCTCGACAAATGACTTATCATGTTTCCTTGGCAAATTTCTGGAAAGACCTAGCAAAAATCCTTAGGAAGTCGAACCCTCTTTTAGGAGACCTTGGTTCAATAAATTTGAACCATACTTAACTTTAGGAGACCTTGACAAAACCCTTAGGAAGTCAAACGCCATTTTAGCTACCTCAAACCGGCCCCTCAACTAAAAAGGCAAAAAAATGTCCTTGAACTATTTAAAGGCATTCAGGTGGATGCATGTATTCAACAAAGAACTTTTTTTTTTTTTTTGTGATTCACGCGTGTTTGGTCTTCTAAAAAGGACAAAATTCCCTTGTTCTTTTTTGCTTTCCTATGAACCAAGAACTTACCCTTTGAGGTCCTTAAATGTTTAATTTAATCAGGCTAGCCAAGGACTTACAATATGAGGTCCTTATAATAAAACCTTGCATTCCTAGTGAGTGGGCACGTTTTCTTAGGAAAATATTGCATAAATTATTATAGTTTTTGCAAAGTACTACTGGGCTAAAGAGTTTGGGTTACCTTTACTTTGTTTCACTATCAGGTTGCTAGTTGGCATAACATTTAGCTTGAATTAGACAAGCTAGTCAGAGAGGAAGTGCCAATTCCACTTAAAAGGGAAGTCCCAAGGACTCACTTGGAAAATATAGAAAAATCTTGTCCTCCAGCCCTTGGTTTTTGTGGAAGCATCTATATACAAAGTACTGTAAGCCCTTGACTCGGGGATGTTGGGTTCGATAGATAGAAGCAAAGATAGCGGCATTCACAGACTTAGTTTTCACTTTGGTCTAAGGTTTCCTCTACACCCCACCATCGTAGAAATTCTTCAATTTTACAACTTTGCCATGTTCAACTCACTCCTAATGCTTGGAGGGCGCCGTAGAATCCATTATCTTAGCAGCCTCGATGCCAATCTCTATGAATGTTGCAATCGTTACTTCTATCTACCGAATTCAACATCCCAGAGCCAAAGATTTATGATACTTTGTATCTAAAAGCAAAACTAAGGGCTTGTTTGTTTATGTTTCCAACCACCCCTTTCTAGTTTCTAACTATACATAAAACTGAAATGTTGTTTGTTTCTCTCTATTTCTACCAAAAATGACTTATTTTACGTTTTCATTTTGGATGGAAATTTATAGCGAGGTACTCTTTTCATTTTTCAGAGTAGGTCTGCAAAGCCTATTTTTCCATCCCATCCATATCTGAAAAAGCTATTTTTCACGTTCCCCAACAAAAGAAAAATCAGGGTTATTTTGAGAAGCATTTCCCCTGCATTTCCATTCACACAACCACCACTTCACTCATCTTTGCCTTGAAGGTTTCTAGCACGACGGGTCAACACGTTGACGAGTCCTCCGGCGAGAACGAGGTACCCTCTCCGGTAGCCAAGCGTGAAAAGGTATTCGGTTCCCGTTTATCATCATTTTCATTTTGTGATTTGGTATAATCGTATTTCAAAAAATCTGGAAAAAAATGAAATAAAATCTGCTGAGAGTTGAGCTATCACTATTACGCTTCCATTGTTGGTACCTATTTAGCTTCAGTGTTGACGTAACTTTTCAAACTATTATTAATGTATAATAATGCAACTAATTATTTAAGCATACATTAAACAAACTGAAATACTAGCCTTAAACTAACCTTCAAATGTAGTTCTAAAGTAGTATGTTGCGAAAATGGGTTTCTACTGCATTTCTTGTCTACTTCACTCATTTTCTTTCTCTTATGTGACTTAAACCTTACGGACCTGCATTTGTAGTGTTGTTTGTATGTAGAATAATGTACATGTGTGTTAAAAGATGCTTAAAAAATATGTTTTGTCAGCTACATGATTATGTCATGCAAATTTGGTGTGCTTTATCAATTTCCCAGTGAGATTTTCTAATGAATAGATGAATAGAAAAGGAAAGTCCAGTGAGGTAATTGTATATTCCTTATGATTTGGCATTCCCTTTAATTATGTACGTTATTACTTCTATGAAAATCTTGTAAATTTGCCTATTTGAGGAATTATCAAACCAGTACATTGATATTGATACTCAGTTAGTGCTTTAGTGCTTGTTTGTGTTGAGATATGTCATTTGTGAGTTGTCCCACATTGATTAATTAAGGGAAGAGAGTCCACTTTATAAGCCAAGTGAGCTACTCCTCCTATCACCAATTGGTTTTAGGATGGAACCTCACTTGGTGGGCTTGGGCTCTCTCCCATATTGGGTACGCTTCATGTGTGGGACCGTACTAAGTCCCCCCGAATTTAACATGGTATCAGAGCAGGCCCATTGCTCGGCCCAAGGTGGGTCGTATCACATGATGTGATTGAGCATGGTGAATCATGTTATGATGATTAATGAATTGACGAAGGACTCACAAGTGAGGGGGGCGTGTTGAGATATGTCACTTGTGAGTTGTCCCACATTGATTAATTAAGGGAAGAGAGTCCACTTTATAAGCCAAGTGAGCTACTCCTCCTATCACCAATTAGTTTTAGGATGGAACCTCACTTGGTGGGCTTGGGCTCTCTCCCATATTGGGTACGCTTCATGTGTGGGACCGTACTAAGTCCCCCCGAATTTAACAGTTTGTTATGACCAAATGATTGTTACTAGATATCAATTATCATGTTCAATATTTTAATTGTAAAATTAAGTAGAAAAGAGATCAATAATAAATACATTTGGTGAGTCATGTTGCTATAGTCAGTATTAATAAAAAAAACATATGCAGAGAGGTTATTAGACAATACTCCAGCATGGGTCAATAATAAAAATTTCCATCCTAATGATTTGTTGATCATTTCAAAAAAAAAAAGTTAAAGATGCTTTGTCAGTTTTATAAAAAAAATACTAATAATTAGAGTGTACATTTAAATTATATAAGGCCACCCAACTAGCCCACCTAGATCATTTTTTAATGTTAAAAGTAGGGACAAAATATCATATTGAAAATATATCCAAACACATTCTCACTTCTATCACAGTTTTCTATGTAAAAATAACACTAGAAACAACTAATTCAAACATATTTTCATTTCCAAACCTACTGAAAATCCATTTCCACACTAATAACCAAACATATTCTCATTTTTCACACGAAAACCAATAAATTCTCAAAATTCTATTTCCAACTCCATAAACTGGAAATGGACCATGGAAACATAAACAAACAGGGCCTAAGCCTCTTGTAGATGCTTCCAAAAAAACCAAGGGTTGAAGGTCAAGATTTTTCTATCCAAGAGTTTCTGAGTGGAATTATAGTAATTCAATTCCTCCCTTGTTTAGTTTGTCTGATTTAAGCTAAATGTTATACCAAACAACCAGAATATTCAACCTGAAAGTGATACAAAGGTAAGAAAAAGTGAAAAGCTCTCCTGCCAAGGAGTACTTTGCAAAAAGCTAGAATAATTTATGCAAGATTCTCTTAAAGCATGATTGGTATGAATGAATCAAATTGGATACAAATGGAATGAACTTAGCAATGAAATAACAAAGGGAATGGAATACTGTACGTATTCCTTTTCTTATGCTTGGTATCAATAAGGAATGAGAAAGGAATAGAAAAGTCATTTATGTCTTGCTTCTAATTTCATAGTTGGTAACTGAAAATAAATAATGGGATGAAATACTTTAATGACTAAATTACACTTTAGTAAAAAAAATTGAAAAACAATGATTTCAACTATGTTTATTAACTATATCTTTAAATTTTATTAATCATTTTCTCCCAAAAAAAAATATATATATAGTGGAAACATTTTTAGATGTTTTTAAATTTATGCAAATTATCCGTCTTGCATTGATGACACAATTTTATTTTATTAGGTCTCAAATTATCAACAACCCAATATCAAATTTCCCTTCTGTCCATTTACACGAATATTTACATGCTTAAATTGAAAGGAAAAAAAAAAGAATGGAGTGAGAAGCATGTTAAAATTATAAAAAAAATTGCAGGTGTAAGAAAATAAAAATAAATATTAAATTTTGGTGTAGGTTTAATTTTAATAGTATCTTTTATGAGTTTAATAAGAGGATGATTTTGTCCAAAACAAAAATAACTTTATTCCTAATAGAATGGGAATGGCTAAAACCATGGGGGATGGGAGGAATGACTATCTCATACTATTGGGTATAGGGAGTCCTATGGGAATGGACATTCGTGACCTTAAAGCATATCAATCGTGTGAATTGGAATAACCCTAGGAATGCTCATTCCATTCCCACTTGATTCCCGCGTACAAATCATGTCGTTAATGAAATGTGCCCACTCACTTAGAATGCAAGATTTTCCGCATAAAGACCTCATATGGTAAGTCCTTTGCTAGCTTGACTAGTTAACATTTAAGGACCTCAAAAGGTAATTCCTTGGCTAGTGTGTAAGTCATTGACTCACGGGAAAGCAAAGGAAAATAAAGACATTTTTGTAGAAAACCAAACTCACGTGAATTACAAAAGGGATAATGTTCTTCGTTGAAGCCAAGGGATCCACGTGAATGCCTTTAAATAGTTCAAGAATAATTTTTTTCCTTTTCAGTTGAGGGGCCGGATTGAGGCAGCTAAAATGGGGTCCAATGACTCAATCGATTTTCTAAGGGTTTTGCCAAGGTCTTCAAAATTTAATTTAAGGCTCAAATTCTTTTGCTAAAGACTTTGCTAAGGTCTTAACGATTTTTGCTAAGGTATCTCGAGAATTTTTCCAGGAAAACACGATAAGTCTTGTCAGGCATTTACCGGGGATACACGATTTTTGCTAAGGAAGAAATTTGCTAACTAACCATGATAATTCCCTTATCAGACACTCATGTTGAATACATAATTTTTAAAGAAAACATTTGCTAAGGACTACCACTTCAGCAAAAAGTTTGGCAAAGACTTAAAAGCATGATCATCACGGATTGCAAAAGTTTGGCAATCACTTTGCTAAACTCTAATGGACAGCCCCTAGCAAGCCAAAGTCACAAGATTAGCAATCAATTCAAAGTGGGAATTAAAACTCAAGAAATCCCCACTAGTCTTACCTCTTGAAGCCTAAGGGTTGGAGTGTTCTTGCTATTTCACCACCAAAATGAGCACTTCCTTTGCTCCTCAAGCAACTCACGGCACTAAGGACAAAAAAAAAAAAGGAGTAATGTGTTCAAGTTTACAAGATGAGGAATGATAGGTAGTGTTCAAGAGGTAGAAGAATTGAAGACAAATCTTACCCTTTTGTGCTTAATTTTCGATACTTAGCTTCAAGAAAGAGGGGTGTTTTTGCTTCTTGTTTAAGAGAAGAATATGTCCAACTGTTGGAAGAAATGGGAGAGTGAATGATAGTGTGAGAACAAAAAATGAAGTCATTCCCCTCATTTGGCTGGCTCAAATTGGTGATAATTGGTACTAATTATGAAGTAAAAAAAATTCCTTATCAATCACATAATCACTTATCACATAATCACTAATCAATTCTATAATCACTTATTAATCTCATAATCACTTATCAATTCATTCACAACTTATCCTTTATCTCATAAGTCAGTACCTTATTCTATAAGTTATATATCACTTCTGTAATAAGTCATCTCAATTATAAGGTGTCTAATAATTCTCAAGTGTTGTACAATCACTTATCATCTAAGGTACTAAATAAAATTAAAACCAATTGTGCACAAGTCAATAATATCAATCAAGCAATTTAAATATTTCGAATTATATATAAATATTGAGTTTCGAAACTTATAAGATAAAAATAAATATATTATGCTACAAGAAGATTACAAAATTAGTCGTTAAGAAAAGTAATCCAACCGGTTAATATATCACGTTAAAAGTTGAAAGAAATCAGTTAAAGAAGTACAAATAGGCGTTATTAGCATACACCATAAAATAAAATGATACTAAGTGTAAATGATGTAGTCTACTATTTAAATCAAGTAGTAGGTAATTTAACAAAATGAAGATGAAACGCTTTACTATTTCAATATAAAAGTTGGATTTTTAATAAAATAAATCTAAGTACTAGTCTTTAAAAAAATTGGAATTTTACTAAATGAGCTTCCAAGACATAAGGCATTGTCTTTGTTAAAATATTAAAGGGGAAAATGCAAAATTAGTCCCGCATCTCTAGGAGTGTTGCAATATTAGTCCTGTAAGTTTTGAAATTGCAATTTTAATCCTATACGTTTTGCTTTTTGATGCAATTTTGGTCCCGCAAATTTTAGATTTGTGCAATTCTCGACCTATATGTTTTAAGGTGATGCAGATTTGGTCCTGATGGGCTATTTCAATTATTCCCAAAATGCCCTTGATAGCCAAGATATTTAGGCTGCAATTGGATATGGAAGAGTCCCATTTTCGTTTCGTTAGAGAATTGTTTTTGACCAAACATGCGATTGTTTATGAAAATTTTGAGAAAACACATTATTATCTCACTTTCACTTTTTCTCATTTTTTCTCTTATCAATCACATCTACACATTTTTTCACAAAAAACTAATTATTATTACACATTTTCCCACAAATTTCACTATTCACTCTCTCTCACATTTCTAACTACCAATCATATCCATTCATTATTTTACTATTTTTAAATCAAATCAACTTTCATCATTACTTTTTCATCTCACATCCAATCACTCTCAAAATTCATATTTTTTTTTCCAAAATTTTTTTTCAACACTATTCTCTAGCAAAATGGAAATTTTCAAAATGAAAGCATATCCAATCGCACCCTTAGTATATCTAAGATCAAATATAAAAATAGTACCAAAGACTAAATTTTATTACTCGAGTTTAATTTATTTATCATTCATACTATAAATTGCCTAAAGTGAGAAGAATTTTATATTTATGAATTCAGATCCGAGATGCGAGTTCTACTTGTATTATTTCTTAATTATGAAAATATAAAAACACGTATAAATTTGGCAAAATTGATTATTTTGAGTAATAAGACCGAAATTACCACAACTAAAACATAAAAGACTAAAATTGTCAAGTCCGAAAATTTACATGATTCAAATAGTTATTTTTGCCAAGGGAAAAGATTGTCACACAACTAAAATTGCAATCTCAAAAGTTACAGGACTAATATTGCAACACCCCTATAGTTAGGGGACCAATTTTGCAATTTTCCAAAATAAATTAGTAGTAGATGGTTTTAATAGATCATAAAATGAAATGGTTTGCTTGTAAAGCATATTATCGTCTTTCAATGAAATAGATTCAACTACTATTTTATTTTATGCTAAAAATTTCAAAAATCATAATACAAGTTTGTTAAATCAAAATAATAAATTTGGAATAAAGATGTTGAGTTTATTGTAATGAATACTTTCAAAATTATATTTTTATTTCAAAATCTCAAAAATTGATTAGTTTATTAAATCAAAAATAGTATTGCACAATAATACTAAGTTTATCAAAATAGAAATTGTTTGGATCTATTATGCAATAGTAGTTTGATGAAAAACGACTAATCATCATATCAAAAAAAAAAATATGGCGATAAAAGTTTTATTTGTTAAATATTGAAGAATGGATTTTTAAATAGCATTATTTTTTTTACTCAATCAAGATGCAAAATGTTAGTAGTCATCGAATTTGAAGTATTAAGTGAAACATAAATCAAATAGTATTATCATGTCGTTAGGTAATAAATAAGTGACGCTAAATCAATAACATAATATGTTATGCAAAATAAATAGTGAAAATAAGAATAAATTATCGGTGTAAGAACATAAATATAGAATACTAAAATATTGTATGGGAAAAGTATCCGTGAGTCGTGTCGTCTAGCGTAGAAAAATTTGGGGCCTCACACATGTAGTACAAAAAATATGGGGCCTCACACATGTACAAAAATGATAATGTCTAATGATAAGATGTCTCATCATTAAAGGTGTCAAACGGGTCGGGCCAATGGGAAAAATCGGGCCGAGCTAAATTCCATGGGACTGTCATTTTGGAGCCTAGGCCCGGTCCATACTTTAAAAATACATGTAAAATACGCCGGGCCGACTGGCTGGCCGTCATTTTTTGCCTAATGGGCCGGGCCAAATAGGTCCGGCTCTTTTCGGGCCTACGAAATCACAACCCAGCCATATCACCGAGCCAGGGCCGGATTTGTTTTGGCAGCTCTACTCATCATAACTGACTAAGGAGTCTAATCTCTAGAAGAGTCCTCGACCAAGTAAGTGCTAAGGTCTATCTTTAACATTAAAGGAGACTTTGGCTCCAGATAAAGGATGAGACGAAAACTCAATTACACACTCAAAAAAACCCTCTCTATGAGCAAACACGAGCAAACACTGACTAAAACATCGGAGTATCTACATCTAGGGATAGCCTTGGGGGATTCTGTTTTGCAGATACACACTAACAAATGGCCAATCTCGGATCTTTGGCTCCGTCCATGCTAATCTTTGACCAACCTCGGATCTTAACCATAACATTGTAAGTCCTCATATTAGTCTTGGATTTATACATCATCACTTTTCAACCATAACACTTTCAGTTCTTTGTTGCCTTCTCTTTTATATCGATACTCTCTATGCACGGTACATTAAAAAAATCAATAAAGTGTATATGCTGGACAATATGGCCCTCTCTGGACCAATAATGGCCAGAACAATGTTAGTCTTAGAAAGAGATTAAAAGGATACCTGCCAACAACCAAGTAATACACCAGTTGAGGTCAAAACCACCCGATCTAGAACAATGTGCAATGGGCATATAGCATCTGCAACAGCTTTTACGGCTCTAACTTCAGTTTCAATCTGGGAATCAAAAGGGTTATGAATGCAGTGCCATTCATATTTTATGTCAGTAAGAAAGATGAAAATTTACGAATTCAGACCAAATAACCAAAAATTCAGACCAAATATACCTCTGTTTCAGTGGCAGGGACAGGAGCTATGTGATGTGAAGCGTGGAACATGCTGAAGTGGTACATACTAGAGTTCTGAAACCAGATTGCTAAGCCAAAGTCTTATAAATATCCTCAAAATAAAATAAAAAATAAAAAATAAAAAACACAGATATAATGAAACTGTATATGTATCCATTTTATAAAAATGTTTAGAGCACGAAGCAGCTTCTGGGAGCACAAGGTACAAGCTCTATGTATTCATGTCAAGTGGTAGGGCTGAAAGAAATATATCACCTTTATCAAAGTATGGCAACAAAATACTCTTCACAGCCTCCCTGCATTAATAGCGAGCGAGTCATGAACATCCAGCATTTATATGATGAAAACGAAGAGGTTACAAATGTGACCTCGCACGTCTAACTCCAGACGAGCTGCCGCAAACAGATTAGATGAGGAAATACTGTTGCATTAGAAGGAGAGGCAGAATTGGAGGAATGAATTTTTTTTTTTTGGAAAAAGAAAATATATTTGATGACGTCTACCCTGGTGTGTAAAAACTGACCAAGTTTTATTGTCCCAACATACCTTTTAAGGTGGTTTAAATAGGCATGTCTCGCACAGAGATGGTAAACATGTTTTTCGTTTTGATTTCACAAGGTGACATTTTGAAAATAATAAGCTTAACAAATCTCTTTTCCTCACAGTTTTGAGATGGATGCTAAGTTCAAGTTGGCACAGCCAGCAATCATAAACAAGCACACAAATGAAGTAGATAAACCCATAAAAGTGACAAGGTAAAAGTAGGTCCGTATGTGCAACATTTAGTTTTCAGATCTACGTTATTAAGTGGCGTGAGAAATGCTTAGTTACTTATCACTAGATAACAATTTATGCAATGAAATTGCAATGTGACCCACAGGGTAAATAAGGTACTATTATCTTCGATTCAGTTTTCAGTTTCACATCTGATATGTAATCTTAAAATTACGCATGAAGTTAGAGGAAATAATTAAAGAGACTAAAGCATATAAGTCCACTCATTTTCAATTTTCTTGTATACTTCATAGAACAAACGATTGCTTAAGATGTAAAGCTTAAGTATAACAACTCACAAAATTGGAACAGAGAACTGAGTGCTTAAATGCAACACATTTGCTCGCACTGGAGGATCCGCAGCCTACATAAAAGAAACTATTTGTGAGAAGTTTGAGAAGTACAAGCAAGGGAGATAGGGGTCCCATATCCCCCACTCCCCTATCTTTTTTACCTAATTTCATTAAGAAATTAAAAAAAATTAAGTTATAGTTTATATGAGTTTTTGATCCAGCTCAACCCATTTTCGTGGGTTTGCTACGCCATTGAATACAATGGAAATATTTAAAAAAGAGTGCCTACAAGCAGTCAAAATTTGATATTTACCCTAAGCACAGGTGTCACTATTTCATCCTTCAGAGTAAAAATATCCGACAGGGATAAAGACTGAGAAGTTTCTCCCTGCTTAAGAAAAACAGCTCCATTCTCATCCAAATCTTTCGCCATTTTTGCGTACAGTATTGATCTCTGCTCTGCATACGAAATTGAAGACCCATCTGCAAATCCAAATACTAGTTATAACAGCTTTCTCTATGGCACATAATTCACTCGGGATGTCTTACGTGTGAGGTAAAAATACAAAACCAGTTGAAATAATCAGAAACTACTAGCATAATAAGCAATATTTTAATTGGCTTCAATGTTGGAATCCATGGAATACAAACTGGTCATTACTAGCAAGTGATGAATGTGTAAAACTCATTGGGAGATTATTGATTTTGTGAATTTTACACATCACACCACGGAAGGGCTGCAAAGCACTTGTATTCGATTTGGCTGAATTGTCTAAGTCTCATTTAAACTTGTTCCATCAAGTAAATGAACAAAGCTTGCACATTTTCAAGTTATTAACTACACAGCTAATAGCTCAACTAAAGCTCAAAACACTCTTTTTTCTCTCTCTTTATTCTTTGTTATGCCTTAAACTTAAAGGTAACAAATATAGGCACAAAAAGGACAGCTCAAACTCTATTTATTTTGAAGGATTAAAGAGATCAATCACAACCATAAATCTAGTGGCAAATATTCTTGTGTAAACCAAACATTTCATTAGCTAAAAATTTTGGAAACCCTTTAATTAACCATATAGATAAAAATGAGCAAAACTCAACAGCAAATTACAGATTGAAAAATTAAACAAAAAAATTAAATGTATCCATCTTTGCCTCTATTAGAAACAACTTTCCAGCAAGACCCTTTTAGCCTAGTCCAAGAAACATAACCTCAAAGATACCAAAAGTTCATTCAAGCGTAATCTACAGAAAGATTTACGCAGTATTTAGTGAACTACCAAAACAGCATAATATAACAATAATCAAGAAATATATATTACTTGAAATTGTGGGCCGATTGGAATTACTATCCTCATGAGATGAAGAGTTCCGTAGAGCCATCTGGAAGAAACAGAAAAAAGTAACAGCGCAGATTAACCAAATTGCAGTAATCTTCACAGAACGAGCCCACCAGTTCTTGAGTATCCCTTTAGCCATCAGTTTGCAAAGGGATTACCAAAATCTTGCATTTATTGAATATTCAATCATCCGGAGCTTCAAATTTATTTACTATAAATGGGTGCGTTTTCGCGTTTTCGCTTCAATTGCACGAGTACCACCTGAAAACACACAAGTTTCAGCAATTTTGCGTAATATCTTTTTAGGGGTATTATAAAAAAAGGCCTACTCAAAACATTAACAACTTTTTAAGGCCTAACTTACTAGAAATAAGTTTTTAAGGCCTCTTTAAGGTAAAATGTCCATATTATCCTTTTACATATTCAGTTGATGATTTGAAATTCGCGTTTAAACGATTATAGTCTTGTAAAACGACTATAGTCTTGTAAAACGACAGTAGTCGTTTTAAACGACTGTAGTCGTTTTATTTGTAAATTTATCATATAAACTATTACATTCAATTTTCATTATTAATTAACTATTTGCCAAACTTTCTAAAATCTTATTGTTTTAATACAAATTTAAACTCAATAATATGTACTGCTATATTTTATTTTGGAAATTTTATTAATGGTGATTAAATAAATAGATATAGAAACAAAGTCGAAGTCATTGAATAGTACGTGAAATCCCAATATTTTCGTACACTTCGTATCATGATCTATATCGTAAATTGCTTGTAGGTCCCAAGGGGTGTAAGTGTAAGGTTTAGAAGGGGGGGTTGAATAAACCTTACCAAATTTTCGATTTAGTCCTTTTAAATCTACAGAGTTAATTCTACACAAATTTGTCCTCGATGGACAATCGAATTAGTCACTCAAGAGAGTTAATCTCTCAACACTCAACTGAGTTTGTTGATGGAGTAACTCACTGTTGTTTTATTTTCAAATGGAAGACTTAACACCCTTAAGTTTGATTAAGCAAAATATTAGAGCTTGATTTAGTACTTGTAAATTATCAATTGGATAGCAAATTTATCACAGATATAAGCGATTAAAAGTGCGAATGTAAATCTTTGAAATGTAAATGACACAAGAAAGTTTTTATAGAGGTTCAAGATGGGGTAATTCTTCTACTCCTCTCTTCTCCAACTCCCGGAGGAATCCACTAAGTAATGATCGGTTTACAAGTGGTGGTAAACCGGATACAAGTCTTGATCACAACAAATGACTTGATCCTTTGGGACTCGATCCGAGACGCCTTGATCACTCACCGGCTTCTCGCACGACTCGGCCTTCTTCACAGGCAAACCGCTTTGCTACTACAAACTCACTTGCTCGAGCTCTTTGGATTTGATCACGAAGCCCTCCAAATGCTTAAGACTTAGTTCAACCTTGAACTTTTCTACAATCCTTCCCGGAAAGTAGACCCCTTGTTTTCAAAGGTTTCCTCTTCAACCTGTTGAAGTTCTCTTTCCTTCACAAGTTAGTGTTGGATTGATGTACTTGAAATGTAGGCTTGAGGATTGAGATTGTTTCGATTTTTCTAATGTGCTTGTCTATCTCACGTATGTGTCATTCATGCATCCTCTTTTTCTCAAACAAACTCCTCGGCCTTTTATAGTGAACTTTCAAAAATTTGCCCGTTGAAGAGATAGCTTATTTTTTTGAAAGTCACTTTGCGATCGTTGGCTTGCGCTTCTTGGAATTGATGTTTCCTCGTATGAATTGTTGTTTCACCTTTTCGTAGTTCGACACGGTGTAGTGCTTCCCATCGTTCATTCCTTTTGCACGCTTCCTCGGGGACCGAGCACTCCAAGAAAGGTGGTATGGAGATATTACTTGTTTAAGTAAATCTCTTGATTTACGTGCAACTGGTTCTTTTACGATTATCTCGACTGACCGCATTTCCTTGCTTTCCCCGGTGACTTAGAGTCGACCTTCCAATCATCGGATGACTCTTCCGCACTCAACTTGAGACTTGGCTTTTCTTGAGTTGACTTGATGCTCCACTCACCGCTTCTCCAAAGAGAGTTCCCGTCTACTCTTCTTGCCATACTCACTGTCTCGCAATGAGTCTTCCTTCAGTCTTGATTGTCTTCTTGCATGTTGGGGCGTAGTCGACTTAACTCGGCTGGCCTCTATTCATTACAATGCATTTTACAACAAAAATTGGGGAGCCAACTTTCTATTCTAAGTTTTACATGGCATTCATCAAAATCTAAACAATAAAATTCCTAACAAAAACTCCAACGGAAATTCCAACATTTTGATTACCGTTGGAATTTTTGTTGGAATTTTCCAATGATATGTTTTAGCGATGGAATTACTGTTGTAATTTTTAAAATTCCAACAGTATTTCAATGGTTTATTCCTATGATTTTATTACCGTTGGAATTATTGTTGGAATTTTCCAACGGTTTGTTGTGATGTTGTAATTTCCGTTGTAATTTTAAATTCCAACGGAAATTCCAACAACTCATACCAACAGTTTTCTTTAGCGTTGGAATTTTCAATGGAATTCTCCAACGATATAATGTAGCATTGGAATTTCCGTTGGAATTGTAAAATTCCAACTATTTTCTACTTCATTGGAATTTGTTTGTTGTAATTTGATTGTTTTCTTGTAGTGCCAGCACTAGGGCTTGTTTATTTTTTTCTCAGCCTCATTTCATTTAACTTTTATCTTGTCAGTTTGTACCATTGATCCGATCATTCATATAATATGTACCAAATTTATACCAATATTATGGTATAAAAATTAGAGTTAATTACAAAAATTACCGTTGAAGTTTGACCTAATTCACTACAAGAAAACAATCAAATTCCAACAAAATAATTCCAACGAAATAGAGTACCATTGGAATTTTTAAAATTCCAACGGAAATTCCAATGCTACATTATACCATTGAAAAATTCCAATGAATATTCCAATGATAAACAAACCATTGGTATAAACTGTTGGAATTTTTGTTGGAATTTAAAATTTCAACGAAAATTCCAATACCACAACAAACCATTGGAAAATTCCAACAGTAATTCCAACATTAATAAATCATTGGAATAAACCATTGGAAATACTATTGGAATTAAAATTTCCAACATAAATTTCATTGCTATAGCATATCATTGGAAAATTCCAACAAATATTCCAACGGTAAACAAAATATTGGAATTAATCGTTTGAATTTTCCGTTGGAGTTTTTAAGATTCCAACGGAAAAATTCCAATGGTACACATGTTGTTGGAAAATTCCATTGGAAATTCCAATACCATTGGAAAATTTCAATAGGGGTTAAAAGATATAATAATATTATCCATATCGATAAAATATATCTTCTCTTCCGGAGTCAATCATATTAAAACTACATAGTTAAATGTGCTTAACTTAGGGCAATTGATGATGGGTGACCTCTTGGGAAGTTAAAGATATTAGATAATGGATGAAATGGTTGAATATTCCAACATATATATACTATTGGAATTACCATTGGACTAAATTTCAATGGTATAACTCTGTTGGAATTAGTGTTGGAAAAAATATTGGAGTTTTTTTCCAATGGATAAGTAACGTTGGAAGTACCGTTCAAATTTTTTTCCATTGGAATTTTGTCATTCCAATGGCCATTTTACCAACGATGCATTTCTGTTGGAATTTCAGCTGGAATATATAATTCCAACGGTAATTGGCCAAATTCCAACAGATTTGTCCCAATAGAATTTTCTTGCTTTCTTGTAGTGATTACAAAAAAAAAATCTAGTTAATTTTTAAAATTACAAAAAGTACCCCTAAGGTTTTATTTTGTCTAGCTATTATTTACCCCCTTCATAGGAAAAAATATATTAAAATCCCTCATCACATTTATAATAATATTACAGTTAGCCCTTAATTTTAACATTGAATGAAATATCAGGGATACCTTTTATAATTTTGAAAGTTTGCTGGTTTTTTTTTATAATTAGGTCAAAACCTTAAACGTACTTTTTTAATTATCCCTAAAAATTATACGAATAAGATCAAACATATGTAGTGGGTTGACGGGCGGGTTTTACTAGTCAAATACGAGTGCACGTCTAAGCCGAGAAGGGTTGGGCACGTATGACTCTACGTTGAGGTGGGTATGTGTCTTTTATATCCTTAGTTGGTCGAGACTTGAGTCTGAGCGGACTCGACCAGACTCAATTTATTTATACTCTGGTCCCATAGGATAGTAGACGGGATCTTCTATTCCAATTTCGTATTCCATCTTCTGTTCCATCCGATGGATCGTCTCCATGTGTCATTTTACCAAAATAAAATTAACAAATACTTAACGAAGCGGAGCAGTCAAAGATGTTTTCCTAAATATCACCCAAGATTTTTGGGTCAAAATTTAGAAGGTTATTCAAATTAGGTAGTAATTTCCATAAACATTATTTTCCAATCCACCATCACCCTAGAGAAAGAAGCGTGAAAATCCACCATCTTGCGGGAGAAAGAAGAACCAAAAAATCCGCACAATCTCGCAACAATCCGTCACTACACATTGAAATTCTTCTCAATGCTCCGGAAAAAATCTCATTCTCCAACCGAATCTACTAAACTCCGACTCTTTGGCATCTTATGAGTTTGATACTCGTGCAGCAGTCTCTCGCTTTTGATTGATAGTGGTCCAAGTAATACATATTCTTCCAGAACCAAATCGAAATTGGCTTTCTGTAAGTTCTTTAAATGATTGTGTTTTGTTTTCATCATAATTGACAAACAATTAATTTTGTATTCCTTTTTTTGGTAGATATTCAATACAAAATTTAATCAGCCACTTAGCGTTGCTTCTTCCTATTCAAGAAAAGACCAACAAAATGGAATGGGCTTAACACAGTTACTACAGGTTGTGACTCTTAGCCGAACAAGTTTATATTTGATGTTATTAAGTACATCTCTAATTGTTATTATACTTCTAA
The DNA here is from genome assembly GCA_016081115.2 of Rehmannia glutinosa. Classification (NCBI taxonomy): domain Eukaryota; kingdom Viridiplantae; phylum Streptophyta; class Magnoliopsida; order Lamiales; family Orobanchaceae; genus Rehmannia; species Rehmannia glutinosa. The sequence continues at coordinate 53,974,083 of CM071930.1, forward strand.
TGGACAGCAACAATTAATCAAGTCATAGCGATGTGACGGGCTTCATTTGAATAAATCCGCACTTGAAGGCCGATATGAGAAAGCCAACAATCAACATGGAGGTGTACCTGATGGGTAAAGCAACATGAAGTGCAACTATTTTTTGCTTTGTCAGCAGTCTTGATAGGCAACTTTTACATTGGATTTCACACCAGTAATATTAGTTTATCATATCGTGCAGAAAAATACAATAGTAAATATTGATTAGTGGGAGCAAGCTTTTAAATTTGATGTTCTTGTGTTCAAATATTGTCAGAGGACTGATCTCTTGATTCAACCTATGTAAATAATCTTACATTTTGTCCAAGTAGATTTTTGAAGTAATTTTTGAAGGCTAGATTCATTATATAAAAAATTGTTCCATATTAATGTGTTATTTAAGCAGTTTCTAAACCAAGTTGTAATAAAAAGTTGTTATTATCTGGTCATCATTTTTGTTTTGTTTTTGTAACTATATGTTTCATGTTTCTTCATGGTGTAGTTCTTTGGGGCATAATAAAATTCTAACCAGTTTGTAATATGAGTTGTCTTCATTTCATGGGACTGGTCCTTTGATTCAAGTGACAAAAAGATAATGAAAATGTCTTCCACTTAAAATGATTGTTGTTATGTAAATAACTAACGGCTTTTTTTCCAAAGTAGCACTCATCTTTTTTTGGTTGTAATGTACAATTGATTACACACTTCATCATATAAGACTTGGTTATTTACCACAACCCAAATATTTAAGTGTCAAGATGAGCATGTGCATCAGTAGTCGAAGGCTCTAGCAACACCACAATAATTTTGAAGCCTAAATTTTAAGAGGTGAACCAAAAGAAAATTGCAAATATTATATGCTGTCATTTGAAAAGTATAAGAATAATGGAATAGAATTTCCATGAATTACGAAGCGCTTAAAACAAAAACAAAAAGTCACCAAACAAGTTTTCACTGTTGCATTTAATCAAATGATGGTAGCCTATTTTTCATGTACTTAAAAAATAAAGCTCAAGTACACCAACTAAGGTCCAAATTCAGGAGAAGAAAGAAAATGATGGTTGTTCAATGGGACTATTCATATCCTCCAAAATTACAAATCAACCAACTTAAGAGGCCTTGACACTCACCAATGCAAATCCATAAGTGCACAAGCATCTATCTTCAAGAGCTTACAATTAAGGCATAGCTACTGCAGAGTATCAAATAGTTGAGGCTTATTAATTTCTTAGCTTTGAAATTCCACCAATATGAGAATATTAATTTTTACACCACTATAAATCAAAAGCAAGAAGCGATAGTGACAGATTTTTGTGAGATTGTGCGGGATTTTTTCGGGAGCATTGAGAAGAATTTCAATGTGTAGTGACGGATTGTTGCGAGATTGTGCGGATTTTTTCTGGTTCTTCTTTCTCCCGCAAGATGGTGGATTTATGCTGCTTCTTTCTCCCGGGTGATGGTGGATTGGAAAATAATGTTTATGGAAATTACTACCTAATTTGAATAACCTTCTAAATTTTGACCCAAAAATCTTGGGTGATATTTAAGAAAACATCTTAACAGCCTATTCCTACTCCGTTAAGTGTCTGTTAATTTTATTTTGGTTAAATGACACATGGCGACGATCCATCGGATGGAACAGAAGATGGAATACGAAATTGGAATAGAAGATCCCGTCCGGGATTCGACCAGACTCGACGATCCTAAGGGATTTACATCAACAACCTGTGGACTCGATTAACCCACCTGTTCACCATGGATGGATTCTCGATTTGAGTCCGGGTCGAACTCGGCCCTTGGCCAAATCCAATGCAAACTAGTATGTTCAAGAAGAAAGGTTAGATTTAGTTTTAAAATTGAATTAAATTTAAAGGTGTGAGTTCTTTTTTTTAAAAGATATATATTCATATGCAATATTTTTTTTAATAGGCATATTCATATGCAATATAATAACTTAAACATAAATATATAGATTTTAAATTTTATAAGAACATATATAATTAATTACAATTAAATCTCAGGGAAGAGGGGGATAAAAAAGGTTTTAGGTTTTCAATGTTTGATTTCATTTTTAATAAAAATCGGTTCTAGAGGAGTGAAAACATCCTCACTCAAAACAACACCAAACATTAAGAAATTAGAGTGGGTCCCTTGTGAGACCGTCTCACGGATTTAGATCGTGAGACGGATCACCCAAATCGGATCCATCCCCACCCAACTCAAAAAACAAAATTTAAGGTTGTGATTGTTGTGAATGTTTTTTCAAAATTCTCGTTTTGTGAGTGACAATTTTGTTGGAAGTGTGATTGTTTGTGAAAGAAATAAAGTTTTTCAAAGAAAATCTCATTTCTCTCTAAACTTAACTCATTTTCTCTTTCCCTTTCACTTTTTTTTTCTCGAAACAATAGCAATTTCATAAATGAAACAACCAAAGAACATCACTTTCATATGAAACCAAAAGGTTCCAATATAGAAAAAATCTTCACAACGAAGGAAGATCAAGTATACTGAACAGGCTCAACATCAAAAGAATAATAAACCAACTGTCAAAGAAGGGAAAAAAAGATGCAAAAAGCTATTATACATCTCAAAGGCAAATCAGCAGACCGAAAATGAGAACAAATATCCAATAGCATCAAATCTTCATCCTTGCATCAAACTCCACCAAAAAAAGGGCAGCTGAACAATCAAAAACCTCCCCACTGAATATAAGGTACCTAGGGATCACCTTCTCAAAATAATCAGCAAACAAAACTGAAGCACTGATCCACAAATCCTACTTCCACCCCCAAAAAACACAGAAAAAAGATAGGAAAAAATAAGACAAAACAGCACCAGAAACAACCTACTCAGTTGACGAGTATAAAATATATGTGCATTTGAGGGCTTAAAATGATATAAATTTGATGCATTTGCACGCATATTCAGTGTGTTTTAGTTGGTTTCCTTTGTTGGGCGTGATACTGCGTATTCTTGTAACTTCTTAAAGGAAATGGAGCTAAATTGGATAAAAAGAGATATCAATTTCCAAAGTATAGGTCGAGATCTAATATACGAGCAAATATGTGAAGGAAAGAAGCATGGACGATCGAACAAAATGGAATTTCATTCAAAAACGTCCAAATGCGCTAACAGTTTCTGACACTGGCAGGGTTTAGTATTTTGGCCATAACTTTCTCTACAAAGTTTCTATTGAGGTGATTCAAGTGGCTATGGAAAGATAAGAGAAAGGTCTACAACTTTCATGAAAATGGAATAATTGATTATTAAAGCTAAACTAAAATTATATTTATATAACCTACTCCTGTCATAAAAATAAAATTTTCTAGCGTTTTTATCACTTTATTAGTTCTAAGTCTTAATATATACACACACACACACCACACTACAAGAAAACAAGGAAATTCCAACGGAAAAAATCTGTTGGAATTTGGCCAATTACCGTTGGAATTATCGATTCCAACGGAAATTGCAACAATAAATGCATCGTTGGTAAAATGGTTGTTGGAACGGCAAAATTCCAATGAAAATTCCAATGGAAAAATATTCCAATGGTACTTCCAACGATATTTATCCATTGGAATATACAACTGTTGGAAAAAACTCCAACATATTTACCAACCCTAATTCCAACATAGTTAAACAATTGGAATTTAGTCCAATGGTATATCCATTGGAATATATATATATATATATATATATATATATATAATTGTTGGAAAAAACTCCAACGGTTGTTCCAATGGAGTTATGCCATTGGAATTTAATCCAATGGTAATTCCAATGGTATATATCTATTGGAATATTCAATCATTTTATCTCATTGTCTAATATATTTAACTTCCCAGTAGGTCACCCATCATCAATTTGTCCCAAGTCAAGCACGCTTAACTATGTAGTTTTAATATGATTGACTCCAGAAGAAGATACATTTTATTAATATGGATAATACTATCAAATCTTTTAACCCCTATTAAATTTTTCCAACGGAATTGGAGTTTCCAATGGAATTTTCCAACAACTTGTAATACCATTGGAATTTCCGTTCTAATTTTAAAAACTCCAACGGAAATTCCAAAGATTAATTCCAATATTTTGATTACCGTTGGCATTTTTGTTGGAATTTTCCAATGATATGTTTTAGCGATGGAATTACTGTTGTAATTTTTAAAATTCCAACAGTATTTCAATGGTTTATTCCTATGATTTTATTACCGTTGGAATTATTGTTGGAATTTTCCAACGGTTTGTTGTGATGTTGGAATTTCCGTTGGAATTTTAAATTCCAACGGAAATTCCAACAACTCATACCAACAGTTTTCTTTAGCGTTGGAATTTTCAATGGAATTCTCCAACGATATAATGTAGCATTGGAATTTCCGTTGGAATTGTAAAATTCCAACTATTTTCTACTTCATTGGAATTTGTTTGTTGTAATTTGATTGTTTTCTTGTAGTGCCAGCACTAGGGCTTGTTTATTTTTTTCTCAGCCTCATTTCATTTAACTTTTATCTTGTCAGTTTGTACCATTGATTCGATCATTCATATAATATGTACCAAATTTATACCAATATTATGGTATAAAAATTAGAGTTAATTACAAAAATTACCCTTGAAGTTTGACCTAATTCACTACAAGAAAACAATCAAATTCCAACAAAATAATTCCAACGAAATAGAGTATTGTTGGAATTTTTAAATTTCCAACGGAAATTCCAATGCTACATTATACCATTGGAAAATTCCAATGATAAACAAACCATTGGTATAAACTATTGGAATTTTTGTTGGAATTTAAAATTTCAACGAAAATTCCAATACCACAACAAACCATTGGAAAATTCCAACAGTAATTCCAACATTAATAAATCATTGGAAATACTATTGGAATTAAAAGTTCCAACATAAATTTCATCGCTATAGCATATCATTGGAAAATTCCAACAAATATTCCAACGATAAACAAAATATTGGAATTAATCGTTGGAATTTTCCGTTGGAGTTTTTAAGATTGCAACGGAAATTCCAATGGTACAACATGTTGTTGGAAAATTCCATTGGAAATTCCAATACCATTGGAAAATTTCAATAGGGGTTAAAAGATATAATAATATTATCCATATCGATAAAATATATCTTCTCTTCCGGAGTCAATCATATTAAAACTACATAGTTAAATGTGCTTAACTTAGGGCAATTGATGATGGGTGACCTCCTGGGAAGTTAAAAATATTAGATAATGGATGAAATGGTTGAATATTCCAACAGATATATACCATTGGAATTACCATTGGACTAAATTTCAATGGTATAACTCTGTTGGAATTAGTGTTGGAAAAAATATTGGAGTTTTTTTCCAATGGATAAGTAACGTTGGAAGTACCGTTCAAATTTTTTTCCATTGGAATTTTGTCATTCCAATGGTCATTTTACCAACGATGCATTTCTGTTGGAATTCCAGCTGGAATATATAATTCCAATGGTAATTGGCCAAATTCCAACAGATTTGTCCCATTAGAATTTTCTTGCTTTCTTGTAGTGATTACAAAAAAAAAATCTAGTTAATTTTTAAAATTACAAAAAGTACCCCTAAGGTTTTATTTTGTCTAGCTATTATTTACCCCCTTCATAGGCAAAAATATATTAAAATCCCTCATCACATTTATAATAATATTACAGTTATCCCCTTAATTTTAACATTGAATGAAATATCAGGGATACCTTTTATAATTTTGAAAGTTTGCTGGTTTTTTTATAATTAGGTCAAAACCTTAAACGTACTTTTTTAATTATCCCTAAAAATTATACGAATAAGATCAAACATATGTAGTGGGTTGATGGGGCAGGTTTTACTAGTCAAATACGAGTACGAGTCTAAGCTGAGAAGGGTTGGGCACGTATGACTCTACGTTGAGGTGGGTATGTGTCTTTTATATCCTTAGTTGGTCGAGACTTGAGTCTGAGCGGACTCGACCAGACTCAATTTATTTATACTCTGGTCCCATAGGATAACAGACGAGATCTTCTATTCCAATTTCGTATTCCATCTTCTGTTCCATCCGATGGATCGTCACCATGTGTCATTTTACCAAAATAAAATTAATAAATACTTAACTGAGTAGAGCAGTCATTAAAATGTTTTCCTAAATATCACCCAAGATTTTTGGGTCCAAATTTAGAAGGTTATTCAAATTAGGTAGTAATTTCCATAAACATTATTTTCCAATCCACCATCACTCAGAGAAAGAAGCGTGAAAATCCACCATCTTGCGAGAGAAAGAAGAACTTAAAAATCCGCACAATCTTGCAACAATCCGTCACTACACATTGAAATTCTTCTCAATGCTCCGGAAAAAAATCTCATTCTCCAACTGAATCTACTAAACCTGACTCTTTGGCATCTTATAGTGTTTGATACTCGTGCAGCAGGTCTCTGCTTTTGATTGATAGTGGTCCAAGTAATTCATATTCTTCCGGAACCGAATCGAAATTGGCTTTCTGTAAGTTCTTTAAATGATTGTGTTTTGTTTTCATCATAATTAACAAACAATTAATTTTGTATTCCTTTATTTTGGTAGATTTTCAATACAAAATTTAATCAGCCGCTTAGCGTTGCTTCTTCCTATTCAAGAAAAGACCAGCAAAATGGAATGGGCTTAACACAGTTACTAGAGGTTGTGACTCTTAGCCGTACAAGTTTATATTTGATGTTATTAAGTACATCTCTAATTGTTATTATACTTCTAATGGACAACAATAATTAATCAAGTCATAGCGATGTGACGGGCGTCATTTGAATAAATCCGCACTTGAAGGACGATATGAGAAAGCCAACAATCAACATGGAGGTGTACCTGATGGGTAAAGCAACATGAAGTGCAACTCTTTTTTGCTTTGTCAGCAGTCTTGATAGGCAACTTTTACATTGGATTTCACACCAGGAATATTAGTTTATCATATCGTGCAGAAAAATACAATCACGAAATTGAGTGGCTCCAATAGTAAATATTGATTAGTTGGAGCAGGCTTTTAAATTTGATGTTCTTGTGTTCAAATATTGTCAGAGGACTGATCTATTGATTCAACCTATGTAAATAATCTTACATTTTGTCCAAGTAGATTTTTGAAGTAATTTTCGAAGGCCAGATTCATTATATAAAAAATTGTTCCATATTAATATGTTATTTAAGCTTTAAAACCAAGTCGTAATAAAAAGTTGTTATTATCTCGGTCATCATTTTTGTTTTGTTTTTGTAACTATATGTTTCATGTTTCTTCATGGTGTAGTTCTTTGGGGCATAATAAAATTCTAACCAGTTTGTAATCTGAGTTGTCTTCATTTCATGGGACTGGTCCTTTGATTCAAGTGACAAAAAGATAATGAAAATGTCTTCCACTTAAAATGATTGTTGTTATGTAAATAACTAACGACTTTTTTTCCAAAGTAGCACTCATCTTTTTGGTTGTAATGTACAATTCAGTTACACACTTCATCATATAAGACTTGGTTATTTACCACAACCCAAATATTTAAGTGTCAAGATGAGCATGTGCATCTGTAGTCGAAGACTCTAGCAACACCGCAATAATTTTGAAGCCTAAATTTTAAGAGGTGAACCAAAAGAAAATTGCAAATATTATATGTTGTCATTTGAAAAGTATAAGAATAATGGAATAGAATTTCCATGAATTACGTATGCTTAAAACAAAAACAAAAAGTCACCAAACAAGTTTTCACATTTGCATTTAATCAAACAGATGGTAGCCTATTTTTCATGTACTTAAAAAATAAAGCTCAAGTACACCAACTAAGGTCCAAATTCGGGAGAAGAAAGAAAATGATGGTTGTTCAACGGGGGACTATTCATATCCTCCAAAATTACAAATTAACCAACTTAAGAGGCCTTGACACTCGGTCAATGCAAATCCATAAGTGCACAAGCATCTATCTTCAATAGCTTACAATTAAGGCATAGCTCTTTGCAGAGTATCAAATAGTTGAGGCTTATTAATTTCTTAGCTTTGAAATTCCACTGAATATGAGAATATTAATTTTTTACACAACTATAAATCAAAAGCAAGGTTTATAGTGACATATTTTTGTGAGATTGTGCGGATTTTTTCCTAGCATTGAGAAGAATATCAATGTGTAGTGACGGATTGTTGCGAGATTGTGCGGATTTTTTCTGTTCTTCTTTCTCCCGCAAGATGGTGGATTTCTACTGCTTCTTTCTCCCGGGTGATGGTGGATTGGAAAATAATGTTTATGGAAATTACTACCTAATTTGAATAACCTTCTAAATTTTGACCCAAAAATCTTGGTGATATTTAGGAAAACATCTTAACAAATTGCTCTACTCCGTTAAAGTAATCGTTAATTTTATTTTGGTTAAATGACACATGGCGGCGATCCATCGGATGGAACATAAGATGGAATACTTAATTTGGAATAGAAGATCCCGTGGGGATTCGACCAGCTCGACGATCCTGCGGGGGTTTACATCAACAACCTGTGGATTCGATTAACCCACCCGTTCACCATGGATGGATTCCGGTTTGAGTCCGGGTCGAACTCGGCCCTTGGCCAAATCTAATGCAAACTAGTATGTTCAAGAAGAAAGGTTAGATTTAGTTTTAAAATTGAATTAAATTTAAAGGTGTGAGTTCTTTTTTTTAAAAGATATATATTCATATGCAATATTTTTTTTAATAGGCATATTCATATGCAATATAATAACAGAAACATAAATATATAGATTTTAAATTTTATAAGGACATATAGAATTAATTACAATTAAATCTCAGGGAAGAGGGGGATAAAAAAGGTTTTAGGTTTTCAATGTTTGATTTCATTTTTAATAAAAAATCGGTTCTAGAGGAGTGAAAACATCCTCGCTCAAAACAACACTAAATATTAAAAAATTAGAGTGGGTCTCTTGTGAGACCGTCTCACGGATTTAGATCGTGAGACGGATCACCCAAATCGGATCTATGCCCACCCAACTCAAAAAAAAAAAAAATTTAAGGTTGTGATTGTTGTGAATTTTTTTTCAAAATTCTCGTTTTGTGAGTGACAATTTTGTTGGAAGTGTGATTGTTTGTGAAAGAAATAAAGTTTTTCAAAGAAAATCTCATTTCTCTCTAAACTTAACTCATTTTCTCTTTCCCTTTCACTTTTTTTTTTCTCGAAAAAATAGCAATTTCATAAATGAAACAACCAAAGAACATCACTTCCATATGAAACCAAAAGGTTCCAAAATAGAAAAAATCTTCACAACGAAGGAAGATCAAGCATACTGAACATGCTCAACATCAAAAGAATAATAAACCAACTGTCAAAGAAGGGAAAAGATGCAAAAAGCTATTATACATCTCAAAGGCAAATCAGCAGACCGAAAATGAGAACAATATCCAATAGCATAAAATCTTCATCCTCGCATCAAACTCCAGCAAAAAAAGGACAGCTGAACAATCAAAAACCTCCCCACTGAATATAAGGTACCTAGGGATCATCTCCTCAAAATAATCAGCAAACAAAACTGAAGCACTGATCCACAAATCCTACTTCCACCCCAAAAAAAAGAGAAAAGATAGGAAAAAATAAGACAAAACAGCACCAGAAACAACCTACTCAGTTGACGAGTGTAAAATATATGTGCATTTGAGGGCTTAAAATGATATAAATTTGATGCATTTGCACGCATATTCAGTGTGTTTTAGTTGGTTTCCTTTGTTGGGCGTGATACTGCGTAATCTTGTAACTTCTTAAAGGAAATGGAGCTAAATTGGATAAAACGAGATATCAATTTCCAAAGTATAGGTCGAGATCTAATATACGAGCAAATATGTGAAGGAAAGAAGCATGGACGATCGAACAAAATGGAATTTCATTCAAAAACGTCCAAATGCGCTAACAGTTTCTGACACTGGCAGGGTTTAGTATTTTGGCCATAACTTTCTCTACAAAGTTTCTATTGAGGTGATTCAAGTGGCTATGGAAAAATAAGAGAAAGGTCTACAACTTTCATGAAGACCCCAGGAGCAAATTCGGACAATAACATGGACAACAATACGTCATACGGCCGGACCGTGTGGTATCATACGGCCGTGTGAAAATGCTGGTGTGAAAGTGACACAACCGTGTGAAGAAGGGAAAAAAACAGGGGACGAAACCAGGCCCGCATGGCCAGACCGCGTGAAGCCCACACGGGCGTGTGTAAAAGGCCAAAAAACCACACGACCATGAGGTGCCACACGGCTAAGCCGTGTGGGACGCTGCCAAATGCGTTTTTGGAGTTCTTATCCCGTCCAAACTTTACAAGTGACCTCTCTAATCATCTATAAAAGGGACCCAAGGCTTGCACGAAAATATATAACTTAATACAGCAAATACACATCAAATAACACAGGAACGAAGGAATCGAAGATCTTCTGGGAGCAAAAGGCTAGGTCGCGAAGAACACCACAAGGCTATCGCATCTATGGAGCACAAGAGCTTCGAGGGCTTGGAGGGAGAATCCATCCTGACAAGAAGGAGTTTTCTTTCTATGTCTAAGAACTCTTGTATGTGCTTATATGATGTCTAAATATTGATTCGAATTTATCTATGAGTTTGCAATCAATGTTTGACATATATTTCGGATCTTAGGGGCATAATCGAAACTGTGGATTTGTATTAAATAGGATTACTTATTTTCTTAATTAATTCATGCTTTCTATTTTATGAATTCGAGTGCTTATTATTTACTTGCTTTTTATCTGATCAATAGTTAGCATGTCATATTTGTTATTGCAAAATTCGGGAGATGAGTTCTAACAAGACGAAAATCGAATTCAAACATGAAACATGTGTGACATGCGTGTTTGTGGGGAGTAATTCAATTCACAAATCTTTTGGGAGTTAATAAGAATTGTAACGATCCGGGAGGACTACAATTATTGTTAATCAACTATTTATGCACCGCCCAAAAGGGGGAGTAGACGAACTTAGGAATTGAACCCATAGAATTGCATGAATTGGTTTTTAAAACTTTATTCGTATTTAATATTAAAGAAGCATGTTGAGATTATGTGCTTAAGGTTGCTCCTAAAGATGTTGAAAATACTTGTGGGGTTCATAATTTTTTTTATTAATTTATTATTTTCGATTTTAGTTAGATTAAAATACTTGATTTTCGGTCGCTTCAATAAAATTGGAATACGATGTTGTTGGGAAATTATTTTGTAGATTTTGATGAATGCCATGTAAAACTTAGATTAGAATGTTGGCACCCCATTTTCCTTGTAACTTTCATTGTAATAGATAGAGCTGGATGAGCTGAGTCAAGTCAGCTAAACCTGGATGTACAAGAAGTCAACTGAAGACTGAAGTGAAGACTCCGCTGTGGAACAACTGAGTATGGCCAAGAAGGAAGATCAAGAACTTGACTAAAGATGTATCAGCAGAGGAACAACTGTGTGAAGTGTCAGTCTAAGTCATCTCAAGAAGCCAAGTCACAAGTTGAAAGTGATAGTTGAGTCTTCAAATGATTGGAGCAAACTCAAGTCACCTGGGGAAATAGGCAGCATCCAAGAGAAGTCAACTGAAAGAAATCCGTTGCACAGAAGTCAAGAACCTTACTTAAATAAGTAATACTTCCATGCTGCCAGGTCTTAAAGTGCTCGTCCCAGAAGCGTGCAAAAGGAATGGTCTACATCTCAAGATTGAAGACCAAGAAAAGACAAGCCAACGAACACAAGTGTCTTTTGAAAACCAGCCTATCACTTCAACGGGCAGATTTTTGAAAGTTCACTATAAAAGGCTAAGGAAATTCATTGAGAATAGGTTACCTTGATTACCTGAACCACGAACGAGCAAGCACTATTCAAACTGTAACCTGCAAAATGTTCTCAAGATATTCAAGTAAAATCCTCAAGCCTAAATCTCGAAGGACATCAATCTGACACAAAGCTGTGAAGGAAAGATAACTTCAAACTATTGAAGAGGAAACTTTTGAAGAATCAAAAGGGGTCTACTTTCCAAGGAGGATTGTAGGAAGGTTCAAGGTCGAACCAGTCTCAAGTTATTGGAGGGCTTCGTGATCAAATCCAAGAAGCTTGAGAAAGTGAGTAAGTAAGCAAGTAGCAAGCCTTGTGAAGAAGAAGCTGAGTCGGACGAGAAGCCAGCTGTGTGACCAAGGCATCTCTAGACTGAGTCTAAGGAGCAAGTCAACTGTGTGATCAAGACTTGTCTCTAGACTATAACCACTTTGTGAACCGATCATTACTTAGTGGATTCCTCCAGGAGTTGGAGAAGAGAGGATTAGAAGAATTACCCCGTCTTCGAACCTCTATAAAATCATTTGTGTCATTTGCATTCCAGCACTTTTATTTTTGCATGCTTACTTATATTTGCTGATAATTTGCTATCCAACTGATAATTAACTAAGTACTAAAATCAAGAGTTAAAACAAGTTTAAATCAAATTCAAGGGTGATAAGTCTTCCGCTGAAAAACTCAACACAACCAAGTTAAGGTTTAGACTAAACAGCTGAGTTATTCTATCAACAGCTCTCTCGAGTCCGTTGAGTGGCTAACTCTACTGATTAACTAACTTAGCTGTCCCTCAAGGACATAACTGTGTGTCAACTCTATAATATTTTAAAAGGACTAAATCGAGAATTTGGTAAGGTTTATTCAATCCCCCCCTTCTAAACCTTACTCACACCCCTTGGGACCTACAAGTGGTATCAGAGCGGTTGGTTCTTTGAGCCTTCCGCACTGGTTACTGAACTACATCTCTATCTTTTCTAAAAGATTTTTAACACTTGTATTTTCAAAATCTTTCATTCTTAGCAAAAGTTATTATCATGGAAGCAAATATGACATGCATTCCTATGTTCACTGTTGAGGAATTTGATGACTGAAAAATTCGTATGCAGGCTCATTTATCTGCTTTACATGATGAAATGTGGCTAGTAATAGAAGATGGGCCACTGCAAATACTTAAAGTGAGCACAATCGCAAGAATAGCAAATTGTAATGCGAGCGAGAAGCGAAGAAGACAGACCACCATGGTTGAAAAGCCAAGGACTGAGTGGACCAATGATGACAGAAAGAGATACAACTTGGATAATGTGGCCAAGGGCATTCTCTACAAGACATTGGACAAAGCAATGTTCAATAAAGTCAAATCTTGCAAATCTGCAAAAGAAATATGGGATAAATTAACTCTAATTTGTGAAGGATCTGAGCAAATTAAAGAAAATAAATTATCTGTTGCTGTACAGAAATTTGAAAATTTTAAAATGCTTGCAGGTGAAACCTTGGAACAATTTGGATGCCGTTCACTGAAATCACAAATGAGCTATCAACACTTGGAAAAGAATATACACAAAAGGAAATGTGTATGAAGATTCTAAGAAGCCTCCCAGCTGAATGGGAAATGAAGGTCATGGCCCTGAGACATCCAATGAACCTCACAACAACATCCAATCATGAGCTATTCTCAGATCTCAAAGCTTATGAGTTTGCGCTGAGAAAAAAAGATCAAGAGGAGATAGCTGTACCTAAGACAGCTGCACTGTTAGTCAAAGATGGAAAGAAAGTTGAAGTCAAGGAAGACATAGACCAGGAGGAGATTGCCCCGATGGTTAAAAGATTCAACAAGTTCTTCAATAAGAACTACAAAAGAAACAAGGGTGAATCCTCCAGGAGACATTCAGCTCCCTCCAAGTCAAGGGAAGACAAGCCACCCAAGAGAGCTGAGCATCAAAGGGTTGAATATCAGAGAGCTGATAACCCAAGGACGAAAAGAGCTGATCAAAGAGCTGAGAACATGTGTTGGAACTGCAGACAACCAGGACATTTTGCAATTGACTGTTCCTATCCACCACCAATAAATACGAGGAATGAAGAAGAAAGAAAAGTCTTGAGAGAAAGAAGACAGGGGAAAAGAAAGCCATGTTGGTGGTTCTTTGAGACTAAGTCTAAAGAAGAGACTAAGTCTAAAAAATTTGCGAGCATGGCTAATGGCTACTCGAGAAAGTAGTGATGTGACACACACACTTCATCACCCACTCGATCTTTATGATTCATTAGGCAAAATGATGAAAGACTTTGAGCACATTAAATCCTCACACACACTATTCAATGAGGAAAACAACCACTCAAAAGCGAAAACTCACAAATGACTAAGGAGCCGAGTACTTTAAGTCACATAGCCGATGAGAACAAAGAGTCAAGGCCGAGAATGCTAAACTAATAGCGAGAGAAGTCTAATTATAGAAAAGAGGGAAAATGATCTCAAAAATGTGATTGCTTCATTTACAAAGGCATCTAAATCATTGGATGACCTTATCACGAGCCAAAAAGAGTGTGGAGACAAGACATACATATGATTCAATTCCTTTGTGCACAGTCAAACTCCAAGAGTGACTTTGGAAAAGGGATCTTCAAGCAATGAAGCATCTCAGAAGTCCAAAACACCAAATGTTGCACCCACATTCATTCCAAAGCGCAATCACAAATAAACTGGCCTTGGATATAAAGGAAAAAGGAAAACGGCCGATTGAGTATCTTTGAGAGGACAACTGAGAAGAAATCCAGCAGAGTTCCTCAGCAAACTCCAAATAGAAAGTACTCTGTAAAAAATAAACAGAGCTACCAAAAACCCCAGAAACTTTATAAAAGAAACACATATGATGGGAATGGTAGAAATTACCCGAGACAAGCTGATTAGAATAATGTGAAATATCAGCAAAGTCCAATGGAATACAAGCCTAGATGGCAAACACCCAGACCTCAGCAAAGGTCATTCCAAAGGCAAAAGAACAGTTATCAGCACACATATGCACCCAGACACTACACTAAAAATATCACAACTACCCAAAGAAGGCAATTGTTAAAATGCACACACGGGCATACAGACAAAAGAGACAGTTGTATGAAACTAAAGCCCCCAAGCAATTTGCCAAAGTGAATTATGATTATGGCACAGATAGATGGCAACCTCTTAGAGTCAAGTCATTTGGCTATAGGTTGGTTGGATCATCTTACAACTTTAACCCCTCAGGACCCAGGCAAGCATGGGTACCTAAAAACTAATTTCCTTGAATGCAGGTTCAAGGAACAGCTGAGTGCCAAGGAACCTGGTACATGGATAGTGGCTGTTCCAGACATATGTCAGGCAATAAGAAAAATCTGTCAAGATTCAAGGAGATTAGAGGCGCAAAAGTCATATTTGGAGAAATTGAAGCTCCAGGGGAAATAAGAGGAACTTGATCCATCAAGAAAAATGGATTGGAAATTACAGATGTTGTTTATGTTGAGGGACTCAACTTTAACTTGCTCATCATAAGTCAACTTTGTGATAAAGGCTACAATGTTGGATTCAATATGGGAGTGTGCTAGATTAAAGATGCCGAATCAAATGAAATAGTGCTGCAAGGATCAAGACAGAAGAATATGTATGTGGTAGATTGGTCTCTTTGCCACACCAAGCACTTTGTCTGTTAGCAAAGAGCACACCAAATCAAGTTGGTCAGGCACAAGCCTGGTGAGTCATCCGAACTTCAAGACAATCAACAAGCTTGCAAGGAGTCATCTTGTGGAAGGATTGCGACTTCGGTGTACAAGAAGGAAAGTGTATGTGATGCATGCGGATGGGAAATCATATTAAATCTTCATTCAAGGAGAAGCTTTCCTTAATCTTCTTCAACAAGGATATTGCATCATTGCATATGGATTTGTTTTGGTCGATTGAACCCGGCCAACATAAGTGGAAAGAAATACACCTTAGTTGTGGTAGATGATTATTTAAGATATACATGGACAATCTTCATGTGCAAAAAGAAAGAAACCTTGCAAAAGTTACCACAACTGATGAAAAGAGTTCAAAATGAAAAGAGCCAAACCATTATAAAGATAAGGTCTGATAGAGGAACTGAGTTTGTCAATGGGATAATAACTCAGTATTGTGTTGAAAATGGTATTGCTCTTGAATTATCCGCAGCTAGAACTCCACAGCCTGAAAGGAGGAACAAAACTCTCAAGGAAGCTGCAAAAACCATGTTAGCTGAAGCTGGATTGCCTAAGAGATTTTGGGCTGAAGCCATTAACACTGCATGCTATACTCAGAATAGATGCATGATTAATAGAACTGACAAAGACTCCGTATGAAATATGGACTGGGAGAAAGCCAAATGTTGCATATTTTAGAATCTTTGGATGTAAATGTTTCATCCACAATAATGGCAAGGATAATCTAAAGGCTTTTGATGCTAAAGGTGATGAATGTATCTTTTTAGGATACTCAGCTGAGAGCAAAGCCTATAGAGTGCTGAACAAGAGGACTATGGTCACAGAAGAGTCTATTCATGTGGTTTTTGATGAACCTAATATGAATGGAGAAGACATTGAAGAGTTAGGCGATAAGTGAATCGACCAACTATGCGAAGAGTCCTTATGTTGAAGGTTTGAAGTAAAATGTAATCATCAAGATGAAGATGAGATAGCTGAATCTCAAAGACAGCTGGAAAGTCTGCAGCTGAATGATGATGAAAGAACTGCTCAAGATAACACAGCTGCGAGACAGCTGAACCCAGCTGATTTACTTCAACATGGTGTGAGATGGCTGAGAGACCACCCACCTGAGTTAGTCATTGGAGATGTTAGAGATGGTGTAAGAACCAGATCCAGAGCCCAGCAAGAAGCAATATTCTCTTGTTTTATCTCCCAAATAGAGCCAAAAGATGTGTCCCAATCATTGGATGACACACATTGGATTCAATCCATGCAAGAAGAGCTGAATCAGTTTGAAATAAACAAAGTATGGGAATTGGTGCAGAGACAACCCATCAAAATGTTATTGGCACAAAATGGGTTTTCAGAAACAAGATGAATGAGGAAGGATCTGTGGTAAGAAACAAAGCAAGATTGGTAGCCAAAGGGTATTGCCAAGAAGAGGGAATAGACTTTGATGAAACCTTTGCACCTATTGCAAGATTAGAAGCAATAAGGATGTTTCTTGCCTATGCTGCTCACAAGAACTTCACTGTATATCAAATGGATATGAAAAGTGCATTCTTAAATGGACTGTTAGAGGAAGAAGTCTACGTTGAACAACCTCTAGGTTTTCAGCAGAAGACTCTTGGGGACAAGGTGTACAAGCTCAAGAAAGCTTTATATGGACTGAAACAGGCACCAAGAGCATGGTATGATACATTGTCTCAATTTCTAACTGACAATGGATTCACCAAAGGCAAAGTGGACAAAACACTCTTCAGAATTCAAGATGGAGAAAGTATACTGCTTGTTCAAATATATGTGGATGATATCATTTTTGGATCTACTAATAAAGAGCTGTGTGAAAAGTTCTCAAACCTCATGCAAGGCAAATTTGAAATGAGCATGATGGGAGAGTTGGCTTTCTTCCTAGGACTTCAAGTTAAGCAATTGAAGGATGGAACTTTCATAAGTCAAACAAAGTACACCAGGGATTTAATGAAGAAATTTGGTATGGAAGAGAAGTCTTCTGTGAAAATACCAATGAACACATCGATCAAGATGGACATGGATGCGATGGTAAGTTATCGATCAAAAATGATATAGAGCACTTATTGGATCATCGCTTTCTAACGTGACCAATGAACCAAACATCACCTTTCTTTGTAGGTGTATGTGCAAGATTTCAATCTGCACCAAAGGAGAGCCACATGACTACAAAATAAGAGAATCTAAGATATCCGAAGGGATGCCAGGAAGTTGGCTTATGGTATCCAAAGGAAGGTGGATTCAAGTTTATTGGTTACTCAGACTCAGACTATGCTGGATGTAGAGTTAACAGGAAGAGTACTTCAGGTACATGTCAAATGCTTGGAAACAGATTGGTTTCCTGGTTTAGCAAGAAACAAAATTCAATAGCCACAATCACAGCTGAAGCAGAGTACATAGCTACGGGCAGCTGTTGTGCCCAAGTTTTATGGATGAGACAACAACTTGGAGATTATGAAATTGAAGAAAAAGAGATTCCAATTATGTGTGATAACACAAGTGCTATTGCAATCACTCAGAATCCTGTGTTGCATTCTAGAACAAAGCACATTGATGTCAGATATCATTTTATAAGAGATCATGTTGAAAAGAAAGACATCATTTTGGAGTATATCTCAACTGATAAACAGTTAGCTGGCATATTCACCAAGCCCTTATGTGAATCAAGATTTGAAGAGCTTAAGCATGAGCTAGGGTTAATCGAAATGAGTTAACACTCGAGAAGACTCAATCGAAGAGATGGGAGATAGAAAGTGAGAAATGAACAAGTTTTTCACATCGGCCAAGTGAAACTTGACCATATCGGAAATTCACCAGACGAGTTAGTCATGACTAAGTCGCTTAATGTAAAGAGAGAAGAAGAGTTAAGTCATTTGTCAAATAAGCTGAGTCATTTATGAGCTAAGTGACAAAAACGCAGTCGTTTTAAATGAGCGGGAATGTTTTTAAGGATAACGTCGGTAATAATAATGACGATCTTGTCAAAAGTCAACAAATAAGCACATGATTGGATATAAATGCTGCCGCATTAAATGTGAGGAATTAAATGTGGTTTGACGTGCAAAATCTGAGCCGTTGATCTTGATCAAATTTCAAAAATCAAAAACCCGTCCTTTCATAACCCTTATATATACAGTTTTCAGTCTTCTCTCTCACACTTTACTGAAAACTGTTCATCTTCAAAGCAAGTTCATTTCTCTCTCGCAAACCCTACGAGTTCTCAAGCAAGTTTATCAAGTTCTAATCGGTAAAACTCTCTGCAAATGGCACCAAAGTCCGATTTTGTTAAGCTATCAAAGCAAATCCACTCTAGATCAACCATGGATTTTGAAGAGATGGTAAAGCAGGGTTCAGATGAAACCCTAGTAAAGAACATAGCTAATATGTTAGAAAAGTCCGGTCTCAGGCCTTTTGCTCACTATGGAGTACTCGCTCACCTATCTTGAAGAGGTGGCGCAGTTCTATGTCAACGCTGAGGTGCAGGACAAGGGAATCAAGTCCTCCGTCCACCGTAAGGACATCATGATTACTGCTAAGGACCTTGCGGAGCACTGTTTGTTGCCGTCTAAGGGTATGACGGAAATAAACGAAGCTGATGTTAACTTGGCTGCTGCATGGAAAGAAGTAGCCAAACCTGAGTGTGCTGCAAAAGTGGTCTACACAGCTGAGAAAAAGTTGCTGAAGGACGACTATCACAAGCTGATGGATGTCTTCGCCAAGTGTGTAGACATGAAGTTTGACAGCTTCAATCAGCTGTCAAAGACTAAGCTGATTGTCATGGTTGCGATCATGGAAGGAAATAAAATCAACTGGGATGAGTTCGTGTACATCAGACTCTACCAGAACATTGGGAACAAATCATACAAGGAAGATGGATCCTTTGGAGGATCACTCGGATATGGCCTAGTAATTGGCCATCTGATGGAAGTGAAGGGCATTCCCCTTCAACATGGAAAGCCTTTCCATGTAAACAAAAAGATGTTCAGGGCTAATCTTTCAGGAGCCTAGAAGAGAGCCCATGCGAAGAGGGCGGATATAAGTGAGGGGGAGTCAGCTGACCCCGAGGACGCAGCTGTTACCTCTCATCCCAAGAAGAAAGCTGCCCCTGCAGCTGTAAAGAAGAAGACTGCTCATGCAGCCAAGAAAAAGAACGCTCCTGCCCCTGCAGTCGAGTCACCTGCCCAAGCAGCCGTGTCTCCTACCCCTGCAGCCAAGGCTGAGAAGGAAGCCCAAATACCTTCTCCAGCCATAAGGAAGAAGAGGACTGCCAAGCCTAAAAAAGCAGCTGCCTCTAAAGAAATTCAAAAAGCCTTTACGTTTGAGGAACCGGAGGAAACAGAACTAGATATTCCTCTGGTTAAAACTAAACGAAGAAGGCTAGTCAAGCGTAGCGTGAGAAGACAGCTGAATCTGCCACTCAGCTGGAGAAAGCTTCTGAGACTGCTGGCACTCAAGAAGTGCAGTCTCCCGAAGTGATAGATGAAACAACCAAGTCTGTTGAAGGTGATCAACAGAGGCACATAGAAGACCCAGCTGTGGGGAGGACAGCTGAGGACAAAGAAACAACTGAGACAACTGAATCCCCAACTGAAAAGGTTGTCTCTCCGCCTGCTACTGACACTGCTGAAGGTGAAGAGCAACAAAGTATGCTACCTTCCATCCAAGAAAAGGAAGGACAAGAAGATGAGAATGAGATGATGATGTCATCATGTACTCTCCAGTATATCCAGACATTCAGCGCCGTCTATGTGAATGGAGGGTGTGGAAGCTAAGTCACTCATGGGTGCAGTTTGAACGCCCTGAGTTCATAGAAGAAGATGAGGAATTGTTCAAATTTCTCGGCACCACCAAAGTAATTCAGGCCCTTGATGAAGATAATTGCCTGAATATTCTACAGATCTTCAAGGAGAAAGAACAAGCCGAGCAAATTGGCGGAAGGTCAAGCTCTCAAGAAAGCCAGTATATGAACTCTTACTGGAACTCTGGAACACACTCACCCTCATCTAGACGTATTGTCAGAGAGTGATGAAGACTTGGACCCCATTGCTGCAAAAGAAAAGTCGGACATGCAGCAAGCTTTGAGGGAATCCAGGATGATGAATGAACAACATATGTTTGAAGGACTAGGAGAGTCTCACAATCTCTCCTGCAAATAGACCTACTGGGAGTAGTGCAACAAATTGCCACAGTTATCGCCGCAACTACATCTCCAGTACACTCTGAAAATGGGTCCAAGAGACTTGGCCATGAAACTGGAAATTTGGGCACCCAAGTTGAGCCAACCCATACTGAAGGTGTGTTACCACCTGCCCCCACGGCTGAGCACTCAACGGAAGCAGCCGAGAGTTTGGAGAAGAGTGACCCCATCATCAGTCACTCATCTGGTATGCCAGCTGAGGGGGAAACTCACTCCACTGCGTTTGATATTGACGAAGCTCGGACAGTTGAGTCTGTCCCAACTGAAGTGTCAGCTGCTTTGAAGGCTAAGGACATTGCTGTTGTAGTTGAGGCACATGTTGGAAACGCCCCGGGAGTTAACACTCTGGGCACTGAAAGCGCAATCCAAGGAGTTGAGACTCCTATGGATGCCACTGCTGAAGACCCTAAGACAGTTGTGACTGTCGAAGGGAATGTAGAAGGCCTCTCTGCAGTTGAGACTGCTGGAGGTGTTGAAGGCCAAAGGGAAGTTGAGACATCCCTGGGTACAACACAAGGAGTTCAACACATCCCTCCTGTCCACATTGCTGAATCTGAAAAGGAGATTAGTGCTCTTCATGACTCCTAGGACAATCCTGACATATCCTTTCTGGGATCTAAAGAAGAAACTGAGTCCACACCCATTGAACATCAAAAGGACCCAACTAAGGATGTTCTCCCGCAGACGAGTCAGTCAAGTTTTAAAGCTACTCGTCAAATTTTCAACTTCGATGATGAACCAAGCCCTCAGGTTTCATCATCTTCCGATGACGCTGATGTTGCGGTAGAGAATGTAATTAATTTAGAAAAATCTATCGAGGCCGAAGAAGGCATTAAGGCAGTGAGGCTCGATCACCGCCAACCTACTCAACAAGGCCCAGCTGGAACCGAGCCATCTGTGCAGGCTCCCACAACTGTAGCATTACCGACTCCACCAGGATCATCACAGGCATAGACTGAAATTTCAATCCCTTATGTGCGAGATGATACCTTTGAGCAATTATTTCCCTTTTCACTTGAGCTGCCGGAGCTAGAGGAAGAGACAGCTAAAGAGCATCGATGATACACCATTCGAGAAGATCCAGTCATCCCTACCGACTCCATTGTACCAGCAGACTTTGATTTTGATGCTGAATGCCCGCCAACTGAATCAGGAGTGACAACTGAGATCCGTGAAGTCTTCAAGAAAATCTGAGGAGAGATTCAGAAGATCGAACGGCACCAGGCCTCATTAGATCTACATCTGGACAACAGAGATCCACCCTCACAACAGACTTGAGAGGGATAGTGGTACGGATCAGGGAGTGGTGTCAGCAGCAGAGTGCAATGCGATTCGAACAAGTTCGATATTTTAAGGCATTATACAATAAGATGCTTGTCTGGAGTGCTGACAATGCTGATATGAAGCAGAGGATGCAGGCGTATATGGAAAGATTGCATGCCTCCCACACGACTGAAATGGAGTTATTGCGTGAATTTCATCGAAAAGAAATTCTACGTGTTGAGGAGAACATGAATATGAAGTTCAACCTTCTCATGGCTGAAATGAAACTTGTGGCAACTGAATCAAAAGCCACTCGCTCAGAATTTCGAACAACACATGCCGCAACAGACTCCAAGCAGAACTCAACTCTCAGCAGACTGGACTTCATGCTCGCAGGAATGTTTCCAGGGGTTCCTCTCTCCTTTGATGATGCCAAAAAAGGGGAGAGGAATACCTGAGGAAATTTATGGAAGAAACAGTTGAGAAGCAAAAGGAAGAAACAACCGTTGAGAAGAAGAAAGGAAAAGCAGTTGAGGGGGAAAAGTCACAGGATTTGACCTTAATGATTGCTAAAACCCCTCAACAAGGTCATGTCACAACCTCAATAATCAGCAAACTTCCAGTAACTCTGCCGATCGAACACTCTGTTGTGCCCATGTCAGAGAAAAGAAAGATTGTAGTAGCAGATCAGGTAGAGTTTGATAAAAAGGCGGATGCCCACATTGAAGCAGTGATGAAACAATTTGGTGGCATTCCATTAGGGAAGGATCAAGATGCTATTCCAGATGACGGATCCGAGCCAAGATCAGTTGAAGAATTTAAAAATCTCGAATCCGAAGGCTATTTCAAGAATATGTCGGTAGCCCAAGCCTAGGATCTGTACTAGGAGAAGGTCTGAAGTTATGTGAAGAAGGCGATAGGCGTGACTACCAACAACCATTCACCGTAAGCGAGAGCGAAGACTCTCGTCAAGATACACCCAGAGGAGAAGGAAGAAGTGGTGGAGGAAGAGGTTTTCAACCTAGACCTCTGCCCAAAAATATCGAATATGTAGATCCAGGAAAGAAGGGAAGGATCTACTGGGTTGGCTATAATGAAGTAGCGAATCTGGAAGTGGCTAGAAAGAATGTTGATTATGTGAAAAGAATAGAAGAGGAAAACAGAAGACAAGACCAGCTATGACAAGAGAGGCAAGAGAGGAAGCGAAAAGATGATGCTGCGAAGAGAGCTTGTGAAAAGAAGAAAGCAGTTGAAGATGAACGAAAAAGAAAGAGAGCTGATGATGACTGAGCCAAAGAGGAAAGGAGGAGGCAGCGAAGGAGATGAAGTGCTACTGTGAACCCTTCATGTATTTACTTTTGTAAATACATTGTTGTGTAAGTCATCTGTTCTTTCAATAAAATATTTTGTATTTGTATCTTAGCATAGACACTTGTAATTCACTTAGATTTAAATATGCTCTGATACACTTTGTAAACAACTGTGTAAAGGACAAGAATGCTATGATCAATAAAGTGATTGATTCTACGCATACATTATTTGTTACTGCATTGTCTGTATGTATCTTTGCTGTTTACATGTTGTTTAATATTTTTTTAAGTTTTGGCATCATCAAAAAGGGGGAAATTGTTGGGAAATTATTTTGTAGATTTTGATGAATGCCATGTAAAACTTAGATTAGAATGTTGGCACCCCATTTTCCTTGTAACTTTCATTGTAATAGATAGGGCTGGATGAGCTGAGTCAAGTCAGCTAAACCTGGAAGTACAAGAAGTCAACTGAAGACTGAAGTGAAGACTCCGCTGTGGAACAACTGAGTATGGCCAAGAAGAAAGATCAAGAACTTGACTGAAGATGTATCAGCTGAGGAACAGCTAGTGTGAAGTGTCATTCTAAGTCATCTCAAGAAGCCAAGTCACAAGTTGAAAGTGACAGTTGAGTCTTCAAATGATTGGAGCAAACTCAAGTCACCTGGGGAAATAGGCAGTAGCCAAGAGAAGTCAACTAAAAGAAATCCGTTGCACAGAAGTCAAGAACATTACTTAAATAAGTAATACTTCCATGCTGCCAGGTCTTAAAGTGCTCGTCCCAGAAGCGTGCAAAAGGAATAAACCAATGGGAAGCACTGTACCTCATGTCAGAACCTGAAAAGCTGAACATTCATTTAATACGAGGAAAGGCCTACATCTCAAGATTTAAGACCAAGAAAAGACAAGCCAACAAACACAAGTGTCTTTTGAAAATCAGCCTATCTCTTCAACGGGCTGAGTGACTAGCAGAGTGACTGCCAGTAGTTTGTTGCCTGTCAGCTTCTTCACATAGCTTGAGGCCTTTTTCCCAATACAAATCCCAGGCTTGAGCCATGGACATGTTTGCGAAGTAACCCTCGGATGCGAGCGTCTTGAATTCATCAACAGATCTTGGCTCGGTTTCGACGTTTGAAATGGCATAGGTGTCTCTGTCTGTTGGAATGCCTCCATGTTGTTTTAGTATATCCATAACTCGGGCATCCATCTTTCCTTCCACCTCCTTCATCCCTGCTTCAACTATCTTTCTCTTTTCAACCATGGGTACTGCAGGATGTTGGAGCGGCAGAGTCACGGGAAGTTTGCTGATGATATCAGCTGTGACAAGACCTTGTTGGGGGGTTTTAGCAATCATCAAGGTCATATCTTTCGAACATTCCCCCTCAACAGATTTTCCTTTCTTCTCTCTTCTCTGTTCCTCAACTGTCTTTCCCTTCACAGCTGCGTCCTCCTTTTCAGCTTCAGATCCTTTCAATGCCTTTAGGTATTCCTCTTCCCCCTTTTTGGCATCATCAAAGGAGAGAGGAACCCCTGGAAACAAGCTAGCAAGTGTGAAGTCTAAGCGGCTGATGGCTGAATTATGCTTCGAATCTGCTGCGGAGTATGCTGCACGGAATTCGGAGCGGGTGGCGTTGGATTCAGCTGTCACCAGCTTCATTTCAGCCACGAGGAGGCTGAACTTCCTATCCATGTTCTCCTCTACCCGCAGAAGCTCTTTCTTATGAAATTCACGCAACAGCTGCATCTCTGTGTTGTGAGACTCATGCATTCGATCGATGTTCTCTTGCATTCTTGTCTTCATATCAGCATTCTCAGCCCGCCAGACTAGCAATTTATTGAACAATGTTCTAAAGTATCGAGCTTGTTCTACGCGCATTATCTGCTATTGTTGCCACCATTCCCGGATCCTAACAATTATTCCTCGCAGATCGGCAGTAAGATTTGCGTCTCGGTTGTCCAGTCTCATGTCCAGTGAGGCCTGGTGCCTCTCCATCTTCTCTATCTCTGCAAATATGGCCTTGAAAACTTCTCGAACCTCACCTGTGACTTGTCTCACCAAGGTGGCTAAGCAAATCAAAATCAAAGTCTCCTGGGACGATGGTGTCTGTTGGAATAACGGGATCAGGTTTATGGAAACGTTCTTGATCTCGAGCTGATTCTTCAGGAAGGTCAGGCACTTCCAGATAGAAGGGAAACGATTCTTCAAACGAATCATCACGGGCAACGGGAATCTGCTCAATGACAACTTGTGCTCGTGAAGTTCCTGGTGGAGTTGATCCTACTGCAGCTTGAGGAGCCTGCGCAGTTGACTCTGTTGACCCAGCTTGCTGAGCCTCAGCTGTCTTAACAACTTTGTCGGTCTCAGCTGGTTTTTCCATATGAGTTGACTGGTCCTCGACCATATCAGAAGCGTCATCAGACGATGATGAGATTTGCATGGGTGGCTCATCATCAAAATTAAAGGTTTGGCGAGTAGCCTTAAGGTTAGACTTACTCGTGCTTGGGAGAACATCCTCAACTGAGTCTTTTGGATGGGCAATAGGGGATGACTTAGCTTCGTCTTCACCTTCAGATCCCAGAAAGGTTATATCAGGATTTTCTTGGGAATCGTGAAGAGCACTTATCTCCTTTTCAGATGGATTAATGATAGAAGGAGGGATGTTCTGTGCTTCGGTCTCTTTACCCCGGGAAGGCTCAACTTCCCGTCGGCCTTCATTACCTCCTGCAGTCTCAACTGCAGCGTGGCCTGGACGATCCCTTCGATGTGTCACCGTCTTGGGGTCTTCTGAGGTGGCATCCACTGGAGTCTCAACTCCATGGATTGCACTTTCATTGCCCAGAGTGTTAACTCCCAGGGCAGTTCCTTCCTGTGCCTCGACTGCATCAACAACGTCATTGGCCTGCAGTGCAGTTGGCACTTCAGCTGAGACAGTCTTAACTGTCTGAGCCTCATCAGTGAAAACTTGTTGTGTATCCGTTTGTTGTTCCTTCTCCACTTCGCCTCTAAGATTCATTGTGGAGTCAGCTGCAGCATCCTCCGACCTTGCTGCAGTGGAGGGGAGTTTCCCCTCGGTGCACACCAGAGTGACTTGGATTGGGGTCACTCATCTCCGGACTCCCTGTTCCCTTTGAGTATTCAACATTGTTGGGGCGGTGGTAAAACACCTTCATTAGGGGTAGGCTCGACCGGG
This sequence comes from Rehmannia glutinosa, assembly GCA_016081115.2. Classification (NCBI taxonomy): domain Eukaryota; kingdom Viridiplantae; phylum Streptophyta; class Magnoliopsida; order Lamiales; family Orobanchaceae; genus Rehmannia; species Rehmannia glutinosa. The sequence continues at coordinate 54,000,590 of CM071930.1, forward strand.
GTCCCCACAATCCCGCCATCGCCAGATTCCTTAACACCTTCTTTCTCGAGTGAGCGGGGAAGTGGTGGCGGAACAATCGCGGGCAATATCTTTGCCACTCCCATCGGATCAATCTCCGGTACCGATGTGGAAGACTCCCCGTCCTTCCAATAATCGTTGCTCATGTAGGGCCCTGGATTCCCGCATGGCTTGCTGCATCTCCAATTCTTCTCAGAGCGGCGGTGGGTCCCGATCCTCATCTCTCCCGAGAGAGGATGTCAAGATGAGGACAAATCGACCTTTTCACGAGCTTGACTTCCTCTCGCGATCTACCGCTTCTCCTTGTCTTTGAAGATCCGCAAGATATCCGTGCGCTTTTCTTCATCCATGCTGGACCACAAAGGTCAATCCGAGAAAGTTCAACGGATTCGTCTTCTTCTTCAATAAATTCCGGTCTTTGGAATTGTTCCCTGGATCGACTCAGCTTCCACTTCCTCCACTTTCGTAGACAATTTTGGATGTCTGGATATGGTGGGGATAGGATCATTATATCATCATCATCTTTGTCATCTTCTCCCTGCTGTCTCTCGTTCTCAGGGATTGAAGGTAGCAAACTTTGGTGCTCCACACCCCAGCCAACGTCTGTTGCAGGAGGGGATACAATCCTATCACCAGGAGAGTTTGCTTTCTCAGATGCTTCTTGTGTCTCAAATTGCGATGACATACCGTGTCTTGATTTGCCTCTGTTGATTAGCTTCAATGACTTGGGTCATTTTTCATCTACAATTTCGGAGACTCTATTTCTCCGGCAATCTCCAGTATCTATTTCAGCTGAGTGGCTGACTCAGCCGGTTTCTCAAGGTCGGAACGCTTGAAGATTCTTCTTTTAGCCCTTACCAGAGGATTTCTCGCCTCGGATACGGTTTCTTCTCGAGTCCAGGCGGGGGGCTTCTTTGTTGTCTTTTTTTCGAGGAGCCATCTCGGCTTATCACCCTCCTTTTCTTGATAACCGGAGAAGGTATTTGAGGCTCCTTCTCCTGCGTCGCAGGGGCGGTGACTCGGCTACGAGGGGCAGTGCATCTTTTTTTTTCTTTTTCTTTGTCAGCAGGGGCGAGCTGCCTTTCTTTCTAGTCAGGGGCACGCCTTTCTTCAGGGAGAGGAGGAGACAGTTGTTTCTTCAGTGGTCACCGATTCTCCCTAACTCGTATCGCCTCTCTTGGCATATGTTCGCTTCACGTACTCCGGAAAGGTTAGACCGAACATTTTCTTGTTGACATGGAACGCCTTTCCATGTTGAAGAGGGACTCTTTCACTTCCATCATCCGGCCAATCACCAGGCCGTATCCCGAGATCCTCCAAACGAACCATCCTTCTTGAAGGATTTATTCCCAATATTTTGGCGAGTCCGTATACAAACTCATCCACCACCTTCTTTTCTTCTATGATCGCACTCACGATCGGCTTAGTTTTGGACGGTGATTAAAGCTTCCAAATTTGATATCAACGCACTTGGCAACAATATCCAGACTTGTGGTAGTCTTCCTTCAAGAGCTTCTTCTCACAGTGTAGACAACCTTAGCAAAGATAGTCGGGTTTGGCTACTTCTTCCAAGCAATGCGGCCAGTTGACATCGCTTCATAAATCTCCTCACTCCTTCCGTCGGCAACGAACGTGTTCTCGCCGATCCTCGGGCAATGATGGTTAAATATTTTTACGTGAACAGAGGACTTGATGCCCTCATCGTGAACTTCAAAGATTCACGTAGAACGCACGACCTCTTCCATGTAGGTCATCGGAAACTCCATCGTCAAAAATGGTTTCATCCGGACTTTTCCACTTTTACTCTGCTATATCCTTCACAAGGGTGTCGCGGACCCTGTTTGATCATGCCGTTGAAATCCACAAAGAGACCCGGTGTGTATTTGCTTTCCCAACTTGACAAAATCGTGAGTAGATGCCATTTCGATGTTTTACGAACGAAACTTTGAAAATGAACTTTGAAGATTTGTAGGGTTTTGAGAGAAAATTTCCTTCTTTGCTTTCGAGAGAGATGAACAGTTTTGGTAAAGTGAGAGAAAATTGGACGAAACGGTATATGTATGGGTTATGAAAGGACGTGCGGGTGGTTTTTGAAATTTGATCAAGATCAACGGCTTAGATTTTGCACGCCCGATTAACATTTAATTTCTCGTGATTTAATGCGGCAAAGATTTATATCCAATCATAAGCTTGGTATGCAGCTTTTGACTGTACACGTCATAATTATGCTGACGTCATTCTTAAAAACATTCCCGCTTGGTAAAAACGACTGCGTTTTTGTCACTTTGTTCATAAATGACTGTTAGGAATTTTATTGTTTAGATTTTGATGAATGCCATGTAAAACTTAGAATAGAAAGTTGGCTCCCCAATTCTTGCTTTGAAATGTATTGTAACAATTAGAGTGGCCAAGCCGAGTTAAGTCGGCCCTACGCTCCAACTTGCAAGAAGACAATGAAGGCTTGAAGGAAAAACTCTGTGAGACAATTGAGTACAACAAAGAAAGAGCAGACAGAACTCGATCAAGAAGCGGTGAGATCATCGGTGAGTGAAACATCATCAAGTCAACTCAAGAGAAGCCAAGTCTCAAGATGAAGTGACAGAAGAGTCATCCATGATTGGAAGTGACTCTTAAGTCACCTGGGAAAGCGAGGAAATGCGGTCAAGTCGAGATAATCAAAAGGAACCGTTGCCGAAATCAAGAGATTTACTTAAACAAGTAATATCTCCATACTACCTTTCTTGGAGTGCTCGATCCCGAGAAGCGTGCAAAGAAATGAACCAATGGGAAGCACTACACCGTGTCGAACTCCGAAAAGGTGATAAAACATTTCATACGAGGAAATGGCAATTCCAAGAAGTGCAAACCAACGATCGCAAAGTGATTTTCAAAAATGAGCCTATCTCTTCAACGGGCAAATTTTTGAAAGTTCACTATAAAAGGCTGAGGAGTTTGATTGAGAAAGAAAGAATGCGTGGATGACACACACGTGAGATATACAAGCTTATCAAAATTGAAATATTCTCAATCCTCAAGCCTACATCTCGAAGAACATCAATCCAACACTTACCCGTGAAGGAAAGAGAACTTCAATCGTTGAAGAGGAAACTATCGAAAAACAAGGGGTCTACATTCCAAGAAGGATTGTAGAAAGGTTCAAGGTCAACCAAGTCTTAAGCGTTTGGAGGGCTTCGTGATCAAATCCAAAGTGCTTGAGCAAGTGAGTCAGTAGTAGCAAGCGCAAATGCCTGCGTGAAGAAGGCTGAGTCGCATTTGAGAAGCCACCGAGTGATCAAGGCGTCTCGAGGCCCGAGTCCCAAAGGATCAAGTCGGCCGTTGTGATCAAGACTTGTATCCGGATCATTACCACTTTGTAAACCGATCATTACTTAGTGGATTCCTCCGGGAGTTGGAGAAGAGAGGAGTAGAAGAATTACCCCATCTTCGAACCTCTATAAAAACTTTATCTTGTGTCATTTACTTTCTGACATTTAAATATCTCGCACTTTTAATTGCTTATATCTGTGATAAATTTGCTATCCATCCGATAATCTATAAGTACTAAATCAAGTCAGAAAAACTTGCTTAAACAAACTTAAGGGTGTTAAGTCTTCCAAAAAACAAAACCACAATTTAGTCAAATTATAGCCAACAAATTTGAGTTACTCTACTAACAATTTCAAATTTGAGTGTTAAGAGATTGACTCTCTTGAGTGACTAATTCGATTGTCCATCAAGGACACAAATTGTGTAGAACTCAGAGATTTAAAAGGCCTAAATCGAAAATTTGGTAAGGTTTATTCAACCCCCTTCTAAACCTTACACTTACACCCCTTGGGACCTACAAGTGGTATCGGAGCGGTTGGTTCATTGAACCCTCCGCACCGTTCTTGAACTAGATCTCCAAACTTTTCAAAAGTCTCGCTTTAGTACTTAAACTTTCAAAACTCTTTTCTTTCATTAAAAATTATTATCATGGAAGCAAATCTAACACGCATTCCTATGTTCACTATTGAAGAATTTGATGATTGGAAAATTCGTATGCGAGCTCATCTATCAAAGATTACATGATGAGATGTGGATAGTGATAGAAGATGGGCCTCTGCAAATATTAAAGGTGAACACAATTTGCAAAGAGTTGCGGTGAAGGGGAAGAAGATGCAAAGACACAGGACCGGTCGTGGTTGAAAAACCAAGAATCGAGTGGACAAATGATGACAGAAAAGATACAACCTGGACAATATAGCCAAGGATATTCTCTACAAAACCTTGGACAAAGCCATGTTCAACAAGGTGAAATCTTGCAAAACGGCTAAGGAAATGCAGGACAAACCGACATTGATTTGTGAAGGCTCGGAGCAAATCAAAGAAAACAAACTTTCGGTGTCAGTACAAAAATTTGAGAACTTTAAAATGATCTCGGAGAAAACCCGGATCAACTGGATGCTCGATTCTGAAAATCACAAATGAGTCTCTACACTTGGAAAGGAATATACACGAGAAATGTGTATGAAGATCTGAAAAGTCTTCCACCGAATGGGAGATGAAGGTCATGGCAGACCGAGACATTCCATGGACCTATCAAAGACATCCAACCATGAGTTATTCTCGGACCTCAAAGCCTTTGAGTGAGAAGGAAAGACCAGGAAGAGACAATTTGTACCCAAACAAATTGCTCTAGTTGTCAAAGATGGAAGGAGAGTCAAGTCAAAGAGGCAATTGACCCGGAAAAAATAGCCCTAATGGTTAAAAGATTTAACAAGTTCTTTAACAAGAACTACAAGAGAGGAAAGGGTGAATCCTCCGAGAAGACACTCGGCTCCCTCCAAATCAAGGGATGATAGGCCAACCAAGAGGATGGATCATCAACAAGTTGAGTATCAAAGGGTGACAACCAAGAATAGAAAGAGTTGAGCAAAAGGCTGAATATCTATGTTGGAATTGTAGACAACCAGGTCACTATGCCATTGATTGCTCATATCCTGTGTAGTCAACAAGTATGCGAAAAACGAAGAAAAAAAAAGTCTTCGAGAGAGAAGACAAGAAAAGAAAAAGGCAATGATGGCTGCAGAGATCGCACGAGACAAAAAGTCAAGAGAGACAACTCGAGAGAAGCGGTGGTGACTACTCAAGTGACTCGAAGAAGAAGCCTTGATCCGCTTAATGGCCAAAGAACAAGATCAAGAAGATGAGGTACAATCTAACTCAACAAGCTCGGGACACTTAGTGATAGTGATCGACACACACACTTCATCACCCACCGATCTTTATGATTCATTAGGCAAAATGATGAAAGATTTTGAGCACATTAAAACCTCACACACACTATTGAATGAGGAAAACAGCTACTCAAAAGTCAAAACTCAAAGCCGACTAAGGAGCCGAGTACTCTAAGTCAAATAGCTGATGAGAACAAGAGTTTAAAGGCCGAAAATGCTAAATTAATAAAGCAGAAATTGCTGCTATAGAAAAGAGGAGAATGACCTCAAAAATGTTATTGCCTCATTCACTAAGGCATCTAAATCATTGGATGATCTTATTATGAGTCAAAGAGAATGTGGAGACAAGACAGCTTAGGATTTAATTCCTTTGTGCCATGTCAAACCTCAAGAGTAATTTTGGAAAAAGGATCTTCAAGTCATGAAGAGTCCGAAAAATCCAAAACTCTAAATGATGCACACACTTTCAATCCAAAGCACAATACTAAGCGAACCGGCCTTGGTTACAAAGGAAAAGGAAAACGGCCCGATTGAGAGTCTTTGAAAGGGCAGTGAAGAGATTCAAACAGTCCTCAAATGACTCCAAACGAAAAATACTCAGTAAAGAAGAAGCGAGTTACCAAAAATCCCGAAAAACTCATAAAAGAAATACATATGATGGGAATGGTAGAAAATATCCAAGCCAAGCCGATCGGAATAATGTGAACTATCGGCTAGACTTATGGAATACAAGCCCAAATGGCAAAGGCCTAGAACTCAACAAAGGCCATTCCAAAAGCATAAGAGCTTTCATCAAAGACACATATGCACTTAGGCACTACACTCAAAGACACCACAATTACCCAAGAAAGGCAATTGCTAAAACACATATGCAGGCATACGGACAAAAGAGACAATTTGTATGAACTGGACTCCCCAAGCAATTTGCCAGGATTGATTATGATTATGGCACGATAGATGGCAACCTCTTAGAGTCAAATCATTTGGCTATAGGTTGGTTGGATCATCTTATAATTCTAACCCCTCGGGACCCGGACAAGAATGGGTACCTAAAACTTAATTTCCTTGATTGCGGGTTCAAGGAACAGTGAGTGCCAAGGAACCTGGTACATGGATAGCGGCTTTCCGGACATATGACAGAAATAAGAGAAATCTGTCAAAATTCAAGGAAGTCAAAGGAGCCAAAGTCATATTTGGAGGAAATGAAGCTCCTGGTGAAATAAGAGGCATTGGATCCATCCGGAGGAATGGTTTAGAAATCACGCGATGTTGCATATGTTGAAGGACTAAACTTCAATTTACTAAGCATCATCCAACTCGCGACAAGGGCTACAATGTTGGATTCAACATGGGAATATGCCAAATCAAAAATGTTGAATCTAATGAAGTTGTCTTTGCAAGGATGCGGTGAAAAATATGTATGTAGTGGATTGGTCAACCGCAACACCCAAAGACTGTCTACTAGCAAAGAAAGCACAATTGAATCAAGTTGGTGTGGCACAAAAAGTAGTCATCCCCGATTTCAAAACGATTAATAAGCTAGCAAGAAGTCATCTTGTGGAAGGACTTCCAGGACTCGATATATAAGAAGGAGAGTATATGTGATGCATGTCGAGAAGGAAAACAAATCAAGTCGTCGTTCCAAGAAAAGACTTGCCCATCCTCAACAAGAATATTGCATCCGCTTCATATGGATCTATTTGGCCCATGGAACCGAAGCATAAGTGGAAAGAAATACACCTTGGTGGTAGTAGATGACTACTCAAGATATACATGGACAATATTCATGTGCAAGAAGAAAGAAACTCTACAAAAGCTACCACAAATGATGAAGAGGATACAAAATGAGAAGAGTCAAACCATTATCAAAATAAGATCGGATAGAGGAACCGAGTTTGTCAATGGAATAATAACTCGATCTTGTGTTGAGAATGGTATTGGTCATGAACTATCACCGCAAGGACTCCACGTGAGAATGGAGTTGCGAAAAGAAGAAAGCAGAACCCTCAAAGAAGCGTGAGGACCATGTTAGTCAACGCAGGTTACCAAAAAGGTTTTGGGTCAAGCAATCAACACGACTGCTACACCCAAAACAGATGTATGATAAATAGGCGGTGACAAAGACTCCCTATGAGATCGGATCGGAAGAAAACCAAATGTTGCATATTTCAGGATATTTGGATGTAAATGCTTCATCCACAATAATGGCAAAGACAACCTAAAGGCTTTTGATGCTAAAGGCGATGAGGGTATCTTCTTAGGATACTCACCGTGAAAGCAAAGCCTACTGAATACTCAACAAAAGAACTATGGTTACTGAAGAATCCATTCATGTAGTATTCGATGAGCCAAACATAAATGGAGAAGACATTGAAGAGTCGGTGATAAGGCAAACATCCAACCTTCTGAAGAGTCCTATCTTTGGCCGGGCGGGGATTATCAATTCGAGGAAGAAGATGAGATAGCCGAATCTCAAAAGCGGTGGAAAATCTGCCCGGTGAGTGATCACGAGAGAGTCGACCCACGAACACAACCGCAAGTCAATCAATCCAACTAACTTACTTCAACTTTGACGTAAGATGGCCGAGAGACCATCCACGAACTTGTCATTGGAGACATGAGAGAAGGTGTCAAGACAAGATCCGAACTCAACAAGAAGCAATGTTCACATGCTTCATCTCGAATAGAGCCCAAAGATGTGTCACAAGCATTGGATGACACACATTGGATTCAAGCTATGCAAGAAGAAGTCAATCGGTTTGAGAGAAATAAAGTATGGGAATTAGTACAAAGACCCATACATCAAAATGTTATTGGAACCAAATGGGTATTCAAATAAGATGAACGAGGAAGGTTCTGTGGTAAGAAACAAAGCAAGACTGGTAGCCAAAGGATATTGCCAAGAAGAAGGAATAGATTTTGATGAAACATTTGCTCTGTAGCAAGATTGGAAGCTATAAGGATGTTTCTTGCCTATGCGACTCACAAAAACTTCATTGTATATCAAATGGATGTAAAAAGTGCATTCCTAAATGGATTATTGGAAGAAGAAGTGTATGTTGAACAACCTCCAGGATTTGAGCGAGAAGACTCTTGGAGACAAGGTGTACAAACTCAAGAAAGCCCTGTATGGATTGAAACAGGCACCCAGAGCATGGTATGATACCACTGTCACTATTCCTAATCGAAAATGGATTCACTAAAGGAAAGGTAGATAGAACACTTTTCGAATTCAAGACAAGAAGAGTATCTTTGCTTGTTCAAATATATGTGGATGACATCATTTTTGGATCCACTAACAAAGAGTCATGTGAAAAATTCTCAAACCTCATGCAAAGTAAATTTGAAATGAGCATGATGGGAGAGGCGACATTCTTCCTTGGACTTCAAGTGAAAGAAACAGTGAAGGATGGAACCTTCATAAGCCAAACAAAATACACCAGGAGATTTAATGAAGAAATTTGGTATGGAGGAGAAGTCTTCGTAAAAATACCAATGAACACATCATCAAAATGGACATGGACGCAGATGGCAAGCCTCAGAGATCAAACAAGATCTGAGCACTTATTGGATCAACGCTCTATCTCACAATTGCTAGCAGCGACATCACCTTTCTTTGTAGGTGTATGTGCAAGATTTCAATCTTCTCCAAAAGAGAGCCATATGATACAGACTAAGAGAATATTGAGATACTTAAAAGGAAACCAAGAAGTAGGGCTATGGTATCCAAAGGAAGGTGGATTCAAGCTAATTGGCTATTCGGACTCGACTATCTTTGGATGCAAGAGTGGACAGAAAAAGTACTTGAGGCACATGTCAAATGCTTGGAAACAGACTAATTTCCTGGTTTAGCAAGAAGCAAAACTCAATAGCCACCTCTACAAATGAGGCGGGAATACATAGGCTGCGGGGCAAACAAGTGCCCAAGTCCTATGGATGAGACAAAGAAGTGAGAGATTATGAAGTTGAAGAAAAAGAAATTCCAATCATGTGTGATAACACAAGTGCAATTGCAATCACTCAAAATCCTGTGTTGCACTCAAGAACAAAACATATAGATGTCGGATATCATTTCATAAGAGATCATGTTGAAAAGAAGGACATTATCTTGGAATATATCTCAACGGACAAACAACTAGCCGACATCTTCACAAAACCATTATGTGAGTCAAGATTTGAAGAACTCAAACATGAGTTGGGGCTAATTGAGCTAAGACCGAGACACGAAGAGTCAAAGAAACGAAATGGAACAGAAAAGAAGGTGAAAAAGAGTAAAACAAAAATTAGCTCAATAAATCACCAGATCGGAAAAGTCACTATACCAAGTCGGTGATAGCTTTGAGTCACTAAGAGAAATGTGAGAAGCGAGTTAAATCGGCTAAGAGATAAGTGAATAACTTATGAGCAAAATGACAAAAACGCATCGTTTTGACTAAGCGGGAATGTTTTAAGGAACACATCAAAGATAATGATGATGTGTACGGACATAAAGTCGCACACCAAGCTTATGATTGGATATAAATCTTTGCCGCATTAAATACGAGACATGAATCGCTCAATATGCGTCACGAAATCCAAGCCGTTGATTTCGATCACGATTCAAAAACCGTCTGCACGCCCTTTCATAAACCATATTTAAACCATTTTTCGTCCTTCTCTCTCACACTTCTAAAAACTGTTCAATCTCTCTCTCTCAAAAAGCAAAGGCAAACACTCTCGAAACCCTATCAAACTTCAAATCTATTTACGAACTTTTCTTGAAATTATTCTCGAGAAATGGCACCAACATATGACTTTACCAAGTTGGGAAAACAAATCCACACCGGTTCGGCCGTGGATTTCGACGGAATGGTGAAGCGGGTCCGACGACACCCTGGTGAAGAAAATCGCGGAGAAGCTAGAAAGCGCGGGATCGAAAACCGTTTCTAACACTGGAGTATCCTATGACCTATGTGGAGGAGGTCGCACAATTCTACGTGAATGCTTTGAGATTCACGACGAAGGAATCAAGTCATCTGTTCACGGGAAGCGGTGACTATCACGGCCGAGCCAAGATTTGGCTGAATATTGCTCACTACCCGGCGGAGGGAGCATCCGAGATCAAAGAGGCTGATGTAAACTTGGGCGACGCATGGAAAGAAATAGCCAAGTCCGATGTTGCTTTGACAAAATAATATTCACAAAGAAACAAGAGACTCGAAGGAGGATTATCACAAATTGTTGGACATTGTTGCCAAGTGTATCGACATCAAATTTGGCGACTTTGACCAATCACAAAGGCAAAATTGATTGTGATGGCTGCAATAATCGAAGAAAAGAAGATAAATCCGGGCTGAGTTTATCTACAAAAGCAGATCTGCAAAACGCGTGGGAAACAAGTCCTTCAAAGAAGATGGGTCATTTGGAGGATCCTGGATATGGCCTGTGATTGGCCGGCTATTGGAGGTGAAAGGAGTACCTCTTAGACATGGGAAGGCCTTCCATGTTAACAAGAGGATGTTCGAGCTAATCTCTCAGTGCTCGAGAAGCGTCGTCGCCAAGAGAGCGACACCGGTGAGGGGGAATCACCACCCCAAGACACACAGTACGCTTCCTCTCCAACTAAGAAGAAAGCTGCCCTGCGGCTACCAAGAAAATCTCTTGCCCCTGCGGAAAGAAAACCAAACATGCTCCTCGCCCGCAGGCGAGTCACCCCCTGCGCAGAGAGTCACTGCCCAAGCGGCCGTGTCACTGCCCCTGCGGCGGCGATCGAGAAGGACTCACAAATTCCTTCTCTAATCGTCAAAAGAGGAGATCGACAAGCAAGCCTAGACGGCTCACTCGAGAAACAAACACAAGCACTTAGGCCCCGGCCCCCAAGACTCGGAGGACACCGCCTCAACCCGAAATTCCCTGGTACAAACCAGGAGACGAAGAAGACTCGTCAAGCGGACCGAACAAGAGAAACCAGTGAGTCGGCTACTCGGCTAGCACAGATCGGAGACTACTGGAGAAGTAGAGTCTCCGGATGTAATTGATGAAACGACCAAGTCTGCTTGAAGGTGATCGTGAGGCAACCCGAAGACACAAACTGTAGTTCATACAACAAACTCAAAAGAACCGGCAAATTTCAAGCGAGATAGTGATGTAATGATCCTATCTCCACCTTACCCGGACATCCAAAATCGTCAAATGCGTGAGTGGAGAAAATGGAAGCTGAGCAGTCAAGGGAAACAGTTCCAACGGCTTTGAATTCATAGAAGAAGAAGAGGAACTGCTGAATTTCCTGGATTATCTATCTGTGCTCGACTCTAGATGAAGACAAATCGCATGGATATTCTGCGGATCTACAAGGACAAGGAGAGAGAAAAGCAAGCTGAAGAAGCACGCGAAAAGGCAAGTACACCGCCCTATCTCCTAAGCAGACAGAACACTTCCATCCTCTCCTTGATGTCTTCTCTGAAAGTGATGAGGAACACGAGAATGCTTTGCCCACGGAAAGAATTGCGATCGCAAAGCAAGCATTGCATGAATCAAGAATCCTTCACGAGCAAAGACTGATGGAGGGACCAGGAGAGTCCTCGAACACACCGAAATCGACCCAATGGGAGTGGTTCAAAAATAGCCACCGATGTTCTTGCTACCACTTCCCCACTCACTCAAGAAGGCAATAAGGAAGATGGCGATGAAAACGGGCTAGTGGGGACCCCGGTCGAGAGCCAACCCCTATTGAAGGTGTGCCACCACCGCCCCAACGGCCAACCATCAATTGCAACAGCCGGGGAGTTTGGAGACGAGTAACCCCACTCCAAGTCACTCACTCGGTGGTGCGCCCCGGTGGGGAAACTCCTCCACCGGCAAAGCAAGGTCGGAGGATCTTTGCAGATGACTCCACAAAGAATGTAGGAGGCGAAGCAAAAGACACTCAAACACAAGAAGAAACAGAAGTTGCCACCAACGAAGCTCGAGACAGATTGAGACTGTCTCTCGGAGGTGCCAACACTCTGAAGGCTAATGACGCGATGCAAACGCGATGCGGCGAGGCAGGAAGAATGTACCCGGGAGTTAACACTGGGGCGATGAAAGCGCAATCCATGGGGTTGAGACTCCAATGGATGCCATCTGAAGACCCTAAGACAGTGACACTTTGTCGAAAGGGAAGGCCAAACCTCGCAGCAAGAGAGACTAACTGGAGGAAATGAAGGCCCACGGGAGATTGAGACTTCCCGGGTAACACACCAAGTAGAGAACATCCCTCCCGCAACCATCGATCCATCGAGAAGGAGATCGCGCGCACTTCATGATTCCCAGGACAACCACGATGTCACCTTTCTCGGGATCGGAAGGAAGAAGAAGCCGAGTCAACCCCATGACAAATCCAAAAGATTCACCGCGGATGTTCCAGGCACGAGCAAGTCGATCCCAAGACTACTCGTCGGACCTTTAATTTTGATGATGAGCCACCAATGGAAATCTCATCATCGTCCGATGACGCTTCGATAAAGCCGAGGACCGATCTACTCAAAAGGAGAAATCACCGAGACCAACGAAGGCTGTTAAGACAGATGAGGCTCGGCAAGCCGAGCCATCGCACCACAAAACCCAAACCAACCGCGATCATCTGCTCCGGCTCCTCAAGCTACACTGGATCGATTCCCAAAAGAACTTCACGCCCACCGCTTATCATCGAACAAATCCCGGATGGCGGTGATGAATCCTTCGTGGAATCTTTCCCTTTCTCACCGGAGATACCGAACTCCACGAAGAGTTAGAAAATGAGCAAGCACGCTATCACGGACCAGCTCCTGTTTTCACTCGGGCACCATTGTTCCGGTAGGCTTGATTTCGATTTGTATGGCCATCACCGCAACGAAGAATCACCAAGTGAAGTACGAGAAGTGTTCAAGGCACTCTTTCTTTGAAGTTGAAAAGATGGAGAGGCATCGAGGCCTCCTTGGATATGCGCCGGACAACAGAGATGCCAACCTTACGGTGACTTGAGAGGCATCACGATCGGGGTAAGGAATGGTAACAAAGCAGAATCAATGCGTGTGGAGCAACAGAGATACTTCAGACAATTATTCAAAAAGTGCTGGTGTGGAGAGTGAAAATGTTGATGCGAAAACAAAGTCAAGGAACACATTGAACATATGCACGAAGCTCACACCGCCGAGATCAAGGCTGCTGCGTGAGCGAAATGCAAATGATATACTGACGTTTGGAAGAACACATGACAAGAAAATTCAGCCTTCTCATGGGCCGAGATGAAGTGATTTATGAGAATCCAACGCTACTCGATCAATTCCGTGCGGCATACAACGCAAAGAGACTTGAAGCAAAATTCAACCATCGGGAGACTTCGACTTCATGCTTGCCAATGTTCCACGGGGTTCCTCTATCCTTTGATGATGCCAAAAAGGGGAAGAGGAATACCTTAAAGCGAAAAAAATCTGAAGCTGAAAAGAAAATGAGCGGTGACAAGGAACAATTTGAGAAGGAAAATCACCGAGGAAATTTTGAAATCGAAGAAAGGAAAATCTCGAGGGGAAGGATCAAAGAATATGACCTTGATGATTGCACAAACCCCCCAACAAGGTCCTCACACAAATGACATTATAAGCGAAAAGAAACTCCCAGTGACTCTGCCACTCCAACACTCTTTGTATCTATGGCCGAGAAGAAAAAGAAATTGAAGCGAGGGATGAAGGAGGTGGAAGGAAGAATGGATGCCAGGGTGATGAACATTTTGAAAGAACACGGAGGCATTCCGGTTGAGCGAGAGAGACACGTATGCCATTTGGATGTCGGGACAAAGCCAAGATCGATTAGCGAATTCAAAACGCTCGAATCAAGGTTATTTTGCAAATTTGTCCTTGCTCAAGCTTGGGATCTCATCTTGGGAAAAGGGTCTCACACTATGTGAAGAAGGCGGGGCACAGCAGATAACCTAGCGATCACTCTGCTGGTCACTCCGCTGGGCACTCACCGGAAAGAAGAAGGCCCGTGCAGATACGCCCAGTAGAGGAAGAAGCGGCGGTGGAGGAAGAAGCTTGGACCTGGGCCTCTCGCCCAAGAATATTGAATACGTAGATCCGGGGAAAGAAAGGAGGGGTCTCTTGGTGGGCTTGACCATGTGGCGAACTTGCAAGTGGCCAAAACCAACGCCGAGTATGCAAGAAGGATAGAAGAAGAAAACAAAAGACAAACTCGGCTATGGCGGGAGAGACAGGAAAGAATAAGGAGAGATAAAGCTGCCGGGAAGGCGTATGAGAAGAAAAAGAAGGCGGTGATGACGAGAAGAAGAGAAGAAGAGAAGAAGATCTTGATCAAGATGAAAGAAGGAGACAAAAGGAGATGAAGTGTTCTTTGTCCAACCCTTCGTGTATTTTATATGTAAATACATACAATGTAAGTCTTCTCGTAATAATGCTATAAATTTTTTTGAGACAATTACATACTCTGATACACCTTGTAAATTTGTGTTAAGTACAAGAATGATATGATCAATAAAAAGATTGATTATGCGCATACATTCTATGTCAATACACTATCTCAGTATGTATCTTTGCTATTTGCATCTTTGTATGATTTAAGTTTTGGCATCATCAAAAGGGGAAATTGTTAGGAATTTTATTGTTTAGATTTTGATGAATGCCATGTAAAACTTAGAATAGAAAGTTGGCTCCCAATTCTTGCTTTGAAATGTATTGTAACAATTAGAGTGGCCAAGCCGAGTTAAGTCGGCCTACGCTCCAACTTGCAAGAAGACAACTCAAGGCTTGAAGGAAAACTCTGGCCGTGAGACAGTTTGAGTACAACAAAGAAGAGCAGACAGAACTCGATCAAGAAGCGGTGAGATGCACTGAGTGAAACATCATCAAGTCAACTCAAGAGAAGCCAAGTCTCAAGATGAAGTGACGGAAGAGTCATCCATGATTGGAAGGCTGACTCTAAGTCACCTGGGAAAGCGAGGAAATGCAGTCAAGTCGAGATAATCGAAAGGAACCGTTGCCTGAAAATCAAGAGATTTACTTAAACAAGTAATATCTCCATACTACCTTTCTTGGAGTGCTCGGTCCCGAGAAGCGTGCAAAGAAATGAACCAATGGGAAGCACTACACCGTGTCGAACTCGAAAAGGTGATAAAACATTTCATACGAGGAAATGGCAATTCCAAGAAGTGCAAACCAACGATCGCAAAGTGATTTTCAAAAATGAGCCTATCTCTTCAACGGGCAAATTTTTGAAAGTTCACTATAAAAGGCCGAGGAGTTTGATTGAGAAAGAAAGAATGCGTGGATGACACACACGTGAGATATACAAGCTTATCAAAATTGAAATATTCTCAATCCTCAAGCCTACATCTCGAAGAACATCAATCCAACACTTACCTTGTGAAGGAAAGAGAACTTCAATCGGTTGAAGAGGAAACTATCGAAAACAAGGGGTCTACATTCCAAGAAGGATTGTAGAAAGGTTCAAGGTGAACCAAGTCTTAAGCGTTTGGAGGGCTTCGTGATCAAATCCAAAGTGCTTGAGCAAGTGAGTTTAGTAGCAAAGGTAAAGCCTGCGTGAAGAAGCCGAGTCGTCTGAGAAGCCGGTGAGTGATCAAGGCGTCTCAGGATCCGAGTCCCAAAGGATCAAGTCGGTTGTTGTGATCAAGACTTGTATCTCGGGACTGTTACCACTTTGTAAACCGATCATTACTTAGTGGATTCCTCCGGGAGTTGGAGAAGAGAGGAGTAGAAGAATTACCCCATCTTCGAACCTCTATAAAAACTTTCTTGTGTCATTTACTTTACAAAGACATTTAAATATCTGCACTTTTAATTGCTTATATCTGTGATAAATTTGCTATCCATCGATAATCTATAAGTACTAAATCAAGCTGTAAAAACTTGCTTAAACAAACTTAAGGGTGTTAAGTCTTCAAGTGAAAACAAAACCACAAATGAGTCAAATTATAGCCAACAAATGAGTTACTCTACTAACTACTTATTTCAATTTGTTAGTCATTAAGAGATTGACTCTCTTGAGTGACTAATTCGTCCCATCAAGGACACAAAATGTAGAACTCAGAGATTTAAAAGGCCTAAATCGAAAATTTGGTAAGGTTTATTCAACCCCCCTTCTAAACCTTACACTTACACCCCTTGGGACCTACAATGACTCAACTTATTCCTTAGCTGATTTAACTCTTCTCTCCTTGCACATAGGTACTCACCGCGATTAACTTGATGCGGTGATTTTCCGATCTGGTGATTCACTTAGCTGATTCAGGAGTTCAGCTCTTTTTCATCTTTTCGTGTTTCATCCCTTTTCTTTGACTCTTCTGAGTGTCAACTCAGCTCAATTAACCCTAATTCATGCTTGAGTTCTTCAAATCTTGATTCACATAATGGTTTTGTGAATATATCAGCTTATCAGTTGAGATATATTCCAAGGTGATGTCCTTCCTTTCTACATGATCTCTTATGAAGTGATATCTGACATCAATGTGCTTTCTTCTTGAGTGCAACACAGGATTTTGAGTGATTGCAATTGCACTTGTGTTATCACACATAATTGGAATTTCTTTTTCTTCAACTTCATAGTCTCTCAGCTGCTGTCTCATCTATAAGACTTGGGCGCAACAGCTGCCCGCAACTATGTATTCTGCTTCAACTGTGGAGGTAGCTATTGAATTTTGCTTCTTGCTAAACCAGGAAATTAGCCTATTTCCAAGCATTTGACATGTACCTGAGGCACTCTTCCTGTCAACTCTACATCCAGCATAGTCAGAGTCTGAGTAACCAATTAGCTTGAATCCACCTTCCTTAGGATACCATAAGCCAACTTCGTGGCTTTCTTTCAAATATCTCAAGTTTCTTTTGGCTGCAGTCATGTGGCTTTCTTTTGGAGCAGATTGAAATCTTGCACATACACCTACAACAAAGGTGATGTCTGGCCTGCTTACTGTGAGATACAACAATGATCCATAAGTGCTCAGATCTTGTTTGATCCACAGGCTTGCCATCCGCATCCATATCCATTTTGGTAGCGTATTCATTGGTATTTTCACGAAGACTTCTCTTCCATGCCAAATTTCTTCATTAAATCTCTGGTGTATTTTGTCGACTTATGAAGGTTCCATCCTTCAGCTGTTTTACTTGGAGTCCAAGGAAGAATGTCAGTTCTCCCATCATGCTAATTTCAAATTTGCTTTGCATAAGATTTGAGAATTTATCACACAGCTCTTTGTTTGTGGATCCAAAGATGATGTCATCCACATATATTTGAACAAGCGTGATACTCTTCCCATCTTGAATTCTCAAGAGTGTTCTATCCACTTTGCCTTTTGTAAATCCGTTCTCAATCGGGAATTGTGATAATGTATCATACCATGCTCTTGGTGCTGTTTCAATCCATATAAAGCTTTCTTGAGTTTGTATACTTTATCTCCAAGAGTCTTCTCGCTCAAATCCTGGAGGTTGTCCAACATATACTTCTTCCTCCAATAACCCATTAAGGAATGCACTCTTTACATCCATTTGATATACAAAGTGAAGTTCTTGTGAGCATAGGCAAGAAACATCCTTATGGCTTCCAATCTTGCCACAGGAGCAAAAGTTTCATCAAAATCTATTCCTTCTTCTTGGCAATACCCTTTGGCTACCAATCTTGCTTTGTTTCTTACCCACGAACCTTCCTCATTCATCTTGTTTCGAACACCCATTTAGTGCCAATAACATTTTGATGGGTAGGTCTTTGAACCAATTCCCACACTTTGTTTTTTTCAAATTGATTCAGCTCTTCTTGCATGGCTTGAATCCAATGTGTGTCATCCAATGCTTGTGACACATCTTTTGGCTCTATTCGTGAGATGAAACAAGTGAACATAGCTTCTTGTTGGGTTCTGGATCTGGTTTTACACCTCCTCTTACATCTCCGATGATTAGTTACTGGATGGTCTCTCGGCCATCTTACATCAGGTTGGAGTAAGTTAGCTGGATTCAGTCGTCTTGCAGCTATGTTATTTTGATCAGCTCTCTCATCATCACTTAGCTGCATATTTCCCAGCTGTCTTTGAGACTCAACTATCTCATTTTCATCTGGGTTTATAATTCCACTTGACTTCAACATAGGGACTCTTACGCATGGTTGGGTGATTGACTTATCACCGACTCTTCAACGTCTTCTCCTTTACATTGGGTTCATCAAACACCACATGAATGGATTCTTCTGTAACCATTGTCCTCTTGTTGAGCACTCTGTAGGCTTTGCTTTCAGCTGAGTATCCTAAGAAGATACATTCATCAGCTTTAGCATCAAAAGCCTTTAAATTATCTTTGCCATTGTTGTGTATGAAGCATTTGCATCCAAAATATTCTAAAGTATGCAACATTTGGCTTTCTCCCTGTCCAAATCTCATAGGGAGTCTTTGTCAGCTGTCTGTTTATCATGCATCTATTTTGAGTATAACATGCTGTGTTTATTGCTTCAACCCAAAATCTTTTAGGCAGCCCTGCTTCAGCTAACATGGTCTTGCTGCTTCTTTGAGAGTCCTATTCCTTCTTTCTGCAACTCCATTTTGCTGTGGAGTCCTTGCTGCTGATAATTCATGACCAATACCATTTTCAACACAATACTGAGTTATTATACCATTGACAAACTCCGTTCCTCTGTCAGATCTTATTTTGATAATGGTTTGACTCTTCTTATTTTGGATTCTCTTCATCAGTTGTGGTAGTTTCTTCAGAGTTTCTTTCTTCTTACACATGAATATTGTCCATGTGTATCTTGAATAGTCATATACTACCACCAAGGTGTATTTCTTCCCACTTATACTAGCTGGTTCAACTGGACCAAATAGATCCATGTGTAGCAGGTGCAATATTCTTGTTGAAGATGGACATGTCTTTTCTTTGAATGCTGATTTGATCTGTTTTCCCATCTGGCATGCATCACATACACTTTCCTTCTTGTATACTGAGTCTGGAAGTCCTTCCACAAGATTGCTCCTTGCAAGCTTGTTAATTGTTTTGAAGTTTAGGTGACTCAGCTTCTTGTGCCACAACCAACTTGATTCTGCTGTGCTTTTTGCTAGCAGACAAGTGCTTGGTGTTGCAGTTGACCAATCTACCACATACATGTTCTTTTGTCTGCATCCTTGCAACACTACTTCATTAGATTCAGTGTTCTTGATTTGGCACACTCCCATATTGAATCCAACATTATAGCCCTTGTCACAGAGTTGACTTATGCTTAGTAAGTTGAAATTGAGGCCTTCAACATATGCAACATCTGTAATTTCTAATCCATTTTTCTTGATGGATCCACTGCCTCTTATTTCTCCTGGAGCTTCATTTCCTCCAAATATGACTTTTGCACCTCTAACCTCCTTGAATTTTGACAGATTTTTCTTGTTTCTGTCGTGTGTCGGAACAACCACTATCCATGTACCAGTGCCTTGGCACACAACCGTTCCTTGAACCTCGCAATCAAGGAAATTAGGTTTTAGGTACCCATATTTGTCAGGTCCCGAGGGGTTAGTATTGTAAGATGATCCAACCAACCTATAGCCAAATGATTTGACTCTAAGAGGTTGCCATCTATCGCTGCCATAATCATAATTAATTTTAGCAAATTGCTTGGGGTTTTAGGTTCATACAAACTTGTCTCTTTTCTGTATGCCTGTGTATGTATTTTAGCAATTGCTTTGTTTGGGTAGTTGTGATATCTTTGAGGATAGTGCCTGAGTGCATATGTGTGCTTTGATGATAGCTCTTTTGCCTTTGGAATGTACTTTCTTTGAGTCTTAGGCCTTTGCCATTTAGGCTTATATTCCATAGATGTTTGTTGATAGTTCACATTATTCCAATCAGCTTGGCTTGGGTACTTTCTACCATTCCCATCATATGTGTTCCTTTTATAGAACTTAGGGCTTTTGGTAGCTCTGTTTCTTCTTTACTGAGAGTATTTTACTTTTGGAGTTCTTTGAGGAACTCGGTGGATTTCTTCTCACTGGTCCTCTCAAAGACACTCAACTCGGCCGATTTCCTTTTCCTTTATAACCAAGGCCAGTTTGCTTGTGATTGTGCTTTGGAATAAATGTGTGTGCACCATTTGGAGTTTTGTATTTTTGAGATGTTTCATTACTTGAAGATCCTTTTTCCAAAATCACTTTTGGAGCTTGACATAGCACAGAGGAATTAAATCCTAAGCCTGTCTTATCTCCACATTCTCTTTGACTCATAATAAGATCATGCAAGGATTTAGATGCCTTAGTGAATGAGGCAATCACATTTTTGAGGTCATTCTCCCTCTTTTCTATAACAGCTATCTCTGCTATTAACTTAGCATTTTCAGCCTTTAGACTTTTATTCTCATCAGCTATGTGACTTAGAGTACTCAGCTCCTTAGTCAGCTGTGAGTTTTGACTTTTGAGTAGGCCGTTCTCCTCATTTAGTAGTGTGTGTGAGGATTTAATGTGTTCAAAGTCTTTCATCATTTTGCCTAATGAATTATAAAGATCAGTGGGTGATGAAATGTGTGTGTCACAATCACTGTCACTAGAATCTGAGTGTGATGAGTTAGAGTGTACCTCATCTTCTTGGTCAGGTTGGTCTTGTTCTTTGGCCATTAGACAGATCAAGGCTTCTTCTTCAGAGTCGCTTGAGTAGTCAACTTCACTACTCTCCGAGTCTGTTGTGTCTTTTGACTTGACTGTCTCAGTAGTCTCTGCAGCCAACATTGCCTTTTTCTTCTCTTGTCTTCTTTCTCCGAAGACTTTTCTTTCTTCTTCATTCCTGTATTTGTTGACTACAGGATATGGGCATTCATGGCATAGTGACCGGGTTGCCTGCAGTTCCAGCATAAATTTTCAACCTTTTGATCAGTTCTTTCCATCCTTGGATTGTCAGCTCTTTGATACTCAATCCTTTGATGCTCTGTTCTTTTGGGTGGCCTATCTTTCCTTGACTTGGAGGGAGCTGAGTGTCTTCTGGAGGATTCACCTTTGCCTCTTTTGTAATTTTTGTTGAAGAATTTGTTAAACTTTTAACCATCAGGGCAATCTCCTCTTGGTCAATGACTTCCTTGACCTCAACTCTTTTACCATCCTTAACTATTAGAGCAAATTGTTTTGGGCACGATTGTCTCCTCTTGGTCTTTTCTTCTCACTCAAATTCGTAGGCTTTGAGATCTGAGAATAACTCATGGTTGGATGTCTTTGATAGGTCCATGGAGTGTCTCGGGGCCATGACTTTCATTTCCCACTCAGATGGGAGACTTATTAGAATCTTCATACACATTTCCTTCTGTGTATATTCTTTTCCAAGTGCATATAGCTCATTGGTAATTTCTGTAAACCGAGCATCCAGTTGATCCAAGGTTTCTCCTCAAAGCATCTTGAAATTTTCAAATTTACTCGTACAAAGAACAGATAGTTTATTTTCCTTGATTTGCTCGAGCCTTCACAAATCAAGGTTAGCTTGTCCCGATTTCTTTTGCCGTTTTGCATGATTTGACTTTGTTGAACATGGCTTTGTCCAAGGTTTTGTAAAGAATGTCCTTGGCCACGTTGTCCAAGTTATATCTTTTCCTCGTCATCATTTGTCCATTCACTCTTGGTTTTTCAACCATAGCCGGGTCTAGGAGCAACATCCTCTTCTCCTTCTCGCTGCAGCTCTCCTTGCTGTGTGTTCACTTTTAAGATTTGGAGTGGCCCATCTTCTATCACTATCCACATTTCATCGTGTAATCTTTGATAAATGAGCACTCGCATACGAATTTTCCAGTCATCAAATTCCTCAATAGTGAACATAGGGATGCGTGTCAAATTTGCTTCCATGATAATAACTTTGCTGAATAAAAGAGTTTTGAAAGATCAAGTGCTAAAGCAAGCTTTGAAAAATTTGGAGATCTAGTTCAGTAACCAGTGCGGAAGGCTCATGAACCAACCGCTCTGATACCACTTGTAGGTCCCAAGGGGTGTGAGTGTAAGGTTTAGAAGGGGGGGTTAAATAAACCTTACCAACTTTTTGATTTAGTCCTTTTAAAACGTTCAGAGTTAATACTTCACAGCTGAGTCCTAGATGGACATCTAAGTTAGTTAATCAGCAGAGTTAGCCACTTAACAAACTCGACTGAGCTGTTGATAGAATAACTTAGCTGTTTTGACTAGAACTTAACTTGACTGTGATATGTTTTCAGCGGAAGACTTAACACCCTTGAATTTGGTTTAAGATGGTTTTAATACTTGGTTTTAGCACCTTTTTGATTATCAATTGGACAACAAATTTATCAGCATATATTGAAATAATGTGCAGAAATTAAAGTGTTGAAATGTAAATGACACAATAAATTTTTATAGAGGTTCAAAGATGGGGTAATTCTTCTAATCCTCTCTTCTCCAACTCCTGGAGGAATCCACTAAGTATTGATCAGTATACAAAGTGGTAATCAGTCCAAATGCAAGTCTTGATCACACAGCTGACTTGATCCTTTGGACTCAGTCTGGAGATGCCTTGGCCACACAACTGGCTTCTTGTACGACTCAGCTTCTTCACAGGGCAGCTGCCTTGCTACTACAGCTCACTTGCTCAAGCTTCTTGGATTTGATCACGAAGCCCTCCAAAAACTTGAGACTGGTTCGACCTTGAACCTTTCCTACAATCCTCCTTGGAATGTAGACCCCTTGATTCTTCAAATGTTTCCTCTTCAACTAATTGAAGTCGTCTTTCCTTCACAGGTAAGTGTTGGATTGATTTCCTTCGTAATGTAGGCTTGAGGATTGAACTTGAATGATTTGAGAATAGTTCAGGTTACAAATATTGCTTTTCTTGCTCGTATTTGTTTTCTGATTGTCAAGGTAACCAACATCTCTCAAATAGATTCCTCAGCCTTTTATAGTGTTCTTTTGAAAATTTGCCCGTTGAAGAGATAGGCTAATTTTCAAAAGACATTTGTGGTCGTTGGCTTGTCTTGTTGCAGTCCTTGGAATTGACATTTCCTCGTATGAATGATTCTTTAGCTTTTCAGAGTTCTGACACAGGTGCAGAGCTTCCCATTGGTTTATTCCTTTTGCACGCTTCTGCGATTGAGCACTTATTTAAGTAATTCTCTTGACTTCTGTGCAACGGATCTCTTTCAGTTGTCTCGACTTGACTGCATTTCCTTGACTTCCCCAGGTGACTTCGAGTCAGCTTCCAATCATTGGATGACTCATCATCACTTCAACTTGAGACTTGGCTATCTTGAGTTGACTTGACCGACACTTCACTCGGTTGTATCTCACCGCACCTTGATCGAGTTCTGTCTTCTCTTCTTTGCCACACTCACCGCCTCACAATGTGAGTCTTCCTTTTAGTCTCCAGTTGACTTCTTGCATGTTCAGGAATAGCTGACTTAACTCAGCTCGACCAACCCTATCTATTACAATGAAACTTACAACAAAAATGCGGTGCCAACTTTCTATTCTAAGTTTTACATGGCATTCATCAAAATCTAAAAATTAATTTCCCAACAAATCTTATAAACCACATTACAAAGACTTATAGGTCTGAAGTGAGATATTTAAGTATGATTCTTAATTTTAGGGATAAGAGTGATGAGTGTTTGATTCATGCTTCTTAATATTTTGCCAGAATTAAAGAAATTGATCACAGCTTTGCAAATATCAACTTGAATGATCCCAGTAAAATTGGAAGAAAAAAGCATTCATACCATCGTGGCTAGGAGCCTTGTGGGGGGTGAAGATCAAAAAGAGCCTGTTTGATTTCTGTAGCACGGATTGGAGGGATAAGCTTTTCATTCAGCTCTGAAGTGATGGACTGTGGCATTCCAATAAGCTGACTTGAAGGACAGAGCTGTCTTTCAGAGGTGAAAAACTTAGAGTAGAACTTGATGACCTCCTTCTCAATCTCTTTTTCAGAGACACAAACCACATTATCCACAGAGGAGGTATTGAAGCTGAAAAAGACTGAAGATTTATCAAAGTTAACCAATTGCCCTGACAACTTATGGTATTTACAGAATATCCTTCAAAACTCTAGCTTGAGAAACAATTGCCTCAAAAAAATTACAGAATCATCAACAAACAACAGATGAGTTATGATAGGACCATTTTTGCATAATTTAAGACTAGAGAAAATCTCAGACACGATAATGAAAGCTAAGGGGAGATAGGATCACCTTGTCTCAACCCTCTTGAAGGATGAATATAGCCAGATGAGTCACCATTCAAGTTGAAAGAGAAAGAGGATGAGGAAACACAAGATAAAATTCAATTAATGAATCTAGAATGAAATCCCATTTTTGTCATGGTACCCCTAATGCAATCCGACTCAACCCTATCATAGGCTTTAGCCATATCTAACTTAATGGCCATATACCATTTTTTCCCTGATCTGTGTCTATTAAGAAAGTGAATAAACTCATGGGCAATGACAACATTATCAATAAGCTGCCTACCAGGAAATAATACAGACTGATATTCACCAATGCACTGATGTAAGCAACTTTTAAGTCTAAATACAAGAATCTTAGAAATAATCTTATAAACCACATTACAAAGACTTATAGGTCTGAAGTGAGATTTTAAGTATGATTTTTAATTTTAGGGATAAGAGTGATGAGTGTTTGATTCATGCTTCTTAATATTTTGCCAGAATTAAAGAAATTGATCACAGCTTTGCAAATATCAACTTGAATGATCCCAGTAAAATTGGAAGAAAAAAGCATTCATACCATCAGGGCCAGGAGCCTTGTGGGGGGTGAAGATCAAAAAGAGCCTGTTTGATTTCTGTAGCACGGATTGGAGGGATAAGCTTTTCATTCAGCTCTGAAGTGATGGACTGTGGGAATCCAATAAGCTGACTTGAAGGAAAGACTGTCTTTCAGAGGTGAAAAACTTAGAGTAGAACTTGATGACCTCCTTCTCAATCTCTTTTTCAGAGACACAAACCACACCATCTGCAGAGACAAGCTGTGAGATACCATTGGTTGTCCTCCTTTGATTAGTCACTGCATGAAAGAACTTAGTATTCTTATCCCCAGCTCTTAGCCAATTCACTCTGGATTTCTGTAGCCAAAAGACTTCCTTTTTATGATATGCCTGGTGCAATTCAGTCTTCAAGGAATTCCATTTGTCCCAATCTCTGTCCCCATACAAAGCTCTCAAAGAGTCAATAGAGCCTTTCAGATTTTCAATTTGGAAAGCTGAGTTAATCTTTTTGGCACAGCTCCACTTCAAGAGCTCAATTCTGCTGTTTTAATTTTGTGATGGACTTGGAACATAGAGTTTCCTGATACAGTTATAGACCATGCTTATTTAATCAAGTTTCCAACCTCTTCATACTCAGCAAATCTCTTATCAAATTGGAACCTCCTATGCTTTTTTCGATGAACCTCCACATCATTATCTACCAAAATAAGGCAATGATTTGGAGAAGCTCTAAACTCAGCTTTTGCAGTAGCTTTGGGGAATTTAAGGCACCAATTAGCTGAGCCAAAGGCTCTATCTAACTTTTCCTCAACAAATTCCTCTCCACTTCTGTTGTTGGCCCAAGTAAATTCCTCTCCAATGGGTGAAATTTCCTGCATCTCCATCTCTCTAATGAACTCATTAAATCTAACAAAACTCCAAGTAGGTCTAGTTCTTCCTCCTTTCACACTTTCCAACACCTATTTATACTATTTAGTTCTCTCACCTCCCTCTATTCAGATAAACAATTTCGATAATTTCTTTAATTTATCACTATTTTTATTATTTTTCTCTTAATCTTGATAAGAAAATGTATAAATTGAGATCCATATTGACTAATTTTGGATTAATTTTTTATTTTTATTCAATTTTCTTGCAATATATTTTACACTATTTTTTCCACAAAATTTTTCACAAACAATCAACATCTCTAAAAGATTCTCCTTCACATCAACACAATCATTAATTTTTCTCTACACATCCAATTTTCACTTTAAAAAGTGGTGACAGAAGCAAGCTTCCACACTGTCTTAGCTCACCCACACTCAAAAAAGAGGTGCTCCATTGTCTCTTCTTCCATCCCACACAACTGGCAAATGGTGTCGTATTTGATCCCTTTCTTACGAACATTAGTCTTCACTGGAAGATTACCATGACAACATTTCCATAGAAAAACTTCAGCTTTTGTTGCACTCTGAGCTTCCAAATACAGTCCCACACAACCAGTTTTTTTCCCTAAAACCACTACTCTCAGCATGTTCAGTAATAACCAACTTATCCTTCATCAAACACTGGTAAGCTGATGTCACTGTGAACTTACCCTTATTCTCAAAGTGCCACACATGTTTATCATCTTGCCTTGGATTGAGAATGGGGATCTGAAGGATGGAAGCTACATCATCAAAGGAGAAAAGCTGTTGGATAAGCTTGTCATTCTAAGATGATCCATCACCACAAAACAACTCACAAACCAAGTTGAGACAGGAGGCCAAAGGAACAATATTTATGGGAACAAAACCATTAGTTTTAGGAATCCAAGGATGATGTCAGATCTTGATGCTCTTACCATTACCAATCTCAAACCTCAACCCTTTTGAAATAACAAATCTTGCCTCCATCCAACATTTCCACAACCATGAGGCCCCACTGGGAACTTCAGCCTCCAGAAAATCACTTTTAGGAAACTATTTAGATTTAAGGACTCTACAAATCAACAGGTTGGGTTGAGAAATCAATCTCCATAACTTCTTAGCAAAAAGAGACTCATTAAAAAGTTTTAAATCATGAAAATTCAAGCCCCGTCCTGTTTTGGAATAGAAAGCAAGTCCCAGGATTTCCAATGGATTTTCTTATTCCCTCCCTCAGAGACACCCCACCAGAATTTGGAAGTGATTTTAATCCCTTTACAAATACCAACTGGGAGAGCTTCAATGACTGATCTAATTAGAACATCCTTCCCAGCAGTTGAAAGAAAAATGCTCTTCTTGTTTTGGATTCTTGTTTTGACAGTATCAAGAACATAATTAAAAACTTCTTTATTAGACCTATCAATACCCAAAGGGAGCCCCAAATACCATAAGATTTATGCATTTTAATTCCATGCATAGTATTACATTTGCTAACGTTATCCACAGAGGATGTATTGAAGCTGAAAAAGATTGAAGATTTATCAAAGTTAACCAATTGCCCTGACAACTTATGGTATTTATAGAATATCCTTCAAAACTCTAGCTTGAGAAACAATTGCCTCAAAAAAATTACAGAATCATCAGCAAACAACAAATGGGTTATGATAGGACCATTTTTGCAAAATTTAAGACTAGAGAAAATCTCAGACACAATAATTGAAGCTAAGAGGAGATAGGATCACCTTGTCTCAACCCTTTTGAAGGATGAATATAGCCACATGAGTCACCATTCAAGTTGAAAGAGAAAGAGGATGAGGAAACACAAGATAGAATCCAATTAATGAATCTAGAATGAAATCCCATTTTTGTCATGGTACCCCTAATGCAATCCGACTCAACCCTATCATAGGCTTTAGCCATATCTAACTTAATGGCCATATACCATTTTTTCCCTGATCTGTGTCTGTTAAGAAAGTGAATAAACTCATGGGCAATGACAACATTATCAATAAGCTGCCTACCAGGAAATAATACAGACTGATATTCACCAATGCACTGATGTAAGCAACTTTTAAGTCTAAATACAAGAATCTTAGAAATAATCTTATAAACCACATTACAAAGACTTATAGGTCTGAAGTGAGATATTTATGTATGATTTTTAATTTTAGAGATAAGAGTGATGAGTGTTTGATTCATGCTTCTTAATATTTTGCCAGAATTAAAGAAATTGATCACAACTTTGCAAATATCAACTTGAATGATCCCAGTAAAATTGGAAGAAAAAAGCATTCATACCATCAGGGCCAGGAGCCTTGTGGGGGGTGAAGATCAAAAAGAGCCTGTTTGATTTTTGTAGCACTGATTGGAGGGATAAGCTTTTCATTCAGCTCTAAAGTGATGGACTTTGGGATTCCAATAAGCTGACTTGAAGGACAGAGGTGTCTTTCAGAGGTGAAAAACTTAGTTAGAACTTGATGACCTCCTTCTCAATCTC
Source organism: Rehmannia glutinosa (assembly GCA_016081115.2). NCBI lineage: Eukaryota > Viridiplantae > Streptophyta > Magnoliopsida > Lamiales > Orobanchaceae > Rehmannia > Rehmannia glutinosa. Next base: position 54,028,895 of record CM071930.1, read on the forward strand.
TTTTTCAGAGACACAAACCACACCATCTGCAGAGACAAGCTGTGAGATACCATTGGTTGTCCTCCTTTGATTAGTTACTGCATGAAAGAACTTAGTATTCTTATCCCCAACTCTTAGCCAATTCACTCTGGATTTCTGTTGCCAAAAGACTTCCTTTTTATGATATGCCTGGTGCAATTCAGTCTTCAAGGAATTCCATTTGTCCCAATCTCTGTCCCCATACAAAGCTCTCAAAGAGTCAATAGAGCTTTTCAGATTTTCAATTTGGAAAGCTGAGTTAATCTTTTTGGCACAACTCCACTTCAAGAGCTCAATTCTGCTGTTTTAATTTTGTGCTGGACTTGGAACATAGAGTTTCCTGATACAGTTATAGACCATGCTTATTTAATCAAGTTTCCAACCTCTTCATACTCAGCCCATCTCTTATCAAATTGGAACCTCCTATGCCTTTTCCCATGAACCTCCACATCATTATCCACCAAAATAAGGCAATGATCAGGAGAAGCTCTAAACTCAGCTTTTGCAGTAGCTTTGGGGAATTTAAGGCACCAATTAGCTGAGCCAAAGGCTCTATGTAACTTTTCCTCAACAAATTCCTCTCCACTTCAGTTGTTGGCCCAAGTAAATTCCTCTCCAATGGGTGAAATTTCCTGCATCTCCATCTCTCTAATGAACTCATTAAATCTAACAAAACTCCAAGCAGGTCTAGTTCTTCCTCCTTTCACACTTTCCAATACCTATTTATACTATTTATTTCTCTCACCTCCCTCTATTCAGATAAACAATTTCGATAATTTCTTTAATTTGTCACTATTTTTATTATTTTTCTCTTAACCTTGATAAGAAAATGTATAAATTGAGATCCATATTGACTAATTTTGGATTAATTTTTTATTTTTATTCAATTTTCTTGCAATATATTTTACACTATTTTTTCCACAAAATGTTTCACAAACAATCAACATCTCTAAAAGATTCTCCTTCACATCAACACAATCATTAATTTTTCTCTACACAATCAATTAGAAACTAAATTAGGAGTCTTTATCTCTGTGAAAAAGTATTACTCCATTTTAATTAAAAACATAATATTGTTCAACATTTAATACTTCATAGTTCAACATATGATACTTTTCACTAAAATGTCTATTTTTTTTAACTTAAAAGTGTAATACTTTTTAGTCCAACATATAATACTTTTCAATTCAATTTGTAATACTTTTTTGTTCAACATATAATACTTTTGCCAAAAAAGGTTTGTTGTGAGAACGTATCAGGGATCCTTATCCATGAGATAAGTCAAGTCGGATCAATTCAACAGGGAATTCGCGGGTCAACAATAAATCCGCGGGTCCACAAAAAGTTGACAATCTACCAAAGATAGTGATGTAATTCTTTTTAGGAAAAATAGTAATACTTTTAAGATATGTAATACTTTTGAGTAAAAAATTAATACTTTAATGAGAAACATGTAATACTTTTAATTTAAAAAAAGTGATACACATTGTTATATATGGTGAAGAAGATGATAGAAATGGACAGTGACTCCAAATAGCAGCTGGTGGCAAGAAAATTGACGTGATTTTAATGAATAAGTTATATTTTTTGTTCAATGTGTAATACTTTTCAATTCAACAAGTAATATTTTTGCACTTAAACCTGTAATACTTTTCAATTCAACATGTAATATTTTTTCACTTAGACGTGTAATACATGTAATACGTTTTTACTTAAATATGTAATACTTTTCACTTAAAACTATAATACTTCAACATGTATTTTTGCAGTTCAATATGTAATAACATTCACTTAAACATGTAATACTTTTCATTTAAAACTATAATATTTTTCAGTTCAACATGTAATACATTTTACTAAAAACTCTAATATTTTTCAGTTCAAAATATAGTACTTTTCAATTAAAGTTTATTTCACTAAAAACTTCAATACTTTTCATTTCAAAATGTAATACTTTTTAGTGATGGTTTCTAAAGATGTTTCTCTTTTTCCTCTTCTTTTTTTCTTTTTTTTTTTTCCTTCGTCTCTTCTTCTTTTTCCTTTTTTTTCTTCTTCTTTTCCCTTCATTTCGTGGCAAAACTAAACCTTCAAGTGGATGAAAAAAAATTCATACTTGAAACTCGAAATCTCCATTAATGGAGTTTCAAAACTTAAAATACTCCATTAAAATGGTGAAAATAGTGAAAAATTAAGATTCTCCAGGTCATTAATGGCGAAAATTTCATAGATACAAAATAGGAAGCAGAAAATATTACGATTTGCAACTAAAATTTTCTTCAACTTTTCCTTTGAAAATTAGGCTTACTAAGATGAGCAACTTTGCAGCTTCCTAAAATTACCCACAGAATCCACTTAGGCAACCATGTACAAAGAGGATTCTTTTCATAATCCCCATTAAGAGCCCAAACAGGCCAATTTGGTTCTCATCATCAGTCACCGCTCGATAAATCAGTCGATGGCGTATCGAAAGACCACATATGAATCCACTTTGAATCAGACCACTTCTCACTAGGGGTGGCTATGGTTCGGGAACCACCGGTTCCGGTTCCTCATTTTAGAGGAACCGGAACCGAAACCGTTACCTCATGGTTCCCGTTCCAAAATTGGAGCTGGCGGTTTCGGTTATGGTTTGGAACCTGGTTCTGGTTAAACCAGAACCGTTTGTTTATCTTTTGATAACTTTTGATTTTTTTTAAAATGGTTTATCAATTTCGGTTACAAAAAAGAGGAAAAAGAAAGAAAAAGACTTGGACTTAATATTCAATTAAGTTTTGTACTTAATATTAATATCAATATTAAATCATCTATATATACTAGGGGTGTGCACGGGACGGGATGGTTTTGAGATTTAAAAATCTCCTGAACCATCCCTAAGTTCGGGGATTCTAAAAATAAAATCTCCAGAACCGAAGCATAGAAAAAAATCTCCGTTCGGAACAGTACCGAAAGTCCGAGATGGGGATTCGGTTCTAGTAGGATAGTACGGTACGTTTTGGTTTGGGACGTATATTGGGAGATTAGTCATAAATAAAATATACAAATTTGAAAAAAAAATAAATATAAAAATCACCAAAGGAATATACTTCCAGTCTCTTTTTAGTGTAGCTCAAAATAAAAACTAAAACCATAATAGGTAATACAATCCTAAATTCTAAACTTAATAACCACCATAATACAAAAATATTCTATTATTTTGGTAATTGTCCTTCTATTGACTTAGAACAATTATTATTAACTAATAATTTTGATAAATTAATATGAAACGAAAAATTATATAAATTTATAATCTCAATATCTCCTACTTAACAACTTAATTTAATCAATAAAATTATATTTATAATTTATGTAATGTGATTAAAAAAAATTAAAATATGATTTTTTATATTGTTATAGTATGGTACTATTACTTGTTTAGAGTATGTTTCTCTTTTAAGTGCAATTTACTAATCATTTAACTAATTTTGATTTCAAATGATTTACTCTATCATAAATATTAAAGTTTTTTAAAATTCATAATAGTTATAGTATTATGTTTTTTTTCAGAAATATATTTTTTTAGGTCCCAAGGGGTGACGTATAAAGTTTAGAAGGGGGGATTGGTTGAATAAATTTTACCAACTTTTGGATTTTAGTCCTTTTAAATAATATCAGAGTTAACACAAGTCAGCTAAGTCCTTTAAGGACAACTAGGTTGGCTTACACAACAAAGTTACCCACTCAACAGACTCGACTGATCTGTTGATAGTATAACTTAGTTGTTTTCAGCTAACACTTAGAAATGCAGTTGACTTGGTTTTACCGGCGGAAGACTTTCACCCTTAGAGTTTTTAGTATGTTTTCAACACTTGTTTTGGCAATGTTATTATCAGCACACTTAAGCAATTTAACTTATCAGCAGATATGAAAAATAATGCAAGAAAAAAAGTACGCTGAAAAGTAAATAGACACAAATAGTTTTTATAGTGGTTAAAGGATGGGGTAATTCCTCTAGTCCACTCTTCTCCAACTCCTTGAGGAATCCACTAGGTAACTTGACTTGGTTACAAAGTAGTTAACAATCCGAGTCAACTTTGATCACAGAGCCTGCTGCTCTTGGGACTCAGCTTCTTCACAAGAGGGTTGTCCTGCTACTTCAGCTTCCTTCAAACCTTTGGACTTGATCACGTAGCCCTCTAACAGGTTCAAAGCTCTGTTCGATGGAACCTCACTACTTCTCCTTCAACCTTGGAGAGTAGATCCTTTTGTTCTTGAAAACAATTTTTCCACTTCAACTGATGAAGTTGTCTTTCCTTCACTGAGTGTGTTGGATCAATTTTCTTCAAGTTTAGGCTTGAGGATTTCTTTGAAAGCTTGAGAGATGTTTGCAGGTTATTGCTTGAATGCTTGTATGCTTATGTTAAATTCGGTCACCTTCTCTCAAAGGATTCCTCAGCCTTTTATAGTGCACGCTTGAAAATATGTCCGTTGAAGAGATAAACATAATTTTCAAACAACACTTCGTAGGTTGTTGGCCTGTCTTGTCTTGCAGCATTGATGAAGACCCTACCTTGAATTTAATGCTCTGCAGCCTTTCCTTAAACTCTGCAGGATTTCAGGTGCTTCCCATTGGTCCTTCCTTTTTGCACTCTTTCAACAAAACAACTTTATTACTGGCAGCTTGACACATGCCTATTTCCAGCAAAACGTTGACTTGTCTTGACAACGGATCTCTTTCAGCTTTCTTGAGTCTTGTTTGATGCATACCCCTTTGACATTTGATTCCAATCATTATGAAATGACTTTGATGTCAGTCAGCTGACTGAGATAACTTTTATGTCACTTGACTGATTCTTCACTTCACTTCACTCAGCTGCCACACAGCTGGGTCTTCACTTCAATCTTCAGTCGAGTCTTGTAATCTTCAACTTGGCTGTCTTCAACTCAGCTTATACAACCTTATCTAATACAAGTTGATTTACATTTGAAATGGGGTGTCAACTTCCTAATCTAAGTTTTACATGGTATCATCAAAATCTATACATAAATTTTCCTAACAATTTTCCCTTTTTTGATGATGCCAAAACTTAAATAAACATCAAAGCAAATAGTGCAGAAAATAAAGAATGATTGCATAATATGTCATTTTATTGAACATATCATTCTTTGCACTTTACAACGCTTTTTACAATAAACCTATACAAGGTATCAGAGCTATATAAACATATAAAACCATTACATGTATCAGAGCATCAACAGCTAGGTATCAGAGCATTCAAGTATAACAAGGTCTATACAACGTACGTACAAGTATATGTATTTACAGTTAAGTATAATACAACATAAAGGGGTTCAGCCGTCTTCAATGCCTCGGCTGCTTCCTTCTTCTCTCAGCATCCCCTTCAGCTCTTCTGCGATCGTTCTCTGCTCTTCTTCGTTTTCTATCCCCTCTTCTCTCTTTTTTTTTCCATGAGCTCTCTTGACAGCTGGGTCATCTCTTCTCTGCCTTTCTTCTCATTCTCTATTGAGCCTTATGTTTTCTTCTTCTTGCTTCCTCCTTGCTTCTTCATTCTTCCTTTCCACCTCTATGTGGGAAAGCTCATCCAGCCCAGCCCAGTAGATCAACTATTTCTTTTGGGGACCCACATAACGAACATTTTTAGGCCTTGGTTGTGATGGAGTAACTCTGTCTCTTCCACCACTGCCATGCCTTCCCCTTACCTTTTGTGACTCAGCTCCTCCTCTTGGAGTGTACTATACGGGCATCTTAGTAGTCTGCTGACTACTTGAGGTTTGCTGCATCTCAGCTGATTTGCACAATTCTAATCCTTTCTTCCAGTACAGATCCCACGTCTAAGGTAGAGTCATATTCCTGAAAAATCCTTCTGATGTTAGAGTTTGAAATTCCTCTATGGATCTCGGCTCATATCCTCCATCAGGAATAGCTAACTCTCTTGGGGGCTTCACAGTAGGGTAATCTTTCAAAAGTCCTGTTGGGGGCCGTCAAACTTCACTTTAAGATTTCCAATTCTTCCTTGTTGCTTCTCAGCTACCTTCTCAAAGTCTGCGTCTATGGGTTCTCGAGACTTCTGGAATGCCAAAGCAGCTTTCTCTTCAATTGACAGTTCTTGAGGTAGCTGACTCAGGATAAAGGTGGTAACATTTCCTTGCTGAGGGGTTTGGGCAAGCATTATCTTCAAAGGTGGCTTCTTCATCTCACTTCATTCCCTCTTGCTGCTTGCTTCCCCCTTACTTTCTTCACTTTTACTTCCTCTTTCCCCCTTTTTAGCATCATCACCACGAGGTAGAGTCGACTTAGAGGATACTTCTCCCAGGATTAGATCCAACTTTTTCTTAGTCATGTCCATTTTATCATGACTCGCAGAGTGTGTTGTTCTGAATTCTGACCGCAGTGCCTTCATCTCAGCTGCCATCAACTTTATTTCAGTGTGGAGCACCATTATCACTGTATGCATGGTGGCCTCGTTTTTTAGAATGTTTGCCTTAAGATGTGCCTTCAGTAACTCCATGTCCGTCTTGTGAGACTGGTCTATCCGGAAGATGTGATCCCTCTGTCTCTACTAGAATTTGGCGTGCTCTGCACTCCATATTACCATCTTAGCAAATAGAGATTTGAACTACGAAACTTGCTCACGCCTCAGTGCTTTCGTCTGTTTTGTCCATTCCTTTATTCTCTAAATTGTGCCTCGGATGTCTCCTATGATTGTACCATCTTTATTGTCTAACCGTTGGTTGAGTGTTGCGAAACCCTTCTCCATATTTTCTATTTCAGTGCAAATAGCCTTGAAGACTTTTTTGAAATCAGCTGCATCAGCGGACTGCTCTTCAGGCCACATATCATCGAAGTCGAAACCAAATGGTACCATTGTACAGTCATCAGGAGTTCCAATCTCTTCAGCTGGGACTTGGACATGGTGTTTAGCACTTTCAGCAGCTGACTCTGCTTCCAATGGGACTTCTACCTCGAACGAGAAGTATTTAGCGAATAGGTCCTCAGGGAAAATATGAATCTCTCCCTCTCCTGCTTTAGGAGCCTTACCCTTTCCCTTCAAAAGTTCTTCAGCTCTTTGTACCTCGACTGTCTCAGCATCATCGGCATCATCTGCAACTGTGTTAGCCTACTAAGCTGACTGACCCTCAGATGTCTTAACAGCTTCATTGACATCAATTGATTCTTCCTGTTGAGTATTTTGTTCCTCAGCTGATTTATCAGCATCATGGGAAGGTGATGGCACCATAGGAGATGGGTCATCAACCAATGTAAAATTTACAGGGACAACTTTGTCACTAGCTTTGCCCTTTCTCTGTGCCAAGGCCTCCCCAGCAGCTGTGTCCTCTTGAGATTTGTCTATGGGACTGGACTCAACTTCATCATCCATCTGCAAAAATTTGACGTCGACGTGTTCCTGTGAGTCATTAAAGGCACTTATCTCTTTTTCTTCCATTGACTCTACTTGAGGAGCAGACACTTCTTCTTCGCCTTGCTTACCCATGGAAGTCTCAACCTCCACTGGGCATTCTTTACCCTCAGCAGTCTTAACCAATGCTGGGCTTTCGACACTCCCTTTTGCAGTCTCAACCGCAACAAAGTCTTCAGTTATCCCTTCAGCAGACTGAGCTGCTTTGGGATCTTCTGTGGCATCCCTTGAGGTCTCAACCTTGCGGATTGCACTTTCAGAGCCAAGAGTCTCAACTCCCTTGGCTTCACTTCCATCTTTTCCCTGGACTGCATCAGCAGCTTCATCGGCCTGCAGGGCAGATGGGATTTTAGCTGAGATAGTCGGAACTGTCTAAGACTCGTCAACCCCACTCTGTTGTACATTTGAGTTCTCACCTTCACCTCTAATCGTTTTTGGGTGTTCTCTTCCACAGCCTCCTCCGATCCGGCTGTGGTGGTTTGAGTTTCCCCCTCAGATGGCACACCAGCTGAGTCTCGAGCAGTGGGGTCACTTGAAACCTGAGACTCGGCTTCTTGTCCAAAGGAGTGAGCAGCCGATAGGGTAGGTGTCTCAACACCTTATTCAGGGTTAGGCTTGGCTAAGGTGCCCTCTTCTACTCCATCCTTAACTTCATCGCCATTTCTCCTGGTATCTTGTTCCTCCGAGTGCACTGGAGAAGTGGTGGCATCAATCACCCTCACCATTTCCAAAATGTCTGGGCTAGAACAAATTAGGATTGAAGATGACTCTCCCGGGCCCATTCGCAATTGCTTCTTGTGAAGCTCTTTGGATTTTTGGATAGCTTGCCTCATTTCAGTCTTCTCTACTGCATCAGCAGGGTCCATTGTATCATCATCACTGCTGCTGGCTGACTAAAAGGCACTTTCAGGCACACCATCTCAATTGCCTTTGCCTTACGCTTCTCCTCCTTTTTCTTTTGGTAGAGAATGGTTGTGCAGAAGTCTAGGTCCAACGCCGACGAACCAGAATATTTTCTAGAAATCTCAGGAGTTCTTCTTCCTCATCTATGAACTCTGGACTCTGTAATTGAGCTCTAGCATAACTCAACTTCCAGTTTCTCCACACATAGAGCCTCTCCTGTACATCCAGGTACGCTGGAGATAGCAAAATGAGATCATCATCCTCGTCATCTTCATCTATTGGCGAAGAGGAGCCTTTTCCTCCTCAATTGTTCTGGTATCTTTTTGATGGGAGTGGACAACTAACTCCTCACCCTGGTCAGCTGTTTCAACTTCTTTTTCCTTAGCTGTCTCATCCAAACTCTCTTGATCTCCACCAGCAGCTCTTCTACTCTCTGTTGTTCGCCGACAATAGTCTCTTTTTCTTCAGTGGTCTCCAAACCACTATTTTGTTTTGAACTTTGCTGCTTTTTACCAGCAGCTTCCTTTTCAACAGCCATGCCAGACTCAACTGGCTTGGCTAGGGCAGATTATCTTACCAAACAATGTCTATTGCTCTTAACCAGTGGATCTTCGGGTTCCACAACCTCTGGTTCTTCAGCTGTGAAAGTTGATTCTCCCATCTTCAGTTTCTTCGTTGCAGCTGGCTTTCTCGGCACAACTGAGCGTTTCTTTTTCATGACTGGAGAAGATGCAGGGGACTACTTCTCGGCATTTGTTGCTGGGGCAGGTGTAGGGTCTTCCACGACTACATGGGCAGGTGCAGGTTTTGCTACAGGGGCCTTCTTCTTTTTCTGCACAGGCTTAGGAGATGGATCCTTAGCAGTTGTAGCTGTGTCCTCCAGGAAAGGATCAGCTGACTCTCCTTCACTTGTATCAGCTTTTCTTGCATTGGCTTGCCTCTGAGCAGCTGATAGGTTGACCCTAAACATCTTCCTGTTAACGTGGAAGGGTTTCCCATTCCCTGAGAGGAATGCCATTCACCTCCATCAGGTGGCCTATCACTAGGCCATATCCCAGCGAGCTTTCGAACAATCCATCATCATTAATGCTCTTATTCATGATGTTCGGTTATATATTGGCAAAGATGAACTCAGCCCAGTTCACCTTTTTCTCCTCCATTATAGGAGCCATCACTGTTAGCTTAGTCCTTGACAGCTGATCGAACTGCCAAACTACATGTCAATGCATTTGGCTACCACATCCATGAGTTTGTGGTAGTCCTCCTTGATGAGAGACTTCTTAGCTATATAGACAGTCTTTGTAGCAGACTCTGGCTTAGCAATCTCTTTCCATGCTTCAGCCAGGTTAATATTTTTTTCTGTAATCTTCTTCAACCCAGAGGCATATGACATGCTTCAACTAAGTCCGCAGCAGTTATCTTAATGTCCTTCTGTGGACCGAAGAACGGATTTCACCATCATGAACCTAATCGTTCACAAAAAACATCGCCACCTCCTCCAAGTAGGTGTGCAAGAACTCCATAGAGAGAAACTCCTTCTGATCGGATTTCTCTAGGTTCTCAATGATCTTTCGAGTAAGAGCTTTGTCAACTCCTTGTTTGACCATTTCTTCAAAATCCATCGTTGCTCCTGAATGGATTTTCTCAGCCATCTTCACAAAGTCAAACTTATGTGTCATTTTGAAATCTAAACTCGAAACTTGAACGAAACGTGAACTAGGGTTTTGCTTCTGGTTGCAGAGAAAACTTCATTTGCTTGAGAGAGAGATGAATGCATTGTGAGGAGAGAGAAAATGGATTTTCAGCATATATGGGATGTGAGGGGACAACTTTTGGAATTCAAAAAGTTTGAAAATGATCAACGATTAAGATTAAGTCTTGAAACCACATTAATTGAATTAAATGCAATAATATTTATATCCAATGATAGGTAAAATGGATACAGGCTTTTTACTAACACCATAATTATTGCTGATGTCATGCCCAAAACATGCCCGCTCGTAGAAAACGACTGCATTTTGTCACTTAGCTCTTAAATAACTCAGATATCTTCTATAAGTGACTTAACTCTGTTTCTCTCTTCATATAATAAGTACTCGGTTGTCCAGCTACTCGATACAGCTAACTAGTTGTCTTGACTGTTTCACTTGGCTAAAAAATGAAACTTTGTTGATTTCCAATACTCTCTTCTTTGACTCTGCTGATTGAGTCTTCTGATTCTCTTAACTCAGCTCAATCAATCCAAGCTCATTTTTAAGCTCTTCAAATCTTGATTCACATAATGGCTTACTGAATATATCAGCTAATTGCTTATCAGTTGATATGTATTCCAAAGTGATGTCTTTATTTTCAACATGATCTCTTATAAAATGATATCTGACATCAATGGGCTTGGTTCTTGAATACAATACTGGGTTCTGAGTAATTGCAATAGCACTTGTGTTGTCACACATAATTGGAATCTCTTTTTCTTCTATATCACAGTCTCTCAGTTGTTGCCTCATCAATAACACTTGGGCACAACAGCTGCCTGCAGCTATGTACTCTACTCGAATTGTGGATGTAGCTATTGAATTTTGTTTCTTATTGAACCAAGAAACTAATCTATTTCCAAGCATTTGACAGGTACCTGATGTACTTTTCCTGTTGTAGGTCTCAAAGGGTGTGAGTAAGGTTTAGAAGGGGGGGGTTGAATAAACCTTACCAACTTTTCGATTTTAGTCCTTTTAAAAATATTACAGAGTTAAATACACAGCTAAGTCCTTGGGGACAACTAAGTTAGTTAACCAGCAGAGCTAGCCACTCAACAGACTCGATTGAGCTGCTGATAGAATAACTCAGCTGCTTAGTCTAGACCTTAACTTGGCTGTGATGAGATTTTCAGCGGAAGACTTAACACCCTTTAATTTGATTTAATATGTTTTAAACACTTGATTTTAGCACTTAGTTATTTATCAGTTGGATAGCAAATTATCAGCAGATATAAAGTGATATGCAGAAATAAAATGCTGAAATGTAAATGACACAATAATTTTTATAGAGGTTCGAAGATGGGGTAATTCTTCTACTCCTCTCTTCTCCAACTCCTGGAGGAATCCACTAAGTAATGATCAGAGTACAAAGTGGTTATCAGTCCAGATACAAGTCTTGATCACACAGGTGACTTGCTCCTTTGGGAATCGATCTGAGATGCCTGCGCTTCTCGTCCGACTCGGCTACTTCACAGGCGTACGCTTTGCTACTTGACTCACTTTCTCAAGCTTCTTGGATTTGATCACGAAGCCCTCCAATAACTTGAGATTGGTTCGACCTTGAACCTTTCTACAATCCTCCTTGGAAAGTAGACCCCTTTTGCTTCTTCAAAAGTTTCCTCTTCAACAATTTGAAGTTGTCTTTCCTTCACAGCTTAGTGTTGGATCGATTTCCTTCGAGATTTAGGCTTGAGGATTTTGCTTGAATAACTTGAGAATATTTTGCAGGTTACAGTATGAATAATGCTTGTTATCTCAGGTATGCAAGGTAACCTTTTCTCAATGTGATTCATCAGCCTTTTATAGTGAATTTTCAAAAATCTGCCCGTTGAAGAGATAGGCTGATTTTCAAAAATCACTTGTGTTCGTTGGCTTGTCTTGTTGCAGTCCTTGATGTTGATATTTCCTCGTATTAAATGTCTTGTAGCATTGCAGCGTTTCTGACACTAGTGCAGTGCTTCCCATTGGTTTGTTCCTTTTGCACACAACTGGAATTAATACTTTATCTCTGACAACTTTAGAAGGTTACTATTTTGAGTAACATTCTTGACTTTAATCGACGGATCTCGTTCAGTTGTCTTGACTTGACTGCCGTCCTTTATTCCCCAGGTGACTTTGAGTTAGCTTCCAATCAAAGGATGACTCATTTGTCACTTCAACTTTGATACTTGGCTTCTTGAGTTGACTTGACTAACTCTTCATACAGTTGTATCACAACCGATACTCCTTCAGTCGAGTTCTTGGCATCTCTTCCTTGCCACACTCAGCTACTTCACAGCGGAGTCTTCATTCTAGTCTTCAGTTGACTTCTTGTATTCCCAGGCATAGCTGACTTGACTCATCTCATACAGCCCCATCTATTACAATACAAATTACAAGGAAAATGGGGTGCCAACTTACTAGTCTAAGTTTTACATGACATTCATCAAAATCTAAACAATAAATTTCCCAACAATTTCCCTCTTTTTGATTATGCCAAAACTTAAATACCTACAAACAATATGCAAATAGCAAAGATACATACATATAATGAAGTAACAAGGAATGTATGCGTAGAATCAATCTTGTTATTGATCATAACATTCTTGTCCTTTACACAGCTGTTTACAAAGTGTATCATGGCAATCAGAGCATACTTATATCTACGCAAAATACAGATTTTTCATTAAATGTACAAAAGACTTACATACATATGTATTTACAAAAGTAAAATACATGAAGGGGTTAGCAGCAACACTTCATCGCCTTCGCTGCCTCCTTCTTTCTTCTTCAGCTCTCTTCCTCTTCTTTTCATCTTCAGATGTTTTCTTCTTTTCATAAGCTCTCTTCGCAGCTTCATCTTTTCTTTTTCTTTCATGTCTTTCTTGCCACAGCTGAGTTTGCCTCTTATTTTCTTCTTCGATTCTTTTGACATACTCAACATTTTTCCTCTCCACTTCCAGATTGGCTATAACATCATATCCTGCCCAGTAGATCCTTCCTTTCTTGCCTGGATCTACATATTCAATATTTTTGGGTAGAGGTCTAGGTTTAAAACCTCCACCTCCACCACTTCTTCCTTCTCTTCTGGGCGTATATTGTACCGGAGTCTTCTTCTTACCAGCAGAGTGACTACTAGTAGTCTCACCTGTCGCCTTCTTTGCACTTTGACCTTTCTCCCAAAGATAAGTCCCAGGCTTGGGCTATGGACATGTTTTTGAAATATCCTTCGGACTCGAGCGTTTTGAATTCTTCAACAGATCATGGCTCTTGTCCGTCATCTAGAATGGCATCTGTATCTTTTCCTGTCGGAATGCCTCCGAATTGTTTCAACATTTCTTCAACACGGGCATCCGTTCTCTTGTCGAAATCCTCCATCTCTGCTTCTACAATTTTTTTCTTATGAGACATTAGCACAACATAGTGATAGAGCGGCAGAGTCACAAGAAGTTTGCTGATTATGCTAGTTGTGACATGACCTTGCTGAGGGATTTCAGCAAGCATTAAGGTCACATCCTTTGACCTTTCCCCCTTAACAGCTTTTCCTTTTTCCTTCCTCTTCTCAACAACTGTGTCTTTCTTCTCTACAACAACTGTCTTTTTTTCTTCTCAACAACCGTCTCCTTCAACATCTTCAGGTATTCCTCTTCCCCCTTTTTGGCATCATCAAAGGAGAGAGGAACCCCTGGAAACATCCCATCAAGCATGAAGTCCATCTGATAGATAGGCAATTATGCTTAGAGTCTGCTGCGGAGTATGCTGTTCGAAATTCTGAGTGGGTGGCTTTGGACTCGGCTGCCACCAGTTTCATTTAAGCCATAAGAAGGTTGAATATGGCATTCATATTCTCCTCTACGCTCAGAAGTTCTTTTCGATGAAATTCACGCAGCAATTCCATCTCCGTTGTATGGGAGGCATGCAATCTCTCCATATAGGTCTGCATCCTTGCCTTCATGTCAGCATTGTCAGCACTCCAGATCAGCATTCGGTTGTATAGTGCCTTGAAGTACCGAACCTGCTCGAGACGAATGGCACTATGCTGTTCAGACCATTCCCTTATTCTGACCACCACTCCTCTCAAGTCTTCTGTGAGAGTGGCATCTCTGTTGTCCAAGCGCATATCGAGAGAGGCTTGGTGCCGTTCAATCTTCTCAATCTGTTCACAGATCTTCTCAAAGATTTCACGAATCTCAGTTGTCTAACTTGAGTTAGTTGTCGGCCACTCTGCATTGAAGTTGAAATCAGTTGGCACAATTGAATCAGTCGGAATAATGGGGTCTTCTTGGACGGTGTAGAGCTTCTATTCTCTTGCAGTCTCTTCTTCGAGCACAGGTAACTCACGAGAGAAAGGAAACACTTCTTCATATGCATCGTATCGCACTTGAGTAATTGTGCGCGAGGTGGTCATCAAGCATCTGACTCTGAAGCCTACGCAGCTTCTTCGTGATTCACCGGGGCCTTTGATGGTATTGACCAAATTGGCCGAGCCTCAATTGTCTTAACAGACTTCTTCGGTCTCACCGGTTTGTCTTTTGAGTTTCTTTGTTCCTCGGCCTTATCGATGCGTCATCGGAAGATGATGAGACTTGATGGCTTGGCTCATCATCAATATTGAACGTTTGACGAGCAGCTTTGAAATTTGGCTTACTCATACTTGGAAGAACATCCTCAGCTGAGTCTCTTTGATGTGCGGCAGGGTGGACTCGGCTTCATCTTCGATCCTTAAAATGATATGTCGGGTTGTCTTAGGAATCATGAAGAGCACTAATCTTCTTCTCGATTCTTCAATATGAACGGGAGGGATGTTCTCGCATTGCGTCTCTTTTACCCAGGGAAGTCTCAACCTCCTTGGGCCTTCATTACCTCCCGTAGTCTCAACTCGCAGCAGGCTCACATTCCCTTCGACACATGCAAAATTGTCTTAGGGTCTTCGCATGGCATCCAGGAGGAATCTAAACTCCCGGATTGCACTTTCATTGCCTGCAGTGTTAACTCCCGGGCGATCCATCCTATGCCTCAACGACATCAAGAGGCGTCCTCGGCTACAAAGTTGTTGGCATTTCGGACAGACTTAATCGTCCGAAGCCACAAGGACAACTTCTTCGTTGTTCTTTTTCTTTCTCTTTCTCCACTTTGCCTCCTTCCTTCATTGTGGAGTCATCTCGCAGATCCTCGACCTAGGCCGCAGTGGAGTGAGTTTCCCTCGGGCGCACCGGGCCGAGCGATCGATGGTGGGGTCACTCGCTCCAGACTCCTTTGTTTCCATTGAGTGTTCACCAAAAGGCGGTGGTAAGACACCTTCAACAGGGGTTGGCTCAACTTGGGTGCCCAAGCTCCCAGTGTCATCACCAAGTCCCTTAGATCCGTCCTCTGAGTGAACTGGGAAAGTGGTTGCAGCAATAACTGTGGCAATCTGCTATACCACTCCCAGCGGATCAATCTCCAGCTGAGATTTAGAAGACTTTCCTGGTCCTTCCCTCAGATGTTGCTCATGCATTATTCTGGATTCCAGCATGGCTTGCTGCATGTCCAACTTTTCTGTTGCAGCCATGGGATCCAAGTCTTCATCACTTCTCGAAAACATATCAATGTGAGGATGAGTATGGTCGCTGGTTCCAAGGAGAGGACAAATGTTGGCCTTCTCACGAGCTTCTGCTTCCTCAGCTACTCTGGCTTTTTCTTGCTCCTTGCGAATTTGCAGCATATTTATGCAATTATCCTCATCAAGGGCCTGTAGTACAGTGTCAATCTCAAGAAGCTTGAAAAGCTCCTCTTATTCCTCAATATACTCAGGGTGTTCAAACTGCACCCTTGAGTGACTCAGCTTCCATTTTGTCCATGCTATCAGACGATTCTTTGTATGGGTATAATGGAGAATACATGATTATATCATCATCTTCATCCTCTCCTTGTTGCCCTTCCTTTTTAGGAATGGAAGGCAACATACTCTGCTGCTCAGCTCTTTCAGCAGCATCGGGGGCAGGTGGAGACATAACTCTTTCATCAGGAGATTTTGTTGTCTCTGCTGCCTCTTCTTCCTCAGTTGTTCTATCTACAGTTGGGTCTTCTATTTGCCTCTGCTGATCGGCCTCAGCAGACTTGGTTGCCGCATCAACAACTTCTGGAGACTGCACTTCTTCAGCAGTCTCAGAGATTTTCTCTAGCTGAGTGGCAGACTCAGCTGTCTTCTCAAGCTCCGAGCGCTTGGTGAGTCTTCTTCTTCTTTTTGTCCTTACCAGAGAAAGTTCTGGTTCGGATACTTCTTCCTCAGATTCCTTGGCGGCGGGGGCCGGTGCATCTTTCTTTGACTGAGGAGTCGTCTTTTTCTTGGCTTGGCGCCTCTTCTTTTTGATGGTCGGAGAAGGTATTTGAGGTTCTTTCTCCACCTCGGCCGCAAGCGTGGGCGGAGACACGGCAGGGGCGGCGACTTACCGGCAGGGGCAGGCGTCTTTTGTCTTTCTTTGCAGGGGCATCTATCTTCTTTTTGGTACCGCATGGGCGCTTTTCTTCTTTGGAGGGGAGGCAACAGTTGTTTCCTCGGGGTCAGCTGATTCCCCCTCGCTTTTGTCCGCCCTCTTCGCATGGGCTCTCTTCTGGGATCCTGAAAGGTTAGCCCTAAACATCTTCTTGTTTACATGGAATGACTTTCCATGCTGAAGGGGAATGCCCTTCACTTCCATCAAGTGGCCAATAACTAGGCCATAGCCGAGTGATCCTCCAAAGGATCCATCCTCCTCAAATGACTTATTCGCAATGTTCTGGCAGAGTCTATTGTATACGAACTCAGCCCACTTCACTTTCTTCCCTTGCATGATCGCAGCCATGACGATCAGCTTAGACTTTGACAGTTGATTGAAACTGCCAAACTTCACATCCACGCATTTTAAGACGACATCCATCAGCTTGTGATAGTCGTCCTTTAGCAATTTCTTGTCAGTTGTGTAGACTACTTTTGCAGCAAACTCGGGTTTGGCTACTTCTTTCTATGCAGCAGCCAAGTCCACATCAGATTCGTATATCTCCGTCATACCCTCCAATGGTAATAACCAGTGCTCCGCAAGGTCTTTAGCAGTGATCATGATGTCCTTGAGGTGGACGGAGGACTTAATCCCTTCGTCCTGCACCGCGGCATTCACATAGAACTGCGCCACCTCTTCCAGGTAGGTGTGCGAGTATTCTATCGTCAAAAAGGCCTTAAGCCCAGAGTTTTCCAACATATTTGCTATTTTCTTCACAAGGGTTGCATCCGAACCCTGCTTAATCATTCCTTCGAAATCCACTGAGGAACCTGAGTGGATTTGCTTTGATAACTTGACGAAATCGGTCTTTGGTGCCATTTCTAGAAGATTCTACCGATTAAATCTTGATCAACTTGCTTTGAGAATAGGTAGGGTTTTTCGAGAGAAAAGAGACTTGCTTTCGTATTTTTGAAGATGAACAGTTTTCAGTGTGAGAGAGAAAACTGAAAGAAAGAGTATATAAGGATTATGAAAGGACGGGTTTTTGGATTTTGAAATTTGATCGAGATTAACGGCTCAGATTTAGCTCGTCACATTGAATTTAATTTCTCGTATTTAATGCGACAGCATTTATATCCAATCATATGCTTACTGTGCAGCTTTTGACTGTACTCATCATTATTACGCTGACGTCATCCTTAAAAACATTCCCGCTCATTAAAAACGACTGCATTTTTGTCACTTAGCTCATAAATGACTTAGCTCACTACACAAATGACTCAACTCTTCTTTTTCTCTATCCATATAGTGACTCAGCTGTCAGCTGACTTGATACAACTGACTTTTCGATACGGCTGGTTCACTCGGCTGATTCATGAGATCTGCTCATTTTTCATCTTTTCACGTTCCATCTCTTCTCATTGAGTCTTCTGAGTATCAACTCAACTCAATTAACCCTAGCTCATGCTTAAGTTCTTCAAATCTTGATTCACATAAGAGTTTGGTGAATATGTCAGCTAACTGTTTATCAGTTGAGATATATTCCAAAGTGATGTCTTTCTTTTCAACATGATCTCTTATAAAATGATATCTGACATCAATATGCTTTGTTCTCGAATGCAACACATGATTCTGAGTGATTGCAATAGCGCTTGTGTTATCACACATAATTGGAATCTCTTTTTCTTCAATTTCATAATCTCTCAGCTATTGTCTCATCCATAAGACTTGGGCACAACAAGCGCCCCAAATATGTACTCTGTCACCGTGGATGTGGCTATTGAGTTTTGCTTCTTGCTAAACCAGAAACCAATCTGTTTCCAAGCATTTAACAAGTTCTGAAGTACTCTTCCCGTCAACTCTACATCCAAAGATAATGAGTCTGAGTAACCAATAAGCTTGAATCCACCTTCCTTTGGATTCCATAAGCCAACTTCTTGGCATCCCTTCAAATATATTAGGATTCTCTTAGTTGCGATCATGTGACTTTCCTTTGGAGCAGACTGGAATCTTGCACATACACCTACTTTGCCAAGGTGATGTCCGCTCGCTTTTGTTAGATAGAGCAGTGATCCAATAAGTGCTTTGTATCTTGTTTGATCTACAACTTTACTATCTGCATTCATGTCCATCTTGACTAATGTATTCATTGGTATTTTCACAGAAGACTTCTCTTCCATACCAAATTTCTTCGTTAAATCTCTAGTGTACTTTGTTTGACTTATAAAGGTTCCATCCTTCAGCTGTTTAACTTGGAGTCCTAAGAAAAATGTCAGCTCTCCCATCATGCTCATTTAAAATTTGCCTTGCATGAGGTTTGAGAATTTATCACACAGCTCTTTGTTTGTGGATCCAAAAATGATGTCATCCACATATATTTGAACAAGCAATATACTCTCCCCATCTTGAATTCTGAAGAGTGTTCTGTCCACTTTGCCTTTGGTGAATCCATTATCTGTCAGAAATTGAGATAATATATCATACCATTCTCTAGGTGCTTGTTTCAATCCATATAGAGCTTTCTTGAGCTTGTACACCTTATCTCCAATGGTCTTCTGCTCAAAACATGGAGGTTGCTCAACATAGACCTCTTCTTCCAACAATCCATTTAAAAATGCACTTTTCACATCCATTTGATATACAATAAAGTTCTTGTGTGCAGCATAGGCAAGAAACATCCTTATTGCTTCTAATCTTGCAACAGGAGCAAATGTTTCATCAAAATCTATTCCTTCTTCTTGGCAATACCCTTTGGCTACCAATCTTGCTTTGTTTCTTACCACAGAACCTTCTTCATTCATCTTGTTTCTGAAAACCCATTTTGTGCCAATAACATTTTGATGGGTTGGTCTTTGCACCAATTCCCATACCTTGTTTCTTTCAAACTGATTCAGCTCTTCTTGCATGGCTTGAATCTAATGTGTGTCATCCAATGCTTTTGACACATCTTTTGGCTCTATTTGGGAAATAAAACAAGTGAACATTGCTTCTTGTTGAGCTCTGGATATGGTTCTTACACCATCTCTCTCATTTCCAATGACTAACTCTGGTGGATGGTCTCTCAGCCATCTCACATCAGGTTGAAATAAATCAGCTGGGTTTAGTCGTCTTGCAGCTGTGTTGTCTTGAGAAGCTCTTTCATAATCATTTAGCTGCAGATTCTCCAGCTGTCTTTGAGACTCAGCAGTCTCATCTTCATCTTGATTGATTGCTCCAGCTTCATCTTCAACATAGGGACTCTTCTGCATAGTTGGCTGATTCAGCTTATCAGCTAACTCTTCAATGTCTTCTCCATTTACATTAGGTTCATCAAAAACCACATGGATAGACTCTTCTGTGACCATAGTCCTCTTGTTCAGCACTCTATAGGTTTTACTTTCAGCTGAGTATCCCAAAAAGATACCTTCATCATCTTTAGCATCAAAAGCCTTTAGATTATCCTTGCCATTGTTGTGGATGAAGCATTTACATCCAAATATTCTAAAATACCCAACATTTGGCTTTCTCCCTGTCCATATTTCATAGGAGTCTTTGTCAACCGTCATTAATCATGCATCTATTTTGAGTATAGCCAAGCAGTGTTGATGGCCTCACCAAAATCTTTTAGCAAATTTGACTTGACTAACATGGTCCTTGCGAACTTCCTTGAGAGTTTGGTTTCTTCTTTCTCGCTACTCCATTCTCACGGAGTCCTTGCTGTAGATAATTCATGAGCAATACCATTTTCAACACAATACTGAGTAATTATTCCATTGACAAACTCAGTTCCTCTATCAGACCTTATCTTTATAATGGTTTGACTCTTCTCATTTTGAACTCTTCTCATCAGTTGAGGTAACTTCTGCAAAGTTTCCTTCTTTTTACACATGAAGATTGTCCATGTATATCTTGAATCATCATCCACCACTACTAAAGTGTATTTCTTTCCACTTATGCTAGCTGGCTCAACTGGACCAAATAAATTCATATGCAACAGATGCAATATCCTTGTTGAGGATGGACTAGACTTCTCTTTGAATGATGATTTGATCTGCTTTCCCATCTGGCATGCATCACAAACACTTCCTTTCTTGTATACTGAGTCTGGCAGTCCTTCCACAAGATGACCTCTTGCAAGTTTGTTATTTTTCCTGAAATTCAGATGACTTAGCTTCTTGTGCCACAGCCAACTTGATTCGGCTGTACTCTTTGGTAACAGACAAGTACTTGGTGTGGCAATCGACCAGTCTACCGCATACATGTTCTTTTGTCTGTATCCTTGCAACACTACTTCATTTGATTCAGTGTCTTTAATTTGGCACACTCCCATATTGAATCCAACATTATAGCCCTTGTCACAGAGTTGGCTGATGCTTAACAGGTTGAAGTTGATACCTTCAACATATGCAACATCTGTGATTTCTAATCCATTTTTCTTGATGGATCCAGTGCCTCTTATTTCCCATGGAGCTTCATTTTCTCCAAATATGACTTTTGCACCTCTAATCTCCTTGAATTTTGACAGATTTTTTGTTTCTGTCATGTGTCCGGAATAAATGACCACTATCCATGTACCAGGTTCCTTGGCACTCAGTTGTTCCTTGAACATGCAATCAAGAAAATTAGTTTTTAGGTACCCATGCTTGTCTGGGTCCTGAGGGGTTAGTGTTGTAAGATGATCCAACCAACCTATATCCAAATGACTTGACTCTAAGATGTTGCCATCTATCTGTGCCATAATCATAACTCACTTTGGCAAATTGCTTGGGGGCATTAGGTTCCTACAACTGTCTCTTTTGTTTGTATGCCTATGTGTGTGTTTTAGCAATTGCCTTCTTTGGGTAGCTGTGATATTTCTGAGTGTAGTGCCTAAGTGCATATGTGTGCTGATGATAGCTCTCTTGCCTATGGAATGACCTTTGCTGAGTTCTAGGCCTTTGCCATTTGGGTTTATATTCCATAGATCTTTGCTGATATTTCACATTATTCCAATCAGCTTGACTTGGGTAATTTCTACCATTCCCATCATATGTGTTTCTTTGATAAAACTTCCAGGGTTTCTGGTAGCTCTGTTTCTTCTTTACAGAGTACTTCCTATTTGGAGTTTGCTGAGGAACTCTGCTTGATTTCTTCTCAATCGTCCTCTCAAAGATACTCAATCAAGTTGTTTTTCTTTTCTTTTATATCCAAGGACAGTTTGTTTGTGATTGTGCTTTGGAGTGAATGTGGGTGCAGCATTTGGTGTCTTGGATTTTTGAGATGCTTCATTGCTTGAAGATCCTTTTTCCAAAATCACTCTGGGAGTTTGACTGTGTGCAAAGAAATTGAATCTTATGCCAGTTTTATCTCCACACTCTTTTTGGCTCATAATAAGGTCATCCAATGATTTAGATGCCTTTGTAAATGATGCAATCACATTTTTGAGATTATTTTCCCTTTTTTCTATAGCAGCTATCTCTGCTATTAGTTTTGCATTTTCAGCTCCTTAGAGTACTCAGCTCCTTAGTCAGCTGTGAGTTTTGGCTTTTGAGCCGGTTGTTTTCCTCATTTAATAGTGTGTGTGAGGATTTATTGTGCTCAAAGTCTTTCATCATTTTGCCTAATGAATCATAAAGATCAGTGGGTGATGAAGTGTGTGTGTCACAATCACTATCACTATAATCTGAGTGAGATGAGTTAGAGTGTACCTCATCTTCTTGGTCAGGTTGATCTTGTTGTTTAGCCATTAGACTGATTATTGCTTCTTCTTCAGAATCACTTGAGTAGTCAGCTTCACTACTCTCTGAGTCTGCTGCTTCTTTTGACTTAGCTGTCTCAGCAGTCTCAGTAGCCAACATAGCCTTTTTCTTTTCTTATCTTCTTTCTCTGAAGACTCTTCTTTCTTCTTCATTCCTGTATTTATTGACTACAGGATATGAACAGTCAATAGCAGAGTGTCCTGGTTGTCTACAGTTCCAACACAGGTTCTCAGCTCTTTGATCAGTTCTTTCCATTCTTGGGTTATCAACTCTCTGATATTCAACCTTTTGATACCCAGCTCTCTTGGGTGGCCTATCTTCCCTTGACTTGGAGGGAGTTGAATGTCTCCTGGAGGATTCACCCTTGTTTCTTTTATAGTTCTTGTTGAAGAATTTGTTGAATCTTTTAACCATCAAGGCAATTTCCTCCTGGTCAATGGCTTCCTTGACCTCAGTTCTCTTCACATCCTTGACTATAAGTGCAGCTGTTTTGGGTACAGATGTCTCCTCTTGATCTTTTCTTATCAGCTCAAACTCGTAGGCTTTGAGGTCTGAGAATAGCTCAAGGTTGGATGTTGTTGCGAGGTTCATTGAATGTCTCAGGGCCATGACCTTCATTTCCCATTCAGCTGGGACGCTTCTCAGAATCTTCATACACATTTCCTTCTGTGTATATTCTTTCCCAAGTGCGGATAATTCATTTGTGATCTCAGTGAATTGAGCATCAGCTGAACCAAGGTTTCACCTGCAAGCATTTTAAAATTTTCGAATTTTTGTACAGCAATGGACAATTTGTTTTCTTTAATTTGCTCAGATCCTTCACAAATTAAAGTTAATTTATCCCAGATTTGTTTTGCAGTTTGACAAGATTTGACTTTGTTGAACATTGCTTTGTCCAAGGTTTTGTAAAGTATGTCCTTGGCCGCATTGTCCAAGTTGTATCTTCTTTTGTCCTCGTTTGTCCATTCAGATCCTTGGTTTCTCAACCAGGGTCTGGTCTTGCTTCAAAGAAGAACTTCATCTCCTTCACCAAGGGGCGGCGCTCTCTCGTACAATCAGTGTTCACTTTCGGTGATTTGCGATTGCCCCATCCTCTATCACTATCCACATTTCATCATGTAAAGCAGATAGGTGAGCTTGCATACGAATTTTCCAGTCATCAAATTCCTCAATAGTGAACATAGAAATGCGTGTCAAGTTTGCTTCCAAGATAATAACTTTGCTGAATAAAAATAGCTTTTGAAAGAGCAAATGTTAAAAAACTTCTTTGAAAGATTGGAGATCTAGTTCAGTAACCAGTGCGGAAGGCTCAATGAACCAACCACTCTGATACCACTTGTAGGTCCCAAGGGGTGTGAGTAAGGTTTAGAATAACCTTACCAACTTTTCGATTTTAGTCCTTTTAAAAATATTACAGAGTTAAATACACAGCTAAGTCCTTGGGGACAGCTAAGTTAGTTAACCAGCAGAGTTAGCCACTCAACAGACTCGATTGAGCTGTTGATAGAATAACTCAGCTGTTTAGTCTAGACCTTAACTTGGCTGTGATGAGATTTTCAGCGGAAAACTTAACACCCTTTAATTTGATTTAATTTATTTTAAACACTTGATTTTAGCATTTAGTTATTTATCATTTGGATAACAAATTATCAGCAAATATAAAGTGATATGCAGAAATAAAATGCTGAAATGTAAATGACACAATAATTTTTATAGAGGTTCGAGGATGGGGTAATTCTTCTACTCATCTCTTCTCCAACTCCTGGAGGAATCCACTAAGTAATGATCAGAGTACAAAGTGGTTATCAGTCCAGATACAATTCTTGATCACACACAGTGACTTGCTCCTTTGGGACTCAGTCTGGAGATGCCTTGGTCACACAGCTGGCTTCTCGTCCGACTCAGCTACTTCACAGGGCGACTGTCTTGCTACTTCAGCTCACTTTCTCAAGCTTCTTGGATTTGATCACGAAACCTTCCAATAACTTGAGATTGGTTCGACATTCAACCTTTCTACAATCCTCCTTGGAAAGTAGACCCCTTTTGCTTCTTCAAAAGTTTCCTCTCCAACAGTTTGAAGTTGTCTTTCCTTCACAGCTTAGTGTTGGATCGATTTCCTTCGAGATTTAGGCTTGAGGATTTTGCTTGAATAACTTGAGAATATTTTGCAGGTTACAGTATGAATAATGCTTGTTATCTCAGGTATGCAAGGTAACCTTTTTCTCAATGTGATTCCTCAGCCTTTTATAGTGAATTTTCAAAAATCTACCCGTTGAAGAGATAGGCTGATTTTCAAAATCACTTGTGTTCGTTGGCTTGTCTTGTTGCAGTCCTTGATGTTGACATTTCCTCGTATTAAATGTCTTGTAGCATTGCAGCGTTTCTGACACTGGTGCAGTGCTTCCCATTGGTTCGTTCCTTTTGCACACAATTGGAACTAATACTTTATCTCTGACAACTTTAGCAGGTTACTATTCTGAGTAACATTCTTGATTTTAATCAACGGATCTCGTTCAGTTGTCTTGACTTGACTGTAGTCCTTTATTCCCCAGGTGGCTTTGAGTTAGCTTCCAATCAAAGGATGACTCATCTGTCACTTCAACTTTGAGACTTGGCTTCTTGAGTTGACTTGACTGACTCTTCATACAGCTGTATCACAACTGATACTCCTTCAGTCGAGTTCTTGACATCTCTTCCTTGCCACACTCAGCTGCTTCACAGCGGAGTCTTCATTCTAGTCTTCAGTTGACTTCTTGTATTCCCAGGCATAGCTAACTTGACTCAGCTCATACATCCCTATCTATTACAATACAAATTACAAGGAAAATGGGGTGCCAACTTACTAGTCTAAGTTTAAATGGCATTCATCAAAATCTAAACAATAAATTTCCCAACACCTGTCTACTCTACATCCAGCATAGTCTGAGTCTGAGTAGCCAACTAGCTTGAATCCTCCATCCTTTGGATACCATAAGCCAACTTCTTGGCATCCTTTCAAATACCTTAGGATTCTCTTGGCTGCAGTCATGTGACTCTCTTTTGATACAGATTAAAATCTGGCACATACACCTACAACAAAGGTGATGTATGGCCTACTTGCTATTAAATAGAGCAAATATCCAATAAGGGATACTTGCTATTAAATAGAGCAAAGATCCAATAAGGGATCTATATCTGGTTTGATCAACAGCTTTGCCATTTGTATCCATATCCATTTTGACAGATGTATTAATTGGCTTGTCTTCCATACCAAATTTCTTCAATAAATCTCTGGTATACATGGTTTGGCTTATGAAGGTTCCATCATTCAATTGCTTGACTGGAAGACCTAAGAAGAAAGTCAGCTCTCCCATGATGCTCATTCCAAATTTTCCTTACATGAGTTTTGAAAATTTGTCACACAGCTCTTTGTTTGTGGATCCAAAGATAATGTCATCCACATAAATTTGAACAAGCAATATACTCTCCCCATCTTTAATTCTGAAGAGTGTTCTATCAACCCTGCCTTTGGTGAATCCATTTTCAATACGAAACTGGGACAATGTATCATACCAGGCTCTTGGTGCTTGTTTCAATCCATTAAATTCTTTCTTGAGCTTGTAGACTTTATCTCCAATAGTTTTCTACTCAAAACCTGGAGGTTGCTCCACATAGACTTCTTCTTCCAAAAGTCCATTCAAAAATGCACTCTTCATATCCATTTGATAAACAGTGAAGTTCTTATGTGCAACATAAGCATGAAACATCCTAATTGTTTCCAATCAAGCAACAGGTGAAAAGGTTTCATCAAAATCTATACCTTCCTCTTGGCAATAACCTTTAACTACCAATCTTGCTTTGTTTCTCACTACAGATCCCTCTTCATTCATTGTTTCTAAATACCCACTGTTGGGAAATTTATTTTATAGATTTTGATGAATGCCATGTAAAACTAAAACTAGAAAGTTGGCACCCCATTTTCATTATAATAGATAGGGCTGGAAAAGCTGAGTCAAGTCAGCTATGGCTGGAAATACAAGAAGTCAATCAAGATCGAGTGAAGACTCATTTGGGAACAGTGAGTATGCCAAGATAGAAGATCAAGAACTCGACTGAAGATGAATCAGCTGAGGAACAGTTGTGTGAAGAGTCAGTCAAAGTCAACTCAAGAAGCCAAGTCTCAAGTTGAAGTGACAGATGAGTCTTCAAATGATTGGAGCAGACTCAAGTCACCTGGGGAAAAAGTCGTGACGAGAGAGTTAATCAAATGAATCCGTTGCACAGAAGTCAAGAACATTACTTAAATAAGTAATACTTCCATGCTGCCAGGTCTTAAAGTGCTTATCCCAAAAGCGTGCAAAAGGAATAAACCAATGGGAAGCACTGCACCTCGTGTCAGAATCTGAAAAGCTGCAAATTCATTTAATACGAGGAAGGATCTACATCTCAAGATTGAGGACCAAGAAAAGACAAGCCAACGAACACAAGTGACTTTTGAAAATCAGCCTATCTCTTCAACGGGCAGATTTTTGAAAGTTCACTATAAAAGGCTGAGGAAATTCATTGAGAAAAGAGGACCTTGCACACCTAAACCACGAACAAGCAAGAAATATTCAAGCTATTAACCTGCAAATATTCTCAAGTATATTCAAGCAAATTCTCAAGCCTGAAACTCGGAGTAAATCTATCCAACACAAGCTATGAAGGAAAGACAACTTCAAACCTATTGAAGATGAAACTTTTGAAGAATCAAAAGGGGTCTACTTTCCAAGGAGGATTGTAGGAAGGTTCAAGGTCGAACCAATATCAAGTTATTGGAGGGCTTCGTGATCAAATCCAAGAGCTTGAGAAAGTGAGCTGAAGTAGCAAGGCAGCTGCCCTGTGAAAAAGCTGAGTCGGAAGAGAAGCCAGTTGTGTGACCAAGGTTGTCTCTAGACTGTTGACCACTTTGTAAACAGATCTTTTACCTAGTGGATTCCTCCAGGAGTTGGAGAAGAGAGGATTAGAAGAATTACCCCATCTTCGAACCTCTATAAAAATTAATTGTGTCATTTATTTTTCAGCACATTTACATTTATGCATACTTACATTATATCTGCTGATAAACCTATTTGCTATCCAATTGATTAATAACCAAGCGCTAAAATCAAGTGTTAAAACAAGTTTAAAAAAAATCAAAGGGTGTTAAGTCTTCCGCTGATAAAACCAACACAGCCAAGTTAAAGTTCAGGTTAAACAGCTGAGTTATTCTATCAACAGCTTAGCTGTTTGTGTTAACTCTGTAATATTTTAAAAGGACTAAAATCGAAAAGTTGGTAAGGTTTATTCAACCCCCCCCCTATATACCTTACTCACACCCCTTGGGACCTACACCCACTTAGTACCATTAACATTTTGGTGGGTAGGCCTTTGAACTAATTCCCAAACCTTTTTTATTTCAAACTGATTTAGCTCTTCCTGCATAGCTAGAATCCAATGTGTGTCATCCAATGCTTGTGACACATCTTTTGGTTCTATATGGGAAATAAAACAAGTGAACATAGCTTCATGTTGAGTCCTGGATCTGGTTCTCACTCCATCTCTGACATCTCCAATGATTAACTCAGGTGGATGGTCTCTCAGACTCACATCTGGTTGGAGTAAGTCTGCTGGATTCAGTTGTCTCGCAGCTAAGTTGTCTTGAACAACTTCCTCATCATCATTCAGCTGCAGACCTTCCAGCTGTCTCTGAGATTCAACTATCTCATTTTCATTAGGGTTGAGTCCTCTTATATCTGCTTCAACATAAGGACTCTTCTGAATAGTTGGCTGATTCCTCTTGTCAACTAACTCATCTATGTCTTCTCCATTGACATTAGGTTCATCAAAAACCACATGGATAGACTCTTCTATGACCATAGTCCTCTTGTTCAGCACTCTATAAGCTTTACTCTCAGCTGAGTATCCCAAAAAGATATCTTCATCATCTTTAGCATCAAAAGCTTTCAAGTTGTCCTTGCCATTGTTGTGAATGAAACACTTACATCCAAAGATATGAAAATATCCAACATTTGGCTTCCTCCCTGTCCAAATTTCATAGGGGGTTTTGGACAGCTCCATGTTAATCATACACCTATTCTGAGTGTAGCAAGTAGTATTAATGGCGTCAGCCCAAAATCTCTTTGGTAAACCAGCTTCGGCTAACATGGTCCTCGCAGCTTCTTTGAGAGTTCTGTCCCTTCTTCCAGCCACTCCATTTTGTTGTGGAGTTCTTGCAGCTGATAACTAATGAGCAATACTATTTTTAATGCAATATCGAGTTATGATCCCATTGACAAACTCAGTTCCTCTATCATACTTTATCTTTTATAATGGTTTGATTCTTCTCATATTGAACTCTTCTCATCAGCTGAGGGAGCTTCTGCAAGGTTTTCTTCTTTTTACACATAAATAATGTCCATATGTATCATGAATAATCATCCACCACTACTAAGGTGTATTTATTTCCACTGATGCTAGCTGGTTCAACAGGACCAAATAAATCCATATGCAATAAGTGCAATATCCTGGTTGAAGAATGACTTGGCTTGTCCTTGAAAGACGACTTAATTTGCTTTCCCATCTGGCATGCATCACAAATGATTTCTTTCTTGTATACTGAGTCGGCAATCCTTCCACAAGATGAATCCTGGCAAGCTTGTTGATTGTCTTGAAATTCAGGTGACTCAGCTTCTTGTGCCACATCCAACTTGATTCAGATGTACTCTTTGCTATCAGACATGTGCTTGGTGTAGCAGTTGACCAATCCACTACATACATGTTTTTCTGCCTTGATCCTTGCAGCTCAATCTCATTTAATTCAGTATCCTTGATTTGGCATACATGCATGTTGAATCCCACATTATAGCCCTTGTTACAGAGTTGGCTGATGTTCGCCTTATTTTTAGCTTCACCACAAGTGTACGGTGCAGTTTATAGAATAGGGTTAGCAAGGTAGAATCCACAGAGACGAATAAATTAATGTACTAAGTATTGGGATTGTAATAGTCTTATTTTTATCCAGACGATCGAAATTGAGTGATTTGGTTTTGTAAAACTAAGAAAGAGAAAGTAAAGATTGATTGAAAGATCAAGGAAATGAATGGATTCCAGGGTTATGGTTTCAGTTAATATCCCCTTTTGTTATCAGATTAATCACAGCCAAAGTTATTATTATTCTTCCCTATAAGACAATCACGAAAGTATTTTACCCTCTCTCTCTCGAGATGCATGTTGATTGGATTATCTATGCTAGCATCTCTACTCAACATAAGATATCCAACTCCCAAAAGCATAAAAGATTATAAATCCTCACAAATATTCACAGACTTCTCAATCTTGCAAATATTCATGTCAAGTACTCAAAGATCTAGTATTGAAACTCATCTCTCGAATTATGAATCAATACATCAAACAAGTTAAACCAAAGGCATTTTGATAAAAACAGAAATAAAACAAAGTACTTGAATTGCAATTAAACATCAAACAAAAGTATCCATTAATCTAATCCCAAACCCAGGAATCACAAGATGTTTAGCCAGACATGGAAAATAAATAATTCATAGACAAATTATTCATGTTCATATCTAACTAATCGAGAGTAAATGATACTATGGAATTAAAAAAACTCAGGGATGTCGATGATCTCTCGATCTATCTTCAATCCTCCAGGGTATGGTTGCGACCTCGATCAATCTCTCAAATCATCCGGTAGAAGGTGGCTCTTTTCTCTGCTTTCTAGGGCAAAAATCAGTGTGTCTCGTTCGGAGCCGCCTCGTCTCTATTTATACTCCGTGTGGGTCAAAACCTAATTAGAATCTGTCAAACCTCTGTTTTCCCGCACAGATGCACGGCTATGCGCCTCCCGCACGACCAGCCTGTGCATCATGCCGTAGGATGAGTCTCTCGTTGAATCGACGCACGGGCCATGCGTTCCATGCATGACCAGCTCGTGCGTCAGGCCATGGGCAAAGTCTTCAGTCTTGATGCGCACGGGTCGTGCTATGGACGACGCTTGCTGCTTTTTCACTGAGCCGATACATGTTCGTTTCTTTTCGTTTCTTGCCGGTTCATCTGATTTCTTCTCGATTCAACTCCGAACATCATGCATTAGCTCGATTATAGGCGGTCCTTTACCGCAATGCTCCGAATTGTTGCAAAATGCTACAAATATCGATTAATTCCTACAAAACGAGCAAAGCGTAATACCTTTTCTATTTTACAAGAATATAGCCCTTTTTACTCAAGTAATGCATGAATATCAACTTATTCTAACCACAATTAAGCACAAAATACATGCAAAACTCATACCAATCAAACCCCCAAACTTAAACTGTTGACAGTCCCGGTCAACGCTTTATAATCAAGACAAAACACAAATGGGAGTAATGAAAGGCAAATCAAGAACAACACATCACAATTCATGCCATTTATCCATATACGTCAAGCAATAAATCAATGAAGCCTCGAATATCTAACACAGAGCACAAGTCAATTAAAACTATGGTAAATGCTTCAAATCACGACTCTCACAGATCAATTGTATACTCTCCTCTCAAGAATAATAAGGGACGTGTTTTCGCTCAAATCATATCAATGTTGAAGAATTACCATAGGCTTGCAAATCGTCTCACATCTCCGCCACTCGAATGTATGCAATTTATAAATCAAAAAGAACTTTTCTTTTGGTTGTAATGAAGGCTCTTTGGTTAGGGTAGGAAAATATGGAAAAAGTGACTCAAACTCAAGTGTATAGATTGGTAAGCACATCTTTTACTCAATCAATTATTCCGATTCAAACCAAACATGTCTCAATCACCTTTTGTTCTTATCAACTTCTCGTCTCTCTCTTCTCCCTTTTTTTTTACAATCCTCTTTCTTTCGCCTCACATCACAATTCTCAGCCTACAAGTTCATTCAAGGCCAACTCACTTATACAGTCAATTTTTTTTCCGACTCTTTTGTGAGTATATATCCTGTCTTTTCCTCCTTTTCTTTATTCTTTTATTCCCAACATCCAACAGGCGCACAATTATCTACATTCTCGATATCCTCCTATTCAACCTTATTCAATCCCCTTACTCAGTGTTATACGCTCAAGTTTTAGGGTAACAGATATATCAAGTAAAGGCTTGAAATATGGCTATCAAAAAAATCAGGCAACAAGTCAAATTTGCTAACTAGAGAAATTCAACGTACCATTGGGTTACCTCCCAACAAGCGCTAAATTTAACGTCTATATCTTGATGCCTGTAATTCTCGATCATGGATCTCGCAAGGTGATGTATGTCACCCCTTCATGCCTTTCTCCTTGCCATTCCAACTCGCATAAATTCGAGCCTCCTCTGAATGCCTCTAGTGGAGGGTTCACACGTCGGTCAAAGGCTATATTCTTCTCGTTTGCATCGTGCGAGCGGCAGTACACTCGTGCTTTGGAGTTGTTGTCCCTCTTCGTGTGCTTCGCTTTCTCACTTTTCAGTACTTCCTGCATATGATCTAAAGCACACGCACAATCACTCAAATTAAATGTTTTAGCACATGTATCAACGACTGATCAAGAATTACAGCTCTCTATTCTATCACAAATTTTCTCAGCCTTATAGATAGAGAATAACACTTGCTCATCATTAACTCGTAATGTGAGTTCTCCCTTTTGCACGTCTATCAAGGCTCTTGCTGTGGCTAGGAATGGACACCCAAGTATCAGAGGGACGTCTTGGTCTTCCTCTATGTCAAGAACCAAGAAGTCTACGGGGAATATAAATTTGTCTACCTTCACGAGCACATCCTCCACGATTCCCTTACTATATGTGAGTGATCTATCCGCAAGCTGCAAGGTGGCCGTGGACGGCTTCACCTCTCCCAATCCAAGTTTCTTCAAAATGGACAAGAATATAGCCCTTTTTTACTCAAGTAATGCATGCATATCAACTTATTCTAGCCACAATTAAGCACAAAATACATGCAAAACTCATACCCAATCAAACCCCCAAACTTAAATTGTTGACAGTCCCAGTCAACGCTTTATAATCAAGACAAAACACAAATGGGAGTA
The DNA here is from genome assembly GCA_016081115.2 of Rehmannia glutinosa. NCBI lineage: Eukaryota > Viridiplantae > Streptophyta > Magnoliopsida > Lamiales > Orobanchaceae > Rehmannia > Rehmannia glutinosa. The sequence continues at coordinate 54,061,187 of CM071930.1, forward strand.
ATGAAAGGCAAATCAAGAACAACACATCACAATTCATGCCATTTATCCATAGACGTCAAGCAATAAATCAACCAAGCTTCGAATATCTAACACAGAGCACAAGTCAATTAAAACCATGGTAAATGCTTCAAATCACGACTCTCACAGATCAAGTGTATACTATCCTCTCAAGAATAATAAGGGACGTGTTTTCGCTTAAATCATATCAATGTTGAAGAATTACTATAGGCTTGCAAATCGTCTCACATCTCTGCCACTCGAATGTATGCAATTCATAAATCAAAAAGGACTTTTCTTTTGGTTGTAATGAAGGCTCTTTGGTTAGGGTAGGAGAATATGGAAAAAGTGACTCAAACTCAAGCGTATAGATTGGTAAGCACATCTTTTACTCAATCAATTATTCCCATTCAAACCAAACATGCTATCTTTTGTTCTTATCAACTTCTCGTCTCTCTCTTCTCCTCTTTTTTTTTTTACAATCCTCTTTCTTTCACCTTACATCACAATTCTCAGCCTACAAGTTCATTCAAGGCCAACTCACTGATACAGTCAATTTTTTTCCGACTCTTCTGTGAGTATATATCCTCTCTTTTCCTCCTTTTCTTTTTTCTTTTATTCCCAATATCCAACATGCGCACAATTATCTAAATTCTCGATATCCTCCCATTCAACCTTATTCAATCCCATTACTCAATGTTATACGCTCAATTTTTGGGTAACAGATATATCAAGTAAAGGCTTCAAATGTGGCTATCAAAAAAATCAGGCAACAGGCTCAAATTTGCTAACTAGGGAAAATCAATGTTATTAGGTAGGCAAAAGGCTTGAAAGGCTTAACAAAAATGGCCTTAAATCATTTTCATAAATTGCATACAACATGTGACTTCGATAGATATACCAGAGCAAGTTCTAGAATTTATATCAACATGAATGACACACTCAATCAACAAACAAGTCTGCATACTATGAAAGCAGTAAAGGCTCAAAGCTCATAGGCTTCCAATTGCGTAATTCAAAGCATAACAACCATGTTTTCAATATTCACATGCTCCATATCATCTATTGTCAACCCAATCAACTCACACTCAACACCCAATCCAAAACAACACAAACTGTTCCAAAGAATGCTCCCAAGATCACAACAAGCATCACAATAGCGGTCAACTCACTCCCTAAAAAAAAAACTACTAAGCAATAAACGTTCTAAAACTGTAAACGTGCTTCTAATGCAATGCAACCTAAATGCTCTACATGCAACTATATGAATGCCAAAAAATTTCTCTCCACACCCTTCATATCAAAATAAACTCTCTCCCCTCAAACTTGAATGAAATTATATCGCATACAAGGAAAGATAGAATTTCAATAAAGAAAAGTGTGGATTGGGAATGCATACCTGAATTCGCGACCTGATAATGATTCAGCGGACTGACGCACGGGTCGTGCCTATGCACGGGCCACCCGTGCGCCCATGAGAAGGTCCTTTCTTTTTTTTTTAGGAAGGCAAATAACTCCTAACTAATAAGGGAAAAACGAAAATTAAACAACATACCATTGGGTTGCCTCCCAACAAGCGCTAAATTTAACGTCTATAGCTTGATGCATGTAATTCTCGATCATGGATCTCGCAAGGTGATGTATGTCCCCCCTTCATGCCTTTCTACTTGCCATTCCAACTCGCATAAATTCGAGCCTCCTCTGAATGCCTCTAGTGGAGGGTTCACACATCGGTCAGAGGCTATATTCTTCCCGTTTGCATCGTGCAAGCGGCAGTACACGCGTGTTTCGGAGCTGTTGTCCCTCTTCGTGTGCTTCACTTTCTCATTTTTCAGTACTTCCTGCATATGATATAAAGCACACACACAATCACTCAAATTAGATTTTTTAGCACATGTATCAACAACTGATAAAGAATTACAACTCTCTATTATATCACAAATTTTCTCAGCCTTATAGATAGAGAATAACGCTTGCTCGTCATTAACTCGTAATGTGAGTTCTCCCTTTTGAATGTCTATCAAGGCTCTTGTTGTGGCTAGGAATGGACGCCCAAGTATTAGAGGGACGTCTCGGTCTTCCTCCATGTCAAGCACCAAGAAGTCCACGGGGAATATAAATTTGTCTACCTTTACGAGCACATCCTCCACAATTCTCTTACGATATGTGAGTGATCTATCCGCAAGCTGCAAGGTGACCGTGGACAGCTTCACCTCTCCCAATCCAAGTTTCCTGAAAATGGACGAGGGCATTAAGTTAATACTTGCCCCAAGATCACAAAGTGCTTTATTAAAGAAAACACCACACATTGTACAAGGGATAGTGAAACTACCCGTATCTTTGAGCTTTTGTGGTAATTTCCTCTGAATAATTGCGTTGCACTCTTCAATCAAGTTACCTGTCTCGAACTCTGCCAACTGTTTCTTCTTGGACATCACTTCCTTCAAAAATTTCGCATAGTTGGGCATCTGCTCCAATGCGTCTGCAAAAGGTATGTTAATATGCAATTTCTTAAATATATCAAGGAATTTTGCAAATTGCGCATCAAGATTTTTCTTTTGAAATCGTTGAGGAAAAGGAAGGGGAATAGTAAGTTTAGAAAAATCAAAGTTAGAAGACGATTTAAGCTTCTCAGCCCCTTTTTGTTCATCAATTTGTCCCTATGTTCCTTCCTCAGCCTCAACACTACCATTTACTTCTGTGTCTGCCTCTCCGGGTTTCAGAATTCTCTGCTCTGTACAATGCATGACCTAACCGTGCATAGATGCACGGGTCGTGCGTCTCATGTTCTGTTCCTAGAATGCTTCGGTACCACGCACGACCTGGTCGTGCAGACGCATGGTTCGTGCGTCCTTCAGCTTTTTCAGTATTTGCTACGGCATCGTGCACGACCTGGTCGTGCTCTGACGCACAGGTCGTGTGTGGTTCCGATTTTTTGTCACTTCCTAGAATTTTCGGCCCCTCGTACTCCATACTACTCCTCAGATGAATGGCGTTACATTGTTCCCTCGAATTGACTTCTGTGTTACTCGGAAACTGGCCCTTCTGATGCTGTCCACCAATGATCGTCGCTAACTGGCCAATCTGAGTTTCTAGATTTTTCATTTGTTAACCCTCAGTGTTGGCCAACTGCGTGACATGTGCCTCGATTTTGCCTATCTTAGCCTCATCTTTATTTAACTGTTCCTCGTTTCACTCATGAACGAGGTGAGAATGTCCTCTTGGTTGCATCACATTCTTCGTATTGGCATAGGAAAATTTTTCATGGTTTCTTACACCCAGATGATAATGATTGGGAGTTTGATTGTTCCGGTAATTAACAAAGTTAGCTTCCTCCATATGATCTCGAGGAACTCCCCCATTGTTTGCACCCGTGTTTACCTCTGTCCCTTGAATTAGAGCACTCAGCTGATTTGTCAATGCTGTCATCTGAGCCGTCAATGCCTTGATAGGGTCCGAATCAGAGACTTCGGCTACCCTTTTCACATTAGTTCTCTCGGAGGGCCACTAATAGCTATTCATTGCCATCTCTTCAAGCAAGTTGAATGCATCCTATGGGAATCTTGCGAGTAAAGTGCCTCCTGTTGCGGCATCCACAAATGACCTAGTGTGTCCCATCAACTCGTTATAAAAGAAGCAAAGTTGCTGATCCTCTGGAAACCCGTGTTGCGGACACCTCCTCAATAAATCCCGGAATCTCTCCCAGGCCTCATATAGTGGCTCAGAATCAAATCTGAACTGCGTGATCTCACTTTTAAGCTGCAGTATCTCACTTGGTGGAAAGTATTTAAACAAGAATTTCTGACTCAGCTCGTCGCAAGTATTCACACTCCCCTGAGTTAGTCTGCCTAGCTAGTTTCTAGCCTTATCCCTTAAAGAGAAAGGGAATAGGCGCAAACTTATAGCACCATCAGTTACTCCATTCATCTTGATTGTGTTGCAAATTTGCATGAAGTTCGCAAGATGAGAATTGGGATCCTCATACGGAAAACCCCCAAACTGATTTTGTTGCACCATCGAGATTAGTGGTGGCTTCAACTCAAAATTATTCGCATTAATTGGGACATTGGCAATTCCACCATAGTTGTGATTTGTCTGTGGACGAAAGTAATCGCGAATTGCTTGCTGCTGGACTGTCGGAATGTCTGGTACTGGTAACTCATTAATGACCCTATTGGCCCCATTGTTACCTCCGTTGTTGCCTCCGTTATTACCCCCGTTGTTCTCTTCCACGTCCTTCATAACCTGATCTTGTTGTCTTTCTGCCCGTTTAGTAGCCGCACTAATTCGCCTAGCAAAAGCCTCAACCTCCGGTATGAACGGTGTTAATTCTCTTTGCTTCGAGCGAGTGTTCATGCACTACCTGAACCAATTAAAGAAAACAAGTCAAACAAAGTAGGAGTAAAATTAAACAACAAAAAAAAGAAAGAAAAATGTCTAAATTAAAAATAATTCTATTTATCGCAATATTAGTACTAAAATTTAATTAGTCCCCGGCAACGGCGCCAAAAACTTGTTCGCCTTATTTTTAGCGTCACCGCAAGTGTGCGGTGCAGTTTATAGAATAGGGTTAGCAAGGTCGAATCCACATAGACTAATAAATTAATGTACTAAGTATTGGGATTGTAATAGCCTTATATTTATCCAGACGATCGAAATTGAGTGATTTGGTTTTGTAAAACTAAGACAAGAATTTATCCTAAAAAGACAAAGTAAATATTGATTGAAAGATCAAGGAAATGAATGGACTACAGGGTTATGGTTTCAGTTAATATCCCCTTTTGTTATCAGATTAATCACAGCCAAAGTTGTTATTATTCTTCCCTATAAGAAAATCACGAAAGTATTATACCCTCTCTCTCGAGATGCATGTAAAAATGTTGATTGGATTATCTATGCCAGCATCTCTACTCAAAATAAGATATCCAACTCCCAAAAGCATAAAAGATTATAAATCCTCACAAATATTCACAGACTTCTCAATCTTGCAAATATTCATGTCAAGTACTCAAAGATCTAGTATTGAAACTCATCTCTCGAATTATGAATCAATACATCAAACAAGTTAAACCAAAGGCCTTTTGATAAAACCAGAAATAAAACAAAGTACTCGAATAGGGTTTGAAAATAATAACTTCAATTGCAATTAAACATCAAACAAAAGTATCCATTAATCTAATCCCAAACCCGGGAATCACAAGATGTTTAGCCAGACATGGGAAATAAATAATTTATAGACAAATTATTCATGTTCATATCTAACTAATCGAAAGTAAATGATACAATGGAATGAGAAAACTCAGGGATGTCGATGATCTCTCGATCTATCTTCAATCCTCCAGCATGTGGTTGCGACCTTGATTAATCTCTCAAATCCTCCGGTAGAAGGTTGTTATTTTCTCTGCTTTCTAGGGCAAAAATCAATGTGTCTCTGTTCGGAGCTGCCTCGTCTCTATTTATACTCCGTGTGGGTCAAAACCTAATTAGAATCTGTCAAACCTCTGTTTTCCCGCACAGATGCACGGCTATGCGCCTCCCGCACGACCAACCTGTGCGTCATGCCGTAGGATGAGTCTCTCGCTGAATCGATGCACAGGCCGTGCGTTCCACGCATGACAAACCCGTCAAGGCCAGTGGGCAAAGTCTTGATCTTGATGGCGATCAAATGTCGTCTATGGACGCACGCCCTGCCTGTGCGCCCCTGTTGGAGCTGATACGTGTTTGTTTCTTTCCGTTTCTTGCCCGGTTTGTCTGACTTCTTCTCGATTCAACTCCAAACATCATACATTAGCTCGATTATAGGCGGTCCTTTACCTCAATGCTCGGAATTATTGCCAAAATGCTACAAATATCGATTAATTCCTACAAAATGAGCAAGGCGTAATATCTTTTCCACTTTACAACAATATAGCCCTTTTAACTCAAGTAATGCATGCATATCAACTTATTCTAGCCACAATTAAGCACAAAATACATGCAAAACGCATACCAATCAGCTGATGCTTAGCAGATTGAAGTTGAGGCCTTCAACATATGTTATATCTGTGATCTCTAGTCCATTCTTCCTGATGGATCCAGTGCCTTTGATTTTCCCTGGAGCTTCATACACTCTATGTACAAAAAATTCGGACCGGCCGGAAAAAGTTGGTCTATCCCGACTTTTTTTGGGCTTAAAAAATCACAGCCCATCCCGACCCAAACCTCGGGCTGGCTGGGTCGACCCGCTGGCTGGGCTTGATTTTGCCACCTCTAGTCAGTATAAATTGCAATTAGAAAATCTCAAGAAAGGATCTATGTCTATCAATGAGTATGTTCTTAAGATCCGTCACTGTGTCGATATGCTCACATTGGTTGGATATCCTGTTGCTGAAAAGATCGTATTGATGCTATTTTAGAAGGTTTACCTCCTGAGTATGAAACTTTTGTAGTGTTAGTCATGACTCTTACTCTATTCCTGAGATTGAATCTCTTCTTTTAGATCATGAGGCTCGTATTGATCGATCTGCTAAAACTATTGGCAGTGCCATGGCTAATGTAGCTATTTCTCCTAGTTCTAATTCTACTTCTACTGCCTATACTGGTCAATTTGTTGGTTCCACTCATTCTCCTGGAGTTTCTAGAGACAGAGGTTTTGTACCTCGTGGCCAATTTCGTGGATGAAGTGGCAGAGGGAGATGTAGGATGACAGGAGTTAGAGAAGGAAGGTAAGACAATAAGAGGAGGCACTACTCTTTATGTATTGGTCTATGTTGATGATATATTGGTTACTGGGAGTGATACTCATGAAGTGCAAGTTTTCATTACTTATCTCAGTAAAGCCTTTTCTTTGAGAGATCTTGGCACAATTAATTATTTTCTTAGGATTCAAGTCCAACCTACTCAGAATGGTGTGTGTTATTCTGATGCTGACTGGGCATCCAACTGTGATGATAGAAGATCTACTACATGTTATTGTCTCTTCCTAGGGTCCAATCTTATCTCATGGCAGTCAAAGAAGCAACATACTATCTCAAGATCATCTACAGAGGCTGAATATAGAAGTGTAGCCTCTCATGTGGCAGAAATTACTTGGGTGCAAGGATTACTTCAAGAACTTCATGTGTAGACTACCAAACCTCCCATTGTTTGGTGTGATAATTTGAGTACGGTCCAGTTAACTGCCAATCCGGTTCTTCATGCTTGAACGAAATATATTGAACTGGACCTCTATTTTGTTAGAGAAAAGGCATGCCCCTGCTATGGATCAGCTGGCTGATATTTTTACGAAAGCTAACTCGAGTACTACATTTGGTGTTATGAGGACAAACTCAAGGTCTGTGATGTAACCTTGAGTTTGCGGGGGACTATTAGAGAAAGTACAGCCGACAAGTAGATATTTCTGTTAGACATTAGCTTCTAGAAGATTGACAGTTATTAGTTTGTTATACACTTAGATGTTAGTTATCACTGTTAAAGGTTGCTTAGCATCCTTTATAAATGTGTTCCATCTGGCTCTGTAAATTATCAAGTTCAGTTGAATAAAATTCTCTGTTTCACTAAATGATTTAGATAGTTTAGTCTAACAACCCTCAACTAAACATATCATTAATAAACCCACACATATCCGACAAGCCAATTCATTAAATAAACATGCAAAAAAAATCATTAAATAAACAAGTTATTAGGTCTTACTGTATCATTAGATAAGGTCAAAAATGTTGTGAAAAGTAGTCAAGCCCATTTCACAAATGCAACCAAACATAGCCTTAATAATTACTCTATTAATAAGCTGAAAAAGATTGTTTTTTTTTTTTTTTTTTTTTTTTTGAGAAAAGCTGAAAAAGATTGTGATACAGCTATGTAGTCACATTTTTTTATCCATTTCCAGCTGAATGTTCTTTTCCATTAACTGATCATACCATCTAACCAAACTCTGTGAAGTACTCAGAGCATAAAGTATTTGGAGATTTAAATCAAATTTATTATGATATGGACTCTATTGTCCCTACTTTGTGGGCTCTCTTGGTTGAATGAATGGAGGCCTTTAAACCTTGTTTTTCAGCCACCACTTCATCTGCTGCCCTTGATAGAATTTTAGCCTCCCATTAAATGTACATTCCCTAGCTCAAGAGGATGTAATAAATGTACATCATATTCATTCCAGTGACAACAATAATGCCTATTTTACCTACACTTTGTTTATTGGATCCAGTTTAAAGTTCTGATCAAGATTATTGATCTGTACAACTATTTTCTCGCACAACAAATGGTAGATTGTGATAGGGATGGCAATTTCTGATATGCATACGAAAACACTACATGAACCTAATACGTCATAAGCGAGTTACAATTTATGCTTTGCGGGTTCAGATCAACATTGGATCTGACCAAAATAACACAAATAGTAAATTGTGTTCGATTTTGTGTCAACCTGGAATGACCCTATTAACCAATTTGACCCATTTTTATTGTTAATGTGTTATCTTCTGTAATATTTTTTATGGATTGAATATGTTGTTAGGAGCAATGAAGCCATAGATTTTTTAATGTGTTAAGAATAATTTTGATAATATCAATGTATTAACACAATTACATCTAAATATTCAAAAATAAATAACATAATACAGTTACATCAATATATCTTAACATTCCTCTTTTGTTATCGTTGCTTAATATCTTCATTGTTAATATATATATTTTTTAGTGTATATTACTAAACAATCATTCAATAACCTTTCGACAATGTTGAATTCTTTAGTGGGAATTTGATAATGAACCCTAAATAATCACAAAAGTGATGAATAGAGGTACAAGAGAGTAATGTCAAAATTCATATTAAATATTATGGTGGAGCAAAAGAAAATGCAGAAAATTTTGAGAAAGGAGAAAAAACTATAAAGATCAAAATATTTTTCAAGATTCAGAACAACAAAAATGAAGGAATTAAAAGCTCTGTTTTATTTTTACCTATATTCTGTAATTTTTTAAGCTTATAAAGTAAAATTACCAAAATACCCCTGATTGTTTCAAAATTTCAAGGGGGCTTAGTGCCCCCCTTAGCCACAATGTGGCTTCGTCTCTGGTTGTTAGTATAATGATTGAATTTAAAAATTACCAAGTGCATGTAAATACAATTTTCAGGTAGAAATTAACACATACAATCCATATAAATAGGTAGGTTATTCAGATTTTTAACATATACAAATCATTTGGGGTAGATTCAGGTTACATGTCAATAAATATATCGGGTTCAAGTATAATTAAACATATTAGGTTACAATTGTCAGGTTTGTAGTGAATATTGTGTTTCAAACCCGATACGTGAATCCGAACACGGCCCGAGTTGTTACCCTAGATTCCAAGCAAACTTAGCAACAAGGATGATATATATATATATATATATATATACTAGAACAACACCCGTGTGTTATACGGATTTGTCAAAAAATAAAAATTTGTGTCGCAAACTATGATAGTTATAAGAGATCCAAAATACTAATTAAAAATACTAAAAAGAAATTCAAAATTTAGAAGAGTATCATACAATCGTTCACTTCAAATTCTAAAAAACTTCTTTGTAAACTACATTATTTATTCTACTTGAAAGTGTAACATCCTCGTCACAACAACGAATTTTCAAGCCGTATTAGTTTTAAATGGTTGAAAGAGTGCAATTTCGATTTTTGAATGTTTTCTGGAAAGGAAATATATATCTATAAAGTTGTTTATTTGTGCTAATTTCAAATACTTGGCCGTAATTTGATTTTGCACAAAAGCTAATAAATTAGTTATGGCAAAAATAATGAATCATTGACATGCTTAAAAAATATATTTAATATAATTGTTACTACCGCGTAAATGATTTAAATAAAAATTAAAAGTATCATAAGTATTAGAGATAATATTGAAATTATATCCTTGTTTTTGTATCATAATAATATTTAATTTATAATTAATTTGCAAACTCAAAAATAACTTCCTAATTTTATATCCTTGATTTCTGGGATTATTTAATTTGTTGATTAAATGTTTGATTGGATTTTAATAGTTATATAAGGAAATAGGAAATTTAATTATTAAGTTGATGATAAATTGATAGTAAATTGATATAGTAAATCAATTTATAATTGGAAGAATAAGGTGGTGTCATGGTTTGCCACGTGGCTAAATATGAAGGTGACACATGGATTAGGAAGAATAAAGTGTTGACACGTGTACCAAATTGCTCAGGTAAAGACATGTGGCAGCTTGTTTTTTCTTTTAGTATATAGGGTTGATGTAAAAATTATTTTTGGCCTGGGACCAGCTTACCATGTACAAATGAATCTTTAACCCCTCAATTAACCATGAGAAACAGAGTGAGGGTTATGGCAACAGATAAGTAAGAATTATGAAAGTGAAAAATTTAGTGTAATTAATAGACCACAAGCATGTAGGATCCACGGTTTTGCTACTATGTTCCCCACTCTATGCCTATTTAAGGGACAGCTTTTCATGAAACCAAGTGAAAACAAAACCCTTTTTGAAACCAAAAGAAAACTTGCTTCCGTGATCTTCATGCTTAAAGTCCTTTACTAGATACACTTTGTCTGATAAAAATCTCCTCCTACATAGTTCAAAACTATTATATCAAGTCCTCAATATACATCTTTCTTGAAATAACTTGTCCTTCCTTCTTATTACTACACTCAATCTTCATTACATTTTCTTTGCATTTGCTTTCTAAACTCATGGACAAAGACGACATGAGTCTTCGTGTCGCTTCGTTTTCGTGTTACTTAGACACTGCTAAAGAAAACCTAGTACACAGAGTTTCATCTCAAGATCAAACTCCTATTCCATTAACATCATCAAAAACTAGTATAAAACCACCTTTTAGCATCAAGTTTTCGAAATCGTCCCAAGATAGCCTCACAAATCTCCGGGTCGACTCATTTTCGTATCTCAACACCACCACAGGAGATAACAACTTTGTGTTTGAAATCCCAGGCCCTATCCAAGATCCCACTTCTGCATTCACTTTCTCCCAAGAAATCCCGAAAGACAGCGAAATCGGCGTTTTTGGCGCCGATAAGTACTTCAACATGAAATTAGAGTATCATCATCATCAGAAGACAGCTGAGACAAAACACAAGTTCAACAATGAAGTTGCTCCCCAAAAAATAGAATCAAATATCAATAGAACAATTAGAACTCCAAGTTTGTCTTCTGAAGCAAGTAGCTGGAATAGCCAAACAGCCCTTATCCCTGATAATTTCCAGAAAATTGGATATTCTCAAACAAAGCAGAAAAAAACAATTGGAAGGAGAAACATTTTCACAGGATTTGGATGCAGGGGACCCTGTTTCGACAAGAAATCGGTCCACATCGATAAAATCGTGTACACCGGCTCAAAACTACCAACACGAACCGGATCAGAACGAATCGATCATCTAGCCTTGATCCCGGTTCCTGAAAACCATTCAACGGCCAAGAATCAGCTAAAGATGGAATCTTTAGATGAATCAAGGCATTCCATCGAAGTTTTCGGCTCAAACACATCAAAGGGAGATAACATAGCTACAAACATGGAGAGGAAACTCTCAATGCTAACATGGGATGCTATTCCAAAAAGCCAAACACCACTACCAGCTTCTAAAAGCAGCACGGTTTGTGATGACATGGCGAGCGATGCAAGTTCCGATTTATTCGAAATCGAAAACATATCGGGATCGATTTTTCCATCCATAACATCAGAGCCAGCAGATGATGTTTCCACCTGCATGAGTCCAACTTCCCATTATGCCCCTAGTGAGGCCAGCATTCAGTGGAGTGTTGTGACAGCCAGTGCAGCTGATTATAACTCGATTCTTTCGGATTATAACGATTTAAACGAGCGTGAGCGTTGCAGGTGATTTGATCTCAAGAAACAATAATATGACCAATAGAAGCTCAAAAACAAGAAATGATTGTAAAGAAGTGCAAAAAAGCCGGTCCGGCGGGCTTTTGGGATGCAAGAGCCATAAAGCTGTTGATGTTGCTGAAAATGTTTGTCATAAGATTAATGATCAAAAAACAGCAAAGCATCATCAGGGCCTGGATTTGTCTGTATCATCATTTGGAAAATCAGGAAGGGTTAAAGATGTTGATGTTCTAAAGTTGCCAAGATCATTTGCTAATGGTGGGCTTAATTCTCACCCTAGTGTTCCTTAGAGGTTTGATGGTGAGAAATAAAATATGAAATTTGATATTTGTATAATGTGTTATTAAATAATCCATGTTTTCGTGTTTTTTTTTTTAATGTTGTTATTGATATCATTTTTATGTGTTTCTTGTTTTATCATGTAACAAGGCTTTTTACACGGTGGTAATAGGAAATTGGCTGCTTATGTTTTTTTAAAAATGAAAAATAGTCATGTTTTTCTAAAATATATTTTGTTAGCTATTTTGACTAAAAATTGAAGGTTATATCATTTTTGTATTATTTGTTGTAGTATTTGACCATTTTTCAAAAAATTGATATGGTACATTTCTGGGTAACGAGAAATAAGTCTCAATATCAAGAAACATGTCTTAGTACGGAGAAATGTACCAGCCCTAAAAAACGAAAAAAATGGCAAAATGGACAATTGAAATCAAAATTGGATAAAAATACAATTTTGTTATGGACAAATAGCTAAAAATCCAACAAAGTTTTTTACATGTGTATCTTTTATGTCATCCAAAGGCACAACAAGCTCAATGCATAAAAGTATGTATGTATCTAACATGGTAACCAAAACCGTAATTGGATTATGTTATCCCCATATAAGGTGACCATTCTTGTCTGAATTTTTTTTCTAAGTTAGATTGTTTATTACTATGAATTTGTCTAGGTTATGGGGTTTTGGGTCTGAGGTGACCATCCTTGTGTTGGTATAGTAAGTTTCATTATGTAGATTCCTTAGTTGGGGTCACTAGAGCATCTATTTTGCAAACAATGTTGCTTTTTTGGCAAAGAACAATATTTGTATAGTTTAAGAACCAACAATTCTATTATTTTCATGTTGCCATGCATGTATGTCTGAAAAGTTGAAGGTCCTACATAAACAGACTGATTCTTGTTTAAGAATTGTATCATATGCATACTTTTGGATATTATTATATTTAGAATATATCAATTGAACTTGTAATTAAACATCAAGCTGGAAAAAATGTTGTTGGCATGGAGGAAGCTAAAGTAAGTTAAAGACTTGGGTGAATGAGGAGAAGAAGGAAAAAAGGTAGAAATGGCGGTTTTATTGTTCATAAGCAAGACTGGACAAAAGAAAAGTGATCATACGATTTATTTATTATGTGAAGAAAAAAGAAGTAGTTTCTAGTAAATTTTACATAATATTTGCACTTAAATTACATAGATAGCATGTATCACCTTTGTGAAATAGACGTCATTTGGGATTAGCTCCTTAGGTAAAAGATCATAATGTACGTGGAAAGAAAAGAGCTCAAACATACATTTGGAATTCAAATATAAGAAACTATTGTTGGTGATTACTTGTGAAATATTTTTTTTGTAAAAGAATTATTCTCAAAATAAATTTTCTCATTAAATATGTGTTTGAGTGTGGGTTTCTCCTAATAATTTCTTCAAAATACTTTTTTTTCCTACACTTTTTGAAACTATATTCAGGTGATCTTACAAATTTTCAATCATATACATACCACTCTAAAAAGTTCTATCCATATTCACAAAACAAAGTTCTCATCCATACACATGCATTCTCAAAAATGATGTTTTTTAGTAACACAAGCATATATCAATAACACGCACACACATATGTGTATATACATGTGCGTTGGGACGAACCCAGAAAATGAAAACTAGATGGAGGCCGAAATGAAAATGAAAACTAGGGGGCGAAATAGCAAACAGAGAGACTTATTTTTAATACTTTAAAATTTACTAATTATATATAATTTATATTAATTTTAGAAATTTTATAAATAGATGATTGCCGCATGCAACACTTGGCTCTATATCTCGGATGGGATCTCTACATGTGTGTGAACCGGACGAGATCCTCTGTTCCAAAAAAAGTATTTCATCTCAAATTAATTTCACTTCAGAGATGTTTGCCACGTGTATAAATATTACCATATTAAAACTCAACAATTTATGCTAAATTTATGGTTGAAAGTTAATATGGTAATTTTTATACACGCGCGCACGACAGTCATCTATATAGTAGAATAAGAGATAAAACACCCTTTTGGAATAGATAATACTTGTGTGTGGACAGGAAGCTTAGGAGGCCGACTCAGCCTCTACGAATTGATTTTGTGTACTTGGAGTTAGATTTCATTAGGTGGAATATTGTTATACGGGTTGAGACCAAATTGAAATATAGAGTTGGTTTGCACCATTGAATTCCCTCAACTGTCTTGACAAGGAGAGTGGGAACCATAATCCCTTATATATCAAATCAAATTGGTTGCTAAAAAATGAGGAGCAATTTATATGTCTATTTCCAAATGAGATGTGAAATTTGTCATAAATTTTAATGTTTATATAACAAAAACGTTTTCTTTATATATGTAAATGAGCCTAAAACCTAGCAAATTACACAATGAAGAATGAAAGGAGACTATGATATGTGTTCTTGATCACATCCCAATATGAATTATGGAAAATATTTTCTAATAAGAATGTAATTTCAATAAAATGGCATAAATTGAAAGGCTCATGACTTTGGTAACACTTCTCAATACATAATTTATGAAATTTTGGTTAGATTTCATGCTAGTGTTGGACAAATTGTCATATTCCTGTATATGATATATAGATCGAATAAACAATCAAACTACTTAATACCCAACTTGATCGATGAGATTGATTGTAATTAAACTTTTATTTGATCTCAGTTTAGTATAATATAGCAAATCAGAATTGAACACATTTTTTGTTTATTTGATAACAATATCTAAAACAAGAGTTTGACGTATTCAACTAGATTGAAGCTCGTCAAACTCCATTCAGTGAATAATCAATTCAAGATCAAATACAAATTCGAACTCGGTAAAATATAATATTTTGTCTGTAAAAGTTAATTCCTAATTAATGATGTAAGATTTTATATATTTGTTAATTGATCATCGGGAGACCATTGTCTCTATGTTAGACTTAAAATCTTGGCAAAATCCTCAATGGAATTTCTTGGAAGGATTGATTGCTGTTAGGATATATTACTATTATTATTCCTAAGAAAAAAGGTCTACGTATAGTAGTTGTAGAGGTATAAATTAAAGCAAGAGGTCCCCGGGAATGGGAATGTTTTTCAAGGGGTCCAAATTTAGGTTGGATATCAGTATCATATTCATAGTGGTTAATGCAATAAAAAAGTATTATGGACCACTTGGATTAAATAATCATTCTGGAGGCAGCTCTTGCATTATCTGACTTCTCAGATCATATGTCAGAAAATATGTGGCTGTGTGCAATTATTTAAAATCATTAGTCTGCATGGTTGAACTTGGCTGCTAATTACATGTTGTTATGCCGGTCTGTTGGTGAAAAGAGTGTATGGTTTCTATTTAGGAAATGGCAAAGGTTTGAGTGTTTAGGCTTTAGTCGAGGTCTGAATTCGATTCAGTCTCTGTAAGATAAAAACGCCCTGTATACTAGTGCTAACGGTTCCGGCGTACGTCCCTAAGATACAACGACTATTTCCGTCTCGAGTTTACAGCACTTGCAAACTCGAAACACAGCGAACAACAATGATGTTTCTGACTTTCAAGCTTTGAAGGAGAAAGTATGTCAATATGCTTGATTATGCAAATGACCGATTTTTAGGCTTGTGATTTATGAATTTCGTGTGTTTTTCATCTGTAGGGGTCGATTATTATAGGCCTCAGGTGCCTCGTATGGAAAGATCACGTCTTTTGGCTCGAAAAGACACATTTTGCACTGACATCCATTTAATTAATTACAAAAATTAATAAAACATTTATTTTAAAGGTTTTTGGTCCAAAAAGAATAAGGGCTTTGAAGCCCAAGCCCACGACCCACGACGGGCCGAGCCGAGTCCGGCCGGCAGCGGCGAGCGCGCGTGTGCTTTGAACCAAACCCACAAGCATGTAGGTCCTCACCCCTTTAAAAACTTGGGTGCCCCCAAGGGCCCAAACCCATAAGTCCAACTTGGGATATATTAAGTGTGCAAACTTTTCATCCTTTTCCTATGTGGGATGGAGCATTTCTCCTTCCCCACATTTTCTATTTTCCATACCATTTATTTGTATTAAGTGGCTAACTTCTAGCATTAATTTCTCATTTACCCGGAATCAGTTTTGAGAAATTCCAAATGCTTTTCTCATCTACTCTCTTAGTAGAATTTTTTTACAAATAATTTAATTCTATTTTTCACTAATGGAAATCGCTTAATTATTTGGTCAAAATTGGGTCAACACCCATTTCTCAAGACCAAATTCCAACAATCCCCCACATGAATGAAATTTATGCATGCGTGTATGCAGATTCGCTTGAAAATCTCGGCGAATCGTTATTGCGTCAGGATAGGTAGCTTGTCGCTTTGAACCTTCCTTAGTAAAATACTATCGGATTTACTGGCTGCTTAGTGACACGATGTCTTGAACTACTCAGTCGTTTGTGTAACCCGAGACAACAGTACTTACACAATAACAACTCTAACACTTGTTGTTCTCATGTTGTGTCCATTTCGGCCTTGGACCATATCTTAGATTCATAAGTGTTTCTTTGAAGCGGCTATTACTTCTCACTTATATAGGTGATCTCCTATTGAAAAGTACCATCATACTCCACCTTTTCGGTATAAGAATCATTAAAAGTCTTAAACTTAACCTCACCACATTCAAAGAGTTTACATTCACTGGATGTATCGAGAATGAGCTAACACATTTTCCAAGTGTTCGGTTGAACATTCATAACTTAGTTGCCCCATTGAACCAAGGTCTTGGGATCTCCAATTCACAAGGTTGGGTTCTTGCTATGAACATTCTTTAAGTTGTGGATTTTAAACTCATTCCCTTAATTTATACAGTTGATCTCGATTTGTGCCTTTCGTAAGCGGATCCGCAAGGTTTTCCTTTGACTTTACGTAGTCAACCGAAATAACCCCATTCGAAATCAACTGTCTAATGGTTGGTACTTTTTCCCACCTCGAGTTTGCACAAGTTTTAAATCACACACATTTGTATAAATTAACTCGAGTGGTTTGGTACTTCTCGTTACCGAATGAAACGGTGCTTTGGCCAACTTTGCTTCAACACAAATTTCGCATTTGTCTTGTGAATCAGTTTTAAACGTAGGTATTAATTCTAGATTCACTAACCTTTTAATTATGTTGAAGTTTACGTGTCCTAATCTATCATGCCATAAGTTAGAATAATCCAACAAGTAAACAGAAGTAACATTTTTATTCTTCGCCTCTTGGCGGAAAACAGACATTACAGACATCTTAAACAGGTCCTTATCAAGGTAGCCTTTACAAAGAAACTGACCATTCTTGATCATTACAAACTTGTCGGACTCAAACACTAGTCTAAACCCGGCCTTACTAAGCAAAGGACCAGAAACCAAATTCTTGCGGATGTCCGGGATATGCAGCACATCTACAAGCGTAAGCTCCTTTCCGGAAGTCATCTTGAGCACCACTTTTCCAAGCCCAATGATATTGGAAGTCGAAGAGTTCCCTATGAACAGTTTCCTTCCATTAATCAAAGTGTAGGAGGAGAACATCTCCTTATCGACACAAATGTGACGAGTAGCCCCGGTATCTATCCATCACTCCCTTGGGTTATCCACCATATTAGCTTCAAACACAACGGCGGTGAGATCGAGATCCGACATGTCGATTGGAACCGACTTGTCCTCCATCACATTGGCTTGTTGGTTGCCACCTTGATTGCCCTTTTTCGGGTGTCGGCAATCCTTCGCCATGTGGTTCGGTTTGCCACAATTGTAGCAATTACCCTTGAACTTTTTGGCCTTTCCTTTCTCTTTCCCGGAGTGCTTGCGTTTCTTGCTAGTGTTTGATTCAGCAAGATTGGCCTTAGCCTCCATTCCAGACTTACTGGATTTCACATCTGATTTTCGGTTGTCTTCTTCGATCCGAAGCCGAACAATCAGATCCTCAAGCCCCATCTCTTTTCGCTTGTGCTTGAGGTAATTTTTGAAATCCTTCCACAATGGCGGCAACTTTTCGATTATTACAGCCACTTGAAAGAAATGAATCCCTTCCGACACTAAGTCGTGCAGTATGATTTGAATCTCCTGAACTTGGTTGATCACCATATTGGTGTCAACCATCTTGTATTCCAGAAATTTGCCGACAATTGTGCCAGCATCTTCCGTCTTGTACTTCTTCTCCAAGGAATCCCACAATTCCTTAGATGTCTTGAACGTGCTATAGACATTGTAGAGGGTGTCGTCTAGCCCGTTTAACACATAGTTGAGACATAGAAAATCGTTGTTATGCCAAGCATCCACAGCGATTCTCCGGTTGTTGTCGACTTCTTCATCTCCAACGGCGGTAGGGGGTCGTCTTTCAGAAAACGGGACAACCCCGGGGTGGTAAGATAAAACAGCATATTCGGTTGCCAATGTTTGAAGTCGGCGCCAGAGAACTTGGGCGGCTTTTCTCCGTGAGCGGGAGCAGCAGCCATTGGTGTGAACGAGATTGATGTTGATGCCATCATCTTCAAAAGAAATGAAATTTTCGTCTTGCGATTGTTGGTGAAAATAGTGTATTGTTTCTGTTTAGGAAATGGCAAGGGTTTGAGTGTTTAGGCTTTAGTCGAGGCCTGAATTCGATTCAGTCTCCACACAAGACGAAAACGCTCCATATACTAGTGCTAACGGTTCCGGCGTACGTCCCTAAGATACAACGACTATTTCCATTTCGAGTTTACAGCACTTGCAAACTCGAAACACAGCGAACAACAATGATGTTTTTTACTTTCAAGCTTTGAAGGAGGAAGTGTGTCTATATGCTTGATTATGCAAATGACCGATTTTTAGGCTTGTGATTTATGAATTTCGTGTGTTTTTCATCTGCAGGGGTCGATTATTATAGTTCTCAGGTGCCTCGTATGGAAAGATCACATTTTTTGGCTCGAAAAGACACATTTTGCACTGACAGACGCACTTGTTCATCGGCGCACGACCTGACGCATGGGTCGTGGGCCTGCCCGTGCGTTGGTGCGCGAAGGTTCGGCAGGACGCACGACCCGACGCACGGGCCGTGCACCAGCCCGTGCGTGGACTCGCGCAGGTACGGCAGGAGGCATGACCCGACGCACGGGTCGTGCGCGGGTGCGAACCTTTTCCCAGGTTGAAATCCATTTAATTAATTACAAAAACTTAATTAAATCCGTTTAGTTAATTACAAAAATTAATTAAATATTTATTTTAAAGGTTTTTGGTCCAAAAAGAATAAGGGCCTTGAAGCCCAGGCCCTCGACCCACGACCCATGACCCGGCCTGCGGGCGGCGGCGGCGGCGCGCGCGTATCTGATTTGAACCAAACCCACAAGCATGTAGGTCCTCACCCCTTTAAAAACTTGGGTGCCCCCAAGGGCCCAAACACATAAGTCCAACTTAGGATCTATTAAGTGTACAAACTTTTTATCCTTTTCCTATGTGGGATGGAGCATTTCTCCTTCCCCACATTGTCCATTTTCCATACCATTTATTTGTATTAAGTGGCTAACTTCTAGCATTAATTTCTCATTCACCCGGAATCGGTTTTGAAAAATTCCAAATGTTATTCTCATCTACTCTCATAGTAGAATTTTTTACAAATAATTTAATTTCATTTTTCACTAATGGAAACCACTTAATTATTTTGTCAAAATTGGGTCAACACTCATTTCTCAAGACCAAATTCCAACACGGTCTACAATGCCAGAGCTAGGCGGCAATACTCGCCCCCCAATTATTTTCTACTAATTTTATTAAGAATTATTTTTTTAAGAAAAAAAATATAGTTTATATGATTTCTTTTTTTAGTTTTTTCATCTGGCTCACCTATTTTCGTGCTGATGGGATATTCTATTGCAAAATGGTGTTCCACTCGCCTCCTATTCCACCGCACGTATGATGTCATGTGTATAAAAACTACTATATTGAAACCCACAATTTAGGCTTGATTTATGATTCCTAATTAATATGATAGTTTTTATGCACGTGGCAATTATTCATTCCGAACAGAAGATGAAACATCATTTCGTAGTAGAAGATCCCATCCGACTTCGTGTGACGACTCTCTCCACTCTCACGGCCTAGCTATGCGATTGTCGGCCTATATATGGGAGTTATAATTCGTGATATTCAATTAGTTAATTTTATATATATTGGTTATTCAATCAATTATATTTTGATATATTAAACAAAATATCTTTATATACTTTTCAAAATGTGTATACATGTGATTGTAAAGTAGAACAAAGGTCGTTGTATTTTTAGTGAGATTCTCATTTCTAGTATTTCTATTGAATTGGTTTTATATTGATATTTGTATATGAAGTGAAATTAGATTTGGATGAATAATGAGAAGATAAAATGTACATTTTCTTTAAAAATAGATCAAACAAAAATAAGTTTGAATTTTGCAATAATATAAAATCATGAAATAGGTGCTCAAAAATAAAACCATGCAAGACTAAAACACTACAAGAAAACAATCAAAATCCAACGAAATAGAAAACTGTTGGAATTTTTAAAATTCCAATAATACATTTATACCATTGGAAAATTCCAATGAAAATTACAACGGTAAACAAAAACGTTGGTATAAAATGTTGGAATTCATGTTGGAATTTAAAATTCCAACGAAATCCAACACCACAACGGATATATGCCATTGGACTAAATTCCAATAGTATAATCTCATTGGAATAATCGTTGGAGTTTTCCAATAATTAAATATATTCCAATGGTATAACTATGTTGGATTTAGTGTTGGAAAAATGTTGGAGTTCTTTCCAACAGTTATATATTCCAATGGATAAATAATGTTGGAAATTCCGTTGGAATATTTTTCCATTGGAATTTTCATTGGAATTTCGCCATTCCAACGGCCATTTTACCAACGATGCATTTTATGTTGAAATTTACATTGGAATCGATAATTCCAACGGTAATTGGCCAAATTCCAACATATTTTTCCCGTTGGAATTTTCTTGTTTTCTTGTAGTGAAAGTCTTTCAAATTCATAAACTGATCGTGAAAATTATGTAATCCTACGGTCACAATCTCTCTCTCTATATATATATAATAACAAACTTGTTTCCAAATTTATTTTTCCGTCTTTTTACACTTTCTAAAAATGAAAGTAGATATTTTTTAATGGAAAACAAAAAAGAAAATAGATATATATGTCCAATATCTTTGTAATTATATCATTAATTTTGTTTATCTTAATTGTGGTATGCATTGACATTTTAATTTAGGTATGTCTAATTAGTATTGAATACTATACATTTGAATTCGGAAAGATTTAAAAACAAATAGTTTGTTGACCGATATTATTGTAATTTTCCATTTTAATTTTGGTAGGCATTGACAATCTAATTTATATATGATTTATCAGTATTAAATATTGTATTGATTAAATTCTAAAAGATATAAACAAAAATATGAAAATGAAGCTACATTACTGGCTCGATCTTCGTAATTGTACTGTACAATTATATCCCTTTTGCCTTTAAACTATCAATTTGATGAGATTCTATTCATAATAAATGATGAAAAAATAATATTATTTCAAACTGGAAAAAATATATACGGCGAGTGCGTCGATATATAAAGTATATTAATGAGTTATTATATTTGAAAATTATATATTTTGATTGTATTGTAATATTTATATATCTATAATGAGTCAGTATATCAAATCTATATATCTGAAAATAATCACACGCTCACCGTGAATACAACTTATTCATTATTGATGAAACAACTTTTTGTGGAACTGATCACCATCATTATAGACTATTCAGTATGAGTTGAAATGAATACAAATATCTAATTATTAGAGGTGTCAAAATAGCTCGGTCCGAGGTGGCGGACTCTAATCTTGTAAGCCCAAAAGATTGCACCTATGTAGCCCAAAAATCTGGTCGACCGTCATTTCATGTGTATTTTTCATGGGTTGTATCTCAAAAATAGTTGCCCAATGGAATTTCGTTCTGTCCTGACCCGAATTTTCTCCTTGGCCCGAGGACCAGTATCTATCGACCAATATGACAGTTCTACTGGTTATTATAATAGCCCGTGCATCGCACGGGGGCCTCATTTAGTGATCAAATTAATATCCAACGTGGTCAAATGTATATATATATATATATAGAGAGAGAGAGAGAGATGGCATCTCGTGTGGCAGCCTCTTACCGTGTGGCAGTGTTGATTGATCTCATCCATCCACACCTTTTATTCAATGGTCCAGATTATTATTAAAAATAACCGATTTATCAATTAATTAATAGGTAAAAAATGGCATAATAGTAACTAGCAAAATAAATCACGCCCCTACAATCAAGGATTGATTAATATCATGTGTCCATAACTGAAATTGTGCACCATTTTAATAGCTGAAATGTACACCATTTAATAACTGACTGTACACTATTTTTCTAACAATGCATCAAATTATAACTAATTGTACACCATTCAATCCCAGCGATTTTTATAGGATTTGATTTTATGATTATTCCCGCTTTCCATTTTATCTCGAACTATGCATCATTTAATAACTGATTGTGCACCATTTTATATCTAACAGTGCATTATTGCTAATTGTATAGCATCTAAAGGAACTATAAAGACAAAATGGTGTACCCATCTTCCCATTTAATAACTTAATTGTGCACCATTTTATATCTAACAACATTATTGTATAACTAATTGTACATCATCTAAAAACCATATAAAGAAAAAATGGTGTAACCACCTTCCCATAATGACGCCCTACAATCATAGATAAGATAAAGATCACGTTTCCATAACTGAATTATACACCATTTTAATAGTTGAACTGTGCACCGTTTAATAATTAACTGTGCACCATTTTATATCTAACAGTGCATCATTATGTAACTAATTGTACATCATTATGCGTAAACCACAATTGAATGAAAAGCGAGAACAATCGTAAAATCAAATCACATAGAAATCGCTGGGATTGAATGGTGTACAATTAGTTATACAATGATACACTGTTAGATATAAAATGGTGTACAGTCAGGTATTAAATGATGTACAGTTCAGCTATTAAAATGGTGCACAATTCAGTTATAGAAACGTGATATTAATCAATCCCTTGATTGTAGGGCGTGATTTATGGCATTTTGCTAGTTACTATCATGTCCTTTCCACCTATTAATTAATTGATAAATCAGTTATTTTTAATAGCAATCTGGACCATTGAATAAAATGTGTGGATGGATTGGATTAATCCACACTGCCACACAGTAAGCCCCCTGCCATATTTGATCCTAACCTTATATATATATATATATATATATATGTATATGTGTGTGTGTATGTATTTATGTAAATTGTAGAAGTTGTGCTTTATGACTATGTATCGACTTATTCGAATCGTTATAATAACAAAATGAAGTAAAGTTGCTTGCAATTTTTCTTTTATATATATACTAGAATAATACCCATGTGTTACACGGAATTTGTCCAAAGAAAAAAATTCAAATTGTCGTGGTGTTAATATAATATATACTCATGATTGTTTTGTATATAATAATTTTTAAGATAATAAATTTAAAAGATATTGTAGATAGAATCTTTGATTTTTGGATTATTTATTATATTTTAAATTTGTACATTGGGTTGACATATATGTTTGATAAATGGTTTTATCATGATTTTGATGATTTTGTTTTTATACCAAAACAATGTTTTTAAAGGTTGTCCAAATACTCCTAAATGATTTAAAATGGTTTTAATATTTTTCGGAGTGTTTCTTCAAATTTATTTTCGATATAAATTGGACAACACTTTTGATGATTTTGTGTTAATGTGTTTTTACACCAAAACAATGTTTCTAAAATGTTGTCATAATACTCCCGATCGTTCTAAAATATTTTTACTATTTTTCGGAGTATTTCTTGAAGTTTATTTTCGATATAAAATTGGACAACACTTTTGTTTTGAGGCCAATCGGTCGCCCCATAGGGCATCCCTGCACGAAAGTTGTGAAAAAGCAGTGAATAAGTTATTTGCTTTGAAAAAGGTTGGTTGGTTGACCGTCAACAGGGTGGTAGACCAGGTATGGTCGACCGCATTCGGCCGGGTGTCGGCCGTGCACGGGAGCAATTTCAAACAGAACTTCCTAGACTCGTTTTGGGTTTTGCTCGACCGGTGGGCATAGGGTCGACCAGGCGAACCCCGTCGACCGATGGCCGCCTGTGTAAATGTGTATTCTCATTTTCAAACGTCTATTTGTGCACGAATCGGCCGCTCAAGTTTGACAAAGAAAATTACATCACAGTGCAAAAGAGACAACTTTTCCCTAAATTGTGGGATTGATTTCTAACTAACACTATAATCTTGATTTTAATTGCAATTTTTTTGTAGATATCGATTCCAAGAGGAGCCTATCAAGTATCAATCATCTCCTATAAATAGAGGAAGATTTGAAGCACAACAATAAGAGAGAACAACACAACACAACAAGATATACTCAAGCAAACACTTGGTCTTATATTGTCATTATTCTTGTTGTAATTTGCCTAGCTTATCACTTTCACATTCTTGAAGTCTAGGCTATTCTTGATTAGACTTGCACTCAATTGTATAATTCATTATCGAGTTGTAATCTTGAATTTTTGGGTTATCATTCAACACAAGATATCCTTGTGAGTGTTATTGTGGTAAGAACACACTTGGGTGATCTAGGTGTTAGGTGTGAGAAGATTGTGGTAATCTTCTTGTTGAGGTGTTGAAGAATTTGGTATTCTTCAAGGTTGAAGATTGTGGTAATCTTCACAAGGTGCCGTTGGAGATTGTGGTAATCTTCAAGAGAGATTGTGGTAATCTCAAAGGTGGTGTTGAAGAAGAGTGTGGCGCTCTTCAAGGTGTTGTTGTAAGTTGGTGTTGTATTATTTTTGGTAATTAATAAAATCTTTTTTTCTTTTTGAAATCCATCCCGGATATACTGGGGTGGTAGAGGATTAGGCCCTAGGTGGGTTGAACCTCTATAAATCGACGCGTGTTGTTTACATTCCGCACCTTCTATATTGTCTTGGCTTGTTTTGTTCAAAAAAGAGGGTAAAATTGAAAAGATGGAGATAATCTATTCACCCCCCTCTAGATTATCGTAGCTGCTTGGACTTACAATATAGATGAATGTGAAGCCCCATGTGGAATTGGGAAGATGAGAATTTGACAAATGCCCAAGATTAAAGAGGTAATGATATGTGTCAATTTTATTTTTTCTTTTTGTATATAGAGTTGATTCTTCTCACTTCTCTCATTTTAAAAGTATTTGACACTATATTTCGTATTTGTATTATAATTATGAAGAACAATATCACTAAGGGCAGGGGTACTCTGGCCCCCTCCCCCCATTTGTTTTTAAAAAAAATTATAATTTGTATGATTTTTTTATTCGGCCTACCCCATTTTCATGTATCGGCCTATCCCAAATTTATTCCCCACTTCACCCTTGAATATCACTATCTAATCATTTAATAAAAAAAGTATTATAATTATGATAAAATAGCTCAAAAATTACTAAATGAGCTGTGTTGGGTATCTATTTGCCTCAAAAGATTGATACACGAAGTACCAAATACAAATACAGACTCAATAACCTATTATACAAGTTTATACTCCAGACACTTTGCAGAAATTAAAGTACAAGAGATAAAGTGATAACTACAATGAAACAGAAAATAAGAACACAAAGAAAATGTAAGGGATAAAACCCTAAAACCGAATATTGAAAATGATTCGGCTCAGGGACCAGTTTTCCCAAAAGAACCACCACGGTAAGTCACCAGAGAAATCCGCAGAACCACGAAGACAGAGGCGAACCACAAAGCCTTGCCCTAAACCTCACAAAGAACCCAGATCCTCACCCAGAGACCCGAGAATAAGAATCGAACCTCACAAACCCTAGTTCCCAGAAACCGTAGTTTTTGGCCCCAACTCAGTTTGTCCACAAAGGAAGTGAACTAGAGAAGTATACACTCAGAAATAGCCAGAAACACTCAAGATTTCACAGAACTCCGATGAGAGATCGGACTTCACAGAGAAGAAGAGACAGAGAAGAAGATTCAAGAGAGATGAGTGAGAGAGTGATGAGAGAGAGTGAAAAATCACAGCATGAGGATTAGGGTTCGGATGGAACCTTTTAATAGTCCAGATGAACGGCCACGATCAAGAGGTAATATCCAACGGCTCAGATTGCACAAGGAAAACCGCGGACTATTAAACGGGTACCGCAACCCAAACACACAATCCGGGTATCTCAATAGGATTGGGGAATGGGCTTCGAGGTTTTGGGCTGCATTTGGGCCAACCCATTAAAAGCTAATGGGCTAATTACTCAACAAGCTGCAAATAATTAATTCGTCCTAGAAGTTCATGTTTACACAAGAAAACCACCACATATTTTAAATCTAGTGAATATCTTCGAAACACAATTTCTAGGACATTTTTAATTTTGTTTTTCTTTTTCCATCTTTATTTTCGTTCCTTGAGCTCATATTTTTCGCATTTTCCCCAATTAATCCCTTTATTTGAACTTTGACGCCATTTTGATGATGGGGCTGACAGCCTGACAGTTGAGATTGGCTTCAAAGTATATGGACAGCCATAAAATCCTTATGGCACCTTTTTTGGGCTATTTGATTGGTTGAAACCCAATGATATTCCTTTTGGGGTTTGAAGGTTCAAATCATCGCAAGCATTTCATGTTGAAAAACTTTTTGAATTGTGAGCCCAAAAAAACATTCATATTTAAAATACTTTTTGAATTGTGAGGTGTTTTATTAGGGCTATGGACAGATTATGTAAATCAAATCTTAATGTTTTTTTTCTTTTAAATGAAGGCGCAAGGTCGAATAAAATAAAATAAAAAGGAAGTGTTGGTCACACGGCCAATCAAATCAAATATTAATGTTGCGAAGGGATAATTAAAAAAATATCCCCTTACATTTAAGACATAATCCAACATTAGAGTTTTTTTTGTAATTTTAAATTTTTTCTGTTTTTTTTTGTAATTACCCCTAGTTTTTGAATTATCCCTATTTTAAAATATGATCTAGTCTGCATTCAAAGTCGACCAGGGATGTAGTGGTTTTTTTATTACAGTTATAAAATCTAAAAAAATTGTAAGTTCTAAGTGAAGATACAAATTTGAATATATTTTATGAAGGGCAAAAGCTCATATAATATCGTCTCACATGTCACATTTTGTGAGACGGATCCCCTTAGGAGCCATGATCTAGCCCATAAAACCGGTAACATTTTGGTTAATATTAGGCTAACATGCAGGTCTGGTGATTGGAGGTGTCAAATGGGCGGGCTTGGTCTTGGTCATTGGCCAAAGCAAAAAATCGGGCTGGGGCGGGCAAACAGTAAATGGGCTACTACTTTTTGAGGCCCAGCCCACGAAAATATAAAGGAAAAACTGGACCGGCCTGGTTTTTCAGGCCTAAGAAAACGCAGCCCAACCTGGCCATTTTACCGGGTCGAGCCAAAATTGACAGCTCTAGTGATGATAATTAAAAATATTAGTTTCTTCTCGAAAAGTATAACTTTGCTCTAAAAAGTACACATTTTTAAGTAATTTTTCGGGGTAGTAGTTTTGTAATATTAGGCGGTGACATGGTATCATTTTAGACTCGAAAAGTTTCATTTTTTACTCTAAAAAAATAAGTTTTCAAAGTAACAAAACTAAAATTATTTATCTACAAAATACACAATAATGTTTAAGTATCACTTTTTATTTAAAAAAAATAGTATCACTTGTACTCTAAAAAATATAGGTTGTGCTTGCTTGTATTCTCATTTCCATAATTTTTCATTTTTGAAGAAAAAAAATTGTGAGATTTATGATTGTTTGTGGAAAAAATAAAATCTTTTTTTGAAAAAAAAAACTCATTTTTCTACAAAAATAACTCACTCCTCTCTTTCACTTTCACATTTACCTATACCCAACAATACTATTTATTTCTCTCTCTTTATTATATTCACATAAAGAATTCGGTAATTTTTTTTAATTTATCAACAATTTTATTATTTTTCTCTTAATTGTAATAATAAAATATATAAAATAAGATCCATATTGCCTATTTTTAGTTTAATTTTTTATTTTTTATTCAATTTTCTTGCATTATATTTTACAATATTATTTCCATAAAAAAATTTCACAAACAATCACTAATCTCCAAAAGATTCTCCATCACATCTATGCCCGTGCCTTATGTGAGGCAGCTGATGCCCAAAAAAAAGGGCTAAAATTTAGGGCCCATAAATATAGAATACTCTTATATATATATATATCATTTAATTGTATAAGTCGGTCGTCAAGTACTTAATGCGAATGACAAGTCCACAATTGCCTCTCACATACCCATAAACACATATTAGCCTACCTAAAGGCCGTATACATGTATCCTTATAATATATATATATATATATATATATATATATATATAGGATTTGGTTCAAATGAGACCACCTTCCCTAGGTGAGACAATGTAGACTCATCTTACTCATTGATCTTAAAAAATGAAGGGATGTGATTAATTCATTTTTTAAAATTTTGTTGATTTCCGCCAATTTAAGGGTAAGATTGTAATTTTGTAATTCAAATTAGTAGTCCCAGCGGGTTTTCTGGTAAGTTTGACTTTTTGAAACCATTTTTATGGGCTGAGATTGAAACTACCGGATTTTGTGGCGGAATTTAAGGAACCTGTTTTCTTTCCAAATATTTTTATTTTACAGTATAGTTAGGGTTCTTCTATTGCATAATTAGACATCAAATAATGCATATTTAGTTATTTTGTTGGCACTGTTTTACGAAAATAATACAGAATTGAATATAACGTACTGCATATTTAGTTATTCTACACTGCATAAATAGGTTCAATATAATGCATATTTAGTTATGAAAATGAGATGTTGCTTTTGGAAATTATAAAAATGGGATGTTACATAATGTACTGCATATTTAGTTATTCCATACTGCATAGACAGTTTTCAGATAATGCATATTTAGTTGATTTTTGTTGCATATTTTCAAATATGTAATATCCTACAGATATATGCATCATTTTATAAGTATCTATGCAACGTTTCATAAGTATTTATACATCATTTCATAAGTATCTATGCATAGTCTTATTCGTGAAAATTACAGTTTTTTAAGAGTTGATGTTAATGGTTTAGTTTCGAGTTCTCCATCGATGTCTACACCATTGATGTTGTTGGGTAGAGTTTTTTCTACGACTGATGATTCATCATGCATCATGATTCAAACATAAGCGCATCTTCTTCACTGTTTTATTTTTCACAGTTCGAGTTCTTCAAATTTGCGTTAATGGTGGAATGAGAGAGAGAGAATTTTTCACAGTTCGAGTTCTTCAAATTTGCGTTAATGGTGGAATTGAGAGAGAGAGAGACGTGAGACAGAGAGAGAGAGAGAGGGAGAGGCGTGAGAGAGAGATGGAGGAAGAGAGACACGTGAGATGAGAGATGCATGAGAGAGAAAGAGATTTGATTCCATTTTTGTAACTACCTTGTTATGTTATTTTACCCTATTACCCTCATGTTGATTAAATTAATATTTTAATATAATTTTTATCCATTAAATCACACCCATTGATTAATAGTGGAGGATGGTTGAGATTAGTCCATTGTGTCTCACCTAGAGACATGGTCTCACTTGATCCTCCCCCTATATTTATATTAAAAACCTAAAAATAAAAAAGGTAATAACTTTACCTTTTAGGCTGAGAGTCTTCTGAGGCGTTGAGAGGAAGTAACATAATTCGTAAAATACAAACGCCGATATGGAGAAGACAAAAAACAGGGGGAGAATAAGGAGTAAAAAAGAAGAAAAAAAAGGGGGTAAACGAGAAGAATCACCATCAAAATAGGTAAATTTTTAGTTGATTGGTATTGTGTTTTTACTAATTTAATGTCAATAATTTTGAGAAATGTGTTTTATGATGTTGATTGATAATTGAATGAGAATTTTAATTTATAACCCCAATGTTGTCTATTTCGATATTGATCAATGTACGTCTTATTGTTTTTATATTTTGTTCTTGTTGATAGATGAAATATGATTTGTTTGTTATTTCTTTAATTTTATTTTTTTAGTATCATCATATCTCCCAAACATATGTCTGGACACCAAAAGAGAAAAGAATAAACAAAGGATACAAGAACTAACCCAAAGTCAAGTCAGTGATGAAGTATTATTAGAATAAAGAAACAATTTGTGAAAAGCAACGAAAGGATGTGAAGTAACACAATCAGTAGAGGATTCTTTCAGAGTTAACTATTTTCTCTTTATAATTGACCGAGCTCGTTCTTCTATAGAAACCCGATTTGCACAATTTAAAATATATGAGGAAACTGATGGTTTTCTGTTCAATTTGGAAAGGTTGCAACATGCTGATGATGACAACTTGTTGAGGTATTGCAAAAATCTTCAAAATTCTCTAACACATAATGGTTGCTCTGACATTGATGGCAATGATTTATTTTCAGTGTTATTATTTTTGAAGTGTTTACCAAGAGAAACAAAATCTGCAATTGATATGGTGGATTATTTGAAGCATATGGATGGGTGTTTTCCAAATGCTTATATTGTTTATAAGATCATGTTGACAATACCAGTTACTGTAGCAAGTGCAGAAAGAAGCTTCTCAAAGTTGAAGCTTATTAAAACTGTGAGGCGAGTTGTATTTAAGTAATTACTTTGAATATGATTACTACATTATAAAGTTTATTTTTTCATATTATTTTATGTTGTCTTTAAATTCGTAAAAAAAGGCTCATTTTAAAGTTTGACTCAGGCCAAAATATTGCTAGGTACGACCCTGATCACATCAACACAATAATTATTTTTTCTCTATACATCCAACTTTTATTTTTAAAAATAATTTCATCACTATTCACTCTGATAATGAAAGTAGGCGGAAAGAAAGCACAAGCAATCACAACATATATTTTCTTTTTTGACAACAAAGGTATATAGTTTCGAAATAACAAAACTGGTATTAGTATTTTTCCTTAAAAATATTATTTTTACCCTCAAAGAAAGTATTAGTAAAACCCTACAAAGTATTGATAGTTTCTTTGAAAAGTATTAAATTTTTCCATATGCACAGACTAAATACTCATTTCTGTAACATAATTATCAGAAGAGCTCGAAATGAATGTCAACAACAACATTCTTCTCATAATACACTATCGGAAACAAAAGGGACTTCTCGCAAGTTTACTTAGCAAGGTGGAGATTTTTATTATGGTTGTTGTCAACACCAATATCACCCTATTCAGAAATTTGGGGGCGTGACATCATCATTATTGCAAGGTGAATGGCTTATTCTCCTGTATAATACCAAATTTCACGATTCCAAAGTGTACAAGAATGCATATATAGAGATAGACATTAAACCAATAAATATACCAACACAAAAACACAATTTTCATGGGCAAACACTATGTAGGCACAACATACTAACAACGACAATACAATTTATACTCATTGATATTAAATTAAAATTTTTGCAGGAACCAACAATCATATGAATCAGATAAAGGACTAACAAAATAAAAAAAGCTAAGAAATTAACTAATTAATAGTCTCGGGCCACATGTTGGAAATTATTCGGGCCCCTGATCTAATCCGGATCAAATAAGATCCGACTTTTTGATCTAATCGAACAAAAATGGACGCGAGGGATTTCAAAAATCAAGTTTTAGATATAAGAACACAAGATCATGCTTATTAAAAATTTATTCTAACTAAAGGAAGAATAAGAAAATTTACCTCTTACATCGATTTTCTTATTCTTCACTTTTTCTTTGTTAATCCTTCGAATACAAGAAGCTCGTAGACACCACGATCTTCTAATTTGATCCTCCCGATCAATGGCAGTGTGTGGGCACCCAAATAATAAATTTAAGTTCCTATCTTTAATTTTCCTACGATGTACTCAGCTCATGAGATCGTAGGATTTGGCTAACTGAATATGAGGAGAATTGAACTAAGCTTAAAACTAAATCACAATTGAAAAAAATTAAAAGACAAACTGCCCGTTTGATGTCTTCAGCGAGAACCAATTCCAACTTTCAACCTTTTTTCTTTTACTTTCTTAAAAAAGAAAACTTTTTAACTTGAACCAAAAAAATTTTGCCATTCACATGTCAAGGCTCAAGAAGAATGACCGAAAAATTGCTTCCCCAATTGCGAGAATATGGTCTCCTTTTTATAGGTCTTGTTCATTCAGTTTCCCACTCCAAGTCAGTTTCTTATCTTATCTAGAATTCATAATTCTAGATAGACTCAAGTTCTAATTGATAATTATCCAATATAATTATCAACTTAATAACTATATTAATATCATAAATATTTTATATTTATTTAATTCCTAATACAGTCAAAACTGTAGAATATCATATATTCCCGGAATTAACTGATATTAATATATTAGCCCAAATATTTTGGAAAACTCTTTTCCATAATTCCCTAGGAACATAAAATATTATTTCTAATCCGTTTACTCTAGGAAGACGAACCGGGAACCATGGACCTATAATTATAGGCTCTAATAAATTGAATAAATAAGTAAACTCTTTAATTAATTTATTCGAATTATTAATTCTGATATTACTCCACTATAAATTCGGAATTGCACTTTTATAATTATAGAATATCTTACTCTGCGAAATAAGCAGTCCATTGATATAATCATTACATATAGATTAATCATCCGTAGACAATTTGTAATTGAAGCTAGGTAGTATCTGTTAAACCTCTTCAATTACTTCTTATCCTCATTTACCATTAATTCACTAGCGAATGGTTAATTTATAATCGGATCGTAAATTAGAGATCTCAAACCATTCAGTTCCAGAATTAACAAATGAGAGAATCGTCTTTCTACTTCTCGCAAGAAGGAATGGATTCCATATCTGTGAATTTATATTCCCAACTATTTAATTCAAATGTGAATCTAAAATGCAAGTGTTTGGAATGTTGTAGGACAAACTTAAACAAGCAAATTAAGAATCACACAAAAATAAACAGGAGTCTATAATCACTCAGTATTAAGATTTATCCATCTACGATCATCTAGTGATTTAATTTGATTTTCTATTTCTATAATAGAATTTGTATGAAAAATTCAAATTAAATCGGTCCTAATCCTATATGATCAAATCATATATAAATATCTCCACTAAGATGTCTCCACATCGACGGTCCGGATAAGACAATTACATTCAATACGTTATGGGTCGCACTAGTGATGTTTTAATTAAAGATTCCATACTTTAATTAATTTCATCATGGACTTAATTTTAGTTTATTATCCATAATCTTAATCCTCTTGTATATACCACTTATATACTAAGATTATGATTACACTAAATAAACTAGGAATTTTCATGATATTCAAGAAAATACATACAATATGCACAAGTGTTCGAAAATAAATATCGCATTCATTAATAATCTGAAACAATTCATAATTGCTTTAAAGGCACTATCCCTAACAATCTCCTACTTGCTCTAAAGCATATGGGACATGTCTCCCAGTTCTATGTTCTTGTACCTCTAAAAACACTTTTCAGGTTGGGTCTTGTTGACATGATCAACAAGAATGTACACTGACTCAGACTTCTGATTATCCTTATTTGACTTGAAGTCAGAATTAGTGCAGTCATCTATTTTAGGGTCACCACCTAAATAGACAAACATCTTGCTCTCAAACATACTTGAGAAGGTTCTTGACTATTATCTAATAAAATATTTCTGGATTAGATTGAAACTGGTTAGCTATCCCTAACGCGTATCAAATACCAAACCTTGTACACAACATTGCATACTTTCAGATGCATAGGGAATGCGTCTCATGTCCTCTTCCTCCTGAGGTAACTTAGCATACTTCTCCTTGGAGAGAAAGATTCCATGTCGAGTTGGTAGGTACCCCTTTTTGGAATCTTGCATTCTACAACGCAATAGCATCTTATCGATTTAAGAAGCCTAAGACAGTGCCAATGATTTGTTCTTGCAATTTTGAAGGATTCAAATTCCAAGAACATAATTCACTTCTCCAAAATCTTTCATTTGGAATTACTTGGCAAGCCAACCTTTACCGCAGCTAACATCTCTACATCATTCCCAATGAGTAGAATGTCATCTACGTGAAGCACTAACAATGCCACTTTACCATCTTTGATCTGCTTGTGTACACAAGGCTCATCAACACTTTCGTCAAAACCATAAGATTTGATCGTCTCATCAAATCTATGGTTCCATGACCTTGAGGCTTGCTTTAATCCATAAATGGATCTAGGCAATTTGCAGACTTTCTGCTCTTAACATTCGGCTACAAAACTCTTTGGTTGTTGCATGTAGATTTTCTCGTCTAGATGGTCATTCAGAAAGACCGTCTTGACATCCATCTGACATATCTCATACTTAAGACATACATCAATTGAAAGTAGTATGCGAATAGATTTTAGCATTGTTACAAGCGAGAAAGTCTTCTCATAGTCGACCCCATCCTTTTGGGTGTAACTCTTAGCCACTAGCCTTGCTTTGAAAGTTTCTACTTTTCCATCCACACCCTTCTTTCTCTTATAGATCCATTGGCACTTAATGGAACTGACATCCTCAGGCGGATCTACAAGAACCCAGACAGTGTTGGAGTACATAGACTCCATTTCTTAGTTCATAGCTTCAAGCCACCTCTCTTTATCAGAATCCTTTATCGCTTTTCGAAAAACAATAGATCATCGTCTACCCCATTAGAGACTACAACATTTGCCTGTTTGATTTGATGATAGCGGATTGGTGGTCAAATCATCCTCCCACTTTGTCGAGGTGTCATGACATTCTGATCAGGTATAGTGGTATTTTTAGTGATTTCCCCAACAACTTTTGTTGGTTGTGGTCTGATCTTGTCAGATAATAACTCCTCAAGTACAACTTTACTTCGAGGTTGGAAATTTTATATATAATCATTCCCAAGAAAGATAGCATTAGTAAAAACTTTTACTTTCTTTTCTTGCGGATCATGAAATAAATCTCCTCTCGTTCCTTTGGGATATTCAACAGACAAATACACTTCTGAATATGGATGCAACTTTCTAGTATTTCCTTTCAGCACATGTGTTGAGCATCCCCGTATGCGAAAGTGGAATAAACTAACTTTAATCTCATTCCACAACGTGGTGTCTTTTGGATTGACTTAGACGGACCTACATTCAAAATGTAAACCGCCGTTTGCAATGCATACTTCCAAAATAAATCAGGTAGTGTCGTGTAGCTCATCATTGATCTAACCCTATCAAGCAATGTTTGGTTTCTCCTTTCAGCAACACCATTTTGCTGAGGGGTGTTAGGTGTTGTGTGTTGGTACAATATACCATGCTCTAGCAAATATTCTTTGAACTCAATATCGCAATACTCGCCCCTTCGATCGGATCAAAGGCACTTCAAAGATTTGCCTAGCTGTTGTTCAGCTTCCGCATGAAATTCCTTGAACTTTTCAAAAGTCTTGGATTTTCTATGCATGAGATAACAACATCCATACCTCGAGTAATCATCAATAAAAGTGACAAAGTACCCAAAGCCACCTCTAGCTTGTGTAGTCATAGGACCACAAACATCACTACGCACAAGCTTTAGCGTGCTCTATTGCCTTTTGCAAAGAAAGGTCTCTTAGTCATTTTTCCATCTCATGAAGAGTGCCAACTTTTAGCTCTCTCAAATGACCATCCTTTGCATCTTATTTATCCTTTCTAGTGAAATATGCCCTAACCTTATATGCCAAAGATATGTTTCATCGTCTTGAGAAATCTTTTGCCTTTTTTGGTTTAGGATGTTCTACTCTAAACATTTTGACATTTAGCAGTGGCTGTTCATTTGGCTTAATTAAATAGAGTCCGCTTTCCAATATTGCATTACAAATATCACGCCCATTTTTAGAAATAATAATCGAAGTATCATTAAAAGATAGTGAAAATAAATGTTCATGCCACTTTGAAACAAAAATTAAATTTCTACGAAAACCAGGAATATTAGGCTTAATTACTCAGATTGCTTTTGCCGAAGCCACTGCACCATTGCCAACTCGCATTGTGAAAGACCCATCGTCAAGCTCTTCATAAGAGTTAAGCATTTGTAAAGAAGAACAAATATGATTAGTAGCTCCAGAGTCGACAACCCAAGTAGAATCTCTAGCTACCAAACAACTTTCAAGAACAAGTAAATCATATTTATGTTTCTTGTTTTCCTTTACTTTGGAGAGAAACTTGGGGCAGTTTCTCTTCCAATGTCCCTTTTCTCCGCAGTGGAAACAATTTCTCTTTAGTTTAGATGAATCTTCTTCTTGCCTTTGAGGTTTTCACATACGAGTGCAATGTTTATGTTACTATTCCACTGGTTAAAATTTTCTCCAGTTAATGAAGCATTCAATAGTGTAAGCATAAGACAAGACATAATTGCTGAAACTTAAATAAAGCGACATAAATAAGCGAATGAACATCATAGAGCATGAAATTTAGGAATTATAACGTGATGCATGAATGCAATAAAGTTTATCCTACCAATTCCAAGGTAATTTAATCTCACATTTGAAAAGCCGCCGTAGGGTAGGTCAAATCAAATGCGAGTTGGCAATGGTGCAGTGGTTTCGACAAAAGTAGTGGGAGTAAATCATGTTTACGTTTCTTGTTTTCCTTTACTTTGGAGACAAACTTAGGGCAGTTTCTCTTCCAATGTCCCTTTTCTCCGCAGTGGTAATAATTTCCCTTTGGTTTAGATGAACCTTTCTTCTTGCCTTTGAGGTTTTCACATACGAGTGCAATGTTCATGTTACTATTCTACTGGTTAAAATTTTCTCTAATTAATGAATCATTCTACAGTGTAAGCATAGGACAAGACATGATTGCTAAAAATTAAATGAAGCGACATAAATAAGCGAACGAACATCATAGAGCATGCAATTTAGGAATGACAAAAACTTATATAGGACCATCACATGGGTCATATTTCGTGAGACGGATCCCCCAACAAATGACCCGCCCATTTTTTTCTTTTCCTTTTCTCTCTCCATTTTATTTCCTTTATTTTTCTTTTATTTCTTTCTCTGAAACGCTGAAACATTGTCCTCCATTTTTGATTTTGTTCTATTGTTTCTTCTCATGTTTTCACTTAATATCTCTTCTCCCCCAACAATTCTCCAAAAATTCCCCAAAATCAAACCACAAACCTCAAATCTCATCACCTCTTCCATTTTCCCATACACCATAGAACTACCAACACCCATGGAAAAATGATTTTAGGCTAGGAAAAGGAAAGGGGTTTGGCCCTAGGCTGTGGTGATGATGGCGGGCAGTGGTGGGCCCGCGGCGACGTACGGATATGTGTGACACCCGCCCCTATTATTACTAATAGGAAATATATAAACATTGCAATTTGAGAACATAGGCTCTATTTATAAGAACGTGTGCATTTTTTTTCCTGTGACAATTTAATAATAGATGAACAACGAGATAAACCTTGTATACCGCAACAAATATTGTATCATTTAAAAGTAAAAGGACAGTCAACCCTGCCTGCAAGTAAACACAATGACTACATTATACAAGCCCTGAACTCAAACCAGCACACTATTTACATATATTTACGATAGAGTTTCAAAAGTTATATACAGTACGTGTTCCTACATATAGCACAACAGAAGCAACACCAAAATAAACCCAAACATAAGCCCGATGGGTCGTCATCCATATCCATAATCCTCAAAACCTGAAGAAATATAAATCCATGAATCAACATGCAATGTCGAAATATAAATCCATGAATCAAAATATATTGTTCAAATAATTTCTTTCATTTGGGCCCCTGACCCAACTGCTATGCACCGGAAAAAAGCTCTACACACAGCAATAATCAAATGACCAATAATATCGTTATGATGTTACATGTGGTCTATCCTCCCGCGGCCCAGCTAAGGCTCCCCTACTTGCATCTCATGTGTCGCCAAGAAGTATCCCACTCTGTAGGGTCATAACATAGGTACCCACAAATAGTCCATCCTCTTGTGACCCACCGAGAGCCCATCTCCCATCTAGCTTTGTGTTCACCAAGAAGTACCCCACTTTCTATACCTAAATATATATCATAAGCACGCCCAACATGCCTCGGTGCACTAGCACTAGCAGGGGTCAACAAACATCCATTTTCTTCCAGAAAATATTTTCGTGCATGCAAACATTCTCTTGTAATATGCATGCACATGCAAATGCTGTGAATGGCATGTTCAATGGCTCACCAAACACCATATTATATCATTATACAAGCCAATTATGCCACATATAATATCCACGTATATTCAACAAGATACCACAGGCACATATAATACAATCAATTTAAACAATATGTTCATGCATTACAGTTGCAGATGGATTTTTACTTACCCTTCACTTTTTGATATGCTATTGAAAGTTAGCTAATTTTCTTCCCTCCCGAACCTTAGATGTAACCCAACCTGTACAAATGTAAGTTATCAAAAATCATTATTATTATTATTATTATTATTATTATTATTATTATTATTATTATTACTACTACTACTACTACTACTACTACTACCAATAACCTTACTACATAATTTCATAGTAGAGTTTAAATCTTGAAAATTAACAGTTATCTTGAATCCCCTCAATTAGATATCATTCTGACCATGATCTATTATATGTATAATCACTGCTATGATTAAGTCTTTATCTTAATTACAATATCCAATTCTAAAATTTAATTATAACATATGTTTTACACTTGTACTATGATTTAACATAATTCTGATTGTGCCTTTTTGTTATTTGCCACTCTCATAACAAACTATATAGGTGCTTGGTTATAAACATCAAGAAAATATACCAATCCTTTCACATGAATTAATGGTATTCCTATTATAATTTCTCATGAATTGATTTTCATTCCTCACTACAATAACTTCTCCATCTATTATTTAACTTGATATGGTCAACAAAAAAAGAAACCACTTATCTCAAATTTGTCAAATCTTGCCACAACATTGAAACCTACAAGTGGAGCTATTATTAACTCTACATGAATCATCACCAAAACTACTTATTTGAATATCTTTATTAAATCTAATTGATATCAATCCATTTTCTCTTTCTTTTTCTTTCTTCTCTTTTTGTTTGTTTATTTAATATATATATATATATATATATATATATTTCCATTCAAAGTGATGTTTGAATTCAAGAAACATACATTACCGCATCTTTCCCTTCATCTCTCGAGTGTGCTGTGTGTTCTCTATAATTAAGTGATAAAGAGATATACATCTATCTTACCGACATCCTTAAGGCAGTGCTCGTAAGAACCGGATATATTATCAAACTATATATTTAATATATTAGTAAAGAGTTCAACACATATCTATAATTAGTCCCATGAGTTTATATATATATATATATAT
Source organism: Rehmannia glutinosa (assembly GCA_016081115.2). Classification (NCBI taxonomy): domain Eukaryota; kingdom Viridiplantae; phylum Streptophyta; class Magnoliopsida; order Lamiales; family Orobanchaceae; genus Rehmannia; species Rehmannia glutinosa. The sequence goes on from CM071930.1 coordinate 54,100,886, forward strand.
AATTTGCACATAGTCTTTCTTTTCGTCTTTTCTATTTTCTTTCTTTTTTTCCACATAAATAATTAGCCTATTTTTAATTATTTATATAAATATGTTCATATCTCACCCCGATAAATATGTTGATGCCACTGTTTATCTCCAAATTCACCACGTGTAATGTGATGGTATCTAATAGTTTGACACCTAGAATTTTCTATGCCAATGCATAATCAATTACTTAAATTAGTATTCCAACGACTAATCACTATAATTGAGTTCCAAAATTACAAAACTAGTCTGGTCGTATAAAATAATCAGATTATGCAAATAGCTCATAACCAACATGCAATGCAAGAACTATATTGACCAAGTGAGTAGTGAGAGGTTCGGGTATTACATCATCCCCTCCTTATAGATAAGGGTACTTAGCTCTCATCTCGTCCTCTCTTTCCCCATGTAACTTCCTCTACTGATTGATTTCTCCAGAGTACTTTAGCTAATGGAATTTTCATATTTCTTAGCGTCTTTACTTCTCATAACAAAATCTCAACCGGTACTTCTTCGTAGCTCAAGTCGGCCTTTAATTCCACTGGTTTGTGTTTCAAAATATGAGATGGGTTTGAAATGTATTTTCTCAACATGGATACGTGAAAGATATTGTGCACTTGAGCCATTGACGCAGGCAAGTCGAGTCTATAAGAAACATCACCAATTCTTTCTATAATATGGAACGGACCAATATATCTAGGACTGAGTTTTTCTTTCTTCCCAAATCGCATTACCCCTTTCATTGGTGCCACCTTAAGAAATACTCGATCTCCTACCGAAAATTCCAATATTCTTCTTCTTTGATTTGAGTAACTTTTCTGTCGACTCTAAGCGGTTTCCATCCTTTATCGAATTTGTGTCACAGTCTCTGTCATTTCTCGAATCATGTCCGGGCCTAAAAGCTTTTTTTCACCAATCTCGTCCCAGTAGACCGGTGATCTACATTTTCTACCGTACAGTGCTTCATAGGGAGCCATCCCGTTTGTGGCTTGATAGTTGTTGTTGTATGAGAATTCTATCAAAGGAAGATATTTACTCCATTGTCTCTAAAAATCTAGAACACAAGCTCTAAGCATATCTTCTAAAGCTTGTGATTGTCTGCCAGTTTGAGGGTGATAACCGGTACTAAATCATAATCGTATTTCTAGTGCCTTCTGTAGGCTTCTCTAAAAAGTAGATAAGAATCTAGATAGGTTGAGAAAATAGGAATAAAACGAGTAGATTTGGTTAACCTATCCACGATCACCCAAATAACATTGTGTCCCTTGACAGTTTTGGGCAAACTTGTCATAAAATCCATGGTGATTATTTCCCATTCCATTATGGTATAGGCAAAGATTGCAACGTTCCTGCTGGCCTTTTGTGTTATGCCTTTATTTGTTGATAGGCTAAACATTGTTCCACGTATTGGGCGATATCCCTTTTCATGCCTGGCCACCAGTAATGCATCTTCAAATCTCTGTACATTTTGGTAGCTCGTGGATGTACAGAATATGGCGTTGAATGTGCTTCTTCTAGAACATTCTCTCAGAGATTTTCCCTCTTGGGCACGTATAATCATTCTTAAATCGCAATACTCCATTCTCAGATATCTTCAAATCAGAAGACACTCCTGAGGCAATATATTTCTTCACTTTAACAGAGTAATTATCGCCTTGTTGTTCTTGTTGAATTCGAACAAGTAGCGTAGGTCGGAGTGTTAACACCGCCAACTTATCTTCAATTGACCCCAGTGATAGAACATCTACATTCATTTTCTGAGATCCATTAACTCTAGTTTTTGAATATAAACCGCAATTGCATTGCTTTGTGTTGATTTCTGGCTCAACGCATCTGCTAGTACACTAGCTTTAGCAGGGTGATAATTAATCACACAATCGTAGTCCTTCAATAATTCTAGCCATCGTCGTTGTCGCATATTTAGTTCCTTTTACGTGAAGAAGTACTTTAAACTCTTATGATCTGTGTAGATCTCACATCGTTCCTGTATAGGTAATGCCTCCATATTTTAAGCGCAAATATCACTGCAGCAAGCTCTAAATCATGAGTAAGGTAGTTCTTTTCATAGTCCGTTAATTGTCTAGATGCATACACAATCACCTTACTGTTTTGCATCAATACGTATCCTAGACCATTCTTCGATGCGTCGCTATAAACTACAAAACCTCCAGTACCTAATGGAATTTATAGAATAGATGTTGAAGTTAATCTCTTTTTCAGTTCTTGAAAGCTTTGTTCACTTGCCTCCATCCATTTGAATGCGATACTTTTTCTGGACAATTGTATTAAAGGCGAAGCAATCTTGGAGAACCCTTCCACAAATCGACGATAATAGCCGACTAAACCCAGGAAAACTACGTACCTCAAGGATTTGTAGGTTGTGGCCAATTATTGATAGCTTCGACTTTACTTGGATCAACCGAGATTCCTACTCCTCAGGAGACAACATGTCCCAAGAATACTACTCGATCTAACCAAAATTCACATTTCTTAAATTTGGCATATAATTGTTTTGCTTTCAGAACTTCAAATAATATTCTCAAGTGTTTAGCGTGCTCCTTTTTAGTTCTAGAGTAGATCAAGATATCATCGATAAACACAATAACGAATTTATGTGGAAAATTTTTAAATACCCGATTCATCAAGTCTGTGAAAGCAGATGGGGCATTTGTTAACCCAAATGACATCACAAGGAATTCATAATGTCCATACCTCATGTTAAATGTTGTCTTAGGTATATTATCTTCTTTTATTTTCAGTTGATGGTACCCGGATCGCAAGTCGATCTTCGAAAATACTGTTGCACCTTGAAGTTGGTCGAACAAATCGTCAATTCGAGGTAACATATATTTATTCTTGATTGTAACCTTGTTTAGTTCTCGGTAATCAATACATAATCTCATCGTACCATACTTCTTTCAAACGAAGAAGACCGACGCACCCCATGGCAAGAAGTTAGGTCTAATGAAGCTTTTATCTAGCAACTCTTGTAATTGAGTCTTCAATTCCAATGGAGCCATGAGGTATGGAGCTTTAGAGATTGGAGACGTTCCTGGAAGTAGGTCAATAACAAACTCAATCTCACAATCGGGTGGTAATCCGGAAAGATCATCTGGAAATACATCATGATATTCTCTCACTATTGGAACTTTATCAAGGGCTGGTTGGTATTATTCGTCGATGCTCATGACACTTACTAGGTATCCTTCACAACCAGCATTCAGTAAACATTGTGCTTTCAGTACTGATATCATTGGAAATCTAAAGCGAGTAGTGATTCCAACGAAGGTAAATGGATCTTCTCCTGGGGGGTTGAAATGTCACTGTCTTTTTTATCATAGTCATTCATGGCTAACACAATTAGATCGTCATAAAGTTCTCTATTTTCGATTGGAATATCACAAGCTTTCAAAATTTGATTAGTCTATTTAGAATTCCCCGAGGGAATTGTTACATTGTAACCCACTTCTGCTACATCAGGTTCCCCAGTATCATCGCATACTCAGTGGATGCAAATGAATGTGCGGTTCCCGAATCAAATAATACGAATATTGGGGTGTCAAAGATAAGAAGTTTACTTGTCACCACTGATGGATTCGCCTTTGCGTCTACTCTGTTGATAGTAAATGCTCTAGTTGGCACTTTCTTTTGTCCAGTTGAATTCAAATTATTTGGGCACACGTTAGCAAGATGTCCCGTCATTCTACACGTAAAACATCTTCTCGTCTCTACTGGGCAATTTCCAGTGTGTTGAGCTTGCACCTATGACAAAAAGGTAGTGGTATAGGTACCTTATCTTGATAAGCTCTTTGACGCTTAATTTGTTCCCCTTTGTTGTTGTCTTGGCGTGGTTGAAAGTTAGGTTTCGTTGTTCTTTGAAATTGAAAAACTCTCTTCTTTTGACCTCCAACTCATCTATGTCCTTGTCCCTGTTTGAATTGGCGTATAGCTTCTTGGGCACGAAAAATCCTTAATTCAGCTTGTTCTGCCACCAGTGCTCTCTCAGCAACCTGTGAATAGGTCACTCCTTGAATTCCTGCCATGCTGACATCTCTATATAGTTCTAGCATCAAACCTTCAAGAAATCTTTCTAGTTTTAGTGCATCGGTACTAACCATATGAGTGGCAAACCTGGACAATTCTTCAAATTTGCGAACATAGTCCCCAACAATCGTAGTTCCTAGGTGTATTTGTATGAACTCGTTCATCTTCATTACACGAATAGCAGCCATGAAGTATTTGTTTCTAAATAGTTCTTTAAATCTTTCCCAGGTCATTGTCATAACATCTTCTATGCTTCTCATTGTATCCCACCAATATCCCACACTTCCACGAAGCATAAACGAAGCAAACATTACTTTTTGTTCTTCTGGGACCCTTCTATATTGAACTATGTTATCCAAAGTCCTCAGCCAATCTTCTGCAGTTGTAGGATCTACCGCATCTTCAAAAATTGGTGGGTTTAGCTTTCAGAATCTTTCCCCTACTATCTCGACTTGATCCACCCTTTGGTGTGGTTGATTCATTTCTGCTCTTTGTTCTCCAGCTATATCCCTCTGACGGATAAGTTGTTGAATTTGTTCAGATTGTCGCTGGATGAGCTCCGTAAGTCGATTTATGACATTATCTCAATCACCAGTTTATATTGGGGTCTCCCCTCCTTGTTTTCTATCCCCACCACTACTATCACCTCTAGTTCTCACCATGATTGAAATATTGTCTTAGGATAACCTAATAACACATGGCCAATATAATTTCATGAAACATAAAATGCATCAGACAATAAAGTAAAACTTACTGGCATGGCTGTGCTCCACATGTTTTGAGTTCATGAACATAGATAGTCTACAAAACCTATAGTCGGGCTCTGATACCACTCTGTGACACCCACTCCTATTATTACTACTAGGAAATATACAAACATTGCAATTTGAGAACATGGGCTCTATTTATAAGAATGTGTGCATTTTTTCTTCTGTGACAATTTAATAATAGATGAACAATGAAATAAACCCTGTATACCGCAACAAATATTTTATCATTTAAAAGTAAAAGGACAGTCAACCCTGCCTGCAAGTAAACACAATGACTACATTATACAAGCTCTGAACTCAAACCAGCACACTATTTACATATATTTACGATAGAGTTTCAAAAGTTATATACAGTACGAGTTCCTACATATAGCACAACAGAAGCAACACCAAAATGAACCCAAAAACAAGCCCCATAGGTCGTCATCCATATCCATGATCCTCAAAACCTGAAGAATCTTCAGCACGACACAGTAAGCCAGAGACTCAGGCATTTATATGCTCACCTGCAATGCATGAACTACATGAGCTAAAGCTCAGCAAGTAAAAATCATGCAAGTCCAATGAATAGCAATCTTTTTTTTCCAACATGTAAAGTCGAAATGTAAATCCATGAATCAAAATACTTTGTTCAAATCATTTTCTTTAATTTGGGCCCGACCCAATCAAGCTATCTTGTGGGAAAAGAGCTCGCACACAAAGAATAATCAAATGGCCAATAATATCGTTACGATGTTACGTGTGGTCCATCCTCCCGCGGCCCAGCCAAGGGTCCCCTACTTGCCTCCCATGTGTCCGCCAAGAAGTATCCCACCCCGTAGGGTCATAATATAGGTACTCACAAATGGTCCATCCTCTTGTGACCCACCGAGAGCCCATCTCCCATCTAGCTTTGTGTTCACCAGGAAGTACACCACTTGCTATACCTAAATATATATCATAAGCACACCGAAAGTGTCTCGGTACACTAGCAGTGGTCAACAAACATCCGTTTTCTTCCAAAAAATATTTTTGCGCAAGCGAACATCCTCATGTAATATGCATGCACATGCAAATGTTGTGAATGGCATGTACCAAGCACCATATTACAACCTCATACAAGCCAATTATGCCACATATAATATCCACGTATATTCAACAAGATACCACAGCCACATATAATACAATCAATTCAAACAATACTATGTTCATGCATTAGAGTTGCAGATGAATTTTTACTAACCTTCACCTTTTGATATGCTATTAAAAGTTAGCTAATTTCCTTTCCTCCTGAACCTTAGATGTAACCCCACCTGTACAAATGTAAGTTATCAAAAATCATTATTATTATTATTATTATTATTATTATTATTATTATTATTATTATTATTATTACTACTACTACTACTACTACTACTACTACTACTACTACTACTACTACTACTACCACCACCACCACCAAGAAGCTTACTACATAATTCCATAGTAGAGTTTAAATCTTAAAATTTAACTGTTATCTTGAATCCCCTCAATTAGATATCATTCTGATCATGATCTGTTATATGATTAAGTCTTTATCTTAATTACAATATATAATTCTAAAATTTAATTATAACATATGTTTTACACTTGTACTATGATTTAAGATAAATCTGATTGTGCCTTGTTGTTATCTGCCACTCTCATAACAAACTATATATGTGCTTGGTTATAAACATCAAGAAAATATACCAATCCTTTCACATAAATTAATGGTATTCCTATTATAATTTCTCATGAATTGATTTTCATTCCTCACTACAATAACTTCTCCATCTATTGTTTAACTTGATTTAGTCAACAAAAAAAGAAACCACTTATCTCAAATTTGTCAAATCTTGCCACGAGATTAAAACCTACAAGTGGAGCTATTATTAACTCTACATGAGATCATCACCAAAACTACGTATTTGAATATATTTATTAAATATAATTTATATCAATCCATTTTCTCTTTCTTTTTCTTTCTTTTTTCTTGTTTCTTTAATATATATATATATATATATATTTCCATTCAAAGTGAAGTTTGAATTCAAGAAACATGCCTTACCACCTCTTTCTCTTCGTCTCTCGAGTGTGTTGTGTGTGTTCTCTATAATTAAGTGATAAAGAGATATACATCTATCTTAACGACATCCTTAAGACGGTGCCCGTATGAAGCAGATATATGATTAAACTATATATTTAATATATTAGTAAAGAGTTCAACATATATCTATAATTAGTCCCATGAGTTTTGTTTTATATATATAATTAGCACATAGTCTTTCTTTTCATCTTTTCTATTTTCTTTCTTCTTTTTTTCACATAAATAATTAGCCTATTTTTAATTATTTATATAAATATATGTTCATATCTCGCCCCGATAAATACGTTGATGCCACTGTTTATCTCCAAATTCACCACGTGTAATGTGATGGTATGTAATAGTTTGACACCTAGAATTTTCTATGTCAATGAATAATCAATTACTTAAATTAGTAATCCAACGACTAATCACTATAAGTGAGTTCTAAAATTATAAAACTAGCTAGGTCGTATAAAATAATCAGATTATGCAAATAGCACATAACCAACATCCAATGCATGAACTATATTGACCAAGTGAGTAGTGAGAGGCTCGGGTATTACATGTGCAAGCGTCTATTATGTTCTTCTCTAATTATTATTGTTTTTTCTATAAAACAAGTTGTATAATTTTTAGTGATGAAATGTGATTGGGATGTGGCTACGAGATTGAAAGTGGAAGAAAGAAAATCCATTTATCATTTTGCTAAAAAATGCAATTGTGAAGGAAATACAAATTTCATAGGTTAGCGACCGGGCGATAGGTTGAAATTGATTTAGAAGGGTACTCTATCTATCGGAATTCGCCGGTTAATATTCTTTCTACTAGACTAGTTCTCCAATAAGAGGAATCGGGGACGACTCTATGCAGTTGATGTGCTGTTTATATTAGATTTGCTTTATATCATTCTATATATTAAAAGTATTACTACGTACTCATAAAAGTATTACTAATTATACAATATGTTGCTTGAAAATATTATATTTTATCTAAAAAATATTACTTTTTTCCCTCAAAGTATCATTTTACAAATATTATCTTTTTATGTGCATATGTGCTTTTGTTAATATATCATGATAATTCAAAAGTATTACTTGTTGCTCATAAAAGTATTACTATTTATTCAAAACAATATCTATCATTTTTGTATTATTATAAAATAAAATGTGCTATAGGGGAATAGATTGTGATACTTCAATAGTATTACCGCACAAAAACTCATATAGGACAATCTTACAGATCATTTTTCATCAGACGGTTCGTGCTTGACCCATGATCCAATTCAAATGGGTGGTGGCATTTTTGTAAATATTAGTGTACCAGGTGGGTGTGACGATGATTAAAAAGTATTAGTTTTTTCTCGAAAAGTATCACTTTTAATCTAAAAGTTTAGGTTTACGTGGTGACATTTTTCTAATTTCTTAGGGACGGTGGTATAGTATCTCTAGGGGTTGTCATAGTATCACTTTAGACTCGAAATGTATCACTTGTGATTAAAAAAATATAATTTTTACTTCAAAAAGTATGTATTTTCAAGTAACAAAATTCATAATATTATTTACCTGCAAAGCGATATACAACTTGTTTAACAGTATCACTTTTATTAACAAAAGTATCATTTTTAGTCTAAAAAGTATATGTTTAAAAAGTAATAAAACTAATACTTTTTACTGATATTAGTGGTCCCCTAAAAAGTATTAGTTTTTTCCTTTAGTAGCTCCTCAAAAAATATTAGTTTTTTTTTCATAGTTTCCGTCAATTTTAACATTCTTATATAACATCAATGCGTTTGAACACATTCCTTCTTGAACTCCTTAGTCCTTATTGACATCCTCTCCAACTTTCCTCATCTCCGCCGCCAATCACCACCTCAATCTCCCTTCGCCTCCCTCCTTCACATGAAATCCACCCTTCCTGAAAAAATACGAAGAAGGAAACACATCTACAACATCAATAAAAGTTCTGTCTTATAAATAGGGGTGTCAATATGGGTTGGGTCCGGGTTCGTGGGTCCGGGTTCGCAGGTTGGCGTGTCAGAAACTGCCGACCCGGACTCGACCTGTTTAATTATTCGTGTCAGAATATCGAACCCAGACCCGACCTGCTTATTTCACAGGTAACCCGGACCCGACCCGTTTAACCCATTTAATAAAATTATTTTAATATTCATTTAATATTTTTAACTGAAGAAATTTATTTTTTTTCAAAATCAATCACTATCTCACGATATTCGATCAATAAATTTCAAAATCAATCACTATCTCACGCTATTCGATCAATAAACAATATTACAATTCACAACAAACAGAAAGAAATAAGATAATTGCATAAATAGCATACCATACTAATTATATTTTGAGAATAATATTCAAAAATACATGCATAATAATAACAAATACATAATTAAGGAGGTTTTATCATTTGAGTTTTAAAAATATGTCTTGTTTGTTATTTTTTTTCTTACAATTAGTTATTTACTTATTTTTTTAAATTCATAAACGGGTTAGACGGGTTAAACAGGTCATAGTAGGTTGACCCGGACCCGACCTATTTAATTGGCAGGTTAGTCGGGTCCGACCCAATTTCGACCCGGACCCACGAAGCTTGGACCCATACCCATTAATTTCGTGTTAGGTTCGTGTCGGGTTTGCGTGTCGGGTCCTAAATTGACACCCCTACTTATAAACCCATACTGAAACATAAAGAAAACTGTTTAACATCTTAATTATTAACCTTGCAACTAATCTAGAGATATTTAATATGTATCCACTAAATAGTTAAAGCTAATACATTTCCATGATTTTTCTCAAATCAAGAAACTCAAAGATATATATGCTCCAGGTACACCACCGCAAATGCACCTATTCTCATCATAATAAGTAAAAGAATATCAAAATGCAATAGTAATACAAGATATTGATGACAATGGGGAAAAAATTTAAAAAAACAAAACAAAAAAACAACAATCATGCAAATCTTTCCTTTTGCCACCTTATTGATCCACATATTGAACACTCGATGCATTCGAACAATGCCATTGGATGTTCCATTGGTTCCATGCATATAACTTCTAGTGGCATGGATGATGCACAGTCACACCAATGGTCCAAAAATAAGATCCCTTTTTTTCTCGTTATATGCGAGCAAGTTGAGACTTGAGAGACAGAGGATGGATTTTCCCTTTTTATCTTTTTATTTTTTTCTGGGTTGGATAACAGTATATGGGTTTGGGTTAAGTGGATCCGTCTCACGGTTTAGATCCGTGAGATGGTCTCACAAGAGACCTAATCTTTAGGAATTATAAACATGATGCATGAATGCAATAAAGTTTATCCAACCAATTCCAAGGTAATTTAATCATACATTTGAAAAGCCGCCGTAGGGTAGGTCGAATCAAATGATGATTGAATCGAGACCATCTCAGATTAATAATATAAATAATCAAGACATCTCATATCTTCTTTTATTTATTAATCACCTATTTAATTTAGCCTAGATACATTCAAACTATTTTTGTATCATTATAAGTGTTACCCATTATTTCGGATTTTAAAAACTAACTCAAAATCGTCGCCGTAGGGTAGGAAAATTAAGAGTTAAATTTTAAATTCCTATTCTTCCGGAGATTAAGTCTTGATTATTGATTTAAGTGAAAACCATCCGTAGAGGGATGAATCTTAGCGTCGTGAGACGTCACTTAAATCTCACGTTGCTTTGATCAATAATGGAGGCCATAGGATTTATTGTCATGAATGCTTCTCCCTCTCTTTATTCTATAATAAATGTTTCCTAAACATTTAAGTTATAAAACATATTATGATTCAAAGCTAAGTCCAATCCTATTGGTGTTTTGATTAAAATTCTCTAATTTAAAAATCTAACTTTTAGAAATTAAAACATAATTTTAATCAACTTAAAAAAACTCCTAAATTATCAAAATAATTAAGGGAATAAGATTAGAACGAAAAAATTTCATGAAAGAACAAAGGAAACGACGTGCCTACTGAAAATGGAAGCTACCCGAGCCTTACCCGGGACCTGCCGGAATTGCCTGGGACTTGCCCAAGGCTGCCCAAACACGAATCCAAAATAATTTGTTTCTAAAACATGCAATTCGAAGATTTTTCATAAAATCGGATCCATTTTTCACAAAAATAACTCCAAACAATTATCTTAATTTTAAAATCATATAACACACTTTTATAGAAATTTTAAAAATCATATAAAATACTTTTATACAATTTTTAGAAAATTATATGAAACACTTTTATACAAATTTTAAAAAACATATAAAACACTTTTATATCAATTTCAATCCATCTCATAGATCTATCATAACAATTAAACAATTCAATTATCTTGATGCATGACATACTTAGGAGTGGGCTCCATGAATGACATATCAATATGCATGGCATATATATCACATATGCATCACATAAATATTAATTCGCAGAAAAATAAATATGACGAATTGGATCGATGCCTTAAATTACACCCTAAATCTAAAACAGAAAATTAAATAATACAAAATGGGGATAAAATAGGAGTTGTGATTTACATCAACCCTATACCCACATAATGGGTGTACAATCGAATCTATAATAGAATATTATGACTTTCTGTACCCTTTAAATTTCGGGTGTATATTGATCATATCAAAAATGAATTCAAGGCATCGATTCAAAAACGCTCATGTATCCATATATCAAAACATGCAAGATCAAATCCTAAATCCACTCCAAAATAAATTTAATAAAGCAGATCTAGTTCTTATATTAAAAACCAAATGACTCTGATACCATTTGTTGGAAATTATTCGGGTCCCGGATCTAATCCGGGTCAAATAAGATCCGGCTTTTCGATCTAATCGAACGAAAGCGGAAGCGAGAGATTTGAAAAATCAAGTTTTAGATATAAAAACACAAGATCATGCTTATTAAAATTTATTCTAACTAAAGGAAGAATAAGAAAATTTACCTCTTTCGACGATTTTCTTGTTCTTCACTTTTTCTTCGTTAATCCTTCTAATCCCCGAAGCTCGAAGACACCACGATCTTCCAATTCGATCCTCCCTATCAATGGTAGTATGTGGGTACCCAAATGATAAATCTAAGTTCCTAACTTTAATTTTCCTACGATGTACTCAACGCATGAGATCGTAGGATTGGGCTAACTGAATAGGAGGGGAATCAATTGAACTAGGCTTAAAACTAAACCACAAAACCATTATTAAAAAAATATAAAAATAAAAGGCAAACTACCCGCTTGACGTTTCAGCGAGAACCAATTCCAACTTTCTACCTTTTTTTATTTTATTTTATTTTTTTAAAAAAAAAACTTTTTAACTTGAACCAAAAAGATTTTGCTATTCACATGTCAAGGTTCAAGAAGAACGGCCAAAAATTTGCTTCCTAAATTGTGAGAATGTGGTCCCTTTTTTATAGGCATTTTTCATTCAGTTTCCCACTCCAAGTCAGTTTACTATTATATCTAGAATTCATAATTCTAGATAAACTCAAACTCTAATTGATAATTATCCAATATAATTATCAACTTAATAATTATACTAATATCATAAATATCTTATATTTATTTAATTCCCAATACAGTCAAAACTGTAGAATATCATATATTCCCGGAATTAACTGATATTAATATATTAGCCCAAATATTTTGGAAAACTCTTTTTCATAAACCCTTAGGAACATAAAATATTATTTCTAACCCGTTTACTCTAGGAAGACGAACCGGGGACCATGAACCTATAATTATAAGCTCCAATAAATCGAATAAATAATTAAACTCTTTAATTAATTTATTTAAATTATTAATTCCGATATTACTCCCTATAAATTTGGAATTTCACTCTTATAATTATAGAATATCTTACTGTACAAAATGAGCAGTTCATTGATATAATCATTACATATAGATTAATCCTCCATAGACAATTCATAATTGAAGTTAGGTAATATCCGTTAAACCTCTTCAATTACTTCTTATTCTCATTTACCATTAATTCAATAGGGAATGGTTAATTTATAATCGGATTATAAATTAGAGATTTCAAACCATTCAGTTCCAACAAATGAGATAATCAGTCTTTCTACTTATCACAAGAAGGAATGAATTCCATATATGTGAATTTATATTCCCAGCTATTTAATTCGAATGTGAATCTAAAATGCAAGTATTGAGAATATCGTAGGACAAACTTAAACGAGCAAATTAAGAATACACATAAATAAACAGGAATCTATAAAAACCTAGGATTAAGATTTATCCATATATGATCGTTTAGTGGTTTAATTTGATTATCCATTGCTACAATGGATTTTGTATGAAAAATTCAAATTAAATCGGTCCAAGTTTTATATGATCAAATCATATATAAATTCTCCCACTAAGATGTCCCTACATCGACTGTCCGAATAAGACAGTCACATTCAAAATCTTCTAGGCCCCACTAGTGATGTTTTAATTAAAGATCCCATACTTTAATTAATTTCATCATAGACTTAATTTTAGTTTATTATCCATAATCTTAATTCTCTTGTATATAACACTTATATACTAAGATTATGGTTACATTAAATAAACTAGGGATTTTCATGATATTCAAGAAAATACATACAATATGTATAAGTGTTCGAAAATAAATGTCGCATTTATTAATAATCAGAAACAATACACAATTGCTTTAATGTCACTATCCCTAACACCACAAAGATTTGGACTAAGGAAAGCACAAATAAATTATTCAATGTTCGGCAGCAGAGGCGAAGACACGGTGGTGGTGCGATAAGGGGAGTGGGAGAGAGAAATATAGAGAGCAGTTCGAATGGGGGAGAGATAAAGATCTGAGGCATATTCAACATTTTTTTTTGCTTTGGGATTTAGGTTTGATTTTGGGTGTTGGGGTTCTATCTCACAGATTTAGACCCGTGAGACGGTCTCATAAGAGACTCACTCTTTATGAAGTAGTTGAAATCGAGCTTGGGCTATTTTAATTATTCTTGAAATTTTGAATGGAAAAAAGAAATAATAATAACTATTTGATATGATTTACAAATAAAAAAAGTTTAAATTAATCTTATATTTTCCCAAATTGGAAAAACAAGAAAGAACAAATAGTTCATATATAAAAAAACCCTTAATATTAAATTTAGCACTAAATGACCATCGTAAGAGTGCAAATGGAATTAAAACGGGTTGCAAATCGGAACCAGTACGGTTGACTGGAACCGAGTTCCAAAACCATAACCTGAACTGTGTAGACCGGTTCTGGTTCATTGGTGTCAAAAACCCGTGGAACTGGGGGGTTTAACAATATGTTCGAACCATCGGTTCCAATGTTAAAACCAAAAAATTTTATTCGTTTTGGGTGAAAATACACTAAAAAAATATTTAATGTTTATTATGATGTTTTATATTGGCAAATCGCATGAGACACACCTTAAACCAAATGTTATAAGCGAATTACGTGGACTTTGATTCATCTATAATTTAAGAGGATACATAAGAAGTTTAATATTATTATTAATATTAAGTCTAAAACTTATTATTATTATTATTATTATTATTATTATTATTATTATTATTATTATTATGAATATTATGTCCAAGTCCTTTTTTTTTTTTTTTTTATTTTCCCTTAATTGAAATTGATATACCATTTAAAAAAAACACAAAATATGAACATAAAAAGAAGGTTCTGGTTAAACCGGAACCGTAACCGTCAGGCAATGGTTCCAATTCTGGTTCCTTATTTTGGAGGAATCAGAACCGGCAGTTTTGGAACCAGAACCGATGGTTTTGGAACCAAAACCGGTAGTTCTGGAACGGTGGCAATCCCTAGACCATCCACCAAATTGTAATAGCATGTGGGTTTAACTTTTTTTTTTGTAAAAAAATAGCGGTCTATAAAAAGTGAAACATTGCATTGAAATTAGCTTTATCTCTAGCACTTTTAAGAAAAATATTAAGATTGTATATTTGAAACAAAGAATTTCAAGTCATGATAACAAATTTATGGACATTATTTGGTAATATCATAATTCCTAGATTTTAAATCCTTAGCTCCTATCTTAAGCTATTTTTTCAGTCACTATGGCGGATTTCATATCCAATTTAAATAGTCATTTGTATATTTCCTACAATTGTCCCCCTCAAATCTAAATCATTAATTTGAACTTTTCTGGTCCACCTATCCCCATTTCTCTGAAAAATCCTCTTTCTGAAAAAACATGTCTTCCTCTTTTTTCTCTTATCCTCCCACCATGGGAAGCTGAGTAACGTTTGTGTTTTTACTTTAGTTTGATATGTGTCTTTCTTTATAGTTTTGCCCTCGTGGGAGAGTAAAGTCTCATTGTGGAAGTTGTAAGTCTATTTTTTTGGAGTGCGATGTCTCATTTTTTGTGGAGGTTGTGGGTCTCTCTTGTTAGAGTTTTTATGGATAAACGCCTTGGATGGTATTGGTTTCAAGTTTGTTTCAATGCGGGATGTGAATCTGTGATCAGGTGATTTATCAATTTTGCACCTGTGCCTACTTGATTTAAAATCTGAAAGTGGCTTGAGATGGTTTAAACAAGTTGAGGGAAGAAAACTTGAGTGTAATTGTATAGATATTGATGATGATTAGGACCTATGTGTTAGAATGTTGGCACCCCCATTTTTATATAATTTCTGCATATGTAATATATAGGACTTAGACTGACTCAAAATCAACTAAGTGAAATCTCAGAAGATTTGCTAAAGGATTATTAGAAGAATCACCACTCAATGGAAAAAATTCAAAAGACTCTCAATAGAGTACATTGTCCGAAGACTCTCATCAGAGTGATGCCAGCCAAGTCTAAGCAGAAACTGACAACATAGTTGATACATAAGACTTATTCAGAAGACTAATTTCTCAGAAGACTCAAGTATTAGTCAAAAAGGGGTGAAACAACTGAAGGAGTAAGTCAACTGGAAAAGATCTATTGCACTGAGTACAAGAAGGATTTTCATTAATATTATCGAAGTACGATGTTTGACCATTAAAATGCAAGGCATTTATGAAGGCAAGGAGGTTCAACCAATAGAAGAACACCTGCAGACTGTCAATTTCAAAAATCTGCAGAAGACAAAAGAATACAAGGAAAGGTCAACATCAAAGCTGCAAGAAAAGACATACCAACTATCTAACGGTGGGATTTTAATTTGTACATCTGTTCAACGGTCAAAATTCACATCCATACTATAAAAGCTGAGGATTTTTCAGGAGAAAATAAAAGACACAACGTAAGTGAACAAGCAAGAATTTGAAAATAAAAAATCTCTCTCAAGCTAAATCTGCAATCCTCAAAGCTTCATCAAGAACACTTCATCCAACACTCTTTGTGGAAGGTAGAAGTTGTTTCATCAATTGAAGAGGAACATTTGTGAAAAAAAATTGGGGTCTACATCGCTTTGCATTGAAGGAGTGTAGTAAGGTTCCTGACGAACCAGAATATTAGATTGTGGGAGGGCTTCGTGAACAAATCCTGTATTTCCAGTGAGTGAAGTAACTAGCGTGTCAGTGAAGAGTTGAGTTCCATTAGTAGTTGGGTCAGTTTGTGTGATCAAGGCTACTAGATCAAGTTGTACTTTGTAAAGGTCATCTGCTCTTAGTGGATTCCTCTTGGCGTAGGAGAATAGTGGACGTAGATGAATTACCTCATCTTCGAACCACTATAACATTATGTTATTTTTATTGCTATCCACTCTGCTTAATAACTCTATAATATAACCAAGCGTTGATTAACAAAACATACAAGGGTGTAAGTCTTTCGAAAACTGATTTTCTGAGAAGTTGTTATTTTTCAGCTGAGTTACTCTATCAATAGCTCTGTCAAGAGAACTGTTAAGTGGTTAACTCTTCTGCTGAATACTAACTCAACTCAGTCTGCGAAAGGACTTAATCGTTTTTTTTGAAACTCGATTTGCAAAATCGAAAAATTGTAAAGTGTATTCAATCTCCCTTCAAGACTTTACCTGACACCCCTGGGGACATACATTGAGTTTTCACTAGGGATTTTTCCATATCTACTGGAGTTTTATTCAAATCTTTTTGCTCATTTTTCAACTTTAGTCTACGAGGAGACCCATTGAAGAGGATTTCAATGTCTTGATGGGTGGATCTTTGTTTTCATTTTGTTATTTTCTTATTGTTAGCTTGTTGCGATGTTTTGAGCTCATCCGTTCATGATATGATGCTCATCTCCTTCTCTTGGATTCCTCCAATTTTCAAGAGGTATTTTTAGCAGTTGGCTATGGTTATACTATTTATTTGAGTCAAATTAAATATACATGCAAATCCTTCAATTCAAATGTAATATAATCTGGATTTCACTATGCCAGAAGAGCAAGTACATCATTTATAAAGACTTGATTTTTTCTGATTTTTTTTTATTTACGAGAGGATATTTTTTTATAAACATAGAGGATAAGAATATTTTGCAAAATTTTATCTCAATTTTTTTGCTCCAACATGCAATTGCATGCGAAATTTTAAAAAATCCCACTATTAATCATTCTCATTTTTTCAATCATCTATCAAATCGAATTATTATTTTGCTATAAAACATCATTATCAACTATTATTACATATCTTATTACATATATTATACACAATCCATTATCTTATTTTCAAATTGTCAATCACATCAAATTATTACTTTTTCTTTTTTTTTGAGAAGACATCAAATTATTACTTTATAAAAAAAGCCATCAATCAACTGTCATTATCAGATTTTCGTTTTGTATTCAGTACATCCTTAAAAATCATTTTCATTTTCTGAAATAATTTTTTCACATTTACTAGGGAACAAAAGGTTATTGATAAACCCTTGTTTCTATGACTAAGCAAATTGTACAAAAATGCCCATTTCCGTCCTCATTTTTATTACCCCGATTTACTTTCTTTTTTAACCCAATATTGCTGCAATCTTCTTAACCCTAACCACTTTTATTGTTGTCTCTGCTTTTATTTAACCTCTGTCTGTTTGTCTGCCTCTCTCTCTCACTCTCCACTCTCTCGCGCGGAGGGTTTATCTAGGGTTTAAGCAGAGCTCTTGTAAAATCGAAACCCCCCAAAAATTCTCCTTTCTTCCTGTAAATTTATAGGGCTTCGAAGAGAAATGGGAGCAGACAAAGGGAAGAAACAGAAAGTGGGAGAGGTGGAGGAAGAGAAAAACGGGACCGAGCACATTGATGGAGAGCTTGTTCTCTCAATCGAAACGCTTCAGGAAATTCAAGATGAGCTTGAAAAGGTAAAATCTACTTTCTTTTGTTAATTTGTTAATGAGGAAAATTTAGGTAAACACTCCATCTTTTTCTCGTTTTGTTATTTTACCGGGTTTCTAAAGAGAGCCCAGAAGTTGTGTTTCAAGTTTAACATTTGATTTTCTGTTTTCCCGTGTTGTACCAGAGAAGATACACCCGATTTGATTTAATGTTTGTGATTATTATTAAAAAAAAGAAATAAAAATTAAGCAATACTTATTTTTCAGTCAGCTTGAGCGGGATATGAGTTATCGGATGAGTTTTGAAAATTGTGGACTGAATCGAAGATAATTATGGATTCGTGTTGTATCTATATGTTGTTAAAAAATATGTGCATCTTCTGTCTATGGCTCCAAAGTTCTTGCATTTTAATCAAGAAGCGTGATTCTATTTTCAGTCAGAATCAGAAAGTAGGTTTGCAAAGATGTAATATTTTTGAGGTTTGGAAACTAACGTGCATTCTTTTTACAAGTACGATCTTGTGTTATTAAGTTGTCCATGTGATTCATCTTGTAATTTGAATCTTTGATTTTGACTGTATATTAATGATGTGCTGCTCCTGAACTTTCTGCCACTTTTGGAAATTGCCCATTTAAAATATATTTGAAACAACTAATTTTTGCATTATATTTTATTGAAGAAATTGATTGCATGCAACATTTATTATGACCATA
Organism: Rehmannia glutinosa; assembly: GCA_016081115.2. Lineage (NCBI taxonomy): Eukaryota > Viridiplantae > Streptophyta > Magnoliopsida > Lamiales > Orobanchaceae > Rehmannia > Rehmannia glutinosa. Next base: position 54,119,794 of record CM071930.1, read on the forward strand.
TGATGATAAGTATTTAGGATCGAAATTTGTCAAGTAGCACTCCTTTGTTGTGTTGAAGATCAAATGGCTTTCTCGAATAACAGGCTTGAGCAAGGAAACACTTACACCTTTATTGACCTTGGGTGTTTGTCAAATGTAGTGGATTCATTGTGGAGAGAATAAAACATGTCTAGGTTTGTCTGGATTACACTATCCTGATCCTCAAATTTGGACATGATAAAGCTTTTATGACATTTGGTTATTGGGGGTTATCTTTTTCTTAATTATTTCTCCCTGGTAAATGACACAATTTTCCAGGATTGAAGGGAATTAATTCAAATTGTTTCCTTGCTTAAGATGATTCCATTTGCAAATTTCCTTTGTTTGCCCTTTGAAGAAGAAAAACCTAAAAAATCCAGCAGAAAGGAATATGGAGAGTTGAAGGAACCACAAATGTTTGTTGATTTGCTGTAATTAAGAGTGAATACATAATCACACCAACAGTTGACGCTGGTGTGACAAGTTGTTTCTGTTTCCTCTGCTTTCAGATCAATGAAGAGGCAAGTGAGAAAGTCTTGGAAGTGGAACAGAAGTACAATGAGATACGCAAGCCTGTCTATGATAAGCGAAACAACGTCATCAAATCCATTCCTGATTTCTGGTTAACTGCGGTAAGTGATTTTCATCTCTAGTTCTCTTAAAAAACTGTGTGCTATATGCTTGCAATTCCTGCCCCTGCTAGAAAATGTCTCCTTTCCTTGATTGACATGTCCCCTGCTCTTGCAGTTTATGAGTCATCCTGCCCTCAGTGAACTTTTGACTGAAGAAGACCAAAAGGTTTCATCTTTTTCCCTTCAGTTTCCCTAAGAATACAAAACATGGAAATAGCAATGATATATTCTCCCTTTACAGTCTTCACTGTAATTTTCCCCTGCTCTTGTAAACAGCCCTTAATTCACACAACATTTTAGATAATTGGATTTTTACATATTTTGAACATTTGATCTGTTTTTTCAACAATGTTAGTTTTTCCTTTGTTGTGTTAGATTTTCAAGTATTTAAGTAACCTTGAAGTGGAGGATTGCAAAGATGTCAAATCTGGTTACTCCATTACATTTGTGAGTCTTCATTATCTTTCCTGCTTTTGACTATTCTTTAACGCAGAAAAATGCTGATGTATGTAGTTTAAGTGAAATTTAGAAGTTCTTGAGGTGATCTTTTCTTCTCCCTTCAGCACTTCAAGCCCAATCCTTACTTTGAAGATACTAAGCTCACAAAGACCTTTACATTCCTCGAGGAGGGAACAACAAAAATCACCGCAACATCAATTAAGTGGAAAGAAGGCATGGTAAGTCTCCACATATAGTTTGAATATGTCTTGTCTCTGTTTCCTTGGTTTTGATTTGTGCATTTCTGATACTTGAAGGGCATTCCTAATGGCGTTGCTGAAGATAAGAAAGGAAACAAGCGATCTCATGTTGAGGAAAGGTTGGTCCCTTCTCATTTCTTTGTTCTGTTGTTTACCCAACTTCTCTCCGTATGGTAGCAGAGAGTTTGGTTGCAATGACTTTTGCGTACTATGTGCTGGCCTCATTGTTGGTTAACTGTGATAATATGATATTCACATGATTTTTTTGTTGCTTTAAAGCTTACTAAGTGGTTGTCTGCAACAGCTTTTGAGAAGAGCTTCCCAGCATTTTTGCTTTCTGCACCCGTTTATGCTTTCAATTTTCTTTAGAGAAACCAAAAATTGCTAAAAGGTTTCTTGTATTTTATAGTTATGTCAAAAGTCATTTGGGTCCTTCCAATTTTTTGAGAAATCCAATCTCGCCTCTCAGATTTAAAAACACTTGTTAGTTCCGCAACCCAATCCTCTATCAATCACCAATCTTGGCGGTTGGGGGTTGCAGGTAGTTGCTTTGGGTGAGTAGGGAAAGGAAGGGGTTGGGGAGGGAAGTTGTCGGCGGTGGGTGATGGCGGGGGATGCAGCCCCTGCAGGTAATGGTGGGAGCTGCAAATTGATTAATGAGAAAAAGAAAGATAATGAAAAAGGAGAAGAAGAAAAGTAGGGGAAGAAAAGGAAAAGAAAGATAAATAAGGAAGAGACAGAAAATAAGGGAAAAAAATGAAAAAGAAGAAAAACAAAGAAGGTAGCAGGAGAGGTAGAATAAGAAAAAATGGAGAAAACCAAGAAGAAAGAAGGGAAACTAAAACAAAAATTTAGTTTAATGACATATTATTCTTTTCTTAACTAATCCCAAGCATGAATAACTAGAAATGAATAAGTTATGGGTGATTTAACAAATATTTCTTGTAACTGCATTACTCAAAATTTCCTAGATATCATTCATAAATGTAGAGCAAAGCTAAATATTTTTCTTATGCTTCCAATACTGACATCCAAGATTGATCAAGCCAAGGCATTACTTCTGTTATGGAAGGTATTTGCTGTTCGTCTTGCTTTCTTGGTCTTATAATCACTCTTTCGTGATAAACAAATATTGCTAATCAACCTACATCTTCTTGTCGTTAGAGATTATTTGTTCCACAGTATAAGGCATGGGGCTAATCACCAAGAGCAAACTGTATGGATAGGGTCGCATAAAATGTTTGATTATTAGCTTGTTTTAGCCGTTAGGCCCCTGTTTAACAGAAACAGAAATTTCTCTTCCCGATTATTATTAGTTAGGCTGTATATTTGAGCCAGCTGTATGTACATATCACATCAATTCAAAAATACTGAAATCTGATATTGCGCAAGTATGTGGCTATTTTAATGCTTTCTGAAACCCTGACAACTGTTAGTTAAAAGTTAGACATTGTGCATGCATGTAAATTCGTCTCTGGAAGTTAAAAGTGGATTTGCTTTCATAAAGCGTGCCTCCTCCTGCCTAAATGTATTTGTTGCCTAACAGAGGTGCATATATGGTTCTCTTACCGTCTTTTCTGCTTACTGTTTTATACATTATCTGGAATATTTCAAGGCCATAACCTGTTGTTACTGCCTTACCTTCATCTAGAGGGTGCTTTGCTGTCCAGTTTGGCCAATGACACGTTATCTCAATGTATGCTTGCGTTGGTTTCTTACTTTCAATTAAACTGTGAAATGCAGCTTCTTTTCCTGGTTTAATGATTCCCAGCACAATGGTGATATAGATGAGATTCAGGATGAGGTAAACTCTGCCTCAAGCAGATTACTAAATGATTTTGATACTTTCTTACAATTTACACATTTTTATGAATTTTGTCATTGTTTTTTGTAGCAGGTTGCTGAAATCATCAAGGATGATTTATGGCCAAATCCTCTCACATATTTTAACAATGTACACTCCGCTGCTTGACTGTATTTCTCTCTTGTTTTGTACATGTTAATGGAAATTCATTGTGCTCGGAATTTAAATCCGAACTGCTGCTTAACTGTTTCATTTTTTAATGTTTTACTGTTTCCAATTACCTTGTTGTAGGAGGCTGATGAAGAGGAATTTGAAATGGATGATGATGACGAGGTAACAAAAATTGCCTTATAATTACTTGCCTCATTTTTGCAATCATTGTTGTAGATAGATTATGAACCACTAGCATATATGGTGGACAGTTGCGTTCGAAAAAGATTCTTTTACTGCGTATCATTGTGTGTCTATTGCTTTGGTAGTAATTCCTTGGTTAGACCCCGTTTCTTCATTTCCCAGAAATTATAAACTAGGTTGCTTTTACTTTCTATTAAGAGCGTTCTCTTTCCGTTGCTATGGCTATTGAGTAACTTCCGTTGCTTTTCAGAATTGATATTCCTCATCTAATAATTCATTATTACCTAAATCTAAATGCAATTAATAACTGATTACTGCCCACCAGTGATATTGAAAAATTGTGAGAATTTTATTGAGTCTTATGTCAGCCAAGCATTTGATTACAATGGAAAATTATATAGATCAATCAAGAGATTGGAAAATCTGGTCTAATTAGTTACCTGTCTGGATTTGCATTAATAGCCATATGTGTATACTTTTATGTATATATTTGAAGAAAATGCAGCACTAGGAGGGTGTTGCTCTCTTGATAATTTTTGAGTCTCGTAGAGTTTTGGGTCCTAGATTTGTATTGCAATTTATCAAGCTACTGAGGTACTTGCAAATATAGTCAAAATAATTGCTAGCCATATGATAAAATGAGTCCAGAAGGCAATTTCTAAGGCAGGGCCTTTATGTGAAGTTTAGTCATTGAAATGATTTGTACTTTTGTGATGGTTTAATAATATTGCCGAAGGTGAGGAAGCTTTAAAAAAAAAGGTCGGGCTAACCACTACCCATTCATTGATGTTTGATTAGCTTGGGGAATTTTTTACACATTCTTAGTTTAGATGAATTTAAGATTAATCAAAATCGTTTGAGCATGTAAAACATGTTAAAGAATCATATTTAGTAACTTGTTCTGGTTAATTAATTGATTAAGTTTGAAATCTCTTCAGGACAAGGACAGTGATGGCTCTGAAGATGATGACGAGTAGCAAGATGATGACGAAGTTGAAGATTAGACAAGAGTGGCTAATTTAACTTCTCCATAAAGTTTAATATATCATGGTTTTTTCCCGCTATCAACGGTTATTCTGAACAGGTGGTTTCTAAGACAGTTTGAAAACTATCGACTTATTTAAACTCGTATCGTCTCTCTGCACTTTCAAAACCAATTGTGGCCCCCCTCCCCCCGTCCCCCAACCCCAAGTCCCATTTTGTTTTCTTGTTTTTTCATCGGGTTGACGTTATTAGATGCTAGTCATCACTATTTTGGTCGCTGTTGCTACGAGCCATTAAGATATAGCTAAAGTATCGTTGTGTGTAAAGTTGGTTACCTTAAGGTGTCAATTAAATGCGTGTTCTCTTCTGCTGGTCAAAGAATTGTTTTATCTTGTTTTGTTCTTAATTCAGAATTTCCAGAATTTTCATCTCTATAAAACAGTTCAAAGGTTCTTTCTTTCTATTTTGTCAATCTAGTTATACGTGAGCCGAGTTTAGACCATAATTTCTTGACAGATGCTTGAGTTTGCTTATGAATGGGAATCCTTATGTTTTTCTTTGATTTTATTTGGATTTCTTTTTTAGAATATTTGACACTCCAGGACCCCCCAACACCCACAATTTGGCCGTGATTGGTTGGAAATTTTTTTGCGACAAAAAAATTTTCCTCAATTCTTTTCTTAAAATTTTGGTTTCAAGATGTGATTGCTTGTGAAAATTTTCAAAAATTACACTATCAATTCATTCTCACTTTCCAATCATCAATAGCATCAAATTACCATTTTACTAAAAAACATCACTATCATTTTATTATCATTAAACAATCGTATAAAAAATATACTATTCAGTTTTTTTTTTCAAATCACCAATCACATCTAATAACTATTTTACTAAAAGAATCATTACATCAACTATAATCATCATATTTTTATTTGATATCCAATCACTCAAAATTTATTTTCTGTTGAAACAAAATTTTTCTCACTATTTTCCTCAAAGAACGGAGAAATACTTAGGATCTATAATTGAAGAGAACGGAGAAATCAATAAAGATGTCACACATAGGATCCAGGCGGGTTGGAATAAATGGAGGAGTGCATCTTCTATCCTTTGTGACCGTAAAATACCATTAAAATTGGAAGGAAAATTTTATAAAACGGCCATAAGGCCCGCAATGCTTTATGGAGCAGAATGTTGGGCGACTAAATATGAACACGAACAAAAAATGAGGGTAGCAGAGATGAGAATGCTAAGATGGATGTGCGGACACACTAGATTAGATAGAATAAGAAATGAACACATTAGAAATAAAGTGGGAGTAGCACCAATAGACGAGAAAATTAGAGAAACACGATTAAGATGGTTTGGACATGTTTATAGGAGACCTTTAGATGCACCTGTGCGACGTTTAGAAGGTAGAGAATCACTCACACAAATCAAAAGAGGAAGAGGTGAGGCCAAAAACTTGGAAAGAAGCTATTAAACATGACATGTTATACCTAGAAATAAACGAAAATATGGCTTATGACCGTAAACGATGGCGCGATATGATCCGTATAGCCGACCCCACGTAGTGGGATTAAGGCTTTGTTGTTGTTGTTGTTGTTGTTGTGTATTTTCCTCAAAACTAGAAAGGAGTAGAATGAAAGGTCAGCATGACAACCTATTTTTTTTATCTTTCTTCCAACATCTTATGGAAAATCATAAACCATTGTGTTCTTGTCATTATTTTTTTTCCCTTAAAAAGCAGGTAAATGTTTTTACATAATGGTGAAACTGAAAACTTGATAAATTGTAGAATTTTTACTAATATCGACTGCAGAAAAACTATGTGAAGTAGTTGTGTATTTTCATGGTCAATGTCTCTCTTGTTTGGAGTATTTGACTTAGGCCCAAAACTAATTTATGGCCGTGGGAGAATCCAGCTGCATTTGGATTATGAATCCAAATGTGACCCTGGAATTATAGAATCCAAGTGCGGCCCAACTATCTGAATAACTTCTTCTTACAGTTTGCCCCTTAAAGGCATTATGAATTTATGATTCACTGAAGTATGGGGGTATTAAAGGCATTTTAAATACTATCACACTTAATTAATATTCACAGAAAAACACCAGGGACTTTGTTTGCAATTGTTGATTGGATTGATAAAATAATTTGGATAAGTTAGGATTGAATAATATAATTGAGTTTGATAATATTTTTGGAAAATATGATTGTGATGTGTGATTATTTTAGTAGGATAACATTATTTTGTTTGACATTGATGGTAAAGTTGGATAAATTTTCGAAATGACCAAATTACCCCAAATAAAAAAACGAAACATAGTACTACCCATGCAAATGAGAGACAAATTCGTCAATAGCTGTTCACAAGAAAATTGCAGTTGAGTCGGATTATATAATTGCACTCCAATGGTCTTGCCCAGTTATCAATTAAGAGCATGATAAAAAGGAGGGCCGAGACTAATATCATGGGTTGTAGTCAAAGATTTCAAAACAATTGATAAATTTGGGCGGAACAATTTATCTTAGCCAATCAAGTTTCCCAAACGAGTTTTGTAAACTTATACAATCCACTTACATTCTCATCCTACACCACAAACATAAAATTACACTACTATATATACTTAAATAGTGTAATCCTATTTAATCCAATCCCCATATATCTATCATGTCCATTTTTTCAATAATGAGCCCTAATAGAGGAATATCGCAAAAGTTTTATTTGGTTTTTGAGTGAAAAAAAGTGGAAAAATGTGCGATAGTTGTAAGGTGAAAATTTAACCGAAAATGTGTTTAAGGCAAAGTGTTATGATTAATGAAAGTTGAGGATCATGAGTCTTGTAGCTCAAATGGTATTATTAAATTTTGAGATTTATCCCACCTCTTTCACTCCACTCGTTAAGAAAAAAATAAATAAAGCTGAGGGGACAATGTACTTTTAAATTACTAAAATTGCTAAGTTCGGAGGGAGGGAGGTTCACATTGACTGATTGAAGTGGCATTTGTTCTATATTTAATATATATTAGTTTATTTTTTTAGTAAATTCTTTAATCATTATATAATTAAAAAAAATTATAAAATGTGATGAAGTGAAGATTTGACACCACTAATCAAATAAAAACAACAATACCTGACAGTTGTAGTGTAAATTGTCTCCTGCAGGACTAAATCAAATATATTTCACACTCAAAATGACCCAGCCAAAAATAAGATATTTTTACTCATTTTAATTGGATAATTTAAATCGATTCAAATGAAAAATGACGTACTAAATTTCTTATTCGTAACATTTTTCGAACTGGATATTGAGATGATTGTTTTTATTTCTGTTAGTAATTCCTATACATTTTTATATAATAAAACTAAAGTCATTTAAGAAACAATAGGGTAAAAAAATTGGAAGGCCGAAAAAAGTTTCAAATTGAACAAAAATTGATCACTCACCTAAGTTTAAGAAGGGTACAATGTTTGTGAAATTGTAATCTGTCGTATCTTGTCTCAAAGTTTCAGGATTTATACGAAATTGCTATAGTCAGATAAATTTATAATAACAACAAAAATAATTATAAATCTTAATAAATGAAGAAAAAATAAACAAGGATCTTAAATAATCAAACAAGAACAAGATACTGAAGCTCTCTTAATTTTTTTTTTTTTTTTGCATAATGGTATACCATTCCAATTTTTTTGTCACGACAACGAGTGATGTCACACATATGATACATCCATATTTTTAGTATAACGATTGCGTGTAAATAAATATAAAGTATTAGAATATCACCTTTTACTATTTAAAAAAAAACACCTTTAAAATTTTTGAGTATTTAATTTACCAATTTCTACCATATAAATTATTTGACAAATTACCAATTACAATGTGCCATGAGGAGTTTGTTTTTTTTTTTTTTTTTTTTTTCCCCCTATGTTGCTCTCCACTGTGTTTGAAGCTTTATTTGCTGCATTTTGATTGGATTTCCCTAAATTTGTTTGGATAAGATGCAGATTGGTCATTTTGACAGCTTTCAACGGGACAATTGGTTAATGCCAATGAAAACGATTTCTGCCAATATTGGTTTAAACTGCGATTTGGGATGCCTAAGTTTTTGGAATTTATCTAATGATTCCACTCATTCACAAACACTCATTGATACTGCATTTTCTCTGGTGTTTTAAAGAATTAAAGGTTCCTACGTTCTCAGAATGATGTGTTGTTACAAGTGTAAATATAATTTATCTACAAGTATAAAAATACTTGTAAACGTGCCAGCATGGCGAAATAATTCACTAGTTGAAGTATCTTTTACAGAACTCACGTAGAATGACTCAACTAAGTACGAAACCTATCAAAACTTCTATCTATAAGTAGATCTATACTTTGTAAAACATCTCGTCCAAAAAGAATACTATCGACTATTTAGAATTTTAACGAAAACAAACGATGAACGAAAACAAAGAAACAAAGACTCTCAATCTTCAGGTGTTGTACTGAAACTGCAACAGAACTCATGTAATACTCTGATCTCTGCAGACTTTTGACCTTTGTTACTATGTGCAGAATTCGACTCTCTCTTGTATATATGCTCTCTCAATTGTAATTCTGCGTACTTGATTATGTGAGGGACGTCCTCCTTACATATGCGCTCCTTGAAGACTCCAAGTCCATACAAAACAAGGAAAAGAGAGACGTAATCGAACTAGGATTCATAATCATATATAAGGTAGGACTCTAGAATCATTCCTTATCAATATGACCTAAAATATCTAAGAATAAGATCTTTCCATATTAATCCAACACTTGAGAGTCAAGTTTTAAAACAATCTTTTTATAAATCAACTTTCCTTATTTAATAAATCCTATTATAAGAAGTAACCAAGAAAGGCAAAACACAAAAATTTGTAATTTTCAAAAATAAAGAAAATATTAGATGACGTGAAAAAATACGGATCTAACATTTTCCCCATTTTTGCCTTTCTGGACAAAACATAAAAAATCAATCATAGGATTTAGACAATAAGTAAGTAACTCCCCTTAGTTAAAAATCGAAGAAAGAAATTTTCTCCCCCTTAATCAAAAATTGCCCTGCATCAAAAAGTGTTGCTACAGATATCAAAACACTTCCACGAACACTTAAGATCTGTAAAGATAACTAGTACTCAAACATAATATTAGAGTATAAGAACAAGAGTCATCAGAATTCTAACTCCAAAGTCAGAGTACTATCATCAAGCAGTTCAATGTTAGGACATCAAAACCAAAATATTAGTCTAAAAGAGCATAAGACCTATTTATCAAAAGGTCAAAGAAAAGCAAAATTCTTTAGTTAAGTACATCAGCAGGAATATCGTTAATCAAATTTATACAATTCATCCTCAAAATCAAAGTGCATATCCATGTCACCACCAGCTCCTTCCTTGGCTCCACTTGAACTAGCTCATCCTCCACTTGTGCTCGGCTCAATAGTTATTCCGACACCTTCAGCAACAGCTTCATCTCCCCCTTTTTGTCCAGAAAGAGGTGAGAGAAAGCCATTGATATGAGCTTTGAATTGTTTGTAGTACTGGATGTGTTACTTAGCCAATGCAATTTGCTGATCAGCAAATGCAAGTTGTCCCTGCATAAAGTTCATAACAACAGATATAACAGAAGAAGAATCAAATGCAAGTGAAGGGATATCAGAGGTGTTGGTAACATTTAGTGGAACACTTGTATGAACATCGTGAGAACTGGTAGGAGCAATGTGTTCAGTGTCTTCCTTTTCTCCAGGAAATCTGAGGGGCAAGACTTTCTCCCTGTCGCCTTTGAACAATTTATGAGAGATGGTGAAGAGTTCCAGATCAGGTGTGAAAGAATCAGAGCTCCCCTTATTCAATCCATGGGAACTTAAAATCATGTAAATCACAAAGGGATAAGGAAGAGCACGAGACACACTAGATTCAACAAATCCCATAACCATATCAAAGACCAACTGCCCAAAATTAAGTGGAATCCCAGTCCCAATTTTGAATAAAACCAAAGTTTGTTCCTTAGCAACTGAAGTACTGTGGGAAATAGGAATCCAATTCTGAACCGAAATCTTATGCAAAACAGAGTACAGAGAAGTCAGCTTAAAGGAGGGTATTTTGGCAGGGTGGACAGGCCAAGATATAACCTTATTAGCAGTGATAGTTCGAACCACCTCATTGTAATCATCTATCAGTGCCCCTTCCTCAAAGTCAGGTGTTCCAAAGCAAGTGTTAATAACACTTGGAGAGAAGTCAAAAATCTATTGGCGAACATATATTTTCCCATACTTAGCTGACCTTCTATTCTTAGCAATGGACTCCAAATTTGCATAACATTCTAAAATCACATTCCGCACAAAAGGCATAGCAGTGGTCACAGTACTTAGTAAATTTCTCTTTTGAAACAGATGAACAATATTATTTTTCTCAAAGATATCATACTCAATTCTCTTTTCGCAAATAGACTTTCAGTCATGCAATTTTTCAAACCGAGTGGAAACAACCTCAGTATTAAAAGATTCAGAGAAAACTTTACTTATCTCATATGCATCAGTCAAGACATCAGAGGACTTGGGGGATGCAGCAGAGGGAGGAGTTACAGCAGACTCAGAAAGCACAACTGAGTTAGGTGTTGTAGCCGAAGTACCAACACTTTGAGGAACAACCTGTGCAGCTCTTTCAGCCTCTATCTCAGGCACCAAATCAGGATCAGTATCGTTATCCTTGTCATCTTTATTTCTAGCGTCGAAATCCTCATCGCTAGAATTGTCCGATTCTGGCCGTTCCTTTGACTTAGAAAGTGTTGCAACTGGAGTAGCAACACTTTTACCAGCTCTTCGTTCAGTACTTGGCCCTGTAATTTTCTTCAAAGATTCCAAAATTTCAGCTCCTTCCTCCGTAGAGCCTTTTTCTAAGGAACTTACCTGTCCTTTCTTACCAGACCTAGACCAAAATACACCTCTTTTCTTGCTCGGAGTAGATGGAAACCCTTTCTTGATTGGAGTTTTCTTGGTTGGAGTTTTCTTGGTCGGAGTCTTCTTGACTGTGGATTTCTTGACTGGAATTCTAGTTCTCGACCTTCTCACCATCACATACCTGGAGATATCATCATCTGAATCAGATTGCAGAGGGATATCCAGAAATAAAGATGGTTCTCCCCCTTTCTTGGAAGACCGTCTCACAACTTTCTTTTCTCTCTTTGGATTTCCTTGAGACGGGGAGCCACCTCCAAAAGATTGAGCAGAGGAAAAACCCCTCTTTTTCGAAATTTTTGACTTTTCAAGGTTCGAGGTTTTTCTTGCTCGCCCAAGTCAGGGAGATCGTCCATATTAATCATGTTTTTGGGATCCCCAGGAGGAAAGACACCAATTGGAGTTGGTGCTTCAGGGGCAATGACCATGACTGTCATTTCATCAATATTTTCAAGATTTGCTTGTGGACTGTCTTCTGTAGAGGTAATGTTTTCTGGCAAATCCTGTGATTCTTGAATCGGAGTAGAGTGCACAGGGTATTTGAGGGATTCTTCCATGGGAGTACTATGTACTGTTGATTCCATAGTGGTTTCAAGGACATGACCAACGGGTGCTGCAGGGGGTGTTGCAGCACTCGTATCGACCCTGGAAAGTGATGGTGGAGGAGTAGATTTGACTTGGGAATCTATTGGAGTTTCATCCATGGAAGATTCACCCTTCGTCTTTCCTGGTGTTGAAGTGTTTGACCTAGATACCTGTGGAGTCGAGAAGGATGATGTCGGGCTCGATGTAGGACTAAAAATTCCTGAAATTCCTGAGAAAATTCGCTTCATATTCGATTAGTAGAGAGTATATGTGAGAAAAAAAATAAAATCACAAAGAAAAATTTCAAGACAAATCTTTGAAGAAGAAGCACAAGAAATTCAAAAAGAATAAGAGAGAAAGAGAGAGAGTAATGATGAGTTGTAAGGTGATATGAGATATGATATGAAAGGAGTCAGTCACAATACCCTAAAATCATCTAACAGGAGGATTTCTTGAGAAACCCAACTGCATCAAATACAAAATCGGATGGGTTCCGTAAAGTAAGGAGAAAATCAATTTCAAATATATTTTGGATTTTAAGTCTTTGAAAATAATGAAACTCTTAACCTTAAATATAGATAAGATAATGGTGAAGATATTTCAAACCATTCCAAGTATACCAAAAACCATATAACACCACAAAACTTAAAACACCAAGAAATCCAATAATTTAAGGAAAGAAAAATCCAAGATCGCATATAGTCCAAGGGAATCCGAATTTCTGTTATTCTTCAATTTTTACCAAATATGCATCTCCTAATTATACCTAGATATGTTACAAAATAAATAAAAATCGCACACACAAGTGGGGGACTTATATCAGCTGACATTATACCGAGTGTGTAACACCTTGAGAGACATCTTTACGCCGATTCAATGAATAGTGAACCACATACCCAACATTTAGGAATTTTCGAGTTTTTTTTAACTCATCGCCTCGGTAGAAATAATAATGATTTTGTAGATTGGAAACATCCACTCACACCAGCTTATCATGTGAACAATCTTGGGTACATTACTAGAACTCTGTCAAGCTGATTCAGTCGTGCGAATGCTAATCTTACAAATGCATGAATGCAAACAGGAAAACAAAAAAGAAAACAAAAAAAAAGAACAGGGGGTGTTGCGGCGAGTGTTCTTTGAGAGTCGCAATACTTTCAGAGACAGTGTTAAATAGCATACAAACCAAGAGACTTTCTTAGAGTGGAAAATCTCTCAAAATCTAAAGCTTTGGTAAAAATATCAGCCAACTGATTTTCAATTCCAATGTACTCTATGCGAATAATGTTTTTCTCAACCAAATCACGAATAAAATGATGTCTTATGTCTATGTGTTTTGTGCGAGAGTGTTGTACCGGATTCTTTGAAATATCAATAACACTTGAATTATTACAATAAATGGTTAAGATATCGCTATGAAGACCATAATCCTCAATCATTTGATTCATCCACAGTAATTGAGAACAATAACTCCCAACAACAACATATACAGATTCGGCAATGAAAAGTGAAACACAATTTTGTTTACGATTGTACCATGACACGAAATTATTTCCAAGGTAGAAACAACTGCCTGTTGTACTTTTTCTATCATCTACATCCCCAGCCCAATCCGGATCACTAAACCTAACTAGATTAGTGTTTGTGTCTTTAGTATACGAAATTCCTACATTAGTGGTGCCTCCAACATATCGAATAATTCTCTTCAAGGCTTTCAAATGAGTGATCTTAGAATTGGCTTGATAACGAGCACACAAACACACACTATACATGATACTACGACGGCTAGCAGTTAAGTACAACAAACTACCAATCATGCTTCTATATAAAGTGTTATCAACACTTTCAGCAACATCTTCTTTACTCAATTTTTGACACGAACCCATGAGAGTTTTCGAATGAAATGCACTATCTAAGTTGAATTTCTTCACCAAATTTCGTGCATATTTGCTCTGAGAAATAAAAATCCCATCATTCGATTGTTTGATTTGTAAGCCCAAAAATTATTTCAATTCACCAACCATAGTCATTGCAAACGTAGAAGACATACATTCAACAAATTCATTCAACAGTTTTTGTCTACAAGCTCCAAACAGAATATCATCTATGTAAATTTGAGCAATCAAAATACTATGGTTAGTCCTTTGAATAAAAAGAGTCTTATCCACTTCACCACGTTTAAAACCCATTTGGAGTAAATGCTCAATTAATCTTCCATACCAAGCTCTAGGGGCTTGTTTAAGACCATAAAGAGCATTTTTAAGCTTGAACACATGGTTTGGCTTATAGGGATCTTCAAAGCATTTTGGTTGTTCAACATAAGCTTCTCTGTTCAAAATACCATTTAGAAAAGCACTTTTGACATCCATTTGGTGAAGTGTAAGACCAAGATGACATGCTATAGCAAGAAGAAGTCTAATTGAATCAATTCAGGCTACATGAGCGAATGTTTCATCAAAATCCACCCCCTCAACCTGAGTATACCCTTGAGCAACTAATCGAGCTTTATTACGCACTATGTTCTCAGACTCATCAGTTTTGTTTTTGAAAATCCATTTAGTACCAATCACATTCATATTTTCAGGTCTAGGAACTAAATACCACACATCATTCGCAAATAAATCAAGTTCATCTTGCATAGCGTTAATCCAGAATTCATCTTTCAAAGCTTCATTGACATTCTTAGGCTCAAAATTCGAGATAAAACAACAAGTTCTTACTAGAGTGCAGTTTGAGGATACCATATCATGGCAGTTTACCTTCTCCTTCTTCTGTGTTCGTACACTTTCAGTAACATCAATGTAGGTCCCAAGGGGTGTAAGTGTAAGGTTTAGAAGGGGGGGGGGGTTGAATAAACCTTACCAAATTTTCGATTTAGTCCTTTTAAATATTCGAGTTGATACTACACAACAGTGTCCTTGATGGACAAATCAATTTAGTCACTCAAGAGAGTTAATCTCTCAACGAGACTCAACCGAGTTTGTAGATGGAATAACTCACTGCTGGCACTAAATTAACTCGACGTGGTTTTTGTGTTCAGCGGAAGACTTAACACCCTTAAGTTTGATTAAGTAAGAGTTTAGTGCTTTGGGTTTAGTACTTATATTATCAAATGGATAGCAAATTATCGCAGATATAAGCGATTAAAAATGCAAGAATTAAAGTCTTTGAAAAGTAAATGACATGAAAGAAATTTTATAGAGGTTCAAGATGGGGTAATTCTTCTACTCCTCTCTTCTCCAACTCCCGGAGGAATCCACTAGGTAATGATCGCTTACAAAGTGGTAATAGTCCAGGATACAAGTCTTGATCACACAAATGACTTGATCCTTTGGGACTCGATGCGAGACGCCTTGATCACTCACCGGCTTCTCTTACGACTCGCTTTCTTCACAGGCTGCCTTGCTACTACTCTCTTGCTCAAGCTCTTTGGATTTGATCACGAAGCCCTCCAAAAGCTTAAGACTTGGCTCAACCTTGAACCTTCCTACAATCCTTCCCCGGAATGTAGACCCCTTTTCTTCAAAAGTTTCCTCTTCAACCGATTGAAGTTCTCTTTCCTTCACAGTGAGTGTTGGATTGATGTACTTCGTAATGTAGGCTTGAGGATTGAGAATGTTTCGATTTTTCTAATATGCTTGTATATCTCACATGTGTGTCATACTTCTCAAACAAACTCCTCTCGGCCTTTTATAGTGAACTTTAAAAAATTTGCCCGTTGAAGAGATAGGCTTATTTTTGAAAGTCACTTGCGATCGTTGGCTTGTCTTGTTGCGATCCTTGGAATTGCCATTTCCTCGTATGAATTGTTCTTGTTCCTTAACACAATCAACATGGGTGTATCGAGCACATAATTGTCTTCACAAAAAAATAAAGAATTTATAGCTTTATTACGTAAGACTTACATTGTATGTATTTACATAATAAAATACACGAAGGGTTGGGCAAAGAACACTTCATCTCCTTATTTGTCTCCTTCTTTCATCTTGTTCAAAGATCTTCTTCTTCTTTCTTCTTTTTCGTCGTCACCGCTTTCCTTCTTTTTCTTTTCATATGCCTTCCTGGCAGCTTCATCTTTTCTTATTCTTTCCCCCTGTCTCTCCTCCCATAGCCGAGTTTGTCTCTTGTTTTCTTCTTCTATTCTTTTAGCGTACTCGGCGTTAGTTTTAGCCACTTTCAAATTTGCCACTTGGTCAAGCCCACCCAAAGAGATCCCTCCTTTCTTTCCTGGATCTACGTATTCAATATTCTTGGGCGGAGGCCTAGGTTTGAAGCTTCTTCCTCCACTAACGCTTCTTCCTCTACCTGCGGGCGTATCAGACTTTGGGTCTTCTTCTTTCCAAATGAGTGACCAATGGAGTGACTAGCAGAGTATTCCGGGTTGTCTCTTGCTGTCGCCTTCTTCACATAACGTGAGACCCTTTTCCCAATACAAATCCCAAGCTTGAGCCATAGACATATTTGCAAAGTATCCCTCGATTCGAGCGTTTTAAATTCATCGACGATCGTGGCTCTGTCCCGACATCCGAGATGGCATAGGTGTCTCTCTCTCTTGGAATGCCTCCGTGTTCTTTCAAGATGTTCATGACTCGGGCATCCATTCTTCCTTCCACTTTCTTCATCCCTGCTTCAATTGTTTTTCTTTTATCGGCCATGGATATAGCGAGTGTTGGAGTGGCGAGTCACAGGGAGTTTGTCGATAATGTCACCGTGATGTGACCTGTTGAGGGTTTGTGCAATCGTCAAGGTCATATCTTTTGATCCTTTCCCCTCGTGATTTTCCTTTATTCTGTTTTAACACTTCCTCACTTTGATTTTCCCTTCGCACCGCTTCCTTCCTTTTCCACTTCGGATCCCCATGCGCTTTTTGTATTCCTCTTCCCCCTTTTTGGCATCATCAAAGGAGAGAGGAACGCCGGAAATAGACTTGCAAGCGGGAAGTCAAGCTGGCGATAGTTGAATTTTGTCTCGAGTCTCAACTGCAGAGTATGCAACCCGAAATTGATCCAGAGTAGCGTTGGACTCTGTGAAATCGGCTTCATCTCGGCCATGAGAAGGCTGAATTTTGTATTCATGGTCTCTTCCAAACGTCAGATCACTCTTGTTTTGCTCACGTAGCGCCTTGACCTCGGCAATGTGAGCTTCATGCATGTGCTCAATATGCTCTCTCGCCGTTTTTTGCATCGATTTTCGCTCTCCACACCAGCCACTTGTTGAACAATGTCCTGAAGTATCTCACCGTTCCACACGCATTGTTTCTTCTTTGTTGCCACCATTCCCTTATCCGAATCTGTCATGCCTCTTAAATCACCGTAAGGGTGCATCTCTCATTGTCCGATCGCATGTCCAAAGAGGCTGATGCCTCTCCATCCGTTCAACCTCAACAAATAGTGCCTTGAACACTTCTCGAACTTCAAATGATTCTTCATTGCGGTGATGGCCATGCAAAATCAAAATCATAATCACCGGAACAATGGTGTCGATGGAAGAACAGAGCTGGTTTGTGATAGCGTGCTTGTTCGTTTTCGACTCTTCGTGGAGTTCGTATCTCCAAAAAAAGGGAAAGATTCTACAAAAGATTCATCACGCCAACCGGATCTGTTCGATGATGAGCGGTGCGCGTGAAGTTCTTTTGGGAATCTATCCTGCTGCCGCAGCTTGAGGAGCCCGAGCGGTGGTCTCTTGTTCACCGGTTTTGTTGTGAAGTAGACCCGGCTTGCCGAGCCTCAATATCTTAATGTACTTCGTTGGTCTCACCGATTTTTCCATTTGAGTAGTCCGTCCTCGGCCCGACCGCAGCGTCATCGGACGATGATGAGATTTCCATTGGTGGCTCATCATCAAAATTAAAGGTTTGACGAGTAGTCTTGGGATCGACTTACTCGTGCTTGGAACATCCGCAGTGAGTCTTTTGGATTTGTCATGGGGATGACTTAGCTTCTTCTTCGCCTTCCGATCCCGAAAAAGTGACATCGGGGTTGTCCTGGGAATCATGAAGTGCGCTTATCTCCTTCTCGGATGGGTCGATGATGGCGGGAGGGATGTTCTCTACTTGACTTTCTTTACCCCGGGAAGTCTCAACCTCCCGTGGCCTTCATTACCTCCGGCGGTCTCTCTCTGCTGCGAGGCTGGTCCTCCCTTTCGACAATGTCACTGCCTTAGGGTCTTCTACATGGCATCCATTGAGTCTCAACCCCATGGATTGCACTTTCATCGCCAGTGTTAACTCCCGTGTTCCTTCCTTGCCTCGGCCGCATCGATCGTCATTAGCCTTCGAGCGATTGGCACCTCGGTGAGAGCAGTCTCAATCGCCTGAGCTTCGTTGATGGCAACTTCTTCATTCTTCTTGTGTTTGTATTTTCTCTACTTCGCCTCCTTGATTCGTTGTGGAGTCATCTCTGCAGCATCCTCCGACCTTGCTGCGGTGGAGGGGAGTTTCCCCCTCACCGGGCGCACCACCGAGTGACTTGAATGGGGTCACTCGTCTCCAAACTCCCGGCTGTTTGATTGATTGTTCAGCCGTTGGGGCGGTGGTAGCACACCTTCAATAGGGGTTGGCTCGACCGGGTCCCCACTATCCCGGTTTCATCGCCATGACCCTTATCGCCTTCTTCCGAGTGAGTCAGGGAAGTAGTAGCAGCAACAACAGTGGCTATTTGCTGAACCACTCCCATTGGATCGATTTCACCGTGTTCGGAGGACTCTCCTGGTCCCTCCATTAGTCTTTGCTCGTGAAGGATTCTTGATTCGTCTGCAATGCTTGCTGCATTGCAACTCTTACCGTGGCGAACATTCTCCGGTTCCTCGTCATTGTCGGAGAAGACATCAAGGAGAGGATGTGTGTGTTCGTGTGGTGCCTGATATAGAAGGCGGATGCTTGCCTTCTCACGTGCCTCGCTTCCTCGGCTTGCTTTTCTCTCTCCTTTTCCTTGTAGATCTCGCAGGATGTCCTCGTGCGATTGTCTTCATCCAAAGCTTTGGAGTACAGTGGTCGATCCCGAGGAAGCTCAACAGTTCCTCTTCTTCTTCTATGAACTCGGCCGTTGGAACTGTTCCCTCGACTTACTCAACTTCCATTTCCTCCACTAACGCATTTATTTTAGATGTCCGGGTAAGGTGGAGATAGGATCATTACATCACTATCCGCTCTTCTAGCGAGTTCTTCTTGTGCTTCACTGGTGTGTGAACTACAAACAGTGTCTTGAGTTGCCTCTCGTGATCGCTTTTCAGAGATTGGTCATTTTCATCAACTACATCTCGGAGACTCTACTTCTCTCCGGTAGTCTCCGTATTTGCGCTAGGTGAGTAATCGACTCACCGGTTTCTCGATTCGGATCGCTTGACGATTCTTCTTCGTCTCCTAGTTTGTACCGGAGGGATTTACTGGTTCGAGAGATGGTGTCCTCTCGAGTCTTGGCGGGGGCGGGGTCTTGCCGGTGTCTTTTTCGAGGAGCAGGCCATCGTGGCTTCTCGCTTCTCCTCTTCTTGACGATCGGAGAAGGTATTTGTGAGTCCTTCTCGACCGCTGCTGCGGGCGGGGACACGGCGGCTTTGCAGTGACTGACTGCGCGGGCGGGAGCATGTTTGTTTTCTTTCTTTGCGAGGGGCAGCGTGATCTTCTTGGTAGTCTTTGGCGCTCTCTTC
Source organism: Rehmannia glutinosa (assembly GCA_016081115.2). Lineage (NCBI taxonomy): Eukaryota > Viridiplantae > Streptophyta > Magnoliopsida > Lamiales > Orobanchaceae > Rehmannia > Rehmannia glutinosa. Next base: position 54,139,494 of record CM071930.1, read on the forward strand.
TTGGGTGGAGAGGAAACAATCAGTATCTTCGTGGTCAGTGATTCCCCCTCACCGTGTCAACTCTCTTGGCGTAAGCTCTCTTCAGTGCGCCAGAGGGTTTGCTCAACATCCTCTTGTTAACATGGAATGCCTTCCCATGTCTAAGAGGGACTCCTTTCACCTCCAATAGCCGCCAATCACTGGCCATATCCTGGGATCCTCCAAATGTGCCATCTTCTTTGAAGGATTTGTTCCCACGTTCGGGCAGAGTCTGCGTAGACAAACTCAGCCCGGTTTATCTTCTTTTTCTTCGATGATTGCAGGCCATTACAATCAGCTTTGCCTTTGACATTGGTCAAAGCCGCCAAATTTGATGTCGATACATTTGGCAACTATGTCCAACACTTGTGATAATCCTCCTTCAAAGCCAGCTTCTCTTGTTTGCTGTATATACTATTTTATCAAGAAAGTCAAGCTTGGCTATTTCTTTCCAAGCTTGACCAGGTTTACATCACCGTTAATCTCTCGATGCTCCTTCTGCCGGTAGTGAGCGTGGTGTCACCAAATCCTTGGCGAGATAGTCACCGCTTTCCGTGAGCAGATGACTTGATTCCTTCATCGTGAATCTCGGCATTCACGTAGAATTGTGCGACCTCCTCCACATAGGTCATCGGATATTCTAACGTTAGAAACGGTTTTAGCCCGGTCGTTTCCAACTTTTCAGCGATTTTCTTTACTAGGGTGTCGTCGGACCCCTGCTTCACCATTCCATCGAAATCCACCGTCGAACCGGTGTGGATTTGCTTTCCTAACTTGGTAAAGTCATAAGTTGGTGCCATTTTTCCGGATTATATCAAGGAAAAACTTGGAGATTGACTTGGAGATTGATAGGGCTTCGAGAGTATTTTGCTTTTGCTTTTGAGAGAAAGAGATGAACAATTTTTAGAAGTGTGAGAGAGAAACGGATGAAAATGGTTTAAATATGGTTTATGAAAGGACGTGCGGATGGTTTTGAAATGTGATCGAAATCAACGGCTTGGATTTTGCACGCCTATTGAGCATTTAATGTCTCGTATTTAATGCGGCAAAGATTTATATCCAATCATAAGCTTGGTGTGCGCTTTATGTCGTACACATCATCATTATCTTTGACGTATTCCTTAAAACATTCCCGCTTAGTCAAAACGACAGCGTTTTTGTCACTTTGCTTATAAGTGACTCGAAACTTATCCTTTAGGCGATTTAACTCTACTTCTCACGATTCTCTTAGTGACTTCAAATCACCGACTCAGATAGTTGTCTTTTCGATCTGGTGATTCTTGAAATGATTTACGTTTTCACTCTTTTTCACCCCTTTTCTCGTTCCATTTCTCTTCTTGATTCGTCTGAGTGTCACCACCAATTAGTCCCAACTCATGCTTGAGTTCTTCAAATCTTGACTCACATAATGGTTTTGTGAAGATGTCGGCTAGTTGTTTATCGGTTGAGATATATTCCAGGATGATGTCCTTCTTTTCAACATGATCTCTTATGAAGTGATATCGACATCAATATGCTTTGTTCTTGAATGCAACACAGATTTTGAGTGATTGCAATTGCACTTGTGTTATCACACATGATTGGAATTTCTTTTTCTCAACTTCATAGTCTCTCACCTTTGTCTCATCCATAGGACTTGGGCACAACAGCCGCCGCTATATGTATTCTCGCCTCACCGTAGAGGTGGCTATTGAGTTTTGCTTCTTGCTAAACCAGAAATTAGCCTGTTTCTAGCATTTGACATGTGCCTGAAGTGCTCTTCCTATCAACTCTCGCAACTAGCATAGTCGAGTCGAATAGCCAATTAGCTTGAATCCACCTTCCTTTGGATACCATAGGCCTACTTCTTGGCTTCCTTTCAAGTATCTCAATATTCTCTTAGGCTATTGTCATATGGCTCTCTTTTTGGAGCAGATTGAAATCTTGCACATACACCTACAAAGAAAGGTGATGTCGGCACCTTCCGTGTGAGATAGAGCAAGATCCAATAAGTGCTCAGATCTTGTTTGATCTAGGCTTGCCATCCGCATCCATGTCCATTTTGACCGATGTGTTCATTGGTATTTTTACTGAAAGACTTCTCCTCCATACCAAACTTCTTCATTAAATCTACGGTGTATTTTGTTTGACTTATGAAGGTTCCATCCTCACTTTGTTTCACTTGGAGTCCAAGGAAGAATGTCGCTCTCCCATCATGCTCATTTCAAATTTACTTTGCATGAGGTTTGAAAATTTTTCACACATGACTCTTTGTTAGTGGATCCAAAAATGATGTCATCCACATATATTTGAACAAGCAAAGATACTCTTCTTGTCTTGAATTACGAAAAGTGTTCTATCTACTTTTCCTTTTGTGAATCCATTTTCGGTTAGGAATAGTGACGGTGTCATACCATGCTCACGGTGCCTGCTGTTTCAATCCATACAGGGCTTTCTTGAGTTTGTATACCTTGTCTCCAAGAGTCTTCTGCTCAAAGCCTGGAGGTTGTTCAACATACACTTCTTCTTCCAATAAACCATTTAGGAATGCACTTTTTACATCCATCGATATACAATGAAATTCTTGTGAGTCATAGGCAAGAAACATCCTTATATAGCTTCCAATCTTGCTACAGGGGCAAATGTTTCATCAAAATCTATCCCTTCTTCTTGGCAATATCCTTTGGCTACTAGTCTTGCTTTGTTTCTTACCACGTAAACTTCCTCGTTCATCTTATTTCGAATACCCATTTGGTGCCAATAACATTTTGATGTATGGTCTTTGCACTAATTCCCACACTTTATTTCTTTCAAACCGATTGACTCTTCTTGCATAGCTTGAATCCAATGTGTGTCATCCAATGCTTGTGACACATCTTTTGGCTCTATTTGCGAGATGAAGCATGTGAACATAGCTTCTTGTTGAGTTCTGGATCTTGTTTTGACACCTTCTCTTATATCTCCAATGACAAGTTCTCGTGGATGATCTTTCACCCATCTTACATCGAGTTGGAGTAAGTTAGTTGGATTGATCGACTTGCGGCTATTCTCTTTGTGGTCACTCTCTCGTAATCTCTTAGCCGCAAATTTTCCAAATTGTTTTTGAGATTCACTATCTCATCTTCTTCTCAATTAATAATTCCACTTGACTTGATAGGGACTCTTCTCGTATAGTTGGATGATTCAAATTATCGATTGACTCTTCAATGTCTTCTCCATTTACATTTGGCTCATCGAATACTACATGAATGGATTCTTCTCAGAACCATAGTTCTTTTGTTGAGTATCCTCAGTAGGCTTTGCTTTGGTGAGTATCCTGAAGAAGATACCTTCATCGACTTTAGCATCAAAGGCCTTTAGGTTGTCTTTGCCATTGTTGTGGATGAAGCATTTACATCCAAATATTCTCAAATATGCAACATTTGGTTTTCTTCCAGTCGATCTCATAGGGAGTCTTTGTCACCGCTCATTTATCATACATCTGTTTTGGGTGTAGCAAGTCGTGTTGATTGCTTGACCAAAAATCTTTTGGTAACCCCCCTGACTAACATGGTCCTTTGCTTCTTTGAGGGTTCTTCGTTTCTTTCTCGCAACTCCATTCTCATTGTGAGTCCTTTGCTGATAGTTCATGACCAATACCATTCTCAATACAAGATCTTGAGTTATTATTCCATTGACAAACTCGGTTCCTCTATCCGATCTTATTTTGATAATGGTTTGACTCTTCTCATTTTGAATCCTCTTCATCACCGTGGTAGTTTTTGTAGAGTTTCTTTCTTCTTGCACATGAATATTGTCCATGTATATCTTGAGTAGTCATCTACTACCACCAAGGTGTATTTCTTTCCACTTATGTTGGCCGGTTCCACTTTGGGCCAAATAGATCCATATGAAGTAGATGCAATATTCTTGTTGAAGATGGGCATGTCTTTTCTTTGAATGACGACTTGATTTGCTTTCCCTTCCGACATGCATCACATATACTCTCCTTCTTGTATACTTGAGTCCGAAGTCCTTCTACAAGATGACTTCTTGCCACTTGTTAATTGTTTTGAAATTCAAAGTGACTCGACTTTTTGTGCCCACGCTAACTTGATTCAAATGTCTCTTTGCTAGTAGACAGTCTTTGGGTGTTGCGGTTGACCAATCCACTACATACATATTTTTCTGTCTACATCCTTGCGAGACAACTTCATTTGATTCAATATCTTTGATCGGCATATACCCATGTTGAATCCAACATTGTAGCCCTTTGTCACGAGTTGATCGATGCTCGATAAGTTGAAGTTGAGTCCTTCAACATATGCGACATCCGTGATTTCTAATCCATTCCTCTTGATGGATCCAATGCCTCTTATTTCACCAGGAGCTTCATTTCCTCCAAATATGACTTTTGCTCCTTTGACTTCCTTGAATTTTGATAGATTTTTCTTATTTCTGTCATATGTCCGGAATGACCACTATCCATGTACCAGGTTCCTTGCACTCACTGCTCCTTGAACCCGCAATCAAGGAAATTAAGTTTTAGGTACCCATACTTGTCCGGGTCCCGAGGGGTTAGAGTTGTAAGATGATCCAACCAACCTATAGCCAAATGATTTGACTCTAAGGGGTTGCCATCTATCGAGTGCCATAATCATAATTAATCCTGGCAAATTGCTTGGGGATTCTAGGTTCATACAAATTGTCTCTTTTGTCTGTATGCCGCATATGTGTTTTAGCAATTGCCTTCCTTGGGTAATTGTGGTGTCTTTGAGTGTAGTGCCTAGGTGCATATGTGTGTTGATGAAAGCTCTTATGCTTTTGGAATGGCCCTTGAGTTCTGTGCCTTTGCCATTTGGGCTTATATTCCATAAGTCTTGGCCGATAGTTCACATTATTCCAATCAGCTTGGCTTGGATATTTTCTACCATTCCCATCATATGTATTTCTTTTATGGGTTTTTGGGATTTTTGGTAGCTCTGCTTCTTCTTTCTGAGTATTTTCTGTTTGGAGTTTGCCGAGGACTCGGCCGAATTTCTTCTCACCTGTCCTTTCAAAGACACTCAATCGGTTGTTTTCCTTTTCCTTTGTAACCAAGGCCATTTGCTTGTTATTGTGCTTTGGAGTGAATGTATGTGCAACATTTAGAGTTTTGGATTTTTCAGACTCTTCATGACTTGAAGATCCTCTTTCCAAAATTACTTTTGAGGTTTGACAGAGCACACAAGACTTAAATCCTAAACCTGTCTTGTCTCCACATTCTCTTTGACTCATAATAAGATCATCCAATGATTTAGATGCCTTAGTGAATGAGGCAATAACATTCTTGAGGTCATTCTCCCTCTTTTCTATAGCAGCAATTTCCGCTATTAATTTAGCATTTTCAGCCTTTAACCTTTCATTCTCATCAGCTATTTGACTTAGAGTACTCAGCTCCTTAGTCAGCTTTGAGTTTTGACTTTTGAGTAGGCTGTTTTCCTCATTCAATAGTGTGTGTGAGGTTTTAATGTGTTCAAAATCTTTCATCATTTTGCCTAATGAATCATAAAGATCAGTGGGTGATGAAGTGTGTGTGTCACGATCACTATCACTAGTGTCCGAGTTTGTTGAGTTAGATTGTACCTCATCTTCTTGATCGGGTTGATCTTGTTCTTTGGCCATCAAGAAGATCGGGGCTTCTTCTTCGAGTCACTTGAATAGTCGGCTTCACTTGCTCTCAATCAACTGCCTCTCTTTGACTTGGCTGTTTCAGTGATCTCTGCACCATCATTGCCTTTTTTCCTTTCTTGTCTTCTTTCTCTCAAGACCTTCATTTCTTCTTCATCTCTCGTATTTGTTGTACAGGATATGGACATCAATGGCATAGTGACCTGGTTGTCTGATTCAAAGATAGATATTCAACCTTTTGATCGACTCTTTCCATTCTTGGATTGTCACCCTTTGATACTCAACTTTTTGATGATCTGTTCTCTTGGTTGGCCTATCTTCCCTTGATTTGGAGGGAGCCGAGTGTCTTCTGGAAGATTCACCCTTTCCTCTCTTGTAGTTCTTGTTGAAGAACTTGTTGAACCTCTTAACCATCAGGGCTATTTCTTCCGGTCAATGACTTTTTGACCTCGGCTCTCTTCCCATCTTTAACAATTAGAGCAAATTTGTTTTGGGTACAACTGTCTCTTCCTGGTCTTTTCTTCTCACCAAACTCGTAAGCTTTGAGGTCCGAGAATAACTCATGGTTGGATGTCTTTGATAGGTCCATGGAATGTCTCGATGCCATGACCTTCATTTCCCATTCAAATTGAAGACTTTTTAGGATTTTCATACACATTTCCTTCTCGTGTATATTCCTTTCCAAGTGCATGTGACTCATTTGTGATTTACGTGAACCGAGCGTCTAGTTGATCCAGTTCTCTCCTCGAGATCATTTTGAAATTCTCAAATTTCAGACAACCATTGATAATTTGTTTTCTTTGATTTGCTCGAGCCTTCACAAATCAATGTCAACTTGTCCCATTTTCTTTAGCCGTTTTGCATGATTTGACTTTATTGAACATGGCTTTGTCCAAAGTTTTGTAAAGGATGTCCTTGGCTACATTGTCCAGGTTGTATCTTTTTCTCGTCATCATTTGTCCACTCGGTTCTTGGTTTTTCAACCATGATGCCGGGAGCAAGATCTTCTTCTCCTTCACCGCAACTCTTCGCATAAATCAAGTGTTCACCTTTAATATTTGCGGAGGCCCATCTTCTATCACTATCCACATCTCATCATGTAATCTTTGATAGATGAGTCTCGCATCTGAATTTTCCAATCATCAAATTCTTCAATAGTGAACATAGGGATGCGTGTCAAATTTGCTTCCATGATAATAACTTTTAATGATAAAAAGAGTTTTGAAGGTTTAAGTACTAAAGCGGACTTTGAAAGGTTTGGAGATCTAGTTCAAGAACCGGCCATGCGGAGGGTTCAATGAACCAACCGCTCGATACCACATGTAGGTCCCAAGGGGTGTAAGTGTAAGGTTTAGAAGGGGGTTGAATAAACCTTACCAAATTTTCGATTTAGTCCTTTTAAATATTCGAGTTGATACTACACAAATTTGTGTCCTTGATGGACAATCAATTTAGTCACTCAAGAGAGTTAATCTCTCAACGAGACTCAACTGAGCCAGATGGAATAACTCATTTGTTGGCACTAAATTAACTCGATTGTGGTTTTGTGTTCAAAGGAAGACTTAACACCCTTAAGTTTGATTAAGTAAGAGTTTAGTCTTTGGGTTTAGTACTTATATTATCAAATGGATAGCAAATTATCGTGAGATATAAGCGATTAAAAATGCAAGAATTAAAGTCTTTGAAAAGTAAATGACACAAAGAAATTTTATAGAGGTTCGAAGATGGGGTAATTCTTCTTCTCTCTCTCTTCTCCAACTCCCGGAGGAATCCACTAGGTAATGATCGGTTTACAAAGTGGTAGCAGTCCGGATACAAGTCTTGATCACACAAATGACTTGATCCTTTGGGACTCGATGCGAGACGCCTTGATCACTCACCGGCTTCTCTTACGACTCGCTTCTTCACAGCAGGCGCTTTGCCTTGCTACTCTGACTCTCTTGCTCAAGCTCTTTGGATTTGATCACGAAGCCCTCCAAAAGCTTAAGACTTGGCTCAACCTTGAACCTTCCTACAATCCTTCCCGGAATGTAGACCCCTTTTCTTCAAAAGTTTCCTCTTCAACGATTGAAGTTCTCTTTCCTTCACGGTGAGTGTTGGATTGATGTACTTCGTAATGTAAACTTGAGGATTGAGAATGTTTCGATTTTTCTAATATGCTTGTATATCTCACATGTGTGTCATACTTCTCAAACAAACTCCTCCGCCTTTTATAGTGAACTTTCAAAAATTTGCCCGTTAAAGAGATAGGCTTATTTTTTGAAAGTCACTTGCGTCGTTAGCTTGTCTTGTTGCGATCCTTGGAATTGCCATTTCCTCGTATGAATTGTTCTTTCACCTTTTGAGTTCGACACGGTGTAGTGCTTCCCATTGGTTCATTCCTTTTGCACGCTTCCGCACTGAGCACTCCAAGAAAGGTGGTATGGAGATATTACTTGTTTAAGTAAATCTCTTGATTTATGTGCAACGGTTCTTTTTCTGATTATCTCGACTTGACTGCATTTCCTTGCTTTCCCCGGTGACTTAGAGTCGACTTCCAATCATTGGATGACTCTTCATCACTTCAACTTGAGACTTGGCTTTTCTTGAGTTGACTTGACGATGCTCCACTCACCGCATCTCACCGCTTCTTGATAGAGTTCCCGTCTACTCTTTCTTTGCCATATTTCAATTTGTTTCACAAAGAAAAGTCTTCCTTCCAGGTCTTGGTGCCTTCTTGCATGTTAGGGCGTAGGCGACTTAACTCGGCTTGGCCACTCTAATTGTTACAATACATTTTACAAAAGAATTGGGGTGCCAACTTTCTATTCTAAGTTTTACATGGCATTCATCAAAATCTAAACAATAAAATTCCTAACAATCAACTCTCATTTGAGTAGTTGGGTGATTTTTCTAAATTCTGCATAGTATGTCTCTGGTACGACCAGTCACATGATCATCGAGTACTTGGTTTTGTTCATTCTCATGTTCAGATTCAGTTTTTGAGTCAGTTTGTGTAGGTGTGTTTTGTCTTTGCTGCAGTGTGTCAACACCTATTAGAACACTTGCAACAACATCTGTTGTAACTCTTGGTTCAACTTCGGGTTCAGGGACTGACTCAGATGTACCACTTGTTTCAATCAGATCAATGACAAAGTCTTCTTCAGTCTTTTCTGCAAGGTCAGCCAAATCATCGAAAACAACATTCACAGTTCCCATAATAGTCCTTGTTTGAAGATTAAACACTCTATATGCATGACTATTAGTGGAATATCCTAGGAACAGACTCTTTATCACTTTTGGAGTCAAATTTAGCAAGTTCATCTCTATCATTTAACACATAACACACACATCCAAACACATGAAAGTATTTAAGGTTAGGCTTTTTACCCAAAAGAATCTTATACGGTGTCATAGTACTACCTATCCTTAAATACACACGATTAGTGATATGACATGCATTGTTCAACGCCTCAACCCCAAAACATTTGGTCAAATTTTTCGAACTTAACATAACTCTTGCCATTTCCTGCAATGTTCGATTTTTTCTTTCCGCCACCCCATTTTGTTGTGGAGTTTTGGGTGTAGAGAATTCATGAGAAATACATTTCCTATCACAAAAGGATGAAAAAGATGAATTTTCAAATTCTTTTCCATGACCAGTCTTAATCCTAGCAACTGTGACACTATACAAATTACACACTTTTTTATGCAAATTTCTGAAGAACTCAAAAGCGTCAGATTTTTCACGTAGAAAATGCACCCATGTATAATGGGAAAAATCATCAACACAGACAAATGAGTATTTCTTAGCTCCAACACTTTCAACCTCAATAGGACCCATAAGATCCATATGGAGGAGTTCAAAACATCAAGTGGTGTTAAAATGTTGTGACACTTGGTGCGACACTCGAGTTTGCTTACCTTTTTGACAAGATCCACACACAGAGGTATTTTTTGTATTCAACTTAGGTAAGCCTCTCACAGCTTCTCACCTTACTAGTTTATCAATCATGTTAAAGTTCACATGTCCTAACGTTTGATGCTATTGTTCAACTGTACACTATGATATGCAATAATACCACCAAATTGGTAGCAATTATCAATAGATCTCCAACCTGCTAAGATGCAAACGTTAGATTTATCAAAGACTTCACAAGAATTCTTATCAAATTTAACATATAAATCGTCATCACAAAGTTGTCTTATACTAAGTAGGTTTGCCAAAAGCCCTTCAACATGTAGAACGTTTTTGAGCTTTGGAAGACCTTTTACATTCAGAGTAACTTTACCAACTATCTGTCCTCGAGCACCACCACCATATGTGACCTTACCTACATCAAATAACTCAGAGTCTGTTAGTTATTCGATGGTACATTTCATATGGAGAGAACACCCGCTATCAAAGTACCAAGACCCTTCAATATTAGACCTCAAGGATGTATATATAACATTACAAGTCATCTCAGTTTTGCGGACCCAAATAGTTTTTCGTGCAGCTGGGGTGTTGCTAGAAGTGTGTGAGGACACTTGTAAAGACACCTGACTAAAAGACCTTTGATACTTCAAATCAGATTTTAGTTTATAGCTATATGGTTTAATATGGCCAGGTTTATAGCAGTAATGACAAACATAATGCCTTTTTCTTTTCTATGTATTTTGATTAGAACAAGAGGGTTTTTCAGTCAAAGAATTTGAAGCCTCAGAGTTTCCAGATCCTTCTAGAAAAATAGGTATTTTGTATCCTAAACCAGCCTTGTCTGTACTTCCTAATGCCAGAATTTCATCAAGTTTAGCTTTGCCATTATATAGCCTCTACAAGGTTTCAAGGGATTTATTGAGTTTAGATTTTACCTTTTTGAGTTCTTCATCCCTTTGTGTTAGCAATACTTCCACACATGCTAAAGTACTCTTCTCCTCCCAGTTATTTTGGTGAGTTTTTCATTCTCCTTCGTGAGACATGCAATATGTTGGACACACTTATGCCAATTGTGATACAATTCTTGGTAAGCATTGACAATATTTTGTTCTCCACCATCGGAATTTCTAGCAACCTGATCATCTGTTTCAACTATAGAGGCAAATGTTAAGCAAATCATATATGAAGTGTTAGAGAAAGTGTACCTGTCAGGTGTTGGAACATCTCGAGAAACACCTCGAGAGACACCTAGTGGATTAATTTGCAGCGCCTTTTTCTCTTTGATGATTGTCAGGAGAGCAGTATTATCATTCTGATTCGAGTTCTCCTCTTCAGACTCATCATCACTCAAAGTAACACTTAGATTCATACCTTTTTTCCGTAAAGTGTTTGCACATTCATTGGCAAAGTGTCCAAAACCAGTGCATGCTCTACATATGACCCTTTCAATATCAAATTGATTTCCAGTTTTCTCTTGGTTCCTATCAGGAATATTTCTTTGAGGATATTTGGGAGCCTCAGGTTTAAAAGGATTGTTGGCTTTAGAAGGAGACTGATTTTTGCTTTTATTTTTCATGATTCTACTAAATTTCTTAGCAAACTAAGCCATTGACTCCTCATCTACACATATTCTCAACCTCCTTAGTTAATTGAGTTAATTCATCAGATTCATCGGGTAATACCTGTAGAGCGATGCTTTTCCCTTTAAGCCTTCTTTTGTTGACAAAATTGAGTTCCCAAGTTTTGAGTATCCCAGCTAACTCATCCAGACGCAGTGTTGTGATGTTAGACAACTCTCAATAGCCGCAATTTTTACATCAAACCTTTCAGGAAGAGAACGCATCATCTTACCAACTAATCTAGAATTTGAAATTGGCTAACCTAGAGATTGAGATTCGTTAGCAATATCGCACAGTTTTCCATGATATATATGATGTTATGTCTTCATCTTCTTCCATCTTCAGATTTTCAAACCATACATTCAAATGTCGTAACTTGGAGAGTTGAACACTTGCAGACCTTTCACAGTGCTTTTGTAAAACCTCCCATACATCTTTGGCAGCATCATAGTTACAGATTATTTTGAAATTATTGAAATCTACTGCACCAAAGATTGCATTGAGAGCTTTTGAATTGTAGTTTGCCAGTTGGATATCATCATTGGACCAGTTTATTTCATCATGGTTTATGAAGTCACCATTTTTATCAGCAATTTTCAGAGGAGTCCATCCAGTTAGAACAAAATGCCAGGCTTTCTCATCAATCGATTTAATGAAAGCTCGCATCTTGATCTTCCAAATAGTATAGTTTGAACCATCTAACATAGGAGGACAGAATATGGCTGCCAATTGATTATCCATCGCTTGCTCGAACTTAGTATCAACACTAAATGAAATCAAGTGTTAGCTCTAGATGCCAATTAAAAGAATTAAAGGTCCCTACATTCTCAGAGTAAAGTGTTGTTACAAGTGCCAATAATACTTGTACCAACTCGCAGCAGATAAATATAAAAACACAGAGATAAAATTTGTCTACAAGTATAAAAATACTTGTAAACATGCCAGCAAGGAAATAATTCACTAGTTGAAGTATCATTTACAGAACTCACTTTGAATGACTCAACTAGCACAAAACCTATCAAAACTCCTATCTATGAGTAGATCTATACCTTGTAAAACAACTCGTCCAAAAAGAATACTATCGACTATTTAGAATTTTAACAAAAACAAACGATGATAAAAAATAAAGAAACAAAGACTCTCAATCTTCAGGTGTTGTACTGAAATTGCACCATCACTTCATTCAACACTCGGATAGAGTGTTCTGTGCAGACTTTAGACCTTTGTTACTGTGTGCAGAATTCGACTCTCTCTTGTACATATGCTCTCTCAATTGTAATTCTATGTACTTAATTATGTGAGGGACGTCCTCCTTATATAGGCACTCCTTGAAGACTCCAAGTCCCTACAAAACAAGGAAAAAAGAGACATAATAGAAGTAGGATTCATAATCACATATAAAGTAGGACTCTAGAATCCTTCCTTATCAATATGACCTAAAATATCTAAGAATAAGATCTTTCTATATTAATCCAATACTTGAAATTCAAGTTTTAAAATAGTCCTTTTATAAATCAACTTTCCTTATTTAATATATCCTATTACAAGAAGTAACCAAGAAAGACAAAACACTAAAATTTGTATATTCTGAAATAAAGAAAATATTAGATGACGTGTGATTGAAATGTCTTTTGCATGTATTTTGGGCTTAATTTTGTCTAGAATGTGTTGCTATGCATGCATTACATGAGTAAATAGGGTTTTATTTCTGTTTTGTGGAAAAGGTATTACGCTTTGCTCGTTTTGTAGGAATTTGTTGATAATTGTAGCATTTTGGCAACAATTCGGAGCATTGCGATAAAGAACCGCCAATACTTGACGTAATGTACGAAGTTTGGAGTTGAATCGGGAAGAAGTCAGACGAACCGGGCGATAAATGAAAGAAAACAAACGGATATCAAGCTTAGCAGGTGCGCACGGGCAGGGCGTGCGTCCCTATCACGGCCCGTGCGCTAACCCAAGGCAGCCTTCAAGTTTCGACTATACGCACGGGCTGGTCGTGCGCTAGGAGCACGGCCCGTGCGTCCTTCAGCGATTTGAAAGTTTCTGCGGCACCTAGCATGGGCTGGGCGTGCGCTAGGCGTACGGCCCGTGCGCATGTGCGGGAAAATATAGTCTGACATGTTTCAAACTAGGTTTTCAACCCGAACGAAGTACAAATAGACACGGGGCAGCCACAAACAAGGACACACTCATTTTTGCCTTAGAAAGCAGAGAAAAGAGCAATCTTCCACCAGAGATTTGGAGAGATCGATCAAGACCGCAACCACACCTTCGAAGATTGAAGATAGATCGAGAGATCATCAACATCCCCGAGTTCACTCATTCCATAGTATCATTTACTTTCAATTAGTTAGACATGAACATGAATAATTTATCTATGGATTATTTATTTTCTATGTCTGGCTAAACTTCTTGTGATTCCTGGGTTTGAGAGTATGTTAATGGATACTTTTATTTGATGATTAATTGCAATTGAAGTTAATGTTTTCCAACCCTATTCAAGTACTTTGCTTTAATTCTTGTTTTATCAAAACGCGATTGGTTTAACTTGTTTGATGTTTTAATTCATAATTCTAACCGATGAGTTTCAATACTAGATCTATGAGTACTTGACATGATTGAGAAGTCTGTAAATATTCGTGAGAATTTATAATCTTTTGAGCTTTTGGGAGTTGGATATCTCATGTTGAGTAGAGATGCTAGCATAGATATTCCAATCAATGCTTTTACATGCATCTCGAGAGAGAGGGTAAATTACTTTTGCGATTGTTCTATAGAGAAGAATACGTTTAACTTTGGTTTGATTAATCTGATAATAAAAGGGGATGTTAACTGAAACCATAACCAGGAAGCCATTCATTTACTTGATCTTTCAATCAACTCTTTGCTTTGTTTCTTTTAGGATAAATTTCTGCTTTAGTTTATAAAACCAAATCACTCACTTTCAATCGTCTAGATAAAAATACGGCTATTACAATCCAATACTTAGTACATTAATTTATTAGTCCCTGTGGATTCGACTTTGCTAACCCTATTCTATAAACTGCACCATATACTTGCGGTGAAGCTAAAAATAAGGCGAACAAGTTTTTGGCGCCGTTGCCGGGGACTAATTAAATTTTTAGTACTAATATTGCGATAAATAGAATTATTTTTAATTTAGACATTTTTTCTTTCTTTTTATTTTGTTGTTTAATTTTACTTCTACTGTGTTTGACTTGTTTTCTTTAGTTGGTTCAGGTAGTGCATAAACACTCGCTCAAAGCAAGGAGAATTAACATCGTTCATACCGGAGGTTGAGGCTTTTGCTAGGCGAATTAGTGCGGCTACTAAACGGGCAGAAAGACAACAAGAACAAGCTAATGCAAATGTAGAAGATAACACCAGAGGCAATAATGAGGTTGACAATGGAGGTAACAACCGGGCCAACAGGGTCAATGTCGAGTTACGATGCCAGGAGGTTCCTAAGTCGGCAAAGAACAAGCGATTCGTGATTACTTTTGTCCACAGACCAATCGCAACTATGGTGGAATTGCCAATGTCCCAATCAATGCGAATAACTTTGAGCTGAAGCCATCACTGATTTCGATGGTGCAGCAGAATCAGTTTGGGGGTTTCCCGTCTGAGGATCCCAATTATCATCTTGCGAACTTCATACAGATTTGCAATACAATCAAGATGAATGGGGTGACTGATGATGATATACGTCTTCGCCTATTCCCTTTCTCTTTAAGGGATAAGGCTAGAAACTGGCTAGGCACCCTAACTCAGGGGAGTGTGAACAACTGGGATGAGCTGAGTTAGAGGTTTTTGTTTAAATACTTCCCACCAAGTAAGACACTACAGCTCAAAAGTGAGATCACTCAGTTCAAGCAGTTTGACTCTGAGCCCTTGTATGAGGCCTGGAAGAGATTCCGGGATTTATTGAGGAGGTGTCCGCAACACTGATTTCCTGAGGATCAGCAACTCTGCTTCTTTTACAATGGGTTGATGGGACAGACTAGGTCATTTGTAGATGCCGCAGCGGGAGGCGCTCTACTTGCAAGGTTCCCAAAGGATGCATTCAACTTGTTAGAGGAGATGACCATGAATAGCTATCTGTGGCCCTCCGAGAGGACTAATGTGAAAAGGGTAGCCGAGGTTACTGATTCGGACCCAATTAAGGAGTTGACAGCTCAGATGACTGTATTGACAAATCAATTTAGTGCATTGACAAAGGCAAATGAAGGAAACGCAGGTGCAACTAATGGGGGAGTTCCTCTAGATCTGATGGAGGAAGCAAATTATGTTAATAACCAAAATTTCAACAATTTCCGGAACAATCAGACTCCCACTCATTACCATCCGAGTTTGAGGAACCATGAGAACTTCTCCTACGCAAACACGAAGAATATGATGCAACCACCACCGGGGTTTAATGTGACAAACAGTGTCATAAATGCTGAGGCTAAGCCAACTATGGAGGATATGCTCACCTCGTTTATGAGTGAGACGAGGAATAGATTCAACAAAGATGAGGCGAAGCTGGATAAAATGGAAAACCATGTCACACAATTGGCCAACACTATGGGGTCCCAAATGAAAAATCTTGAAACCCAAATTGGCCAATTAGCTACGATTATTGGTGGGCAGCATCAGAAAGGCCAATTTCCGAGCAACACCGAGGTTAATCCAAAGGAGCAGTGTAAAGCCATTCGTATGAGGAGTGGAACGGAATACGAGGGGCCGAAAATACCAGAAGATACTGAACAAACGCAGGGGAGCACGGCCCATGCGCCACCGCACGGGCAGCCCATGCGCCTTTCAGGAACAGCGATTATTGCTACGAGAGACGCGGAAATTGAAGCAAATGGCGATGTTGAGGTCGAGGAAGGAGTTGAGGATCATCTTGCTGAACAAAAAGGGGATGAGAAGCTTAAATCTTCTTCTAACCCTGATATTTTTAAACTTAATGTCCCCCTTCCTTTTCCCCAACGTTTTCAAAAGAAAAAGTTAGACTCACAATTTGCTAAATTTTTGGATATATTTAAGAAACTGCATATTAACATTCCTTCTGCAGATGCATTGGAGCAGATGCCCAATTATTCTAAATTTTTGAAGGATGTTATGTCAAAGAAGAGAAAGATGACTAGTTTCGAGACTGTCAATCTAACATAAGAATGCAGTGCGATAATCCAGAGGAAACTACCACAGAAACTAAAAGATCCAGGGAGTTTCACTATCCCTTGTGCTATTGGTGATGTTTTCTTTAAGAAAGCACTTTGTGATTTAGGAGCGAGTATTAACTTGATGACCTTGTCCATTTTCAGGCAACTTGGATTGGGAGAGGTGAAACCATCTACGGTCACCTTACAACTTGCGGACTGATCACTCACGTATCCGAAGGGAATCATCGAGGATGTGCTTGTCAAAGTAGATAAATTCATATTCCCTGTGGATTTTTTGGTGCTGGATTTGGAGAAGGATAAAGACGTCCCTTTGATGCTTGGGCGTCCATTCCTAGCCACTGGGAAGGCCTTGATAGATGTGCAAAAGGGAGAACTCAAATTACGGGTTATGATGAGCATGTTTTATTTATTATCTATAAGGCACTTCAATTTCATGATGGTGTTGAAAGTTGTAGTTTCATAGACGTAGTTGAGTCTTGCATTGATGAGTATGCGGATCATACATTGTTTAAGGATGATTTAAAGTTTGGTTTGACACATTCGTGTTCAACATCAAACATGATGATTGATTTTGATAACTAAGACTTGTATGACTGTGTTTGTGCTTTAGATAACATGCAGGAGCTACCGATAAGCGCGAGAGATGCACACACACAGAAAAACATCCGGGAGTCCGTGATGCAGGGGCGCACGACCCGTGCTACAGAGCACGCCCAGGTCATGCACATGGTCGAAGGAAAAAATGAGAAACCTGAAGAGCGCACGGCCCGTGCGTCTAAGCATGGGCAGCACGTGCGTGGGGCCGAAGAAAAGGCAGCAATACCTGAAGAGTGCACGGCCCGTGCGTCTGAGCACGGACAGGTCTTGCGTGTGGACGAAACAAAGGACTCAACAACTGAATAGGGCACGACCCTGGCCAACCCGAAGAACCAATTTTGAACCCTGAACTCAAACCATTGCCCGAGCATCTCAAATATGCATTTCTTGGAGCAAATAACACGAATCCGGTAATCGTATCATTCCTTTTAACCTCCGTTCAACTTGATAAACTGCTTAAGGTGTTAAGAAAACATAAGTCTGCGATAGGTTGGTCAATCTCTGATTTAAAGGGCATCAGTCCATCGATTGTAATGCATAAAATTAGAATGGAAGATGTCTATAAACCTTCGGTGCAAAATCAAAGAAGATTAAACCCTATAATGCAAGAGGTCGTTAGAAAAGAGGTTTTAAAATGGTTAGATCTTTGGAATCATATATGCTATTTCGATAGTTCTTGGGTAAGTCCTAGATACAAGTGGTACCAAAGAAAGGGGGGATGACAGTAGTTAGAAACGAAAGTGATGAGCTTATTGCGACTAGAATAGTTACTGGGTGGCGTATTCGCATTGATTATAGGAAATTGAATGATGATACTCGTAAAGATCACTTTCCCCTTCCCTTTATTGATATGATGTTAGATCGCTTGGCGGGATACTATTACTATTGTTTTCTCGATGGTTATTCTGGGTATAACCAGATCATGATTGCCCCGAAAGACCAAGAGAAGACGACATTTACATGCCCTAATGCTACATTTGCATTTCACAGAATGCCATGCGGCCTATGTAATGCACCTGCAACTTTTCAGTGATGCATGATGTCTATATTTCATGACTTTATTGAGAAAATAATGGAGGTTTTTATGGATGATTTTTCTGTGTTTGGAGATTCATTTGATCATTGCTTGGATAATCTTTCTATAGTTTTTCAGAGATGCGAGGAGACTAACCTTGTTTTAAATTGGGAAAAGTGCCATTTTATGGTACGTGATGGTATTGTATTAGGCCACCGAGTCTCTTCTGTAGGTTTAGAAGTTGATAGAGCAAAGATCATCGCAATTGAGAAACTCCCACCTCCAACAAACGAGAAGGCCATTTGAAGATTTTTGGGGCACGCCGGATTCAACAGAAGGTTCATTCGTGACTTTTCTAAAATCCCTAAACCTTTGAGCCAGTTATTAGAAAAAGATACTGCTTTCAATTTTTCCGATGATTGTTTGCAGGCTTTTGAGATTCTGAAGAAGGCTTTGGTGACAACACCAATTCTTGTAGAACCGGATTGGAGTCAGCCCTGCAAGCTGATGTGCGATGCCAATGACTTTGCAGTTGGGGTTGTTTTGGGTCAGAAAAGAGACAAGTTGCTTAGAGCCATCTACTATGCGAGCAGAAGTTTAGACAGTGCCCATCAAAACTACACCACCACAGAGAAAGAAATGCTGGCAATCGTTTTTGCATTCGATAAGTTCCGATCATACTTGATTGGAACCAAGACGATAGTCCACACAGACCACGCGGCGATAAAATACCTATTCGACAAGAAGGATGCCAAACCGAGACTGATTCGGTGGATCCTTTTGTTGCAGGAGTTTGATGTGGAAATTCGAGATAGAAAGGGTTGCAAGAACGTGGTAGCAAACCACTTGTCCAGGTTGGAGTATAAGAAAGATGAGAAAGAAGGTACAGAGGCAATTAAGGAGGAGTTCCCCGATAAGCAACTTCTAATGTTACAGGCTAAATTCCCATGGTATGCGGATTTTGTTAATTACTTGGTTGCAGGGGTCATGCATCTAGATATTGCAAAGGTATTGCAAAGTGGTTTACACTGGTCTACATTATCTAATGATTGCTATCTATATGTGCAACAGTGTGATAGGTGCCGATGGATGGGGAACATCTCGAGACGACATGAGATGCCCATGACCAATGTGATGGAAGTCGAGCTCTTTGATGTGTGGGGGATTGACTTTATGGGTCCCTTTCCATATTCTTCGGGTTATCAGTACATTCTACTTGTAGTGGAGTACGTATCTTGATGGGTTGAGGCGATTCCGGCCCAAACCAATGATGCACGAGTAGTGCTCAAATTCCTAAAGAAAAATATATTCACTCGGTTTGGAACCCCGAGAGCTTTGATTAGCCATGGAGGGTCACACTTTGTGAATAAATTGATGAGCACTTTACTTGCGAAATACGGGGTCAAGCACAAGGTGGCATTAGCATACCATCCGCAAGCAAACGGGCAAGCAGAGGTAGCCAATCGCGAGATTAAGCAAATATTGGAGAAGACAGTAAATATAAATCGCAAGGATTGGGCTATGAAGTTAGATGATGCGTTGTGGGCATATCGGACTGCGCACAAGACACCATTGGGCACATCACCATATCAGTTACTATTCGGGAAATCATGTCACTTGCCCGTGGAATTAGAGCATAAGACGTTTTGGGCTGTGAAGAAGTTAAATTTTGACTTCCAAGCAGCGGGTGAGAAGAGGCTCTTGCACTTAAATGAGATGGAGGAGTTTCAGGATGAAACCTATGAAAATTCCCGGATCTACAAGGAACAAACCAAAAGATGGCACGATCGAATGATAAAGAAGAGAGAGTTTTTACCGGGTGAACAAGTCCTTTTGTTTAACTCGCGTCTTAAACTCTTTCCGGGAAAACTTAAGTCTCGATGGTCGAGGCCGTTTGTGATAAAGAAGGTGTTAAATCCTCCAGGATCAAATCCTTTTTTTCCTATCACATCTCTATTTCTCCCTTCTTTTTTTCATACAATTTATTCTCTTTCGCCTTACATCACCATTCCCAACCTATATGTTCATTTACGGCCAACTCACTTATGCAGTCGTTTTTTTTCCGATTCATTTGTGAGTATCCTCCATTTCTTCTTTTATTCCCAATCACCCAACATATACACCATTTTCTAACTTCTCGATACCCTTTCCTTCAGCCCTTTATTCAATCGTTTTACTCAATGCTATACGCTCAAGCTTAGGGTAACATATATATCAAGTTAAAGCTTAAGGCTTGAAATGTGGCTATTAAAAATCAGGCAATAGGCTCAAATTGGCTAACTAGGGAAATCAAATATCATAAGGTGGGCAAAAAGGCTTGAAAGGCTTAACAAAAATGGCCTAAAATCATTTTCATAAACTGCATACAACATGTGACTTCGACGGAGATACCAGAGCAAGTTCTAGAATTCAAACCAACATGAATGACACACTCAATCAACAAACAAGACTGCATATAATAAAAGCAGTAAAAGCTCAAGAAGCTCACAGGCTTGTAAGTGCGTAATTCAAAGTATATCACCCATGATTCCAATATTCACATGCTCCATATCATTTATTCTCAACTCGGTCAACTCACGCTCAACACCCAATTCAAAACAACATAAACTATTCAACATATGCTCCCAAAATCACAACAAGCACACAATAGCGGTCAACTCACTCCCTAAACAACTAAGAAAGTAGTAAACATGCTAAAGCAATAAACGTGCTAAACATCAAAAATAAACATCTAATGCAATGCAACCTACATGCTCTAAATGCAACTACATGAATGCAAAAACGCCACACCCTTCAATAAAATTACTACCTCTCCCCCCAAACTTGAATGAAATTATAGCGCATAGAAGAGAAGATAGAATTTCAAAGAAAAGTGTGGAAAGGACCTGGTTCACTGTGGGGGTGGCGGCGGAAAGTGGCCCTGGGAGATGTGCCACATTTGTATCTGATGCATCATTTGCAACATCTCCAATTCCCGCTGCTCTTGGGCTTGATATCTCTGCTCCTGAGCCTGATACCTTTGATCTTGCTCAGTTTGGAAAGCACGGAACTCATCCTGGTGCTGCCAGAACTCGTCCCCGTGCTGCCGCAAGCTCTCAAAAGCAAAGAATCGATCCTGATAATCCTGTCCCCCACGCTCCTCTCCTTGGTGGGAGCTCTCTGGAATGTCGGACCTTCCCTGATGGAATCCCTGCTTGAAGCCTCCCTGCTGGAAGCCTGGCTTAAAGCCCCTTTCTTGCCAATCATATTCCCTTACCTCAATCGCCAAATCCTCTTCATCGGGTAACCCAGCTACCCTCCTCCTTTTTCTTGCAGTCAGGCCATCCATGACTCTGATATGTGCCTTAGAGTTCATGAGCCAATTACTTTCATTATCCACCATAGCTGTGAGCTGCGGGTTAGGAAGTGGGAAGGACGGTCCAACCCTTAGTTGAAAACAGAGGATGTTCTCCTTGTCAGTTATTATTTTCATCATGCGGAGGGCATTCATGTTGATGCTCCGACTGCTCACTATTGGCTCCATTCTGCGCATATCAACCCCAAAATGTCGAGAAATGGGGCTTAGCATTCCCCCAATTAGTATTGTCTAACCGCTTCCTGCTTGGAAATATATACGGCGTGTTCCACAAAGTGAGCCGCCATGTTGTAAGGGGTGCGAGTGAGCATACACCAAAGTAAGTATAGCTCCCGAGCTTGCACACCCCCATTGTTTGTCGAGCGTACACTGAGTGAGCCGTTACTTTTTGGATGTAGCGGAAGACGGGGTTTCGAATTGATGAGGCTTTTGACGTGCGTGCCGCATATAGCATTGGGCCGATCTCTGGTGTCTCAACCAACAATCGCCAGAAATCATACTGGCTATAATTCGCTGCGGTCCGGAAAGGGGCGTCAGATGGTACCCCAAAAATCTCGTTAAGTTGTGCGATAGTGACGTGCCTCCACACGTTGCCCAATCAAAAATGGATTTTCTGGGGCTCATTGTTTGCTCGCATCTCAGTAATATCCATGGTGCTCAGGAACTCGAGCGCTAGTGTCTTAAATGTTGGCCACCGCCCTTGCATGAAGGCGGTCCACCCCACTCGTTCAAACATCTGCCAAACCTCCTCATGTATCCCAAGAGCTCGGGTACAATTGTCGTCGACATATCTTGTTGGCGTGAAAAAACGAGTGATCAACCTGTTCTATAACTCCAATTCGTCGTTCTATGTCAGAGTGAGTCCATATGCCTTGGGGCTGTCTGGGTGTGGTGCCTGTCGTGCGGCAGCGGCCCCCCATCCTCGTCTACCTCGATTATGTCGATTCCTTTGGTCAACCATGTTTGAGTTAGTACCTGGCAAAACAATTGTGAGAATACGTACATGCCAAGTATAATAAGAAAGCAATGTATTTCATACAACAAATCAAATACGGCATAGTGTCTCATCTCTACAATTTAATCAACAATTAAGCTTCCAAACCCAAATAACAATGTAATTGCAGAGAATCCTAATCACTAACACCCTAAATAATCAAGCTCATGTATAATTCATCAAACAATCAACCACAAATATCCTAATTCAACAACCCACAAGGTGTTCGATAAAATGCCCAATAGAAAAATCAAGCTAAATAATGGCAAATTCATCAAACATGCACCATATAAGAACTCTAATCCATAATCCTCAAGAAATTCAAAACAAAAAGTGAAATTCATACCTTAAATCTCAAAAATTCGAAAAGAGGTGAAAGTTGAAACCCTAGGCGCTCATTCTACTCAAATCCTCTCTCAAGACAAGTTTAAGTTTGTAATTCTTGTGTGAGTAGTGTGGGAGGTGAATAAGTGGTGAGAAGCAAGTGAAATCTTTGAAAAACATGAGAGGGGTGCTGGATTGGGTATCTGTGCGCGAGAGAGATTGAGAAGATGTGAAAATTTTTAACCCCTGCTCGTTCTTAAGTCTGTCTTAGGCGACAGATGCACGGGCCATGCGCCTAGCGCACGGGCTGCCCGTGCTGGGGGTCGAACATCAGCTTCAAAATCCTGGGCACCGCATGGGCCATGCGCAAGGCGCATGGGCTGCCCATGCGGGGTGCCGCAGATTCCATTCCATGTGCTGGTGCCCGCATGGGCCGTGCGCAAGGCGCACGCCCTGCCCGTGCTGGGTACCGCACTTCAGCTCGATTTTTTTCCATTTTTTTTAGGGAAAGCAAGAAAAATTCTAACCTATGAAAGCATAGAAATCCTAACTTAAAAAAGGGAAAACAAAACATGGAAAGAAATAAAACAGCAAACCGTTGGGTTGCCTCCTAACAAGAGCTAAATTTAACGTCTATAGCTTGACGCCTGTTTTACTCGATCACGGTTCCAGCAAAGTGAGACGTGTCACCTCCTCCTTTTGATCTTTATGAAGGTAATGCTTGATCCTCTGGCCATTCACCATGAACGTCTCCCCATCTCGGCTCAACAATTCCACTATTCCTAGAGGATTTAACACCTTCTTTATCACAAACGACCCCGACCATCGAGACTTAAGTTTTTCGGGAAAGAGTTTAAGATGCGAGTTAAACAAAAGAACTTGTTCACCCGGTAAAAACTCTCTCTTATTTATCATTTGATCGTGCCATCTTTTGGTTCGTTCCTTGTAGATCCGGGAATTTTCATAAGCTTCATCCCAAAACTCCTCCATCTCATTTAAGTGCAAGAGCCTCTTCTCACCCGCTGCTTGGAAGTCAAAATTTAACTTCTTCACAGCCCAAAACTCCTTATGCTCCAATTCCACGGGCAAGTGACACGATTTCCTGAATACTAACTGATACGGTGATGTGCCCAATGGTGTCTTGTACGCAGTCCGATTAAAAAAATGACTGCATAAGTGAGTTGGCCGTAAATAAACATATAGGCTGGGAATGGTGATGTAAGGCGAAAGAGAATAAAGTGTATGAAAAAAAGAAGGGAGAAATAGAGATGTGATAGAAAAAAAAAAGTGATTGAGGGTGCATAGTTGATTTGAATAAGAATAATTGTTTGAGAAAAAATGATGTGCTTACCAATCTATACGCTTGAGTTTGAGTCACTTTAGAATCAGTTACTAAGATTTCATTCCTTCTTTCACGCGATTTCACGCACACTCTCTCTCCAGCGTTTCAGTTTCAAAAAAATTTCTCTGTTGCTTATGTAGTATAGGTTTGTTGCTATGACTTGCTTATACAGTTAATGTATCTGTGATGCATGTGTAATGTATATTCGTTGCTTATGTAGTATAGGCTTATTGCTTATGTAGTATGAGTTTGTTGCTTATGACTTGCTTATGTAGTTAATGTATCTGTGGTGCATACGTAGTATATATTCGTTGCTTATGTAGTATAGACATGTTGCTTATCTAGTATGAGTTTGTTGCTTATGACTTGCTTATGTAGTTAATGCAATTGTGGTGCATACATAGTGTATATTCGTTGCTTATGTAGTATAAACTTTTGCTTATGTAATATGAGGTTGTTGCTTATGACTTGCTTATGTAGTTAATGTATTCGTGGTGCATACGTAGTGTATATTCGTTGCTTATGTAGTATAGACTTGTTGCTTATGTAGTATGGATTTCTTGCTCATGACTTGTTTATGTAGTTAATATATCTAAAAGCACCATGACACATCTATACAAGCAACAAATTACATTTTCATAAGCAACCTTCTAACTGTAGTCGAGTTTTAGCAACTATGGCGAATTGTCTGCAACTTGTTTCAGCCCCTGGTAATGCTTTGAAGAAGAAAGATGAAGAATTTCTCACAGTAGTGCGTTGAAGAAGGAGGAAGATTGTTACGTGATTTTGTTTTGAGATTTGGAACGATTGCGTAAATCCCATGAATACGTGAATCCCATGAATATTGCTTTGAGATGATGACTAATTTACCCCTGTGTTTAATTAACTAGCTTGAAATTTGTAATTTTGCCTCTTAAATCGCATCCCTTGAAAAAATTAGATATATGGCTAGGATTGGTCCCTATGGACTTACCCTATGAAGTGGTCTCATATAACCCTCTTCCTATATATATATTTGCGTTTTTCAAAACGTGTCTTCAACACCGAGAGTTAGGGCGTTATCGAATATCCTTTGATTCTGAAAATTTTCTCTCATAGAGAATAGAGATGAAATCTTTTTATAAAGAAAAATAATGAATTTTGATAGTGACTGAATATGAGACGGAAATATAATAATAATAAAAATAGATTTAATATAGAAATCTATCTATATATATGTATAAAGATACTATTTTTAGAATAGTAATTTATGGTTTTTCCGCCCATTTTTTGGTTTCTAAAAAAATAATAAAAAGTTCTTTAAGAAAAATATAAAATCTATGGAAAAATAAGAAGCTATAAATATTTGTGATTTCATTATTTTTGGTAATCAACTTTCTTTCAATAAATCAGTTTTTAAAGTTATATATTAAATTGTTCAAAAACAATTATATATTAAAAATAAAATTATTTAAATCAAGTTTTCAAATCTGTGTGTGTACTGAATTAATTATTATATACATAGATATATAATATATAAATCATCTTTTTACGATCTTCGATTTGACACCGATATTATATATATAAAATAAAAAATATAGATAATAAATAAAAATATATAATATATATTTTTTCAGTGTAAAGTGCTTTAAAAATTATGTATTCGGGCTATTTGACATCAATTTTTTATATTCATGTATGTTGGTTATTTATGATATATGTGTAGTTGTTAATTAGACTTATCCAATTTCTTCATAATTATATAAAATTGTAGTTAAGTTGATTAAATTTAATCAAAAAATACTTATTTTAATTGAAGAAAATATCTCAAACTATGTATCCAAATATTATATATATATATATGAGATATATCCATACATAGCATTCGATATATTCATGTAAGAAGAAATTATATTTTTATTTATATAATTTTCATCTAAGAAGAAATTATATTTTTCTTTATATAATTTTTTAATATGAAAAATTATTTTTTATATTAACGTACTTTTCATGTTAATTGAAATTAGTTTTTTATATTTGTCAGTGTATTTTGATATTCAACTTTTAAAGTTGTACATTTGGACTATTAGATATTAATTTGTCTGTTCTTTATTTTTTTTGATATATGTGTACGTATAAAAATAAAATAGTTTTTATTTTTTGAAATATTTTATTTTCCCATAAAATTAATTTGCTAAATATAAACATTATTTTTGTTTAATTCCTTTAATAATTCTAACAACTGTTCAACTTTCTAAACTCTAAAAAGATCTTAGAATTTGAAATGATTTTATTATTGATTGCATTGAAAAACAATACATTATATATTAAACATTGGCAATTAATTTTTTTTTACAAACTTTTACTTTCTTATAGATAAACATGTTCAATATTAAGACATGATTTACATTCACAAAAATTTCAATATCAACCAAATATATTATATTTAAAAAGACTTTTTCATAGTTTATAATAATTTATTTTATATTATTTAATTGTATGATTTATATTTAAATTAATTTTTTTTATATTTTAATTATTTATTGAAATTATAAACTTTTTGCAGTCACTGGAAATTATACAAATACAATTCGTGCATCACACGACCTGAATATACCAAATATGAGAACCCGGATAGAACATAATAATTGAAAATTCCAAATAATACAATACAAACCACCACAATACATTTTCAAAAGTTTAAAAATCGACTTAACAAATTGTCTCATATTTCCTTAACTAATATACTTAGTTCTCCTACACATACTAGACGACTTTGGAAAATAATTTTGCTTCCGGATTTACTACTACAATCTTTGAAAAAAAAATATGACACTTATTTTCACACTTATTAGGAATCTAAACATGACTAAAACGAAATGAGTGATGAAAGTGCACCTGCGCGGTTTTATGAAAAAATTGTTTTCAAAGATTGAATACAAATACATAAGCTTGAATGTATTTTTTTATGATTATGTGGTATGATATTTTTTCCATTTTTGATTTTATCAATAAAAAATATTAAATAGTAATTTCTATTTATTGTTTGCTGCATGCTATATTAAAATTATTACAATGCAAGAGATATAATTTGAAGAACTATTAGGAAAATGCACATGTGTCACATTATAAAATGGACGCCTCACAAATATACACTGTGCATCGCACAACATAAGACTAGTAGTAAAATAATAATTTGACATGATTAGTAGTTAAGAATATGAGAGTGGATTAATAATAAAATTTGTGGGAAAACATGTAATAATAATTGGTGATATGATGAATTTTTTGAAAAATGAGTAGAAGTGATCCAGAAAAATAGTCAAAATGAATGAATGATGTATTTTTCTGAAAATTTCTATAAATATTTACATTTTGGGTATAAAAAATAATTTATAGTGGAACGAAAATGAATTTTTTTGGTAAGTAATCATAGCCTTATTAGCTAAAGTGAAAAATAATCTTATGTAGTTTGTCACACAAAGTGGTCACGTGCAGTGGGTACATATATAATAACTATAAAACAGAGACGTGGGAGTTCCAAAATAGAGGGATTGATGGATAGAAGTGAAGAATTATTATCACTGTTTTTGGAGGAAAATAAAAGTTAGGTTTGATGTGACTCCAAATAATTAAGTCTGCTATATGCAAATATGTACAGTTGTGTAATTGACATGGCGTCAGACTCTTTTATTTCCACTCAAGCCTAAGATTCCAACTGTCTCACTTTTCAAGCCCTCAACCAACATGATCTATCCTGGCTATTATACGCCCACTATGTATGTTTGTATAAATATATCTATATATATGTGTATAGATGGTTGATGTGGCACAAGGTAGCTAGTGTTTGCCAAATACGTATTATTAGTTTTGGCTAAATAAAATTTTTCGCCATGAAAAAAGACGCCTCTTAAGTAGAGCAGGGTCGACCAAGTGCTAGTCCACCGGGCCAAAAGAAAATTGGGCCAGGTCCGGCTAGTTTGGGTCAGAATTTCGTTAGGCCGCTATTTCTGAAGCCCAAGCCGGCCCAGACCATGAAAATACACGCGAATGACCGAGCCAACCCGGCTTTTCGGGCCTTCAAAATTGCAGCCTAATTCGGCTTTTTCCCTGGATCAGACCATTTTGACACCTCTACCCCTAAGCACTGTTCTAAAAATTCCCTCCTAGGCGCTAGGCTCCCCTTGTCCGCCTATGTTTTTTCTTAACCCGGCTTTTCGGGCCTTCAAAATTGCAGCCTAATTCGGCTTTTTCCCTGGATCAGACCCATTTTGACACCTCTACCCCTAAGCACTGTTCTAAAAATTCCCTCCTATGCGCTAGGCTCTCCTTGTCCGCCTATGTTTTTTCTTTCGATTAGCCCGTCTAACCCCGCCCAGATCCTGCCTAGGCGCTAACCATAACCTGCTGCCCGTCTAGCGTCTAACGCTTTTTAGGACATTGCTTTTAAGATTGCAAGGAGTCAGTGAAGAGTTTTCATAGACAACACCAAATTGATGTGGCATGGAATTAATAAGTAAAGTTGATGCCTCTTGAGGGGAGCTGGACTGATGTGGCATGTGGAGGCTAAAGATCCACGCAAAGAGGATTGTCCGTTTTGACCGACTCGCCGTTTTATCCTAGAAAAGACATCTACTGGGAAGAGGGGGGGGTACGTAGGGGGTGGGGGATTGATCAATTTGCTTGACTCTTGCTTATTTAAGGCACAATTTATCCACGTTCTCAATCCATATGAGATGTATTCCTCCCGGCAGCAGTGTTAATTGAATAGTGTATATTGATGTGTAAGTTCATGTTCTCGAGTCAGCTATTGATGCACAGGACATGAATAAATCATTGGAAGGCTAAATAAAGTAAGTTATGAGTTCGAAAAAATAAAGTAGGTTGTAAATACTAAATACTGTGTAGTGTACCCATCGGATGATATAATATGTGAGTATTTATTATTACTTTTTAAATAAGATTATTATACTTTAGGGTGGTATGACGCATAATTTCTATCCATTGACGCTTTTGGGAGTTTATTGAATTATTACACATCACATGTGTATATTATGCTCCATTTCTTTTTTGCAATTATGTATTTATGTTCTATCGTCGTCTGTTGATCCAACCTATGTATGTCTCAATTCATTCACGTTTTCAATAAAACCAACCCATTTATGTCGGGAGTAAGAAATTCATAAGAAATATGCTTATATATTTGCCTAGTCCCAATTTTTTTCCACCACTCACTATGTATGTATGATGAATATAGAAGTGCAAATTAAAAAAAACGAGAACATGGTAATTTGGGAAAAGAAAAAGAAACCCTTTATATATAAGCACAAATTAAGAAAGGAAAAAATTAAAAGAACGCTAATTAACGGAAAAATGTAATTTCATTCAACTTTATAATGTAGTTGGATACTTGAGTTCACTGATCCAAGTTGTATTTTTTGTCTCTCGAGTGTTGAACAATACATTTTTTTAGTCTCACGAGACAGATATAAAAACAATAATAAGATCTGACAATTTCATACAACTATTGAATATAATCTTAAAAAAAAAGGAAAAAAAAGAAAAAAGAAATGGGCGACCATAATATACTATCTATTTTTACAAGTGGAATAACTTATTATGATGTAGATATATAAATAATGAACCAAAACTTGCAATGCTTCAAAAAGTACAGCTTAGCTGCACATGACTTCCAGGTTTTTCATTTGAATCTCCTATAACTTACTTAAAAAGTAAAATTTTATCTTTTTGTAGAAAAATGTAACTAAGTTGTGCGAGCTACTGGTCGATATCACATCTAAATCCTTGACTATTTTACGCCTTCTTTCAATTTTGCTAAAAAAAATAATACAATTAAAGTTTGTTGGATTTAAATTTTAAGTAATTACACGTACCCTAATAAATGTGTATCCTATTAAATCAAGGACAGAGAATTAAAAACGTAAAATATACGCTTTTCCAAAAGGCCAGATGGTAATGCTCATCAGACAAAATTCTTCTTTTCAAAACACACTCACTTAAAATAAAGGACAAATGTAAAATTGGATTTGTAACTAAAGAGGTGTCAAAGATGTTCATGTTCGAACTCAAAAATCAATGCAAAAACTTATGTGAGACCGGAAAAAACTGTGAGACCGTGATACTTTTAATGTAAAAAGTGATACTTTGTGTGTAAAAAATGATACTTATCTAAATACACGTAAATTTGTGTATTTAGACAAATTATCACTTTTTACACTAAACGTGTCACGGTCTCACACCGTCTCACAAGAGACCTGCTGAAAAATCAATTTAGTAATTATAACTTATAAGAAGGTTTGAATTGAGTCTATATTTGTGCAAAAATGTAAAATTGGCATGATAATGTTACATGAAATGCACATTTAATGAAAATATTGGAGATTTCAGAAATTTTTAGTCAAATTGCTTATTTTGAATTTCCCTTATGATTTGACGCTAATCATGGAAAGAAAGAAACTGAAATAAAATGTCAACTACTACTCGGATAAGGTGCATGAATGCCATTTTTAATTCATCTCATCAAAGATTTCCGATAGGCCAAAAGGCCAAGCGCCCTAACTCCACCACAAAAAGCTAGCTCATGGGTGGGGTTTGACCTAACTTTAAGTACCAATCCACAATTGCTTGTGGATCCGATGTGGATCGTATCATTGCCGTCCCCTCGACAAGCGGACGTCCGCGGACGGCTCTCACTCCGGACTCTTCGCGGCACCAGGTAGCCCTTTTCCCTTGGACGGCTTCACTCCGGACCTTATCAAGCACCATGTAGCCCTTTCCCGCTACGTACCGGCTCTCAATGAAAGCACCAATATTAATACCCAAAAACTGAAGTAATTTTAAATTGCATTAATGGACTTAACAAATAACAAACATTCTTCGAGTGAACGCCAACTCCTCAACAAGAAAACAAAAAGTTCAAAATACTGAGCATAATGATTGAAAACAGAAAAATGAAGGCCTTATACCACTGCACACCAGTGGTAACAACTTGCAGCAGGTAACTAACATTCTCTCCACGTCATACATCAATGGTCCACATAATCTTTCATCCAGCTGGGCTTCTTCCTTGTGCGTTTGGGTAGTTCTTTATTTGGGCTCTCTTGGGCTTGGGTCAATCCTTCTGGTTGGGTTGGGCTCGTAACATCACTATCCCCTTGAAAATCCACCTTGTCCTCAAGGTGTAGTTGCGGAAAACTCTGTTGGAAATCAGCGGCATCCTCCCACGTGGCATCCTCCGGTTGATTCTCACTCCGTTGTACCAATACTTGGGGAATTAATTTCCGTTGGCGCAACACAGTACGTTTTGCACAAACAGCCAACGAGGTCAAGATATGATGGCAATCTATGCTCTCAGCCGGTAAAACGAGTGCCTGTTCAGTTCCATCACCTTTATAAGGCTTCAACAATGATACATGAAAAATAGGGTGAATCTTACTTTCTGCCGGTAGGGTTAAACGGTAAGCAACCTGTCCAATGCGCTTCTCCACCGTGAATGGTCCAAAATACCTTCTTGCCAATTTCTGGTGTGATCGATAATAAAGTGAAGATTGGCGGTACGGTTGTAACTTGACCAACACCTGATCTCCCACGGAGAACTGCAAGTCTTTTTGTGCTTATTGACTTGCTGTTCCATACGCTGCTGAGCGCGCAACAAATTGTCCTTAAGCATACGCAATAATTCATCTCTTTCATGGAGCCATTCATCCACGGCTTGTATTTTAGAGCGCCCGACTGGATAGGTCGGGATAACCGGCGGTTGTCGTCCATATAAAGCTTGGTATAGGGACATTCGTAGCCCACTGTGATAACTAGAATTATAGTGAAATTCTGCCCATGGTATCAATTTCACCCAGCTATTTGGTTTTTCTTGAACATAACAACGCAAATACTGCTCCAAACTCCGGTTTACCACTTCGGTTTGACCATCCGTTTGGGGGTGATAAGAAGTACTATGGTGAAGTTGTGTCCCGCTCAAGTTAAATAATTGAGTCCAAAACTTACTTAAGAAGATAGGATCTCGGTCAGAAACTATAGTACGGGGAAATCCATGATGCCGGATCACAATCTCCACGAATAATTCTGCAGCCTTAAGTGCCGTAAAACCAGTGGGTAGCACCCCAAAGTGGGCTGCCTTACTCAGCCGATCCACCACCACCATAATTACGGTCATTCCCTTCGATTCCGGTAAACCAGTAATGAAATCCATCGTCAAATCTTCCCATACCTGAGAAGGAATTGGTAGAGGTTGGAGTAAACCAGCGGGAGGAGTTGTGATATACTTAGTCTGCTGGCAAACTAGGCGCGATGCTACGAATTTCTCCACGTCCTGTTTCATTCGGGGCCAATAAAAACAAGCTGAGAGTCGCGCTAAGGTGCGCTTACTTCCCGCATGGCCGGCCATCTTGGTGGAATGGAACTCTTGTAATAACTTGTGTTTCAAAGAGGATTGATTTCCCAACACCAATCGATCATGATACATCAGCACCCCTTCATTGACTGAGAATCCCAATGGTGCCTTGAGATCGAATATCTTCTGGTGATACTGTAGCAAATAAGGGTCTGTTTGATTTTCTTCCCGTAACACTTGCAATATAGCACTATTGTCTTGCATGAGAAAGGACGAAAATGTGACTCTGTTGTGCACTCTCAGTTTCGGGATTCGTGACAATGCATCTGCCACAACATTGGTGCGTCCCGGCTTGTACTCTATTTTAAAATTATAACCAAGTAGCTTTTGTATGAATATTTGTTGTTCCGGCGTATGTATGACCTGTTGAAATAATTCTTTAATACTTCGGTGGTCCGTCCTTACAACAAATGGGCACCCCAACAAGTATTGGCGCCATTTCTTAACCGCTTCAACGATAGTATGCAACTCCCGTATGTATGCTGAAGCTACCCTCATTCGAACTCCCAATTTCTTACTAAAATACGACAAAGGGTGTCCTTGTTGCATCAATACCGCTCCTATTCCCACATTGGACGCGTCAGTTTCCACAATAAATTCCTCCATAAAATCGGGCAATTTCAGAACTGGAGCACTGAGCATGGCTTTTTTTAAAGCCTCAAAAGCAGCTTGTGCGTGTTCAGTCCACGTGAAAGATTCCTTGCATAACAAATCAGTCAAAGGAGAGGCAATTGACGCATACCCTTTTACAAACCTTCGATAATACCCCGTAAGGCCCAAAAACCCACGTAACTGTTTCACACTCCTAGGCGGTGGCCACGAATTCATCGCCTCTAACTTCTGAGGATCCGCGCGTACTTCCCCTGCAGATACTACATGCCCCAAATAATCCACCGAATTCGAACAAAAAATGCACTTAGATAACTTTATGAAAAATCTCTGCTCCTTTAAGCACTCCAATACAACTGATAAATGCTCAACATGATCGCTGATTGAGGGACTATAGATTAAGATGTCATCGAAAAAATAATCACAAATCGTTGGAGGAAGGGCCCAAAAATCTGATTCATGGTAGCTTGAAAGGTTGATGGGGCATTTGTAAGACCAAATGGCATTACAACAAATCCGTAATGACCGTTAACAGCTCAAAAAGCTGTTTTGGCAATATCCCGTGGATGCATCCGTATTTGGTGGTATCCCGCTCGAAGATCTAACTTCGTGAAGCAGGTGGCAGCTCCCAGTTCGTCCAATAACTCGTCAATAGTGGGGATTGGAAATTTGTCTTTCACTGTCACCGCATTAAGGGCTCTATAATCAATACAAAATCGATATGAACCGTCTTTCTTCCGCACAAGAAGCACGGGTGATGAAAAAGGGCTGTGGCTCGGTCTGACTTCTGGAAGTATGGATAACGATAGGGCCGGACATTCACTGGTTTACTACCCGGAATTAGGTGAATGCGATGGTCGACCGGGCGGTGTGGAGGTAATCCCTGTGGTACTTCGAATAAAGCTCCATATCTTAGGAGAACGTTTTTTTAATGTCATAGGGCATGTTAGTGGGTAACTCTAATGGTGCGTCATCCGTCGCCTGCCCTGTGTCTAAGTTCGATAGCGCTGCAAATTGAACTAAATAAAGGTTGTGCACCTCTTCTCGATTAATCGTGGTTTGTAGTTGATTGAATGTAATTTGGCTTGGAGGTTGAGAAGTATCACCCTGTAGTCTAACTGTTTGCCCCTACCATTGGAACTCCATTGTTAATGCTGCATAATCGTGGTACACTTCCCCTAATCTTTGCAACCATTGTATGCCCAAAACAAGGTCGGCCCCTTGGATCGGTAATATGTAGAAATCTGTTGGAAATTGGTACTGCTGGAGAGTTAACGGAACTTGGGGACACACCTGACGACACATTAAGGAATCGCCATTACCAACATATACCTGGAAATTAGATGTAGACTCGACGTGTAGCCCTAGTTTCTCCGCAACCGATGGTTTGATGAAATTATGAGTACTGCTACTATCAATCAAGACCATGAACTTTTCCCTTCCTATTTCCCCCCTTAGTCGAAGAGAGCGTGGATTTGGCTAGCCATCCAAAGAATTAAGGCTCGAAATATCCGCAACCATAGGTTCCTCGACCGACTCTGTCTCTACCTCCAACTCTCGCTGTTCGCCCATTTCCTCATCATCTGTTCCCAATAACATCAGAAATTGACTTCTACACTTGTGACCCGGTGCCCATTTTTTATCACAGTTGTAGCACAAACCCCGTTGTTGCTTTTCTTTGATCTCCGCCGGAGACAATCGGCGAATTGGCAGGGCACTCGTGGGATTACTCGAACGGGGTGAATGGGTAGGGTTTTGATTCGTAATGGAATTAGGAATACTGTCAGATGGGTTTTGGGCTGGGGAAATTTTGGCTAATGGGCCTAATGTCAAAAGCCCAACGGGTTTTGGTGTGTGGATGTGTTGTGTCTGGTTCGAGTAATTTGGTGGATGAGGAGGGTTGTGACTATGGATACCCACTTTCATGGTGGCCCTAAACCCCGATTTAGATTCCTCTACTCTGGCTTCATTTGCTTGGGCCAAAGAGAATGCCTCCATCAACGTCACCGGCCTAGCAAAGAGTAATTCCCGGCGAATTTCGGGTTTCAATCCTGCTATGAAGAAGCTAACCAACAACGATTCCGAAATTCCAGTTACTTTGTTCATAAGGTTCTCAAATGAAGCTTGGAATTCTGCCACCGTGGAAGTCTGAGAAAGTTTGGATAAAGCCCCCTGATAATCCTCGTACACGGATGCTCCGAAGCGGTGACGAACATTACTCAAGAAATACCTCCAGGTGGACAGCAGGTGATTGACTTTCATCCACTGAAACCAAGAGGCTGCTCTCCCCTCCATATGAAAAGAGACAATTCGGAAACGAAGGTGTTCCGGTGTGCTATGAAAGTCGAAGAACTCCTCAATTCGGAAAAGCCACCCATCCAAATCCGTGCCGTCGAAGCGAGGGACCTCCATCTTCATAAAACGAAGTACAGGAGAGATCTCGTTGTTACCGATGAACGTATTTTGTGTGGTGTTCATTTTCGGTTGTGACGATGACCCTGCAACAAAGCTGGGTGAGCCTTGAATCTTCGATCGGATCTCCTCTAGTTGAGCATCCATGGTGGTTATGTGCTGAAACAAGGTTTGGTGTAGCGCTTTAGATTGTGACTCCATTTGTGCCTGTAAATTCACGGTTTGATTCTCAATCTGGGTTTGATGTTTTTCTATCTGTATCTGCAAATTTTTCAAAGCTATCATCAACTCCGATTCCGCCATGGCTAACCTCTCAATGAAAGCACCAATGATAGGCCCTTAAGGCCAATGCCCTAACTCCACCACAAAAGCTAGCTCATGGGTGGAGGTTTGACCAACTTTAGCACTGCAATCCACATTCTTGCTTGTGGATCCGATGTGGGATCGTGATTACTCTCCCCGACAGAATCATATGAGAAAGACCAAATAAATAAGTTGGTCGAAAAATTCTAAAAATCTAGAAACATTTTCAAGTCATGTGGTCTTTACATAACAATATCCATCCAGTTTATAAACTTCCGACCTGATTTCAGCTCAACACGAGTTTTCTTACCAGTAAAGGATTAAATTGAATTTTTGAATATGAATATAACTAATTTTGACACCCCATTAATTACAGATCCAAATTGTACATATTTAACCAGCCACATCTCTAATTCTCTGACATAATTGCAACGCCAAAAATATAAATTTTCTTAAATTTTTTCTTTTTTTACCTAGTATCAAAAATTTCATATTATTTGAAAACCAAATGTAGGTAGGGAGTAATTAAATGTGAAAACTTGTAAACAAAAATGGATGTTTTGAGCTGTCATCTTCAGCGGCAGAGGAGCAAAGGCTGTGGTCTCAAAAGAAGCAGCATTGACAACAGGTCCACAAAAGCCAATCACATGGGAACAGGAAACTCAAACTTTGGTAATTTTAACTGGAAATTTTAGCATTCCTTTGGTTGCTTGATTTGACACACAACTTATCATATGTTTCTGTTGCAAAAGTTTTGGGCACATCATTTATGTTGCAATGCTCTCTGTTCCAAGTCCAGCCTATTATTTGGATGATCATATTCTTGTGTAAATTATAGTTTCATACCAATTTGATTACATGTTTGATGTTATTTTTAATATTCCAAAAAAAAATAATAATAATTAAGAACTGGAATTAAAAAATATGGGGAAAATGAAAAAAGTATTTGAAAGTTACGTTGACAGTGTAAATGCCTTTGTCAATGTCAATGTTTATAAACCCGGAACGAACATCGATACCTTTAATTACCTCGGTCGTTGATTCATGGTTCGACCTGTTGAACCATTGTGAAAAAATTGATAAATACATAAATTAAAAACTTAGGTACTATACAAGATGATAATATGAATAAAACTAAAAATAAATGTAAAAGAATAAATACATATATAGGGGGACGATCAAGTGAGACCATGTCTCTAGGTGAGACACAATGGACTCATCTCAACCATCCCCCACTATTAATCAATCGGTATGATTTAAGGGATAAAAAATATATTAAAATATTAATTTAATCAACATAAGGGTAGTAAGGTAAAATAACATAACAAGGTAGTTACAAACATAGAATCAAATCTCTTTCTCTCATACATCTCCCCCAATCTCACGTGTTGTCTCTCGCCCCCACCCCATTCTCTCTCTCTCTCTCTCTCTCTCTCTCTCTCTCTCTCTCTCTCTCTCTCTCTCTCTAATTCCTCCATTAACGCAAATAAGAAAAATTGTAAAGAACTCGAAAATTACAGTTCATGAAAATTACAAAGAAAAGGCAAGAAAACCGTGCAATATTACAGAGAAATAACGAACAATGAGTTCGAAACATGATGATGAATCATCGTGAAAAAACTCTATCCAACAAAGATCAATGATGTAGTCATCAATGGAGAACTCGAAACTGACTATTGACATAAACTCTTAAAAAACTGTAATTTTTACGAATAAGACGATGCATAGATACTTATGAAATGATGCACATATACTTATGAAATGATGTATAGATACTTATAAAACGATGCATAGATCTGTAGGATATTACATATTTGAAAATATGTAACAAAAATCAACTAAATATGCACTATATGCAAACTATCTATGCAGCGTAAAAAAACTAATATGTAGTACAGTATACCCAACTATGCAAGACGTCATAAACTATGCAACGAAATCAACTAACCATGTATTCTCTAGAAACTATCCGTGTAGTGTAGAATAACTAAATATGCAGTACATTATGTAACATCCCATTTTTATAATTTCCAAAAGCAACATCTCGTTTTCATAACTAAATATACATTACATTGAACCTATTTATGCAGTGTAGAATAACGAAATATGTAGTATATTATATTCAATTATGTCTTGTTTTCGTAAAATAATGTCAACAAATAACTAAATATGCATTATTTGATGTCTAATTATGCAGTAGAAGAACCCTAACTATACTATAAAATAAAAATATTTGGAAAAAAAACTGCTTCCTTAAATTCCGCCACCAAATCCGGCAATTTCAATTTCAGCCCATAAAACCCACTGGGACCACTAATTTGAATTACAAAATTACAACCTTACCCTTAAAATCAGCGGAAATTAGGATATAATTAAAAAAAACTGAATTAATCACATTCCTTCATTTTTTAAGATCAATGGGTAAGATGAGTCCATACTGTCTCACCTAGGGAGGATGGTCTCATTTGAACCAAATCCTACACACACACACACACACACACACACACATATATATATATATATATATATATATATATATATATATAGGAGGATCCAATGAGACCACACTTTATGGTGAGACAGTGTGTACTAATATAAATCCTCCCTCATTTACATCAAAAGCTAGAAATAATTTGGGATAATAATACATTAACCATTTAATTAAATCCAAGAAAGGGTAAAATTGTCAAAACAAACATGTAGGGGACCATCCAAATATGAAATCAATTATTAGGAGAGAGAAAATCATGTGGGGAGAGAGAAAATCGCGCTGGGGAGAGAGAAAATCCTGCTGGTACTCTGCTATGCAGTATGCTGTACATTTATCAGTGACTTGTTGTATACTTAACTATTTTATTGTATGTTTAACTTAATTTTACTGCATTTAAAATTGTCAAACAAAAACATGTGGGGACCGTGAATTAAGTAATCAGTTATAGAGAGAGAATCACGCTCATTAACATGTGGGGACCGTGGATTAAGTAAATCAGTTATAGAGAGAGAGAAAATCACGCTCATTATTGTACTGTATATTTAACATATATTTACTGTATATTTAACACTATCATGCTGTATATTTAACATATTTGTACATCATATTACAATTGTCAAACAAAATATAAGTGTACAACAAAACACATATAAGTATACAGCAAAACACATATAAGTATGCAGCAAAAAACATAAGTATACATCAACATAAATACATAAATAAAAAATTAACTACTTATACAACAAAACACATATAAGTATACATCAAAAAACATATAAGTATACAATAATCCTCATTGCTTCCTCGTAGGCCCTCGTTTTCTCCACGTCAGCATCGTTTTCTTCACCAATCCTCCAATTATATCCTTTAAACAACCTAATTTTCTTCTGCTTGACAAATTCACCGTCGCCGACCACAAATTTTTTAGGAAGTTCATGTGCTTTGGTATCCGATACCACCACGTGAATATTTTGTTCAAGTAGCCCTAGTCTCCAGTGTTGTAGGATTCGATCTTGTTTATGTGATCCATCAAAAGCTGGAAAGTACAGTTCAACAGCTCTACCACCATTGCTCCCGATTTGAAAAGCGTGCCGTTGTTGCCTGATGGCTCAAAAGCTACTCTAGAAAACCATAGGCAAGTGCACCTATCGTTTTGTAGTATAGATTATTGAGTACCGAGTGTCATTCCCACGAGGATTGTAAGTACTAATAATTACCATCTTTTTGTTATTTAGTCTAGCAATTTTCAGAGTTTTGTTTGTTAAAATGGAAAATGAAAAATAGAGAATTTAAAATAATTGCAACTTACAATAAATCAAATAAAAGTAGATTATGGAATGAGAAATCAAGAGATAGAAACGTGTTGAATGTAAATCCCTCTAGAATGTTTTTGTGATTCAACAAGATAAAAATACAACCATAAGCCCTTAAGCAAAAACCAACCTCTTTTAATAAAATCTCATGTTATGTGGACCGTAGAAATTCCCGATTTAAGTTAAACCCTCTATCGAGCGCGAATAACTTCTAATCTCAAGTTGATTAACTGAAATCTCTTTCTAGTTAAAACCCCCAAGACAACATTATAACGATTTGTGAATTCCCATATTAGGTTTGACCCTAATCCAGAAGATTTATGTCGTCCCATATCTAGGATTGCATGCAACTCTTTTCACTTATATAGGTTCTATTTCACCATGAATCTCTCGATTTCCCGGATGAAAAATAAACTTCAAATCAATATTGCGCATATACCAATTCGAATGAATAAAGCATAATATAAGTGAATCACACAAAACATGAAGATTTTATTAAAAACATACAAGCCTTAATCACAAATTCATTCTAGAGTTCATTACATTCAAACACTATAAATTTAGCTACACATGACTTTGACAAAAGAGTATACTACACAAGAAGATATGAATAAAATGAACATGGTGTACTTAGCTCTTATTCAAGACCAATATAAGACTTCCTCCTTGGTTGATTGCAATGATGTTGAGCTCCAAGCCTTCTCCTCTATTGCTCTTCAACTTCCAACTCTACCTCTCTTTTATCCTCTCAATGTATTTTGCTTTGAAACTTAGAATATACAATGAATCTCTCTATCAATGAATTCTACATGAATTATCCATTTCCAACTCAAACTCTTGGCTTTTATAGGCACCATCTTTGTGAAAGAACACATCAATAATGCTAACAAATGCTCCACTTTCATGGTTGTTGGTTGAATCATTGTGTGCACATTCATGGTTGAGTTGGTTGAATCATTGTGTCCACATGACAATTGAGGGAATAATAGAGTTTGGTGCATCAAAATGAGGTGTAAAAGTTGCTAAAAGGTTGTCAAAAAGCAAAAAGAGAAAGTCTCCATAATTTCCGCCAAAGAAAAACCAAGTCTGGACGAAAAGCACGCCCGTGCTTTCAAAGCACGGCCAGGCCGTGTTCGCGGATTTTCCCAACACGGCCGTGCTTCAAAAGCACGGCCTGGCCGTGTTTGGTACGCTTGGCCAAAAATTTGCTCGGTTTTGCTCTCAAAAGCACGGCCGTGCTTAAAAACACACCGCCCGTGTTTGACCGAAAAGGCCCCGAAATGACGCGTTTAGCTTGGGATTTTGAGTGTTTTTGCATCCAAAAACCCCCGGGTATGTTTTGACATGAAACCATGGCCCAAAATTCACCAAAAACAGCTCCAAATTATCAATCTACATCAATAAAAGCACCTCGGAGTAATGTGAACTATGTACAATCAAAAATTTATGAAACTAACAATAAAATAACTCAAATCATACTTAAATATACACATAAAACATGTATAAAAAGACCCTTATCAAACCACCTCCAACTTTGAACTTTGCTTGTCCTCAAGCAAAACATTAAATCAAAAAAAAATGATTCAATAAATTACAACACACAAGGAAATTTTTTTTTTCAACACATTGAACACAAGCAGTCAAGTTCTTAGCCTTCTCAACCCGAATTAACCATTCAGTAAAAACACAATTTTGCAAAGCGATCGACTGTCAAGAAAGACTGTAACATCAGCAGGCATTATTCAAACTTGAAATCATCACTCCACAAATATTGATAGTTATGAATAACTTCAATTCAATAATGTCATGAAAATACAAGAATTCAATGGATCATTGTAGTTAGCCTACTAGTCATATAACCAAGTTTCTTGAACTTTTATTGGAATGAGAATTCAAGGAATATACATTCTCCCTTTCGATTTTTTTTGTAGGTCCTTTCGAGGCATTATTCCACTAGGTTTCTATTTTGAATTTTCGTTCAAACACTCCTAGGGTGGTTTCCCATACTGATATTTGTGTCGCCGTTTTACGTAAAAGACAAACATGGGGCTCATGAATGCTCCTAGTTACTAAGCAACAACAAATAGAGGAGTATAACCTCGATTGGATTCCCCCTTTTTTTTTCTTTTTCTTCTTGTTTTTTCATTTGTTTTTTTTTTACAAGCTTGGTATAACAACTAGTTAACCACCACTAAATCATGAATTCTCAAACGTTCATAACACTAAGTTTTGTCGTAAATGCCTTAACAAATCAAGTATTATGGAGTTGGAAATCTCGTCAAAATTTAGCACACATCTACATCAATCTATCCTAAACAATCAATTGCTTCACATTGAACACATAAATCAAAAAGTAAATTTTGGTGTAATTGGGCTAAGTTATTGACTAGCAAACACTCAATTTGTTAAAAAAAAAAATTACCTCTTGTCGACAAACTAAAAATAAAAGCAAGCACACACAAACTAAGAATGTAATTGCACCCACCTCCAACTTTAAAGGTTCACATTGTCCTCAATGCGGAAGAAAGAGATGAATGAACACAAACAAAACACTCAAAAATCAACCACACTAGAAGAAAATAAAAGAGGTGGAAAAGAAAAATACGACCTTACTAGAAGAGTGAAATCGGTATTGAGCGACCATTGGGTTGTTTAGTACGGGACCTTCATCGGCATCTTCATACCTAATCAAGGATACACAACTCAAATACCGTGAAATCATCAAATATAATTTGTTTTTAATAATAAAAACACGGTCGTGCTTAAAAAGCACGGCCGGGGCGTGTTTGGTACGATTTTTTACGGCCAAAAAAAAAAAATTTTTTTTAAATTTTTTTTTAAAACACGGCCGTGCTTGAAAAGCACGACCTGGGCGTGTTCGGTACGATTTTTTCCTACAAAACCTTAGATTTTTTGAACACGGTCAGGGTGTGTTCGCGAATTGGGTGACGAACACGGCCGTGCTTAAAAAGCACGGCCAGACCGTGTTTTTTTTTTTTTAATTTTTTTTTCAATCCCCAAGCAATAAAAAAAAATTAAGTGAAAGAAAATACACACAAAATGCCGGGTTGCCTCCCGGTTAGCGCTTCTTTAAAGTCGTATAGCTGGACCGTTTACCCAAATGTGGAGATTAGTTAGGTGGAGCTTTGGACTTATGAAAATCCCTTAGGTATTTAGTAGTATTACCTCCAACTTTATGCTTCAAAATGTGCTCTTTGAACTTTCCGGTCCCCTTTTCGGGCATAAGCTTCCAACATGGACTTTGAACAACACTTTTCTCCAAGAGATTTTTAGATTTCTCATCGTGCAACGAAATTGAATCGGCAAAAGAACAAGTAGTATCCTTTTCAATATCAACATGAATTTTAAATTACTTGTTCATCCCCCACCCTCAAAGTTAATTTTCCCTCATGTACATCAATGATTGATTTTGCCGTAGCCAAGAAAGAACGCCCAAGAATTAGAGGAACCTCAATATCATCATGCATGTCAAGAATGACAAAATCAACTAGGAATATGAATTTATCGATCTTGACTAACACATCATTAATAATACCTCTAGGATGTTTAATCGATTTATCGGCTAAGTGTATGTCCATCCTAGTAGGTTTCAGTTCACTTAATCCCATATGCTTGAATGTTTCATAAGACATCACATTGATACTAGCTCCTAAGTCGGCTAGTGCTCTATCAACAGTAAACCATCAATTGTACAAGGGATAATAAAACTTCCTGGATCATTACATTTTTGTGGTAGATTATTGGAAGAACATTTATCATTCAATTGCACATTTGATAGTTCGTTAAGCTTATTTTCATTAGAAATGATGTCATTTAGATCCTTAGCATGCTTTGAAAGAGGTTGAACAAATGGAATATTAGTATGTAGTTGCTTGAATGACTCAAGGTACTTACCAAATTTGTCCTCCCTTCTATCTTCTTCTTGTTAGACTCCGTGGGATCTTGGGCTTGTATTCGGCGACCTCCTTTTTCATGAACTTTTCTTTGGGTATGTCATCCTCCACGTATTTCTCGCATGGCGGAATTGGCATAATCATGCTCATGTGGAAAACTCGATGGTAATTGCCTTTTACGTTTTCCCCTGGGTTTGGCTCACTATTACCCTAGTAAACTACCTTGTGGCCTTCGTAAATCATCTTCGCAACCGCCTATTTGGTTTTCCAGTTATGGATAGATGCCTCTTGATTTCTCAAGGATGTTTCCACCGCCGAATCGGGTATCTCGCTGATTGCACAAACTTTGTTATAAGATCTCCCAAGTTAGGCTTACCTTGATTTGGTGAAAAACCGGAGACGTGTGTAGATCGGATTGGGATTAGGTCGTGGTTGGCCTTGGTTTCCCAACCGAAATTAGGATGTTGTCGCCACCCAGGATTGTATGTGTTCTTTG
The DNA here is from genome assembly GCA_016081115.2 of Rehmannia glutinosa. NCBI lineage: Eukaryota > Viridiplantae > Streptophyta > Magnoliopsida > Lamiales > Orobanchaceae > Rehmannia > Rehmannia glutinosa. Next base: position 54,183,400 of record CM071930.1, read on the forward strand.
TAAGGATTACTTGGGTAATTTCGCCTTGATTCCCAACGTAATTAGCCTTTGTTCGGCGTGAGGTATTGTGTGTGGGGCAGTCCCGATGATTATGCAATCCTCCGCAAGTTTCACAAGATAAAACATGCGGTGGTGGTGGTTTAGGAGCCGCTAGATCGTCGATCTTTTGGGTCAAAGCTTCGACTTGTGCAAACTAATGTAACCACCGATCCGCATTATAAACACCCACTGCTCATAGGTTTACCTCGTGACGGATTGCCATTGATAGCCATTCATGGCCATTCCCATCGATCTTGGGCAAGGTGTTTTATTGTTCAAAGTTCCCCACCGCCGAATCAATCATTTGCCTTGTTGACGAGTAGCCCATTGTAAAATGTTTGGACTTGCATCCAAATAGTAAGACCATGATGTGGGCATTTTCGCGAATTCTTTGAATCTCTCCCAAGTGTCGTACAAGGTCTCGTCGTCTTCTTGAGTGAATGAAGAGATTTCATTCCTTAATCGTGCGCTTTTGGCCGGTGGAAAATATTTCAAAAGGAACTTTTCGCCATGATGCTCCATGTTGTGATTGTTCCCTTTGGCAAAGTATTTAGCCATTGTTTAGCCCGTCCCCGAAGAGTAAATGGGAATAGGCGCAAACAGATGGCATCGTCAGAGACTCCATTTATTTTGAAGGTATCACAAATTTCGAGGAAATTTGCGATATGATTTTTCGGATCTTCGTCTGGTAGGCCGTCAAATTGAATAAATTGTTGCACCATTTGAATGACATTCGGTTTGATTTCGAAATTATTGGCTGCAACAGCGGGCCTTACGATACTAGACGATGTACCGTCCATAGATGGCTTGGCGTAGTCGTACATGGTCCTTTGTTGTTCATCCGCCATATCGGGATCCTTGCTTTCGTTAATATCCTCCTCATGGTCTGTACTAATACTTTCCTCTCGTGTTGCTACCGGCGGTCTCGCGCTTCAAATTCGGCGACGAGTAGGCATGCATCATGGTAAATAAGGAGGATAAGTATAATCCAAGACTTACAAAGATAGATACCTAGAAAGACAAATGATGAAATAAAAAAATGATTAAATTAACAAAAATAAGGTGTTCTTAATATTATAATCCCCGGCAACGGCGCCAAAAACTTGATGGCTCAAAAGCTACTCTAGAAAACCATAGGCAAGTGCACCTATCGTTTTGTAGTATAGATTATTGAGTACCGAGTGTCATTCCCACGAGGATTGTAAGTACTAATAATTACTGTCTTTTTGTTATTTAGTCTAGCAATTTTCAGAGTTTTGTTTGTTAAAATGGAAAATGAAAAATAGAGAATTTAAAATAATTGCAACTTACAATAAATCAAATAAAAGTAGATTATGGAATGAGAAATCAAGAGATAGAAATGTGTTAAATGTAAATCCCTCTAGAATGTTTTTGTGATTCAACAAGATAAAAATACAACCATAAGCCCTTAAGCAAAAACCAACCTCTTTTAATAAAATCTCATGTTATGTGGACCGTAGAAATTCCCGATTTAAGTTAAACCCTCTATCGAGCGCGAATAACTTCTAATCTCAAGTTGATTAACTGAAATCTCTTTCTAGTTAAAACCCCCAAGATAGCATTATAACGATTTGTGAATTCCCATATTAGGTTTGACCCTAATCCAGAAGATTTATGTCGTCCTATATCTAGGATTGCATGCAACTCTTTTCACTTATATATGTTCTATTTCACCATGAATCTCTCGATTTCCCGGATGAAAAATAAACTTCAAATCAATATTGCGCATATAACAATTCGAATGAATAAAGCATAATATAAGTGAATCACACAAAACATGAAGATTTTATTAAAAACATACAAGCCTTAATCACAAATTCATTCTAGAGTTCATTACATTCAAACACTCGAAATTTAGCTACACATGACTTTGACAAAAGAGTATACTACACAAGAAGATATGAATAAAATGAACATGGTGACCTTAGCTCTTATTCAAGACCAATATAAGACTTCCTCCTTGGTTGATTGCAATGATGTTGAGCTCCAAGCCTTCTCCTCTATTGCTCTTCAACTTCCAACTCTACCTCTCTTTTATCCTCTCAATGTATTTTGCTTTGAAACTTAGAATATACAATGAATCTCTCTATCAATGAATTCTACATGAATTATCCATTTCCAACTCAAACTCTTGGCTTTTATAGGCACCATCTTTGTGAAAGAACACATCAATAATGCTAACAAATGCTCCACTTCCATGGTTGTTAGTTGAATCATTGTGTGCACATTCATGGCTGAGTTGGTTGAATCATTGTGTCCACATGACAATTGAGGGAATAATAGAGTTTGGTTCATCAAAATGAGGTGTAAAAGTTGCTCAAAGGTTGTCAAAAAGGAAAAAGAGAAAGTCTCCATAATTTCCGCCAAAGAAAAACTAAGTCTGGACGAAAAGCACGCCCGTGCTTTCAAAGCACGGCCAGGCCGTGTTCGCGGATTTTCCCGAACACGGCCGTGCTTCAAAAGCACGGCCTGGCCGTGTTTGGTACGTCTTGGCCAAAAATTTGCTCGGTTTTGGCTCCTCAAAAGCACGGCCGTGCTTAAAAACACACCCTGCCCATGTTTGACTGAAAAGGCCCCGAAATGACGCGTTTAGCTTGGGATTTTGAGTGTTTTTGCATCCAAAAACCCCCGGGTATGTTTTGACATGAAACCATGGCCCAAAATTCACCAAAAACAGCTCCAAATCATCAATCTACATCAATAAAAGCACCTCGGAGTAATGTGAACTATGTACAATCAAAAATTTATGAAACTAACAATAAAATAACTCAAATCATACTTAAATATACACATAAAACATGTATAAAAAGACCCTTATCATTGCCTGTCGCGGAGATCTCCGACATACCGAAAAAGAAATCGATGTTTCGGAGGATGAGCAAATCAGCGTCGATGAAAATGATCTTGTCGTAGTCCGTCAACTGCTATAATCTGAACTTGTTGTAGTTCCATTCATTGTAGGCGTCTTTCTCAGCCTTGGAATTTCTGATGATGAGCGAATTGGGGGGATAAGAATCAATTAGGAATAGTTACCAAATGAATTGAAACTGTCTAATTATACAATTACAATCTTACCCTTTACTGATTTAAAATAAATTAAAAAAGACCATTACATTGGGTAAATCTCAATCATCTAAAATTTGAAATTTGTGGACAGGATTAGTCCACACTGTCTCACTCTAATTATGTGGTCTCATTTGATCCTATTCCTATATGTATGAATAAAAAAATAAATATAAAAGAATAAATACATATCTCTCTCTCTCTACATATATATAGGGGAAGGGTTATATGAGACCAATATCTTAGGTAAGTACGTAAGACCAAATCTGGACCACAGATCAACAAATTCAATGACTAATAATAAATATGTTTAAAATATATAAAATACCTAATTAAATTGATAATGGGGGTATATTAGTTCAAACAAATCAATCATATCCCATGAAATTAGGGAAGTTGCACACAACAACATAGATATTATCTTACCATCTAAAACCATAGCAAAATTACGTAATATTTATAAGCAAAAAATATACAATGTCTAAGCAACATATTTGTCAACAATAAGCAACACAATTGACATAAAAAAGCAACAAAATATATATATATATATATACACAAGACATATGACCTATTTAAATCAATAGATTTGCACCCATTTTAGCAACATTGTCTTCTTAGATAAGCAAAATAATTGTCTCCAATAAGCAACACAATCCACATAAAAAGGCAACATACTTAGCAACATTGTTTGCCTAAATAAGCAACATATTGGTCCTTGATAAGCAACATAGTTGACATAAATAAGCAACAGAATTACATATATATAAAAAGACAAATCAAAGGGAATAGTTTGTGGTTGCAACATTGTCTGCCTATATAAGTAATATATTTGTCCTCAATAAGCAACATATTCTGCACTGCGTAATGCGCCAATATTAATTGGAAGTTTGACTGTGAAAGGAAAGAGAGAATTTCAGAGATAGAATTTCAAACATATCCGAAAAAAGCAACATATTTGTCTTCAATAAGCAACATATTTGTCTTCAATAAGCAACATATTTCTCACAGCGGATAAGGTCAGAGATACGGTTTCAAACAAATCCCAAAAAATCCGGAATGTGAACGTGCACTACCATAAATAACTCTCGTTTTTTGCTGATATTTAAACAAAATTACCAATTTATCCTTAACAACCATTAATTAAATATTAACTAAAATAAAAATCAATTAAATCTGCATTGTTAAAAAGAAGAGGTCAACGCTCCAGATTTGGTCTCACGTACTTATTTAAATTATATGGACTCATCGGATCCAAATCCTATATATATATATATATTTATAGGGGTGAGATCTCGTATGACAACCTCTTACTGTAAGGCAGTGTGGATTGTCCTATCCATCCACTCCTTTTATTCAATGGTCCAGATTCCTATTAAAATTACATAATTTATCTATTAATTAATATGTGGAAAGAGCATAAGAGTAACTAGCAAAATGATGTAACAAACACCACCATATTGATGCCCCTACAATCCAGGGATTGATTAAGATCACATTTCCATAATCAACCCCCTATTTTAATAATCGAATCAGCACCATTTAATAAATCGCACTGCACCATTTTTTATCTAACAGTGCATCATTGTATAACTAATTGTACATCATCTGAAAAAACTATAAAGATGTAATTTGCCATTTTTATCTTTTAATGACGCTCTACAATCATGGATGTAATAAAGATCACGTTTCTATAACTGAACTGTGCACCATTTTAATAACTGAATTGTGCACCATTTAATAACTGAACTGTGCACAATTTTATATCTACCAGTGCATCATTATATAACTAATTTTACATCATCTAAAAAAACTATAAAGATGCAATTTGCCATTTTTATCTTTTAATGACGCCCTATAATCATAGATTTGATAAAGACCACATTTCCATAACTGAAATGTGCACCATTTTAATAACTGAAATGTGCACCATTTTATATCTAACAGTGCATTACTATATAACTAATTGTACATCATCTAAAAAAACAATAATGATGCAATTTTCCATTTTCATCTTTTAATGATGCCCTACAATCATGGATGTGATAAAGATCACGTTTCCATAACTGAACTGTGCACTATTTTAATAACTGAACGACGCACCATTTAATAACTAAACTGTGCACCATTTTATATCTAACAATGCATCATTATATAGCTAATCGTACATCATCTAAAAAACTAAAAGATGCAACGTTTTATTACTTGGCACATATTTAGTACTGTTTTGATGCATTTTTGATCTCCACAATTCATAATTTAATGCACAGTTTTATGGCCATGTATTGCATATAAAAAAGCATTGTGGAAGCATCATGAATCAACAAACTACTAACTATGTGCCAAAAAACTATAAACTGTGCACTACATACATCCTTAACTATGCACCCCCAAAAAAACACCATTGTGAAAAACGGCGTAAATATGCACCAAGATATGCTCACATTCAAATTGTTCCATTAAAACTGTTAAGATTACATCATCATTCCGAAAATAATCTACACTTAAAAATAACATAAAACATACCCATGAAAAAATAAAACCGTTTTCAAGTACCAAAAAACATCTCATCAAATTCCATACGCTATCCCTACGCTTTTTTCTTCTCATTCAATAATTTCTTGGCAGAATCGAAAACTTATTCCCTTTCTTGGTTCAAATTATCGAGTAACATTGCATGAGAATACAACGTACTCAGGCGTGTGAATAGAGCAACATCGGCATTGCCAAAACAATAATTCTATTTCTTCAATGCTCCCCCATGTAGGTCTCCATGTGCTACATCGCATACAGTGGCAGACCCAAGATTTACGACTAAGGGGGGCCAACTTGCGTGACAAGGATCGGTAGACACGAGTACTCACACATGTTCGGATCCTAATGAGATGGTACGAGTAATTTTTTCCAGGTTTGGGATACAAGTAATATATATGATATCTTAAGGATTTGAGATGAGTACAAATAGTATTAATATCACAAGTTTTGGGTAGAGACACTCAAGCGCTAGCAATTAAAGAATGAATTATCAACCATATATAAATATATAAGGTAATTATATTTAAATATATTATCATTATATCAAAAAATGGCATCAATATTCGTAGTTAAATTAAATATTTCAAAATACATAACCAAATTCTAATCAAGATGTATACTCCAATAGTATGATATAAATATCAAGATCCACATAATATTTTATTCAAATTTAAAGGTAATAATCATGGGCTTGTCTGATTTACAATATATGATATTGATCAATATTTTGGATTGGAGACAAGTACTAAAACACTAAAGTACTACATATACATATATTGATATGTATACACACACACACACATATATATATATATAATTGTAAAAAATAAAAAGTTTGGGGGGGGGGGCAAGGCCCCATGAATCAAAGGGTAGTTCCGCCCCTGATCGCATAGGCTTCACAATTAACTTTATTTTCTCGACTTCCTCCACAACATAGCAATTCTAGCTGGGGATCATTTTTCAACAACACGCGATGCTTGGTAACACCCGCACGCAAGCAAATATCGAGAAGATACATCCAACTGAAACACATGTCAAAACACATACACACAAAATACATAAACACAAAATAACCAGAAACATCATAAGTCATTCCAAAAAGCTAAACCTATCTATGTGGTATTATTACAACTAGCTAATGCACCAAAATGTATGTGCATGTATACCAAGAGCAAGCTAAAAGTACATTAACACATAACTATCTGACCACCATACACTTCAGATTAACATATTCATTCTTTGCACCAAATGGTTATTAAAAATGCATAATATGACTCATAACTATATATCAGTACTCAACTAAAAATAACATCACATACATCCATTCTTCATAATATATATAAGGGATAAAACAACAACACACACATGTACTCTAGAACTATGCATCAAACTACAACTAAAAATGCATCGTTAAGATATAATTGTACACCAAAAAATCTAAAAAGAAAACAAGAAAAACAGAATACCCTACCGCAGTTCCCAAGCACATTTCAAAACACAAATGCACAACCATTCTGCAAAAAACCTATCTACACAAACATCAGTACGTATATCCTCCACCCAATAAATAAATTACAACATATAACATCTAAATGTACACCCTTTTCCTCCAAATTTACACCAAAAACACCAACAACAAATAATAGAAAATAAATAAAACTGAACTATTTCGCGCAACACATTCTCACAAATAAAAAAAACCCATAAATAGACTGGAAATCAAAAATAAAACCATAATTACTTCAAAATCAAAAAAATCCAAACAAAAATACCTAATCTCCTAAAAAAAAGACTTCAGAAATCGAAAAGTAACAATTATATCATCCCACAAAAAAGCCACCAAACATGAAAAGAAAAACCCTATCATCGAAATTTTGAACTAAATCATAAAGAAAATAACTCAAAGCTTACCTCAAACCAACACTGTGAAGAATCACACAAAATCGCAGCACATACCGACGCCCTGGATCAACTTTCAGTCGAGAGAAAGGAAAGAAATTTGCGTCGCAAATAACCAGGGAGGAGGTTTTCAGTTAAGAGAAGGAAGAGAGAGAATAAGAGTTGAGAGGTTTCAAAATTGAAGATACTGCAAATGAGAAAAAGCGGGAACAAAATCATAAATCAATTCCTTGAAAACCGTTTAGGATGAACAGTTACCAAAATAACTGAAAAATTATACAATGTAAAAGATAATTTTGCCCTTAAATGGGCGAAAACTTAAAAAAAATAAGAAAAAAAACTGGACCATAGGATTTAACTGATTAATGGATGGGATTAATCCACACTACTTTACAATAAGCCCACTGCCACATTTGATTATACCTATATTTATATATATACCCGTACACACTTCACTAAATTGTGTATAAAATAAAAGCAGATAATGCTTACTAAAAAATGCTAAAAAAAGACTGAATATAGATGCTAAGGAAAACAGAAGAACTTTAAGAAGAATCGAATGGAAAATGTAAAATTTAATCGAGATCAGAGTCCTCCAGTTTTCTCACCAGTTCACAATGCTTTTCTTGCCTAATTATTCAAATTTGTAAAAATATTAACTTCTTTTTTTTCCTTGACGGATTGCATGAGTACGTAGATGTTTTGTTAAAATTTCAGATAAAACAAATTAATGGGAATAATGATGCACATCTATCATTTTTCTGATATAAACGTATGTTAAATGACAAATTTTATTCTGCAACGAATTGAAAAGGGTCTTTACTTTCTATAAAATGGTATATTTTTTTTGTTTTTGTTTTTGTTTTTGTTTTTTGAGAGGATATAAAATGGTATATCTTGATTGCATGTTGTTTATACAATCTACCATATTAATTAAATTTTGGATAAAATACATAAACTCCGTGAACAACACCTATATTCGTAATACCTATTGAACCTATAATTAATTAACTATTACATATAACTCGAACTTATAACTGAACATTTACTTTTTTTGACACTATAATTGAAGATTTAATTTACTTTAGTTACTGTTTGGTATCTATCCGCCTCGATGAGATACGAACCAAATATTACAGACTCAAATAAGCCTATGAATACAAATTTTACTCTATGACTCAAGAATAAAGTAAAGATTACAAGAAGTAAAGAATACTCCCTCCGTCCCAATTATTTAGTCCACTTTGGGTTTTCACACAGATTAAGAAAAATTTTGGAAAAAAAAATACCTATAAACTTCCTATAATACCCTTATTTAGTGTTATTGGGTAAATAAATTTATTGGCTTGAATAAGTTCACCAACACATAAAAATCCACACCATAAAATTAAGTAGCCAATTTAAATGACTTCAAAATACAACCAGATTCTTGTTTTTTCATTTGAAACTAAAGCAATCAGCCACCTTGCTCATAATTTGGTGGTAACTTTTCACATTAAGTATCTAAATGAAGATTTTATAATGAAACCAATGCATGCTTTACGAAAAAAATTCAGGCCACCGCTATTTTTTTGATTTGTGCCAAAAGTAAGTTTTCAAATTTTTCAGAGACATTATAAATATGAACATATGCAAATTAAATTTGACAACCTAAAGATATCGGTAGAATAATGGCAACTCAGTTGAGGAATTTTTCAATCGATTTGAATACATTTGCCGGAAAATAGCGATATTGGTCTCAACCAAATTCTAGATGAAAATGACACATTGGATAGCAATATACATTCTCATCCAATAGAAAATGTGGCTCATCCGACAATTAAGAAAAACAAATTTGAGCAGCGAACTAAAAGTGGCGGTGTTCGAGTCACTTCTCCTTGAACAAGAACATGGGAAGTTGCCAAAAGGAACAATAAAAAAGGTTGCAAATATATTTTCCATTTGCTCGAGATCAGTTGTGAGAATTTGGAATGAAGGAAAATATTTTTGTACCACAAGTATTAATGCGCCAACTTTCTCTAATAAGCTCATGAATAGGGCATGTCGAAAGAGAATCGATATACATTTCGACAAAATAAAGGACATTCCTCTTCGCCAAAGGACAAATATTAGATCATTATCAGATGCTTTAAAAATGTCAAAATCAAGTGTACATAGGAGAATCAAAGATGGGAGCATTAGGCCGCACTCGAATGCTGTTAAGCCGTATTTATCGGACGAGAACAAAAAGGCCAGGTTGGAATTTTGTTTATCAATGGTCGACGAAGGTACAACTTTATCTACCTATACTTTTGTTGACATGTATAATCAAATTCATATTGATGAAAAATGGTTCTATATGTCTAAAACTTCTCAAAAGTATTATCTCCATCCCGACGAAAATGAGCCCTTACGAACATGCAAAAGTAAAAGGTTTATTACAAAGATAATGTTTTTAGCTGCCGTTGCACGTCCACAATTTGATGCTACAACAAATGAATTGTTTGATGGAAAAATTGGAATATGGCCATTCATGTCGCTCGAACCAGCCAAACAAAATAGTAAAAATCGTGTGGCTGGGACTATGGAAATGAAGCCCATTTTGTCAGTTAACAAAGATGTAATTCGATCATGCATCACTCAAAAATTGATCCCTTCAATCAAGGAAAAATGGCCACGTTCAAGATCGAAGACTATCTATATCCAACAAGACAATGCGAAGCCACATTTGGATATCAATGATTTGGAATTTGTAAAGCGGCAAAGATAGATGGATTTGATATTGATTTACGTTGCCAATCGCCAAATAGTCCAGACATGAATGTCTTGGATCTTGGTTTCTTTAGAGCTATTGATTCAATTCAACACCGAGGAGCTCCATCATCGATTGAGGAATTTGTTGTGTCAGTTGAGAACGCTTTTAATAATTTTCCGAGTGAAGAGTTGAACAATGTTTTTTTAACGTTGCAGTCATGCATGGTTGAGGTCATGAAACATTCGGGTGGTATTGATTACAAGATTCCACACATGAACAAACATAAACTTATGAATAATGGACAACTACCAACATGTATTGAGTTCAATCATGAAATTTTGGATATGATGAAAGAGACTGTTATTTGCTAAAGGCAGTGAGCAGAAAAGCATGCAAATGAACTGTATTAGAGTTAGTCTTTTTCTTTGTAATTTTTTTTGTCATATTTAATTGCAAAAATATCCATTTATTAATGAAAGGAAGAAATAAAATCCATAGAGACCTTACAATGGCATCATTAATTAATAGTAGCAGCTTTTCTTTCCAACTATACCATCTTCTGCTTCTTCGGTGTCTTTGTAAGTTTGTTCGATGGGTTCGGAGAGAGGACTAGACATTGTAGTAGCACGTCCAACCGAATTCTCAAAAAATTCGGTAAGTAGATTTTTAACATTTGAGTCACTATAAGATTAATTTGTTGAGAGACCGAGACATAACCTTCAAATGTTGGTTCTTCGTTCAAATTCAACATTGATCTTTTATTTTTCATCACAACATATTTATTTCCAGCCTTGCAATTTGCTTCAGAATATTCAATGGAGTTGGAGTGCTTTTCACCTTCCATGGTGAGATAAATATAGATGAATGAGAATAATTAAAATTGATTTATCTATACTAAAGGAATAGAGTGCTTTTAAACTGAATTTATATTCAACTGGAAATTTCGGAATACTAAAGGCATGCACAGTAAGTCTGAAGCAAAGTAAGATGGAATGGCTTTTGATTAGTTATTAATGTCTCTTCTCATTTTTCTCAATTGTGGGTATTCAATGTTTACTATATCCCATAAAAGTTTATTTCCAAGATTTTAGTTTTCAAAATAATATAGGGGTATATTAGTAAATTCAAACCAAAAACACTACCTAATATAGAAACTGGACTATATATTTGGGACATCCCAAAAAGGAATACTGGACTATATAATTAGGACGGAGGGAGTAACAAATATAACAAGGGCAAAAAACCCCGAGGATCTATATTATTTATCAACTAATGACCTTTTTTTCCCAAATGAAAGTAATCACCACGAATCAACCCATAGGGCCAAACCAGGAGCCACACTAAGCCACGCCACACAAGCCTCCAAGAAATCCTCACAGTATTTCACCAAGAAAATCCTAAAAAAACCCCAGATTCTCACTGAAACCCTAAATCACACAGAATCACCGAACTTGTACACATAGATGGTGGACAAGAGTATAGAGCACTCAGATCTACCATTCAACCCGAAGAGATCACTCAGAAATCCACCAAAAAGGTGAAAACTCTAGAGAGAGAAGTATCACAGAGAGACATAGATGAATCGAGAGAGTAGAGAGAGAAGTGAGATATCAAATATAAATTAGGGTTTCAGGTAAGGGGTGTTTTATAGGGTAATCGAACGAACAAGATTAATCCCTGCAAATGGATGAATATGATCAAACAAGAGAGGATTCGCTGTTTAGTAATCTGGATCCCGCAATCCGATTACATTACCCGCGAGCAAGGCCCGGATAAAATACAAATGAGTTTTTGTTTGCATTGTGGGCTGCATTAGTGGGCTTTATACATTGTCATAAAATGGACCAAGTAACTAAGAAAATTGGCCAATATTACAACAATCTCCACCGTTGACTCATTGTGATTCAATTAGACTTACTAGGGAAACATAACGGGTCATGAATGCCTACTTCGCGTGGAGCTAGGTAGATCTTTGTCATAACAAGCACTTAATCAAGTTATGACTCAAAGACACCAACAAGCACATAGCAAGTTGAGTATGCGTCAGACAAATATAAGCACAAAGCAAATATTTATCCAACTGTTCTTGGGCCAGCAACAAACACACTGTAAGTTGCCACCCAAAGGGTAAGTAACCGGGTAAACTAATCACCAGTATCAAAATTTAATATTCTTAAATAGGTTTTGAACTTGGATATGGGCATATACTTAGTACCCATATCTGCAGGATTGTATTCAGATACAATTTTTCAAGACAAACCAAACCTTTTGAAATAATATCTCTTATAAAGTGAAAACGATCATCAGTGTGTTTTGTTCTATCGTGAAAAATAGGATTTTTGCAGAGCTGAATATGAGATTGAGAATCTGAAAACACAACTTTTTCTTTCAAAAAACCAACTGAAATCAAACCTTTAAGACACAAAACTTCTTTTAAAGCCATAGTTACAACCACAAATTCTAACTTACTTGTAGACAAAGCCACAATGTGTTGTAACTGAGATTCTCAACTAATGCAGGAACCACAAAGTGCACAAATATAAGATGTTGCTGATTTTTTATTATTTTTATTATTTGCATAGTTAGAATCAGTATAACCTTTTAAAACTATGTCATTTTCACATTTTGAAAATTGTAAGCAGTAATATGTAGAATGTTTCTAATATCTCAGCAATCATTTAAGAGCATTCCAATTCACCATACCAGAGTTAGACATATATCTACTAAGACAAGAAACAACATAAGCAATATTTGACCTAGTACTAACCATTAAATACATCACAAATCTAATGGCATTAGCATAAGAAATGTTTTGCATAGAAAACATTTCAGTCTCAGTCTTTGGGGACTGATCCCTAGTTAACAAGAAATAAGATGCAAGAAGAACATTAACAGACTTAGCATTTACCATTGAAAAGTTTTGCAGAATCTTTTCAATGTAAGAGGACTGATGCAAATAAATGACAGATTTATTTCTATCTCTATCTATGTTCATGCCCAAATCTTTTTTAGCATCACCAAGGTATTTCATGTCAAACTTTGTACTCAAGCAATTTTTAACATGATCAACAGACTTAATACATGGTCCAATTAAGAGCATATCATCAACATACAACAATAAGAATACACGAGTTTTAGCATAAAGTTTGAAATAAAAACAATGATCAAATAGACTTCTACAAAATTTTAAATCAAGCATGCACTGATCAAACTTCTTATTCCATTGCCTAGGAGGCTATTTTAGAACATATAAGACTTTATAAGCATGCAAACATAATTGGGCTTGGATTTGTCCTCAAAACCCTCAGGTTGTTTGATATTTTTTCCCCATCCAAGTCCCCATATAAAAACACAATTTTTACTTTTTACATCTAATTGTTTAAGCTCCCAATTAAACTGAGCAACTAAAGCAAGCATGATTCTCATAGTAACAAATTTGACAACATGAGCAAATATTTCAGTGTGATCAATCCCTTCCTTCTGAGTAAAACCTTTAGCTACTAATCTAGCTATATGCCTAACACCTTTAGTTTTTTGTTTAACTTTAAACAACCATATACTATCCACAACAGAATAGTTAGTAGGTTTAGGAATAAGCACCCAAGTATAATTAACATGAAAAGAAGTCATTTTATCTTACATAGCATCCAACCATTTCACATAATTTGCAGAGTTAATAGCCTCAATAAAGGTTTTTGGCTTAGAATTATCAATGGACTCAAACACATAAAACACATCTTAAGTCATGTGAAAATCAACAAAATATGTTAGGAATTATAACATTTCTCCTAGTTCTATCCCTAGTCAATACATAGTCATTTAATTCATCAACTTGGTCATTTGCAACAATATTATCAGTGACAACAACAGGGAATTCATCATGCATGCACTTCATGCATATCATCATGTTGAGTATTATTATCAATATGCACAGATCGCTGATCACATTATCATGCACAACATCATGGATAAGTAATTCAAGATGTATAGACACAAAGAGGAGACAAACTAGAAGACTTCACCTCATTTGGAGTATCAGGTTTTTCAGAAACAGTTTGAGGGTAGGGAACACTTAAATAAGGATATTCTAGTTCATTAGACACAACATCCCTGCTAATCACAATTTTAAAACCAATTTCCATCAAAGGGGACTGAAGGTGATATATTGATCAAATAAGTAGCTGTTACCAGAACTTCACCCTATAACTTTTTAGAGGGTCCTTAGGTAGCTAACATACTCCTCACTCTCTCTAATAAAGTACTGTTCATCCTCTCAGCAACACCATTTTTCTGGGGGGAGTATGGCACACACTTGTGCCTTTTTATTCCATATTCATCACCAAGACTGTCTAATAATTGATTACAAAATTCCAGGCTATTGTCAGTTCTCAAGAAAAGTTTAATTCTTTTACCAGTTTGATTTTCAATAAAAGATTTCCAAGTTTTGAAATTATCAAAAACATAAAATTGTTTTTCATCAAAAATACCCAAACTTTTCTGGAATAATCAAAAATTATAGACAGAATATACTTATTACCACCATGAGTAGGCACAAAAGAAGGACCCCAAATATTAGCATGTAATTATTCAAGAATATCAAAGCTAGTAGACTATTTAGAGTTCATAGGGGAAGGAAATTTAACTCTTTGTTGTTTTCCATACACACATGATTCACAGAAAGGAAAACAACTCATTTAGTCTTTACCAAAACAACCTTTTTTCTGTAATAGTTCAATCCCTTTAGAACTAATGTGACCTAATCTTTTATGCCAAAGATCAAAGATATCGTCAGACACAAAGTTATTCATAGAATCAGGCATATAAGATTCACACTTTGCATGTAAAACATACAAGAGAAATTTATAGTTTTAGAAGCTTTAACAACAATCATAAAGCCATTCAGAATTTTCATGACCCAATTTTCTCATTTTCCTTCAAGCCCGTCAGTGTCAAGAGCAGCACAAGATATCAAGTTATTACTCAAGTCGAGAACATGTCTAACATCTTTTAGAATTAACACACAACCAGTATCAAATCTAAGGCACACATCACCAATACCAAAAATTTTGCACCTTTTCTCATTAGCCATAGACACTGAACCATGCATTACCTGAATATAATTCACAAACATGTGTCTGTAAGATGTCATGTGAAAAGTACATGCTGAATCAACCAACCACTCAAGTTCAAATTTGGCATGCATAGAAACAAAGTTCATAGAATCATCACATGACTCTACAATCATAAACACATCCCTGAATGTATGCTATTTGTGGATGATATAGTTTTAATTGATAAAATAAGGGAAGGAATAAATGCAAAATTAGAAGTTTGGAGAGAAGCACTCGAATCAAAATATTTTACTATAAGCAGGGCTAAAACAGAATACATGGAATGCCGCTTTAGTAAAAACAACAGGAACAATGAGACGAAGGTTAAAATTGATGGACATGAAGTGAGTATAACAAAGAGTTTTAAATACTTAGGATCTATAATTGAAGAGAACGGAGAAATCAATAAATATGTCACACATAGGATCCAGGCGGGTTGGAATAAATGGAGGAGTGCATCTTCTATCCTTTGTGACCGTAAAATACCATTAAAATTGAAAAGAAAATTTTATAAAACGACCATAAGTCCCGCAATGCTTTATGGAGCAAAATGTTGGGCGACTAAATATGAACACGAACAAAAAATGAGGGTAGCAGAGATGAGAATGTTAAGATGGACGTGCGGACACACTAGATTAAATAGAATAAGAAATGAACACATTACAAACAAAGTGAGAGTAGCACCAATAGATGAGAAAATTAGAGAAACACGATTAAGATGGTTTGTACATGTTTATAGGAGACCTTTAGATGCACCTGTACGACATTTAGAAGGTTTGTACATGTTTATTCCCCTTTGAAGTTTTTAGATCCGATTCTTTACTCTTCAAACCATTCACAACAGTATCTAAAGATGTCTGATCCCTACCATATTTGATAGCATATTTTACATCACTGTAAGAATCAGGAATAACGTTCTACAGAACAATGGGAGAGTAATCATCTATTTTCTTATCACCAGTCAACTTAAAATCTTGGATGAGTTTTGTAAAAACATCAAGATTCTCGTCCATATCTTTTGTCAAGTCCAATTTGAATCTAAAAAAAATTCAAGTAGGAAAAGTTTTAAAAGTAAAGTATTATCAGTGTAAAATTCTTCAAGTTTTTCCCACAATTCTTTGGCACTTGACAGTTTACCAACTTTTCTAAGCACTAAGTCAGATAAGTTCAGAACAATTGAAGAATAAACATATTCATCAAGTCCAGTTTTGAGTTTTCAAGTATCTTACTGACCATATTTTCCTTTAACAGCTTTAAACATTTTTTTTGAATCAAAATCCCTATCATTTTTTGTTGCCAGATTGAAAAATCAGATTTTCCATTGAAATGTTCCATATTACATTCAGAAGTAACATCCATAGTTCAAGAAATATAGAGTATTCACAAAACACAATAACACTTAAGCAAAATATACACAATATATCACGAGATCACATATATTACCAAAAAAACAACAAATATCACCAAGAGACATCAGAAGCTAAAAAGAGAGAACCCCAATAATATACAACACACAAAAGTATATCAAGAAATCTGAGAACAACAACAAGGAAATAAAAGGAGAGAACACAAGACTTGAATGGATCCTTCTTGCACCCCAGGATTCCACTGCACTCGTAAGATGCAGGGGCAAGGGGATTTTGTGCCTAGGGTTTCTTTTTCAAGTACATATGTAGATATAAAAGAGGAAATGGATAAGAAATTTTACCACCAGAAGCAAAGTTCTGGGTTTATCTCCATCAGAACAGTCACCACATGCCAGGAAACACCAAGAACCAGCCAAGAATCAGAAGCACCAACCCACCTCGAGGCGGATAAGTGCTTTGATACCACTATTGGGTATTTATCCGCATCGATAGAGACACGAATCGAATATTGCAGACTCAAATTAAACATATTAGTACATATTTTACTCTATGACTCGAGAATAAATTAAAGATTACGGAAGTAAAGAATAACAAATATAACAAGTATAACATGGGCAAAAAACCATGATGATTGAAATTAATTATCGGCTCAGGACCAATTTTTTTTCCAAATGAAAGTAGTCACCATGAATTGACCCAGAGAGCCAAAATAGGAGCCACACTAAGCCACGCCATACAAGTCTACAAGAAACCTCACAGTATTTCACCAAGAAAACCTTAAAAAAATACCCAGATTCTCACTGAAACCCTAATTCACATAGAATCACATAACTTGTACACAAATATGGTGGACAAGAGTATAGAGCACTCAGATCTACCACTCAACCCGAAGAGATCAGCCAGAAATCCACCAAGAGGCTGAAAACTCTAGATAGAGAAGTATCACAGAGAAACATAGAAGAATCGAGAGAGTAGAGAGAGAAATGACATATCATATATAAATTAGGGTTTTGATTATGGGGGGTTTTATAGGGTAATTGAACGAACAAGATTAATCCCTGTAAATGGAGCAATATGATCAGACAAGAGAAGATCCACTGTTTAGTAATTCGGATCTCGCGATCCAATTACATGACCCGCGAGCAAGACCCAGATAAAATACAAATGGGCTTTGAATTGCGTTGTGGGCTGCATTAGTGGGCTTTATACATTGTCATAAAATGGACCAAGTAACTAAAACAATGGGCAATATTACAACATTTACAACTGTAACAATATTTAACTACCCTCCTAAATTGTTTGGGCAAATTTTTCTCAATGCAATGAATTTATATATTTATTTTTTCCCAAATTTTATTGCAAATTATTACTTAATTTAACAACAAATAAATTATAAATTTTTAAATATATTAATAACTTAAGTACTTTAAAGTTTAAAGAATGAAAGTAATAAAACAATACAATAGATATGTAAAAATTTGAACATGAAAAAACTATTTTGAATTTGTCAAAAAAAAAAGTGAAAACTACGTAATTTAATAATATTAGAATGATAAAAATGATTAAGAGGGTGTTAAATTTGAGCATGTAAGCTTTTCAAAACATCTTATAAGATGTTTGAGAACTTAAAAACTCCCTTAAAATATCTGGTAAAGCATTTTTAAAAAGATGTTATGACCTCCCAAAATAAGAAGTTAGGAGCTTATAAAAAAAGGTGGGCGATTCCACATTATTTTTAAAATAAGATTTTATTTTAATAATTTGCTTTCACTTTGGTCATTTTAATTACAAAAAATATCATTACTAACATCTTATATGCTTTAAAAATATCTGATAAGATGTATGAGCTTATAAGATATTTTAAATAAGCTTAGCCATATACCCTCTAAGTATAATATGGAAAAAGTGTAAACTACATTCTCCCAGTTTCTCGTATCCAACTACGCGATTCTCTACCTCCTCTATTATCTTCCATTGTACCAAAACAAATACTCGATTCTCTATATTCCTTTAGAGAAGAGTACAACAACAATGCTCTCTCTTTATTTCCCCATAATCGACAATAAAAAAAAAAAGTTTTTCGTACTTTCAGTCAAAATTTCATACCAAATATTTGCACCATAAAAGTGTTGACAAAACCCCCTAATCAAATAACTTTTCTCTTAAATCGAAATAACATCCAATATTTTTAAAGGAAATGAAAATAAAAAGGCAAAAACTAGTATGAGACGGTCTCATGGATATAATCTATGAGACGGATCATATATATAATCGGAATTCCAACCCAAACCCAAAACCATTAAAATAATCCAATTTTTTAGTGTATTGTAGGATCCGTCTCATAAACTCAAGTCCATGAGACGGTCTCATATAAGACCATCTCAAATTTAAATACTATCCTTTTGTAGTTTTTTTGAAGTCAAAAGTAGAAAACAAAATGTAGGCACATGCCCCTTAAAACCATAGCAATTTTTAGGTGTGGGTTTTATCATATGTTGTCTGTGGTACTGTCAATTTATTAATGGTCATTTAGTGTTTATGGATTGGTAGCAATTTAATCTAATACCAACAAATGCTTTTATGAATGAAGCACATAGATCGAGATAGGCCAATAATTAGCATCCACGTTGCCAGTGAAATTCCTTTAAATTAAATTTTCAAGGCTGGAAATTCGGTGTATTAAGGATATGTACAACATATGTTAAGACAGTTCTAAAACATAAATTAGGCATTTGGAGGCTGCTCATTTTATGGTTAGATTTTGGTGATGTAGATATTAAAAAAGATAAGACAAATGCATATATATATATATAGGGAGAGGGTTATATGAGACCACCTCTTAGGGTAAGTCCATAGGGACCAATTCTAGCCACATATCTAGATTTTTCAATGGTTGTGATTTTAGAGCTAAAAATCCAGATTAAATGTTGATAGGGTAAATTAGTCATCCTACAAAATTACCCAATATTCATGGGATTCTAGTCCACATTATGATCGCACAATCTATGCAAATCTCACGTCAAATTCAACGTGAACAAATCTCATCTTTCTTCTTCTTCAATGCACTACTGTGTAATCATTCATCATTCTTCTTCAACGCACTATTGTATGAAAAATGTTGCAGACAATTTGCCATAGTTGCTAGAGTCAGCTTGACTTGATTCAAAGTTTGCTTATGAAGATGTAATTTGTTGCTTGTGTAGATGTGTCATGGTTTATATACCATTAACTACATAAGCAAGTCATAAGCAACAATCTGATACTACATAAGCAACAATCCAATACTACATAAGCAACAATCCGATACTACATAAGCAACAAATATACACTATGTATGCACCACGAATACATTAACTACATAAGCAAGTCATAGCAACAAACCCATACTACATAAGCAACACGTCTATACTACATAAGCAACGAATATACACTACGTATGCACCACGGATACATTAACTACATAAGCAAGTCATAAGCAACAGACTCATACTATATAAGCAACAAGTCTATATTACATAAGCAACGAATATAAACTACGTATGCACCACGAATACATTAACTACATAAGCAAGTCATAAGCAACAAACCCATACTACATAAGCGATAAGCCTATACTACATAAGCAATGAATATACACTACACATGCATCATAGATACATTAACTACATAAGCAACAACCCTATACTACATAAGCAACAACTCTATACTACATAAGCAACAGAGAATTGTTTTTGAAACTGAAACACTGGAGAGAGAGTGTGCGTGAAGGGTGGGTGAAATCGCGTGAAAAAGGGAATAAAATCTTAATAACTGATTCTAAAGTGCCAAATTACCACCCTACCTTTTTAATTGCTCAAACAAAAAAAATAAACATAAAAAAGCCCTAAAAATCTGGACCACCCAAAATTGTTGATCTATGGTTAGGATGTGTCCCCATGGACTCACCCCAAGTAGGAGGACCTATTTGATCCATATCCTATATATATATATATATAGGGGGAGGATCAAGTGAGAACATGTCTCTAGGTGAGACACAATGGACTAATCTCAACCATCCCCCACTATTAATCAATGAGTATGATTTAATGGATAAAAAATATATTAAAATATTAATTTAATCAATATAAGGGTAGTAGGGTAAATAACATAACAAGTTAGTTACAAAAATGGAATCAAATCTCTTTCTCTCTCATACATCTCCCAATTTTCTCAATCTCACGTCTCTCCCTCTCTCTCTCTCTCTCTCTCACTCTCTCATTCCTCCATTAACACAAATAAAGAAAACTGTGAAGAACTCGAAAATTACAGAGAAAAAACAAGAAAAATCGGTGCAATATTACAGAGAAATAACGAACAGTGAGTTCGAAAACTAAATATGCAACAAAACTCAACTAAATATGCATTATCTGAAAACTATCTATGCAGCGTAAAAAAAACTAATATGTAGTACAATATATCCAACTATGCAAGACGTCATAAACTATGCAACAAAATCAACTAACTATGTATTATCTAGAAACTATCTATGCATTGTGGAATAACTAAATATGTAGTACATTATGTAACATCCCATTTTTATAATTTCCAAAAGCAACATCTCATTTTCATAACTAAATATACATTATATTGAACCTATTTATGCGCAGTAGTATAACTACACATGCAAAGACATTATATTCAATTATGTCTTGTTTTCATAAAACAATTGCCAACAAAATAACTAAATATGCATTATTTGATGTCTAATTATGCAAGAGGAAAACCCTAACTATCTTTGTAAAATAAAAATATTTGGAAAGAAAACATGTTCCTTAAATTCCGCCACAAAATCCGCAAAGGTGTGTCAATTTCAGCCCATAAAATCATTTGGGACCACTAATTTGAATTACAAAATTACAATCTTACCCTTAAAATCAGCGAAAATTAGGAAATAATTTAAAAAACTGAATTAATCACAATCCTTCATTTTTTAAGATCAATGGGTAAGATGAGTCCACACTGTCTCACCTAGAGAGGGTGGTCTCATTTGAACCAAATCCTATATATATATATATTAATTATGTAGAAAATATAAGAAAGCTAATACTAATATAGATTTATTAGTTTGTAAATTGTAACGTCCCTGGAGACAATACTCATTCATTTAGAATGAAAATGCAATATTTTGTTTTTGTTGTTTTTGTGTTTTTCCCTTCATTAAACTTAAGATTCAAAGAAAAAGTGAAAAAAAGAAAAAAAGAAATATCCTTGTTATTTGTTTAGAAACGAAAATTATATTGTATTTAAAAGAATTCCTTTTAAAACATCCGTAAAACATTGAAAATATATGTATTTGATAAGCTTTGTTAATATTGGTGAACCACATGGATTAAAGAACAAGAAGATAAAATCTGTAATTTTGTATATTAGCCAAAAGTGATTTTACATAAGGATAAAAGTCCTTTTATATAGAAGAGAAATAGAAGTCAACTAACTTAACTAACTTCTAGTTACATCCAAACTAACTTAACTAATTTTATAAACAATATTTTGATTTATATCTTGACACCCCCCGCAAGTAGAGCATTAATATCAATCATGCCCAACTTGGATGTAAAATGGTGGAATTAAACTGGAGATAGTGGCTTAGTCATAAGATCAACTGTTTGTTTAGAAGATGGAATATGATTAATAAGTCCTTTCTGAATCTTCTCTCGAACAAAGTGACAATCCAATTGAATGTGCTTTGTCCTTTCGTGATGGAAAACATCCTGAGATATGCAATAAGCCGACTTGCTATCTGTATAGATGGTGGCAGGAACTGGGGAAGAGATTTGTAAATCATTGAGCAAATAAACAAGCCATTGAATTTCACAAGTTGCTAATGCAATGTCTCTGTATTCTGATTTAGCTGATGAATGGCTAACTGTAGGTTGTTTCTTTGATTTCCATGAGATTAAGGAGTCTCATAGGTATATTGCAAAGTCACTGACACTCCTTCTAGTATCCAGACACTTAGCCCCATCTGCATCACTATAACCAGTTAGTTCTAATGATGAATTTGATGAATAAAATATACTTTTGCCTGGATTTGCTTTAATGTATCTCAAAACTCTATGAGCAACTACAAGGTGAGAATTACTAGGATTAGCCATAAATTGAGAGAGAGTTTGTATGCAATAAGATAATTCAGGCCTTGTAATGGTAAGATATAATAATCTTCCTACAAGTTTTCTATATATGGATAGATCAAATAGAGGTGTTTGATCTTGCTGATGTAAGTCTGATTTTGCATCCATAGGAGTAGAATAAGGCTTGGATCCCAAGTATACTACTTCATTGAGAATATTCAAGGCATACTTCCTTTGGCGTAAACTGATTCCTTTGGATGATCTAGCCACTTCTATGCCCAAAATATATTTCAAAGTGCCAAGATCTTTGATTGTGAAGATGGCATCTAAATGATCTCTGATTTTACTGATTTCTTGTATGTTAGTACCTGCTAAAATGATGTCATCAACATATACCCAAAGACAGTTATAGAATCAGATTTTGTTTAGATAAAGAAAGAATAATCTTAGTTTGATTCTACAAAACCATAAGCAAGTAAGCAAGAGGTGAGTTTGTGAAACCACTGTCTAGATGCCTGTTTTAAGCCATATAGACTTTTATTGAGCTTGCATACTCTAGAATCTGATCCAACACCATAGCCAGGAGGAGGTTTCGTATACACTTCTTCGTTGAGATCACCTTGAAGGAAAGCATTGTTGACATCCAACTGATGGAGGTGCCAAACTTTTGCTGCAACAACCGCTAAAATAAGTCTGACAGTTGTTATTTTTGTAACTGGAGAAAATGTGTCAAAGTAGTCAAGTCCTTCCTCTTGAGTATATTCTTTTGCAACAAGCCGTGCTTTATACCTCTCTATAGAGCCATTAGCTTTGTATTTCCATTTGCAACCAATGCAATGATGATTGGGAGGTAATTCTGTTAAGGTCCATGTATTGTTTTTCTCTAAGGCCTTGATCTCAGTATTCATAACATCAACCCATTCATTAACTTTGCTTGCTTGAGCATATGTTTTAGGCTCTGTAATTTGAGTGATGCTAGCTGTTAAAACCTTGTGTGTGCTAGACAATTTGATCAAGGGAAAGTGAGTGAGCAATATCATATTGTCTACATGATCTTACCAGCTGAGTAGAAGATGAAGGCTGCAATAATGGAGGTAGAGCACAATTGTATATATTAAGATAGTGAGGAGTAGTTCGATGCCTCTTAGACCTTCAAAGATTTGCTGGTGTTGCTCTTGAGTCAGCTGCTGGTCTTGAGACAACTGCTGGTCTTGAGTCAGCTGTTGGTTTTGAGTCAGCTGCAAG
The DNA here is from genome assembly GCA_016081115.2 of Rehmannia glutinosa. Classification (NCBI taxonomy): domain Eukaryota; kingdom Viridiplantae; phylum Streptophyta; class Magnoliopsida; order Lamiales; family Orobanchaceae; genus Rehmannia; species Rehmannia glutinosa. The sequence continues at coordinate 54,207,524 of CM071930.1, forward strand.
AACAAATGTAGGAACATAGTTTGGGTTCTTAGCGATCGTAGTGATATCATTAAAGTGAGCAAACAAGAACCAACATGTGGTAATGACTGAGAATTAATCTCATTAGAATACTCAGTTGTATTTGGAAATAGAGGCTCTACAATGTTAGAATTATCATTAGTAAGAGACTTGAAAGGAAAAATATATTCACAAAACTCCACATGTCTGGAAACAAAAACTCTGTTGTTTTCTATATCAAACAATTTATATCCGTTCATATTCAAAGGATATCCTATAAAGATAGATTTGATAGCTCTACGCTGAAACTTATCTCTTTGCCTTGATAAAGAAGATGCAAAAGCCAAACAACCAAAGGTTTTAAAGTGAGAAAAATCAGGTTGTTCCTTAAAAGCACCTCAAAAGATGATTTATTTTCTAAAACAGGAGTTGGAAGTCTATTGATTATATGTGCAGCTGTTAAAATACACTCATCCCAAAAGGTAACAGGAACTTTAGATTTAAATAAAAATGCTCTTGCAACTTGCAATAAGTGTTGGTGTTTTCTTTCTACCAATCCATTTTGCTGTGGGGTTTCCACACAAGAAGCTTGATGTATCATACCAGTAGAAGCATAAAAGAAAGGTAATAAAAATTCACTGCCATTGTCAGTCCTAAGGACTTTTATTTTCTTATGAAATTGAGTATTAACCATATTATAAAAGGATTTTAAATGAGCCTTAGTATCAGATTTTTGTTTTAACAAACAAATCCAAGTTCATCTAGAGAAATCATCAACAAGAGTAAGAAAATATCTAAAACCAGATGAGAAGTAGTACCAAATGGTCCCCAAATATCACAATGTACTAAATCAAAGATGGCTTGAGTTACAGAGCTTCTGTTATTAAAAGACAACTTCTTTTGTTTAGCAAGATGACAAATGTCACAAGAATCAAACTTTGTGTTACATTTGGAATCAATATGTGACAACAATTTAAAACCCTTTGAAGCAGCATGACCCAACCTGGCATTCTATAAAGCTAGAGGATCTGCAGAAGCAGTAGAATTGCATTTCACAATATTAATTTTGCAGTGATATATACCACCATGTTCTTTAGCAAAACCAATTATCTTCCTGTTTCTCAAATCCTGTAAGAAACAATGTGAGGAGCAAAAATGCAAACTATATTTTGAATTCTTAACTAACTGAGAAATACAAATTAGATTAAAAGAGAAAGAAGGAACATATAAAGTGTTAAGCAAAACCAAAGTGTCTGTGAGCTGAACCTTTCCAATGAATGTGGCCACTGTAGATTGACCATTTGGTAAATGAATTGAGATTGAAACAAGTGTGGAATTGGTTGCAAATAAAGAGAGATCACATATAATATGATCTGTAGCACTTGTGTACAATATCCATTTTGAAAGCTTATCTGTGCTTGTGGAAGAAACAAAAAATATACCTGAAATAGACGTTGCAACTGTGTGAATAATGCCTTCATTAGAGGTAGAAACCTGGGGCTGCTGATGATGATCCTTTGCAAATGCTAGAAATTTCTGAAATAGCTCTGGAGTGAAAAGAGGATTATCAACTTTCTCAAAACTCTCAGGAGAATGTACCACTAAATTTGCATCATGATCCTTGACAGCTCTTGAACCCTTTGGACCTTTCCCGCCTGGGGGATATCCTATGAGATGGAAACACTTGTCAACTGTGTGTCCATTAAACCCCAGTGAGAACATTTAGGACTCTTCTTATCCTTTTGATATTAAAACCTTGGAATGTTAGATTGCTTAGCTAGCATAGCCACAGACTCAGCTGCAGTTGGCATAATAAATGAATTCTATAGGCCCCTTTGAGACTCTTCTTGCAGCAAACGAGAGTAAATTTTTGCAAGAGAAGGAAGAGGGGAAGATAACATCAATTGACTCCTAATTTGTTCATAAGACTCATGCAAACCTACCAAGAATTTAATGACCGAGTCTGATTGCTGAGTGGCAACCGTGAGAGCAGCTATGTTACAAGAACAATGTCCACAAGAACATTTAGTTATGGGCCTGAAACTAACTTATTCATGCCACAATCCCTTAAACTGATTATAATAGGTGGTAATCGAATTAGAACCTTAAGAGATGGAACTCAATGACTTTTCCAAATGAAAGAATCTTGGTCCATCACTTCGGACATAATGAATATTGAGGTCATTCCAAACCTCTTGCGTAGAATTAAAATAAAGAAGACTTTGTCTAATCTCCTTCGATATGGAGTTCAAGATCCAAGACAAAACCAGATTGTTGGCCCTTGTCTAACAAGTAAACAATAACACATCAGATGAATCAGGCACATATATGGAACCATCAACAAAACCATGCTTGTTTTTCACATTCAGAGCTATGAGAACAACCCTGCTCCAAGAATTGTAATTCTCTCCATTAAAAGACTAGGATGCAAGAAGAACGGAGAAGTCTGATCATCGGCCAGAGAAGTGATTGGTTGAGCAGCCATTCAAAGAAAATGAATCAAGATCTCCGAAAACTGGTTGAATTCTTAATGAAGATGAACGCAGACTCTTGTTAATGTCAATTAACAAGATGATTCGATGTAAAAGAATTGAAAAAAAACCTTCAGCAGAAGATGAAGATCACAAAACTGATACCATGTTAATATTGGTGAACCATATAGATTAAAGAACAAGAAGATAAAATCTGTAATTTTGTATATTAGCCAAAAGTGATTCTACATAAGGATAAAAATCCCTTTATATAGAAGAGAAATACAAGTCAACTAACTTAACTAACCTCTAGTTACATCCAAACTAACTTAACTAACTTTATAAACTATATTTTGATTTATATCTGGACAAGCTTTAAATTACTTCTTTCTATTGTGCTATAAATTGTAGCATTGTTTGAGAAAAGAAGAAAGACAGGGTAAGTGGGAGTAGTCAAAAAAGATAGTTTAGGAAGAGAAAGTAAGCGAAGTGTATTCATGAAATGGTTTTACAGGATAAAAATACATACCAAAATTTTGAACCACTTAAACCCCAAAAATTGTACCCTGTAACCTTTCCATATCATGTAAATTGTTATTGATATGCATATACTAACATTTGTTTTTGTTTTCATTTTAGTATTTTGTTCTATTCTTCATGTTCTTCCTTTTCTTTCTTTTTTCTTCGTCATCTCCGGCTCACTTTAGTCCCACGATCACATAGCGCCCCGGCCTAAACCACCAGCACCAAGGGCGGAGGCAAGGGGGGCCAACCTCCGCCCCCCGCCCATTTTTTTTTAAAAAAGAATTTATACTAAGATTTTTTTTTTAAAAAAAGATTTTAGTTATAATTAATTTATTTCTTTTTAGTTTTTTATCCAGCCTACCCCAGTCTCGTGTATCAGCCCATTCCTATATTTTTTCTGGCCGCACCATTGAACAGCACCCCACCTACCGAAATGGGAAAGAGGCCATGGCTAGATCGTGGTGCTGCATGGTTGGGAATAGTGTGTTTCGGGTGACAAGGTTGGGTTTAGTTTAGATAAGTCAAGTTCTTTCGATCAATTCACTTAGGTGGTCTTTCCTTATTCCGTAACATTCAGATTTGTTTTTGATTTGAGATGAGAAATTGAACCAGACAATCAATAGTAAAAATAATAAAATAGAAACGAAAATGGTGAGAAAGAAAAGAAAAATAAAATGCAAAAATAATGATTAAGGGTTATAATATAATTCAGATGGTATAGATGGTGCTTGTTAGAGATTTTTCTAACCGCAAGTCTACGGTGTCAAGTTTTAATATAGAGAAGTAAGGTTGTCGAATCCACAGGGATAAATTATCGAATTATTGCTAAATACTATAATATAGTAGTCTAACTTTATTTAGAAATTCAATATATGATGGAGTTGGTTATACTAAAAATACTAAAAATAAATCAAGAATATGAAAATATCAATGAGTTTATCCAAATGATTAAATGAATTCTAGAGGTGTGATGAATCTAGTTATCCCTTATGTTATCAATATGGTTTATCAATGATCAACTACCAATTTATAAGTCAAGATTTCTACAATAATCATTTCCTCTCTCAAGTGCTAAATGATTTTAGATTCAATTGGGAAATCAATATATCTATAAAAATCACCAATTAAAATCTCAATAAAAGCTATGAATCTTGATAAATGACTTCAAAGGATTCACAAATCTCTCAATTCTATGAAGTCCTAGGTTATGCTATTCCAAGGTCATGTATTCAATTACCTCTCTCAAGTGTCAAATCAAATACACCAAACAATCTAAATTATTGATCAAGTAATTTAAAAGCAATAGATCCAAATAGCACAAATAAATTGATAGATCTAGATTGACAAACCACAATCTCAAAACATAAATTCAAACATGGATTACATCATCCCTCTAGAATTATAGAGTTTAGCTCATGATTAAAGAAAATGAATCCATAAAAATACAACAATACATCTTATAAGATATGAAGAAAACAACAAAATAAGAACAAGAGTTGAGGGATCTTCTCTATTTCTAGATGATAGAGCCTCCAATCTTCTTCTCCAAATTCTTCCCAAGATGCCCCAATCCTTCTTTCTTGTCTTGTAGCTGTTTTCTTGTCTTCCCAAGGGTTCCAAGATCCCTAATTTCAAGCCCCAAGGCTAGTATTTATAGTCCACAAAAATCCAAGAAAGGGAGTAGGTAAGCACGGGAAATTCCGCCCCCAAGGGCGCCCAAAACTTCCGCACACAATTGACCGCCCGGCGCCGCTGCCCCGGGCGTTGGAAGCCGCGCGCCCACCCGCATCGTCAATTTCCTCGCCCGGGCGCAGAATAGCTGGCGTTAAGCCTTCTGCAGCGCCACATGCCTCGCTTCTAAACTTGCTCACTTCTCACCGCACGTCAGCAGTCGCTGCCCGCCCTCTGGGTCAAAGTGCGATTTTTCCTTTTTCAAACGAGATTTCTTCTTTCTTTGCGCCGTTTTTCATCGTTTTCTTCATTTCTCGTCTACCAAATCTGTATTGACTCTACATTGACACTAATTGAAATAAATTGGACTCTAATGACTCTAAAAAACACCCAAAATAAAACCAAATTCTAATCTAAAATACTCAAATAAGTTGGTAAAATACTAACTTAACAAATACCCCCAAACTTAAGCTATTGTTTGTCCTCAAACAATTATAACTCCAAAATGAAAGACAAACAATACAACAACACAAGCAACTACAAAACTCCATAAACCAATAAAATTTGTCTAAAAACTCATTTCACTACCAATCAAGCATGCATTTTAACATTGTGATCAAAAGTGTTGAGTATTCATGAAAATTCCGTTTACATTATTCAAATTGATTTACGCAATCACACGTTATCAAGATGATCCACTTCTAAGTATCAAAAGATAATGACTACCAGATTCCATAGGCTTGTTATTCACACTAATCTCCACTAATGTAGGCTAATATAACACAAGGATCAATAGGACTTTCAAAGCTTGTAATGTGGCTTAGGGTCGGGTAGGAAAATTTAGGATTAAGTGTCTCAACTCACCTAAACACACAATTATCTCTTCAACTCCAATTGCCAAACAAAATGGCTACCTTCACTTTTGTTGAATTTTCAATTATTCTTCCTTTACGAGCCTCTATTTTCAACACATTTTTTTTTGTTTTTTTTTTGTTTTTTTGTTTTTTCGAAACCCCCAAACTTGATCTTTTGCATATTTGAACACATGGGGTTTCATATTTTCTTTTTCTTGGCAACTTCATGCGAGTGAACATCTACCTTACTTATCACATCCTCCTCAACCTTTAATCATTTTGTGTGTATGAGTGATGGGTAATTAGGATTTTCACATGTAAGCTCAAGGTAAAAGATTGGTTGCCAAAGAACAGGTTTAATAGGCTCAAAAGGGGACTCTAGTGAAATTATATCGTACAAAGGTAGTCATTTTGGCTCTAGCTTATTCAAAGATGGCCTAAATCATTTCCTTATGTTATTTCACCTAGGATTTCGCCTCAATTAGTGATCAAACAAGTTCTAGAATCCGGTGGGATCATACAAGCAACACTCAACTTCATTAATCATTTTCAAATAAGTTAACAAAATTATGCATGAATATGAAATCAATGAAGCAAAATATAGATCACCACTTAAAAGCATGCTCTCGTGATAATTCAACTCGTGATAAACAAATCTACTTAGTCATGCAGTTCTATAGTTCAACAAACTACCCGACTCGACTCAACTCGATTTTTTTTTGACACGACTCAAAAGACACAAATACATATTACACCCCCCAAACTTAAATTGAACATTGTCCTCAATGGAGAGTGAGAAAACTTTCCTGATAGCCGGAGCGCCTAGGACTCCTCATCGGAGTCGTGTGGTGAAAAATGAGCAATAGGACCCGGTGGCGGTGGTATTGGGAACTGAACGTGGGTGTGTCGGCTATATATCTGGGCAAGTACTCGGTTGTGCTCATTCTCATATTATTCTCGTGCCGCTCTGTGGCATTGCTCAGCTACAAAAGCCCTTCTCAATTCTCGTACTTCGCGAACTAGTGCGTCTGAAGGGTTGTTATCGTGATGTGAGCGTCTAGAACGAGAACGTCTTGCCGCTGAACTGGATGGAGCGTCGATATTCTGTAGTTGGGCATGAGTATCAGGCTCAATAGCTGGTAGAGCAAATTCGGGATCAAGAATATATCCCGCACCCTTCGGATTAGGCACACCGCCTGCCCACTCGTCATAAGAAGCAATAGTAGCCGAATCTATAGGTCCCTTAGGATTTTCCAACGGCTCGGAGCTATCCCATTTAACACCTGCCTTTTTACATAACCCACAAATTAAACTCGGTAAGATTAGTGCCCCTGTGTTGGGGTGTAGCATTTTGTTATGAAGGGACGTTGCAATAATTACCGCTGGGTCAAGTTGTATGTTAGTAACTAATGCATATAGAAGATTGGCTCGTTCCTTAGTTACTTCACTGACATGCTTGGTTGGTATCAAATTGTTGCATATGAAGTGGTATCAAGCTTGCCCATACCGACTAAGACTCGTGTGCGGAAAAGCAGTAGCACCTCCCACAACCTTAATATGACGTACCTCAGTTCCAGGCCGACATAAGGTATTACAAATCTCCTCCATACTCGGTGGTTGCGAGATAAATTCCACATATGGTGCGTGATCCACTTCCGGTAGTCCATAATATTCTCTTATCGCTTTTGTATGGGTGTATACCTTGTCTTCTCCACATATGAAAACATCTGAGCAATAGCCAGTTTTGGTCTTCGCATTCGCATAAAATTCTCGGACAATATTCGGTGCGAATGGTGTAGGTTGTGCACAAAGTTTTTTCCATTGCTTTTGATGTATCATTTGTGCAAGTTCACCATCATTCGGCCCCGGTTGTAACCCCCGTTCCGCCGTTATGCTCTTCGAGCATAATGTGTCATAATACAACTTTTGTGCTTCCAAGTTAAGAAAACGGTCTTCAACATTTTCCTCGGAAGTACTTGCCACACTTTTGCCCTTGCTTGCATTCTTTGTTCTTGGCATTGTAATTGACCTGGAAATCACCTGAAAAATAACACAAGCAAAATACACATAGAACGCACAATACGAGTTAGGGGTTAGGAATTTTGCAACAACTCAAGAATTATGCATCCTTGTCATCAATTCATGATCAAATAACCTTTAGTACACAATGATGACAAGAATCAAATGCCTAGGTGTAATATTTTTCATTGAGGCATTTTAACAAACACCTTGTAGGCATATATGCCTAGAAGAGATGAACACCAAGTTTAAAATTCAATTCATGCCCAATTTTCAACACCAACCAATTCAAGCACAATATAGTCATATATCATCACAACTTATCAAGAATTTCGAAATTATAATGATATTGAAAATTCCCACATTTCAACCCTAGGCTAGAAAATTTGAAGAAATGGTGACTGCAAAATTCCGCACACCTCACTCACTTCATGCATCGCGGTATTCATATTTTCATACGCTAATTTGTTTTGTATATATATCTAAAATTTAAAATCACAATCTAACTAAAAATTTAAAAATTACACACAAATTAATTCACACAAAAATCACACCAAAATTCAAATAAATACAAACCAAACTAAAAATAAAATAAAATCCCACAAAAAATTCGATCACACGAGAAAACACTTGGGTTGCCTCCCAAGAAGTGCTAAATTTATAGTCGTTAGCGGACTCAACTATTCGGGCTCAAGAAATTTCATCACCAAGCGGAAGATTTAAAACCTTCCTTACTTCATTCCCGAAATAATGTTTCGATCGTTGTCCATTCACTTGGAACGAATTCCCATCGTTTCCTCTTAACTCGACGTCACCATATGGAAACACACGTTCAACCACAAACGATCCGGACCATCGTGATTTGAGTTTACTTGGAAAGAGTTTCAATCGAGAATTGAACAATAATACTTGTTGGCCGGGTAAGAATTCACGTCGCAAAATCATTTGATCATGCCATTTTTTCGTTTTTTCTTTATACATTTTGGCATTTTCATATGATTCTTGATGAAATTCTTCCATTTCATTTAATTGAAGTAATCGGTTTTCATCGGCCTCTTTCAAGTTAAAATTCAATTTCTTAATTGCCCAATAAGCTCGATGCTCAAGTTCAACCGGCAAATGACACGCTTTACCAAACACCAATCGATATGGTGACATACCAATGGGTGTTTTATAAGCCGTGCGATAAGCCCACAAAGCATCATCGAGCTTTTGTGCCCAATCCTTTCGATTAAAACTCACCGTTTTTTCAAGAATTTGTTTCACTTTACGATTGGAAATTTCGGCTTGACCATTGGATTGAGGATGGTAACCAAGCGCAATTTTATGACGCACACCAAATTTAGCAAGAAGGTTATTAAATAATTTATTACAAAAATGCGTACCTTCATCACTTACAATAGCTCGAGGAGTACCAAACCGGGTGAAAATATGCTTGTGCAAGAACTTGAGTACTACCTTAACATCATTAGTTGGTGTAGCAATCGCCTCAACCCACTTGGAGACGTAATCAACCGCAAGCAAAATGTACAAATTTCCATAGGACGCGGGAAATGGCCCCATAAAGTCAATACCCCATACATCAAACAACTCCACCTCCATTATATTTGTCAAGGGAAGCTCATGACGCCGTGAAATATTACCAACCCTTTGGCATCGATCACAAGTCTTCACAAAAGCATAACAATCCTTGAATAATGTTGGCCAATAAAAACCAGATTATAGTACTTTTGCAGCTGTTCGGGTTGGCCCGAAATGTCCCCCGTAAGATGAGGAATGACAATGCTGAAGAATCTCTCCAATTTCTTCCTTAGGAACAAAACGGCGAATGATAGAATCAGCGCATCTTTTGAACAGTAACGGATCATCCCACAAATAAGACTTAACATCATGTAGGAATTTTTTCTTTTGGTGTGAAGTCAAGTCCGGTGGCAAAACTCCTCCCGCGAGGTAATTAACAAAATATGCGTACCAAGGTAATGATGTCTCGGCACGCATAATTTGTTCATCAGGAAATGATTCTTTTATTGGACTCTCAATCACCTCGTGAGGTTGCTCAAGGCGGGATAGATGGTCGGCAACCACATTTTCACTTCCTTTTTATCCCGAATCTCAATATCAAATTCTTGCAAGAGCAAAATCCATCGAATTAACCGAGGTTTTGCATCCTTTTTGGAGAAAAGATATCGGATTGCCGCATGATCCGTATAAACAATCACCTTTGTACCCACCAAGTAAGCTCGAAATTTATCGAATTCAAAAACTACCGCCAACATCTCTTTTTCCATGGTGGTGTAGTTTTGTTGGGCATTGTCCATGGTCCGGCTTGCATAGTAAATTGCTTTAAAAATTCTTTCTCGCCTCTGACCAAGAACGACACCCACTACATAATCACTTGCATCGCACATAAGCTCAAATGGTTGAGCCCAATCCGCACTATCATAATCAGAAATAAACGAACGTGCCTTTTTTATCTGTTCAAATGCCTGTAAACACGACTCATCAAAGCAAAAGATAGCATCTTTTTCAAGGAGATTACAAAGTGGTTTAATAATTTTTGAAAAATCTTTTATAAATCTCCTATAAAATCCTGCATGCCCTAAAAAGCTTCTTATGCCTTTCACATTTGAAGGTGGGGGTAGCTTTTCAATAGCCACAACTTTCGCCCTGTCAACTTCCAAACCTGTACAAGAAATACGATGCCCAAGTACAATCCCTTCTTTGACCATAAAGTGACATTTTTCCCAATTAAGTACAAGATTAGTTTCCTCACAACGTTGCAAAACCAGAGATAAGTTATGCAAACAATGGTCAAAAGAAGTACCAAAAATAGAAAAATCGTCCATAAAAATCTCCATGATTTCCTCAACCATACCATGAAAAATCGCCATCATACACCTCTGAAAAGTAGCAGGTGCGTTACATAATCCAAATGGCATCCTGCGAAATGCAAAAGTACCATATGGACATGTAAAAGTGGTCTTTTCTTGATCCTCAGGAGCAATGGCGATTTGATTGTACCCTGAATAGCCATCAAGAAAACAATAGTATTCGTAACCCGCCAACCTGTCCAACATTTGATCAATAAAGGGGAGGGGAAAATGATCCTTACGAGTAGTTTTATTCAATTTCCTATAATCAACATTTGAAGATGTTCCGGAAGTTTCTTTAGTTCTAAAGTACCTTTCGGAATATTTTCAATATTGACATTTTCTAATGCTTCTTTTTGTTTTTCTTTTACAATTTCTTTAGCCTCAAGGGAAAGAATAAACTCAAGCAAGTCAATATCATCATTATCTTCCTCATCACATTTCATTATTGAATTAATCAAACAATGTTCTAACGGATCTTTTAAATCTTGTTTTATAACTTCCGTTTGATCACATTGTTCGATCGTATCAATAAAATGACATGTGTGAGTTTCTTCTTGAAATTTCATTGCTTTATAAATGTTAAACAAGACTCATCATCATTTACCCGTAATGTTAACTCTCCTCGTTGCACGTCAATTAGAGCTCGTCCCGTTGCTAGAAAAGGTCTTCCAAGAATCAATGGCATTTCATGATCTTCTTCCATATCCAACACCACAAAGTCCGCCGGAAATATGAATTTATCCACTTTGATCAACACATCTTCAATCACTCCTCTTGGGTAGGTGAGTGATCTATCGGCTAATTGCAATGTGATGGTGGATGGCGTTATTTCTCCAAGGCCAAGTTTCCTGAAAACAGATAACGACATAAGATTAATGCTAGCACCTAAATCACAAAGAGCCTTATTAAAATAAGAATCACAAATAGTGCAAGGGATAGTGAAACTCCCCGGATCTCTTAATTTTTGTGGTAGCTTTCTTTGTAAAATGGCGCTACATTCTTCTGTGAGATTGACCGTCTTGTATGCCTCCAACCTTCTCTTTCTCGACATCACATCCTTCATGAATTTTGCATAGTTTGACATTTGTTCAAGTGCATCGGCAAAAGGGATGTTGATGTGAATTTTCTTGAATATTTCCAAAAACTTGGAAAATTGGTTTTACCTCATTTTTCGCACTTTCTGATGGCTTGTCCATGCCCTCTTCATTGTGGAGTGTTTCAGAGCTTGCTTCTGGTTCATTGGTGGCGTGAGTAGACATCTTTGGTTCATCATATTCCGTTCCACTTCTCAACTTAATGGCCTTGCAATGCTCACGTGGGTTCACTTGGTGTTACTTGGAAACGTATCAACTTTACTCGTGAATTAATAGCCGTGGCCAATTGACCCACATGTGTTCCCAATGATTTGAGATGACTTTCGATTGTTGTAACCCTTGAACCCAAATTTTCTATGTTAGAATCGGCCTTGTTCATCCTTGCTCTTGATTCAACAAGGAATGAACTAAGTAATTCTTCCAAAGACGGCTTTTGTTCTCCCACATGTGTACTCGTACTTGCTTGGTTTTGAAACCCCGGAGGTGGTTGCAACACATTTCTCGTATTGCTATACGAGAAATTTTCATGATTGCGAAGTCCCGGATGATTATGCGTCGGCAATTGATTCCCTCGATTGTTGAAACCCCGATTGTTCACATAATTCGCTTGTTCTGTATCGGGATTCACAATTTCTTGACTCATCTCCATGACTGCCTCTGGTTGTTGTTTTCCACCCGAATTTAGTGTAGCAATTTGCTTTAACAAGGCGGAAATTTGAGAGGCCAATGCGGACATAGTATCAAGTTCAAGAACACAAGCAACTTTTCTTGGCGTAGATCTCTCAGAAGGCCATTGATAACTATTGACAGCCATTTCTTCTAGTAAAAGCATGGCTTCACTTGGAGTTTTAGCCATCAATGTACCTCCCGCTGCAGCATCTATAATAGTTCTCGAATGCCCATTTATACTATTGTAGAAATACTAAACTTTTTGCCAATCTGCGTACCCGTGTTGTGGACACCTCCTCAATAATTCTTTGAATCGCTCCCAAGCTTCGTAGAGTGGCTAAAAGTCGAGTTGATGAAATTGAGAAATCTCACTTTTCAGTTGAAGTGTCTTGCTAGGTGGAAAGAATTTTGCCATGAATTTTTCAGTGAGATCATTCCAACTAGTGATACTTCCAGGTGGGAAGGTTTGAAGCCACTGTCTAGCTTTATCACGAAGTGAAAATGGAAATAACCTCAACCGAATAGCTTCATCGGGAACACCATTCATTTTGATAGTGTCACATATCTCGAGAAAAATAGCCAAATGAGCATTCGGGTCGTCTACGGCACTACCCCCAAACTGATTTTATTGCACCATGTTTATTAGGGCCGGTTTCAATTCAAAATTATTCGCATTGATAGGTTGGCGAACAATGGCCGAATAGTTTTGATTCGTGGTTGGTCGAAAATAGCCCGAATGGCCCTTTCCTGGTGCAACAATAGGTATCGTTCTTCATCATCAATGATTCTGCCATTTTTGTGAATTCGATTCTTCGTGCGGCTCTAATCTTTCAAGCGTTCTTTCAATTTCGGATCAAATAAGATTAAATTAGCACTTTTATTTTTTCGCATCAACAAGAAAACACAAAAATGACAATGACCCTATTATAACAAAAAAAACCAATCTAAATTAAAGTAAAACTATTAAGTAATAATATTAGCGCAAATAAGATGAATTATTCCCCGGCAACGGCGCCAAAAACTTGTTAGAGATTTTTCTAACCGCAAGTCTACGGTGTCAAATTTTAATATAGAGAAGTAAGGTTGTCGAATCCACAGGGAATAATTATCGAATTATTGCTAAGTACTATAATATAGTAGTCTAACTTTATTTAGAAATTCAATATATGATGGAGTTGATTATACTAAAAATACTAAAAATAAATCAAGAATATGAAAATATCAATGAGTTTATCCAAATGATTAAATGAATTCTAGAGGTGTGATGAATCTAGTTATCCCTTATGTTATCAATATGGTTTATCAATCATCAATTACCAATTTATAAGTCAAGATTTCTACAATAATTATTTCCTCTCTCAAGTGCTAAATGATTTTAGATTCAATTGGGAAATCAATATCTTTATAAAAATCACCAATTAAAATCTCAATAAAAGCTATGAATCTTGATAAATGACTTCAAAGGATTCACAAATCTCTCAATTCTATGAAGACCTAGGTTATGCTATTCCAAGGTCATGTATTCAATTACCTCTCTCAAGTGTCAAATCAAATACACCAAACAATCTAAATTATTGATCAAGTAATTTAGAAGCAATAGATCCAAATAGCACAAATAAATTGATAGATCTAGATTGACAAACCACAATCTCAAAACATAAGTTCAAACATGGATTACATCATCCCTCTAGAATTATAGAGTTTAGCTCATGATTAAAGAAAATGAATCCATAAAAATACAACAATACATCTTACAAGATATGAAGAAAGCAACAAAATAAGGACAAGAGTTGAGGGATCTTTTCTATTTCTAGATGATAGAGCCTCCAATCTTCTTCTCCAAAATATTCCCAAGATGCCCCAATCCTTCTTTCTTGTCTTGTAGCTGTTTTCTTGTCTTCCCAAGGGTTCCAAGATCCCTAATTTCAAGCCCCAAGGCTAGTATTTATAGTCCACAAAAATTCAAGAAAGGGAGTAGGTAAGCCTGGGAAATTCCGCCCCGGGCGCTGCGGTGCCCAAAACTTCCGCACACAATTGACCGCCCGGGCGCTGCAGCGCCCACATGCCTGCTCCAAACTTGCTCACCCTGTCACGGGCGCTGCGGCGCCCAGGGTCGGGTGCTGCAGCGGCCGCCCGTCCTTGGGTCAAAGTGCGATTTTTCCTTTTTGAAACGCGATTTCTTCTTTCTTCGCGCTGTTTTTCATCATTTTCTTCATTTCTCGGCTACCAAATCTGTATTGACTCTACATTGACACTAATTGAAATTAATTGGACTCTAACGACTCTAAAAAACACCCAAAATAAAACCAAATTCTAATCTAAAATACTCAAATAAGTTGGTAAAATACTAACTTAACAGTGCTACACTAGAATACAAAACGCGAGAGAGGAGGAGATACTAAACGTACTCATAATTCTGAGAACTTGATTTACTTGGTAAAATGGGGCTGGTATTTATAGATGAAAAATAACAATTTTTCTACCTGCTTTCTCAACCGTCAGTAACTAATTGTCATAGCTAACAATTTAACTACTTTATTCTAATATGCCCCTTTTGAAACCGATCCCCAGGGAATATTACTTAAACGTAGATGTTTGCTGAGTCTCTGGAAGCAATCATAGATGATGGTTTGGTAAGAATATCAATTGTTTGATCTTCGGAGGGAACATACTATATATCGACTTCTTTGCAATGCACCTTCTCTCGCATGAAATGAACATCGATTTCAATGTACTTGGTGCGGGCATGAAATATCGGATTGCTGGCCAACGTTATAGCCCCCTCATTATCACACCAAATGGTCGAGGGATTGTGAAGATGAAGGCTTAATTCCTGGAATAATGTGTGAATCCACATAAGCTAAGTGACTACCAAGGCCAAAAGCCGATATTCAGATTCCATGCTACTCCTAGCCACAATGTGCTGCTTTTTAGAACTCCAAGTGCTTCGCAGAAAAATGCAATAGCCACTTGTGGACCGTCTATTATCGATACTATTAGCCCAATCAGCATTGGCAAAACCCTCCAAAGCCATTCTTGAAATTGAAGTAAAAAAAACTCCAAGGTGCCTGGTTCCTTGTAGAAAATGAAGGATCCTCTTACAAGCATTCCAATGATTTAAAGTAGGAGAATGAAGCAATTGAGTGAGCTTGTTGACAACAAAAGAGATATCAACCTGGTCATCGTAAGGTACTGTAAGGCGCCGATTGTGTTGCGATATAGTGATGCATTATGAAAAGTAGAAGAATGTGAAAGTGAAAGCTTCTTACTATGACACATAGGAGTTGGCAAGGGTGACACTTGTCCATCAGGGCCTTGACCTAAGATGTCAGAGATGTATTTGGCATGATTCAAGAGAATACTATTAGGGACAATGTCAGTTTCCAATCCAAGGAAATAATTAACATGCCCCAATATTTTTAAAGAGAATTGTCTATCAAGAAGCGTGATAACCCGAGAAATCCCATCTTGATAGTCATCGTAATCAATATATCATCCATGTACACCAATATAATCAAAATCTTCTCGATGGAAGTAATGAAGGATCGGAGATTGAGCCTTTGAATCCAAGAGTCAAAAGAAAGGATTTCAATTTGTCATATCAATCTTTGGGAGCTTGCCTTAGACCTTATAAGGATATTATCAATTTGCAAACATGATTAGGATGTGGTGCATCAATATACCCCTCTGGTTGAGCCATATACGCATCTTCTTGTAGATCCCCTTTCAAAAAGACATTACTAACATCAACTTGATGAACTTTCTAACCTCTCGATACTGCAAAACTGAACACAATGCAGATGGTGAGGTGTTTGACCATGAGACTAAAAGTATCAAAGAAATTGATGCCAGCATTTTGTTGAAAAAATTCATGAGGGGTTTCTACAATGCCATCGACATTATATTTAATCTTAATGATCCACTTGCCCATAATAAGATTCATATTGGTTGAGAGCAGGACAAGATCCCAAGTATGATTCTTCATTAAAGCAACATATTCATCATCCATAGCGACTTTCCATTGTGGTGAGGCAATGGCTTGTTGGACAATGGTAGGATTATGATCCAAGGAACTGAGGGAAACATTGTATAATTTAGGTTTGGATATGTCATTCTTTGATCTAGTATTGGATGAGACGATGGGACGAATGAGGGAAGAGGAACATAAGAAAAAGTATTAGCAATGTGAGGAGACTTATGAGTAGGAACATAGAAAACATAGGGTTGATTAGATGAAATAACTGGGGATAATGGAGCAGGCACTGAAGTGATGGAGAAAGATTGATTTGGAGGAGAAAAGAAAAGAATAAGCAAGGAATTAGACACAAAGGTTGGTGTTGATTTGTTGAAGGAAAGAGACTGTAGGAATAATTCAGAGTAAGGAAAATCAACCTCATTAAAAGCCACAATCATGGTAATGTATAGTCTACCAATCTCTTTGAAGTGTAACGGTGTTTGTAGAGGTGATATACCATCTCTTTTCAAAAATTTATTGGTTGGAGGAGGACTTCAACTAAAGTATTGCATTTGATCAGTGTGACATTAATTGATAAACCTTAGACCCTTTTTGGCTTGTTGCTGTTGTGGGTTCAAGTAGATAATATGGTTGATGGATATAGTTGTGCACGTAGGTGGTATACATCCATTAGGGCTGTTTACTGAGAAGAGATTATAAGGAAGCTGAAAATTGTGCTAGAGAGGAACCAACATAAATGTTGGATCACGAATTTCAGATACTTTTGTCTTGTCTAGTGTGATGGATGTTTGGCAGGAAATTTCTTTATCAGAAGTAAGAATTTTGTGTCCAATGACAGTCTATGATGTTATTTTGATGGCAGATTTTAGGTGAAATTTGTGAATTGAATGACTCCCCACAAACACGTCTGTCACACATGTTTCATGTCTGAATTCGATTTTCGTTTTTGTTAAAACTCGTCTTCTGAATGTTGTAATAACAAATATGACATGCAATTTATTGGCCAAATAAAATGCAATTATAAATAAGCACTCGAATCCATAAAATAGAACGCATAAATTAATTAAGAAAACAAGTAATCATATTTAATATAAATCCACAGTTTCGATTATGCCCCTAAGATTCAAAAAATATGTCAAACATTGATTACAAACTCATAGATAAATCCGAATCAATATTATGACATCATATAAGCACAGACAAGAGTTCTTAGACATAGAAAGAAAACCCATTCTTGTAAGGATGGATTCTCCCTCCAAGCCCTCGAAGATCTTGTGCTCCCTAGATGTGAAAGCCTTGTGGTGTTCTTCGCGACTTAGCCTTTTGCTCTCAGAAGCTCTTCGATTCTTTGGTTCCTGTGTTATTTGATGTGTTTTTGCTGTATGGAATTGTGATTTTTCGTGCAAGACTTGGTTCTCTTTTATAGATGCTTGGAGAGATTACTTGTAGAGTTGGAACGGGCAAAGAACTCCAAAAACGCGTTGAAACAGACTCCCACACGGGCGTGTGGTCTTGGGCGTAGCCCTTTGTCGCATGGGTAGGTGGTGCGGTTGGAATCCAAGTCCACACAGTTGTGTGATGTCACACGTTCCGACAGTGTGGATCTGCTCCGTCCTCTATTTTCTTCCTTTCTTCCCATACTCGTGTTATTTTCCCAACACAAGTCCACACGACCGTGTGAGGCTACACGGTCTGAATGTGTGGACCTGCTTTTGTTCCCTTTTTCCGTCGTTTTGATCTTCTCTTTGCATTCGGCAATCTTATCCGGGCATTCCTACTATTATTTCTTCATTTTAAGTTCCGTTTCCTGCAAGAATTACAAGAATACGCAGTATCATGCCCTTTAAAGGGAACCAAGTAAAAACATAGTAATTATGCGTGCAAATGCATCAATTATGTATCATTTTAAGCCCCAAAATGCACGTATATTTTACACACATCAAAATCCCCCAAATTTAAAGCATTGCTCATCCTTGAGCAAATTTAGAAAAATAATATAAGGGGTAAAAGCAAAAGAACACCAAAGAACACTATAAACCTTAAATGGCACTTGATCCCATACTCAAGAAAACCATGCAATTCATTATCAAGAGATCAATTATTCATAAATTCGGCATCATTAATACTCTTTCGGGTACTTGACATCGCGGCTCATAAGTAAATAGTGTATCACTCTACTCTCAGAAGTGTATGGTAAATGTTTACGCTCGAATTTAATTCAGTGAAAGTAGAACTACCATAGGCTTGCAAATTGTCTAACATCTCTACCACTTTTGTGTGCACAATCTAAGAATCAAAAAGGACTTTTTATTTGGTTGTAATGTAGGCTCTTTGGTAAGGGTAGGAAAATTTGGATTAAGTGACTTGACTTGAGCAAATAGAATTTAAGCATACAGACTTGCAATTCATCAACCCAATGTAATCATAATATCAGTTTTTTTTTTCAACTTAATTCCACCCTTATTTCTCCTTTTCATACTTAGGCCTTTTTGCCTTCTTTTCTTTTTCTTTAGCCTTAAGCTCTTTATTTTTTTTTGAATTTTTTCTCTTCTTTTTCAGAGATATATATTTTTTTTCTTTTTCTAGGTTCATATACATTTACCCATATACTACTCATCCCTCTTTTTTTGCCAATTTTCTCTCATTTTCATAAAATTTTACCACATCTCCCCCAAACTTATTCATTTTCTATAAGCTCAAGAATTTGTAGGGATAAAAACATGTAAATTTTAAAGATCAGTGTGGCACAGAATAAAAGTTTTGGCTCAAAATTGGCTAACTAGGGAATCATGAGTTCATAGGTAGGTTGTTTAGGCTACGTAGGCTAAACAAAGATGGCCTTAGATCATATTCAAAAATTGCACACACACATGGCTTCAATAAAGATACCAGAGCAAGTTCTAGAGTTCTATCAATCATGAATGACACTCTCAAGAAAAAATAAGTCTGCATAATATAAAGTAGTTTAAGGCACAAAAGCTCACATGCTTATTTTTCGCAACATGCTCAAATACCCAATTTTCTTAACACATGCCAAACAAATATCTAACTTTTATCCCAAGAATTTATTATATTGTCCCCTCAAGTAAGTTATCCCATGCCATAAAATATTCATAGTAAAATCATAGGGAGCTGGGCATACGAACTGAAATAAAAAAATCACACACAAAAGCAATTAAACGTGCTAAAGCGGTAAACGTGGCAAAACAAAAATGACTAAATATCGAATAAAACAAAACAACAAAATCTTTTTCAAAAAAATGATCATGCAACGTTCTCTACATGCAGTCCTAAATGCAACGTGTAATGAAACAATACTAAATTACGCATTCGACAACCTCCGCAAACTTAAAATATGCTTCGTTCCGAACATATGAGGAAATTATCAAAAGAAAAGAGGATTGTGTAATTATAACTTACAAAGATCACTGACGGTGGTGGAGGCGGATAGTGGTGGCCTTGTGAGATATGCCAATGATCCATACGAGACATCATCTCGTATATCTGCTGCTGCTGTTGGGTAATAGCGTCAAAACGATGTAAATACTCCTAGTGATACTCATCAGTGGTGGCTGTCAACTGATATGTGTCATCTAACGATTTCCCCACATCAGTTTCTATCCTTTCTAACCTCTCACCCATAGTCAATGGCCGGTTACTCCCTTGGGGAGAGGTTCCCGGCGTATCCCTCGTTTGCTCATCCTACTCTTCTTGAGTAGCAGCCCTTCTACCCCCATATATCTAAGTAGCCAGTTACCCCTATTTCTGGTTGAAGTTGCATCGGGGTTCGGAAGCCTAAGTGTTGTTTTATCTTCCTGAATGAGCCAATAATCGCGCCCATCGAATCTTATCATTTTCATCGCAGTTAGAACATTCAAATCAACCAACTTAGGCCCAGCTGCCTCCGCATACCCCTCCCAAATTAATATTAAAATCTTCAACAATAGGGATAATCATCCCCCTATGCAAATTCCACCCCTCTCACTCCTTCTAATTCTATAAAATTGTCGGGCTATCATAGCCCCGGCGGTTAGCACCACTTCAGTCCCCGATGCCATACACCAAATTATAAACAATTCATCAACCCTCAAAGCCCCTTTACTATCCTCCCTTGCAAAGATGGTTTCAGTTAAGACTCGTTGAACATATCAGAATACCAGGTTGCGAATACTAGACGCCTTAGAAGTGCCTGGCGTATAAATTCGCTTCCCCGTTGCGAATACTAGACACCTTAGAAATGCTCATCCACCCCATACGCCGGTGTTCTATAAATTTCATTTAAATCCTCAATTGATAGTTCCCTTTGCTCATTCCCCAACCGAAATCTAACCCCTATCAGATTTCTATTTCGCACAACCAATTCAAAGCACTTAAGAATTCTAGAGTAATAACAGAGTAAGTGGCCCAATGCCCATTAATAAAATCATGCCAATCAATTCTCTGACATAAAGCCCTAAAATCTTCCAATAAACCCAAATTCTTAAGAGTAGGTTCATCGGGATACCTCGTATTAATCCATGGATGAAAGTATAGTATCATCCATCTAGCTCAACGGGTTTCATTTGGCAAATTGACATTGGAGGCCTCGGGCTCCTCGGGGTTGAAAATTAGTTGAGGCTCGGGTTCGGGCTACAGGGTCGGGTCCCTCCTTTTTTCTCGTATTTCTCCTAGTTCCTCTTGCATCTCTAGAAGCGATGAAATCAAGAGTGGAAAAGTTAAAATTTGAAATTTGAGAGTTCTTGAAGTTCCCCTAAACTTGGTGTAGAATTTGGAGAAATTGATAATTTGAAGGTATTTGGTGATGGGTTTCTTGAGAAAGTGAAGGATTTGTGTTTTTGATTTAAGGTTGGAGGTGTATTTATAGAGATTTGGAGAGTGCTTTTTGTATTAGGGGAGAGAAGTTTTGTGGGTTAGGGTTTGTGTAGAAGAAAGTGTGAGAAAAAGTGGGGATTTTGGGGTAAAAATAGGGGGATCCCGAATCTACCCGATTTCTGTTTCAGGGGCCGCACGACTGTGTGGGATCACCCTACCATACCGTGTGGCCCTGCATGTTGGTGTTGTTGCGTCTGTTTGCCAGCCTTGGTTCACACAGCCGTGTGATGTTCACACGGTCCAGCCGTGTGGTGTTGGGCAATTTATCCTATCGCACGGCCAGGTCGTGTGATATCACACGCCCGTGTTGAGTTGGTTTCGTACTCTTTTTTTTTGGAGTTTGCCGTGACGCCTACTACACAACAACTCAAGAAAACTAAACAAAACTAAAAATTAAGTTAATAAATAATAATTAAAATTGAAGGCGATAAGAATGTACGGAAAAACATGAAATAAATTGGGTTGCCTCCCATACAACGCTAAGTTTAACGTCTTTAGCCAGACTTCAGATTTCTAATCACTATTGCTAAACTATGTTATTTGAAACTTGTGGACCCTCAACGCCATCCATCAGACGAATAATGTTGCATTGCTCTCGTGGATTTAGCTCAGTCCCGCTTAGGAATTTGCCTTTCTGGTGTTGGCCTCCCACAGCAGTTGCGATTTGGGCTACTTGAGTTTCCAGCGATTTCAGTTTTACGTTTATGTTCGTGTTTAGCTGAGTGACCTGTTCTTCTATCCTGTCTATTTTGGCTTCATCTTTGTTCAGTCTTGCCCTTGTTTCTCCAATAAATGAGGATAGCATCTCTTTAACAGATGCTTTCTTTTCATTGGACTCCGCTCTGCCTTGATTACCCATGTTATATCCCTCCAGTGGCTGCAAAATATTTATATTGTTAGCATAAGAAAAATTTTCATGGTTTCGCAACCCTGGATGATAGTAGTTGGGTATCTGATTATTTCTGTAATTGTTGTTGAAGTTCCTTTGTTGGCCCACAAAGTTTGCTTCCTTTTCAACAACAGCAGGATCTCTTGGAGTCACTTGCTGCATCGTTTCTAGTTTTATATTTAGCACGGACACATGTTCTGTGAGCATGGGGACTTTCTCATACTGAACTTCTGCCACTCGTCGGACATTCGATCTTTCGGATGGCCATTAGTAACTGTTGTTCGCCATCTCCTCTAGTAACTCTAGTGCATCCTCAGGATATTTCCCTAGTAAAGCACCTCCAGATGCATCATCTATAATTGTTCTTGTGTTACCACTCAAACCATTATAGAAGTACTGAACCTATTGGTAATCGGGATATTCGTGTTGAGGGCACTTCCTTAGCAAATCCCGGAATCTATCCCATGCTTCATATAGCGGCTCACTATTTAATTGCCTAAACTGGGCGATTTCCGATTTCAACTGCAGCGTCTTACCTGGGAGAAAGTATTTGGCTAGAAACCGATGACTTAGTTCTGCCCAATTTGCGGCTGGTGGTGTTAAAGAGCATAACCATCCCTTAGCCTTATCGCACAGAGAGAATACGACAAGGCGGCATCGAGTGACATCCTCAGAAACACCATTCATCTTAACAATATCGCAAATTTCTAGAAAGTGCGCCAGATGCGTGTTTGGATCCTCAGTGGCTCTACCCCCAAACTGTTTTTGTGACACCATCTGGATCAATGCCGATTTTAGTTCAAAATTGTTTGCATTGATCGGCAGATTGGCCACACCCCCATAAGTTTGGCTTACCTCCGGCTGAAATTAGTCCCTAACTGCCCTTCACGCAGGCCTTTCCACAATTTTGTCCTGAACGCTGGCCCCTCGTGAGCGCTCTTCATTGTTTCTATTTCCCACTGCATTTGGATCAGTCCCTTCCGCCATTGCTTTGGCTCTTTTCCTTAGTTGCTTAGTTGTCTTTTCAATTTCCAAATCAATGGGGATTGGCTGGGTTGATCTGGAATGCGTGATCATGCACTATCTGCACTAAACAAAAACAATGTTAAAATCGAACTAAAAAGAAAAATAAAAAAATAAAAAAAGAACAAAAATATTTACAAAAAAATTCTTCAATTAAGATTGAACTACTTATTACTATATTTAAGTAGAATCTAATCAATCCCCGACAACGGCGCCAAAAAATTGTTCGCCAAAAATTGTTTTGGTTCATACAACTACAAGTGTACAGTATAGTTTATATGATAATGGCAAGCAAGGTTGTATCAGGGATTGAATCTCGAAACACTTAGGTTATAATAACATCGTATTCCAATTTTATTGAAACTAACGAAAATCAAGTATTTAAACTAACTACAATTCGAAAATTAAGAAAAATAAAATAAATTTGTGAACCCCACAAGTATTTTCAACATCTTTAAGAGCAACCTTAGGCACATAATCTCAACATGCTTCTTCAATATTAAATACGAATAAAGACTAACTTTGGTTGAAAAACCAAGAACTGAATGGACAAATGAAGACAGAAAGAGATATAACTTGGACAATGTGGCCAAGGATGTACTCTACAAGACATTGGACAAATCAATGTTCAATAAAGTCAAATCTTGCAAATCTGCCAAAGAAATCTGGAATAAGATGACTTTAATTTGTGAAGGATCAGTTGCTGTTCAAAATTTTCAAAACTTCAAAATCTTTGCAGGTGAAACTCTGGATCAGCTGGATGCCAGATTTACTGAGACCACAAATGAGCTTTCAGCTCTTGGGAAAGAATATACACAAAAGGAAATGTGTATGAAGATCTTATGAAGCCTCCCAGAATGGGAAATGATGGTTATGGCCATGAGATACTCAATGGACCTCTCAAGAACATCTAACCATGAGCTATTCTCAGATCTCAAAGCCTATGAGTTTGAGCTGAGAAGGAAAGAGCAAGAGGAGACAGTTGTACCCAAGACAGCTGCATTGATAGCTAGTGATGGAAAGAGAGCTGATCCAAAGGAAGCCATAGACCAGGAGAAAATTGCCCTGATGGTCAAAAGATTCAACAAGTTCTTCAATAAGAACTATAAAAGGAATAAGGGTGAAACCTCCAAGAGACATTCAGCTCCTTCCAAATCAAGGGAAGACAGGCCACCCAAGAAAGATGAGCATCAAAGGGTTGATTATCAAAGAAATGATAATCAAAGGAATGACAGAGCTGATCAGAGAGCAGAGAACATGTGCTGGAATTGCAGACAGCCAGGACACTTTGCAGTTGATTGTTCCTATCCACCAGTCAACAAGTATAGGAATGAAGAAGAAAAAAAAGTCTTCAGGGAAAGAAGACATGAAAAGACAAAAGCCATGTTAGTTGCTGACACTGCTGAGACAAACAAGTCCAAAGAAGCAGCAGACTCAGATAGTAGTGAAGCAGACTACTCAAGTGATTCTGAGGAAGAGGCTATGATCTGCCTCATGGCTAAAGAACAAGATCAACCAGATCAAGAAGATGAGGTACATTCTAACTCATCTCATTCAGATTCAAGTGATAGTGACTGTGATACACATACTTCATCACCCACTGATCTTTATGATTCATTAGGCAAAATGATGAAAGATTTTGAACACATAAAATCATCTCACACAATTTTAAATGAGGAAAACAGCCAGCTTAAAAGCCAAAGCTCATAGCTGACAAAGATCTGAGTACTCTGAGTCAAATAGCTGATGAGAACATTAAGCTGAAGGTTGAAAATGCCAAGATCATAGCAGAGTTAGCTGTTACAGGAAAGAGGGAAAAAGATCTTAAAAATGTGATTGCCTCATTTACAAAGGCATCCAAATCATTGGATGGTCTTATTATGAATCAAAAAGAATGTGGAGATAAGACAGGCATATGATTTAATTCCTTTGTGCATAGTCAAACTCCAAGAGTGATTTTGGAGAAAGGATATTCAAGTAATGAAGCATCCCAAAAATATAAAACACCAAATGATGCACCCACATTCACTCAGAGATACCACAACTACCCCAAGAAAGCAATTGCTAAAACACACAAACAGGCATACAAACAAAAGGGTTAGTTGTATGATCCTAAAACCCCCAAGCAATTTGCTAAAGTGCACTATGATTATGGCACTGATAGATGGCAACCTCTTAGAGTCAAATCATTTGGCTATAGGTTGGTTGGAACATCTTGTAGCACTAACCCCCCAGGACCCAGACAAGTATGGGTACCTAAAAATTGATTTTCTTGATTTCAGGTTCAAGGAACAGGTGAGTGCCAAGGAACCTGGTATATGGATAGTGGTTGTTCCAGACATATGACAGGAGATAAGAAAAACATGTCAAGATTCAAGGATATTAGAGGTGTAAAAGTCATATTTGGAGGAAATGAAGCTCCAGGGGAGATCAAAGGAACATGATCTATCAAGATAAATGGATTGAAAATCACAGATGTTGCTTATGTTGAAGGCCTTAACTTCAACCTGCTAAGCATCAACCAACTGTGTGATAAAGGCTATAATGTGGGATTCAACATGGGAGTATGTTAGATCAAAGATGCTGAATCAAATGAAATAGTGCTGCAAGGGTCATGACAAAAGAATATGTATGTGGTAGATTGGTCTACTGCTACACCAAGCACTTGTCTGTTAGCAAAGAGCACAACCAAATCAAGTTGGCTATCGCACAAGAAGCTGAGTCATCTGAATTTCAAGACAATCAACGAGCTTGCAAGGAGTCATCTTATAGAAGGATTTCCAGACTCAGTTACAAGAAAGAAAGTGTATGTGATGCATGCCAGATGGGAAAGCAGATCAAGTCTTCATTCAAGGATAAGACTAATCCTTCTTCTACAAGGATATTGCATCTGTTGCATATGGATTTATTTGGTCCAGTTGAGCCAGCTAGCGTAAGTGGAAAGAAATACACCTTAGTGGTGGTGGACGATTATTCAAGATGTACATGGACAATTCTCATGAGTAAATAGAAGGAAACACTGCAGAAGTTAACTCAACTGATGAAGAGAGTTCAAAATGAAAAGAGCCAAACCATTATAAAAATTAGATCTGACAGGGGAACTGAGTTTGTCAATGGGGTAATAACTCAGTATTGTGTTGAAAATAATATTGTTCATGAGTTATCAGCTGCAAGAACTCCACTTCAGAATGGAGTAGCTGAAAGAAGAACAAAACTCTCAAGGAAACTGTAAGGACAATGTTAGCTGAAGCTGGATTACCTAAGAGATTTTGGGCTGAAGCTATAAATACTGCATGCTATACTCAAAATAGATGCATGATTAACAGGCAATTGACCAAGACTCCCTATGAGATTTGGACAGGGAGAAAGCCAAATGTTGGATATTTTAGGATATTTGGATGTAAAATGCTTCATCCATAATAATGGCAAAGATAATTTGAAGGCTTTTGATGCTAAAGTCGATGAAGGTATCTTTTGGGGATACTCAAATTTGAAAGTAAAGCCTATAGTCTTTGAACGAGAGGACTATGGTTACAGAAGAGTCTATCCATGTGGTTTTTGATGAACCTAATGTGAATGGAGAAGACATTGAAGAGTTAGTTGATAAGCTGAACCAACCAACTATGCAGAAAAGTCCTTATGTTGAAGCTGAAGTAAGAGCACTCAACCCAGATGAAGATGAGATAACTGAATCTCAAAGGCGACTATAATGTCTACAACTAAATGAAGATGAGTTGTTTAAGACAACTTAGCTGCGAGACGGCTAAATCCAGCAGACTTACTCCAACCTGATGTGAGATGGCTGAGAGACCATCCACCAGAATTAGTCATTGGAGATATTAGAGATGGCATAAGAACCAGATCCAGAGCACATCATGAAGCTTTGTTCACTTTTTTATCTCCCAAATAGAGCTTAAAGATGTGTCTCACGCATTGGAAGACACACATTGGATTCAAGCCATGCAAGAAGAGTTGAATCAGTTTGAAAGAAACAAAGTATGTGAATTAGTTCAAAGGCCAATCCATCAAAATGTTATTGGCACAAAATAGGTTAGAAACAAGATGAATGAGGAAGGATCTGTTGTAAGAAACAAAGCAAGATTGGTAGCCAAAGGGTATTGCCAGAGAGTATACTGCTTGCTCAAATTTATGTGGATGACATATTTTTTGGTTCCACAAATAAAAAGCTGTGTGACAAGTTCTCAAACCTCATGCAAGGAAAATTTGAGATGAGCATGATGGGAGAGCTGACTTTCTTCCTAGGACTTCAAGTCAAACAATTGAAGATAAACCGTCATAAGCCAAACAAAATACACCAGAGGTTTAATGAAGAAATTTGGCATGGAAGAGAAGTCTTCTGTGAAAATTCCTGTAAATACTTCAGTCAAGATGCACATGGATGCAGATGGAAAAGTTGTTGATCAAACGAGATATAGAGCCCTAATTTGATCATTGCTCTATCTAACAACAAGCAGGCTAGACATCACCTTTGCAGTAGGTGTATGTGCAAGATTTCAATCTGCACCAAAAGAGAGCCACATGACTGGCCAAGAGAATCCTAAGATATTTGAAGGGATGCTAGGAAGTCGGCTTATGTTATCCAAAGGAAGGAGGATTCAAGCTTATTGGTAACTTAGACTCAGACTATGCTGGATGTAGAGTTGATAGGAAGAGTACTTTAGGTACAAGTAAAATGCTTGGAAATCGATTGGTTTCCTTGTTCAGCAAGAAACAAAATTCGATAGCTACATCCACATCTGAAGCAAAGTAAATAGATGCGGGCAGCTGTTGTGCCCAAGTCTTATGGATGAGACAACAACTAAGAGATTATGATGTTGAAGAAAAAGAGATTCCAATTATGTGTGATAACACTAGTGCTATTGCAATTACTCAAAATCCAGTGTTGCATTCAAGAACAAAACACATTCATGTCAGATATCATTTTACAAGAAATCATGTTGAAAAGAAAGACATCACCTTGGAAAACATCTCAACTGATAAGCAGTTAGCTGATATATTCACAAAGCTTTTATGTGAATCAAGATTTGTAGAGCTCAAGAATATGTTAGGGTTAATTAAGCTAAGTTGATACTCAGAAGACTCAATCAGCTGAGACAGAAGATGAGAAAATAGAAGAGAGAAAGTTTCACATTTCAACAAAGAGAAAGTTTGCTGTATCGAGTTAGCTGACAGCTGAGTTACTTCATAAGTAGAGAGAAGCGGAGTTGAGTCACTTTGGATATAAGCTGAATCATTTATGAGCTAAGTGACAAAAACGCAGTCGTTTTAATTGAGCGGGAATATTTTTAAGGATGATGTTAGCGTAATTATGACAAACACAGTAAAAGCTGCACAGTAAACCATATGATTGGATATAAATGCTGCTGCATTTAATGTGGGGAAATAAATGCAGTTTTGAAGCTCTAATCTTAGCCGTTGATCTCGATCAATAATTTTCAAATCTGAAATATGTCCTTTCACGTTACTTATATACAAAACTTCGTCTTTCTCTCTCCTCACGCGAACTATTCATCTTCAAGCAAAGAAAAGCATTCTCTCTGAAACTTAGTGCAAACCCTAGTTCTTTCAAGCAAGTTTTCTCGCATTTTAATCGGTAGAAACCTCTGGAAATGGCTCCAAAACATTATTTTGTGGAGCTCTCTAAGAAAATCCACATTGGTGCTTCTGTGGATTTTGAAGGAATGATCAAACAGGGTATTGGTGAAATCCTGGTCAAGAAGATAGCTGAAATATTCGAGAAGTACGGCCTGAAGGACTTTTTGACGATGGAGTTCACTCATACGTACATTGAAGAGGTCGCTATGTTTTATGTGAACGCTGAAGTGCTGGACGATGGAATTCGATCATCGGTCCACAACAAGGTCATCAAACTCAATGCCAAAGATTTTGCTCAGCAATGTCTGTTGCCCGCGGAGGGTTTGAAGGACATCTCTGAGGCAGATGTCGACTTAGCTGCGGCTTGGAAAGAAGTTTCCAAGCCCGATTGTGCAGCGAAAGTGGTCTATACAGTAAAAATTGAATCTTTGAAGGACGACTATCACAACCTGATGGATGTCATCTGGAAGTGCATTGACATGAAATTTGGAAGCTTCAATCAGTTGTCCAAGATAAAGCTGGTCGTGATGGCTGCGATCATGAAAGAAAAGAAAGTAAGCTGGGATGAGTTTGTTTACAGCAGACTCTGTCAAAATGTGCTGAATAGGACTTACAAGGAGGATGGGTCCTTTGGATGTTCCCTGGGTTATGGCATGGTAATTGGCCATCTAATGGAGGTGAAGGGTGATGCGTTACGCCATGGCAAGCCCTTCCTTGTCAACAAAAAGATGTTCAAAGGGAACATCTCAGCAGCCCAGAAGAAGGCTCATGCTAGAAGGGCTGATACCAGTG